>OX031073.1:3285000-4485000 GCA_943736015.1 Tridacna crocea | reverse complement strand
TTTTGCAATCTTTCAGAGAACAAATTTTATAATTTGGACATGATTTAGTCTGTCGTCTGCATATGCTTTCAATTAAGATATTTACCAAACTATATAGTATGGTAAGGAAACGACTCTGTACCAGACATTCACGTGTTCTTTCGACTCTTTTTCCGTTTACGTTTACATTGTGTTGACCAACATTTTCTTCTTTTACCACAATGTTTTCTATCCCTTTTCAAAGACAACTCCCATCATTTCGAGTCTCATTTGATTTGTCGTCTGCAAATGCTGTGAATCTGAATCTGACAGGCTGTAAACTTTTGTCGTCTGATAAAAGAGTCAAGTCATTAACGCATGAACTAATGTGCAGCAGACTGCACTTACATAACATCCTTGTAAAACACGAGATTGACGTTTTCAATTTTAAAACCCTTTCACTCAACACCAAACGACAAAATTGTAAACTGGTCCAAACTGGAAGCATTTGCAGACGACAAAATAAAAGTGACTGAAAATTTGAAATTTGTTTTGGGAAGGGTAGAAAACATTGTGGGAAAAGGGGAAAATGCTGGTTACCAGCATTTTCTCCTTTTCCCACAGTGTTTTCAAAGGGCTTCTTTCTCAGGGGCGTCAAAATTAGGTATTGAATGGTAATGGGTTAAGTCTTTACCAAACGACATAATTTTAGACTTGTCCGAATTAAAAGCATTTGCAGACGACAAAATTAATTTCAGACTCAAAAATTGAAATTTGTTTTAAGAAGGGTAGAAAACATTGTGGGAAAAGGAGAAAATGCTGTTTACCAGCATTTTCTCCTTTTCCCACAGTGTCTTCAAAAAGCTTCTTTCTCAGAGTCGTTAAAAGTCGGGATTGTGTGGTAAGGAGTTAAATAGCAAACGACAACATTTAAGTCTTAGCCAAATCCAAAGCATCTGTAAAACGACAAATCATTTTTTGTGGTTCAAACACATGATTTGTCTTTAAACCATTACCGCACAATCCCTACTTTTTTCACGACCCTAAGAAAGAAGCCTTCAGAAAACATTGTGGAAAAAAAGGAGAAAATGCTGATAACCAGCATTTTCTCCTTTTTTCCCCAGTGCACAATGTTTTCTACTCTTCACAAAACAAATTTTAAATTTTCAGTCACTTTTGTTTTGTCGTCTGCAAATGCTTTGGATTTGAACAAGAGTAAAATATTGTTGTTTGGTAATGAGTTAATGGGTGGGGAAACAGTCTTGGAAGAAGAGAAAATGCTTGTCGCCTGCATTTTCTCCTTTTCTCACATTTTTTCCACTGCTGATACTTCCAGTACTTTGATTGCTCCAGCAGCTAAACGAGACATATTGAACAATGCAGTCACATTTTTAATCGAAAGATTAACCAAATACACAATCCCTACTTTCGGACGACCCTGAGAAAGAAGCCTTTACAAAACATTGTGGGAAAAGGAGAAAATGCTGGTTACCAGCATTTTCTTCTATTCCCACAAAGCTTTCTACCCTATCAAAGCAAAATTGTACCATTTGAGCTACTTTGAAATTGTCGTCTGCAAGTGCTTTGAATTTGGATGGGTCTAAAATTTTGCTGTGGTAACGGTTTAAGTCATTAATTTTTATGTTCACTACACTGTCAACTCTGTCTCTCTCCCTCTCAGTTCTTCTTTTTTTTCTCCTCCCTTTCTCTCTAGGATCGGACAATCATCAGACAGAATTTCGTAAACTGAACATGAAATGAAGTAGTTTTTTACAGCGGAACATCTCCAGTCAGTGAACCTTCCATCAACATACATCCCACCATCAATTATCTCTGTCTGTCTCTCTGCTCATCCCTTTCTCTTGCTAACACCAATGGAATGTGACGGCACATACGTATTTAATTATACCTGTTACACCACATGGGCTGCGGATAAACAGAATATTACGACATTTTTGTAAGCAAAAATGGACTAACCATAGTATTTACCTGCTGCCGCAGGGCTCCAGGTAAGAGAATACAGATCTAGTGGGGTTTTATACAGACAGTAGTTTTCAATTTACTTTTGTTTACTATCCTATTAACTCTTTACAAAACGGAAAACATTTACACTAGTCCAAATTCAAAGCACTTGCAGACGATAAAATAAACGTAACTAAAAAACTGTTTGTTTCCAGCAGGGTAGAAAACATTGTGGGAACAGGAGAAAATGCTGGTTACCAGCATTTTCTCCTTTTCCCACAATGTTTTCAAAAGTCTTCTATCTCAGGGTGGTAAAAATCAGGGATTGTTTGCTAAAGGTTAACCCTCAACCAGACGAACCCGCGTGGCAACAACCCTGCATGAGGACAAAAAGGCTTTTGAAAACACTGTGAGAAAAGAAGAAAATACTTGGGGGTTTCGCACAATATTTCACCCTTCCTTGGCCATACATATCGTATTAGCTACACTCATTTGTCGCAAGAAAATGCTCTCAGTTAAACAAATCTAAAGAGAGTCAAACTTTGAACACCGTTTTAAAAGGAAGTTTATTTTAACTCATTACCAAACGACAAAATTTTAGGTTTGTCCAAATCGAAAGCATTTGCAGACGACAAAATTAAAGTGACTTAAAACTTGAAATTTCTTTTGTAAATGGTAGAAAACATTTTGTGAAAAGTAGAAAATGCTAGTTACCAGCATTTTTTTTCTTTTTCCCACAATGTTTTCAAAAGGCTTCTTTCTCAGGGTCGTCAAAAGTCTGGTAATGGGTTAAACAGTCTATTTTCGTCAGAGTCGAAAATACATTAGTTTGTTGAAGGTTTCAAACTTTTACCACACGATCTCGAGTTTTCATGACCCTGGAAAGAAAACGTTTTGAAAACATTGTTGGAAATTGAGAAAATGCTGGTAACCAGCATTATCTCCTTTTCCCACAATGCTTTCTACTCTATCATAGCCAAAGTTCATCAATCAAGCCCAAGTAAATCCTTTACTTAACAATTCTTGGTTTTCACTACTATAGGAAAGAAGGCTTTTGAAAACAATGTGAAAAAAGGAGGAAATGCTGGTAACCAGCATTTTCTCCTTTTTCCACAATGTTTTTTTGCTCTGCTGGAAACAAATTTCAATTTCTGAGTTACATTTATTCGTGTCGTCTGCAAATACTTTCCAGTTCACCTATCGATGCGTTTCTTTGATTTTTCCTTTTTTCAGTGCTTCACATTACTCTCTCACTCTCTCTAAGAAACAAGTCTAAACTCTGAGAAGGTCCGTGATCAAACCGCACATTTTGTGCAGTCTGATACTGAACGACTCTGTCCACGAAGTAGCAGCTCTGACATCATTCGGCAAACCTCGGTTGATCCGTTACGGAATCGGCCGAGTTGCGACGAGTGTCCAAATATGCGAAATAGACAATTTGCCTTGATGTATTTATTACTAATATATGCAAATGAATGCGTTCACCGTTTACCACTCGGTCCCGAGTTTTATCGACACTGGTGGAGACAGATTTGGAAAACATTGTGAGAAGAAAAAAAAAGAAAATGACAGTTAACCAGCAATTTCTCCTTTTCCAACAACTTTTTCTAGCCTATCAGAAAACGTAACAGCTGATTTCTACCGAATTTGTCGTCTGCAAACGTTTTGAATTTGGACTAGCCTAAAATCTTCCGTTTAGAGAAGGGTTAACTCTTTACCGAATGGGTAAATGCTGGACTTTACCAAATCAAGAGCATTTGCAGACGACATTTTACACGTAACTCATACAGTGGAAATCGTCTTTTAAGATATAGTAAACACTGTGTGAAAAGGAGAAAATGCTGGTAAAACAGCATTTTCTCATTTTCCCACAATGTTTTCAAACGCCCTTTTCTTTGTAGGTCGTTAAAACTCAGGATTGTGTGGTAACTAGCTCATTTTGCTAACACTTAAGAAAAGGTCGACATACAATATTTAATGTAGCCTTGCATAGCTTGCAATACAAACTTTTGATACACGCGTTTACATATTCATAATGCAGCGAAACATTTATTATATATTCAAGTATGTATTTTTTCGCATAAATATTCATCGCTTAATTTGAGATTCTCGGTTCTTTGTTCGTTTCGTGTTGATTAACCCTTTTGCTGCTAAGCGCGACTTAGTGACCTCTTGCGGACAATGTAGATCAAGATCAGACTGCACAGAACGTGCAGTCTGATCTTTGATCTACACTGTCCGATAAGGAAATATTATTCCCCAAAAACATAACTTTGTGACAGCAATATTTGGGTTTATAATATGGTATTGAAAATTTACTATTGGTTATATAGCAGCATAAGGGTTAAATGCCATTTTCAACATGGTTTCATTGAGGTCTGTTTATCCCTGCGGCCAATGAACTATCTCGTGCTTTTTTTTTTTGGAAGGGGGGGGTGTCTTTCACCAGCACTTCACGCACTTACTTCACACACTTTTCTTCAAACGCCACTGGCTGCTTTCAAAAATAAACAGTCAAAACAACCATCAGTAGTAAGAGGGCAATGAATCGCGTCCCCCATGACTGTAATAGATCTTAACCCTTTGGCTGCTGATCGCGACTCATTGACCTTTAACGGACAGTTTAGATCAAGATCAGACTGCACAAAACGTGCAGTCTGATCTTTGATCTACATTGTCCGAGAAGGAGCTATTTCTCCCCAAAACATAATTTTGAAATAGCAACCCTTGAGTTTCTACTCTCCACTGTAAGGTACATGTATCGTTTAATTTACACAGCAGGATAGGGGTTAAGCATACTCGGATACCCCGGGGTCTCCCTATTTGCTACGCTACATCGACCCCTGGGACAATTGACTAATAAAACTTTGAATCAGCCGCCGAAAATCGATACGAAACGTCATAGCGTACAGTCCACTCGCCCATCACAAAATGATGATGGAACCAATGAAAAGCCAGCATTCGGCCAGCGGTAAAGCGAGGGAAATTCAATTAATTGTCCCAGGGGTCGATGTAGCGTAGCAAATAGGGAGACCCTGGGGTATCCGAGGATGGGTTAAGGCAGAAGCTACCTGAGCTAGGGACTCGCACCAGCGACTGCCAGCCCTAGGTTTCAAGCCCTGCACATGACCGACTGAGCTATTAGGCGGGGTAAATCTCTGTTCCATCTCAGTTGGTGGGGCTGGTAAGGGACAGTAGAGTATGTTGCCTTATGCCAGTGAGACCCAAATGATGTATAACTAATTCTTAGAGCTTTCGAAAACGGCGAATAAGTTTCTTAACAAAATCGTAGCAATAATTCACTTATGATAAGGGCTTCTATGTTACGTACATCAACCTCTCTCTCTCTCTCTCTCTCTCGTGCCTCCTGTGTTTGTCTGTCTGTCTCTGCTATTTGAAACACTATCATTCCATCATGAATGCATTTATCCTTTTACCAGACGACAAAATTTTAGCCTCGACCAAATTGAAAGCATTTGCAGACGACAATATCAATGTTCCTCAAATGGTGCCATTTTTCTTTGATAGGGTAGAAAACATTGTGGGAAAAGGAGAAAATGCTGGTAACCAGCATTTTCTCCTTTTCCCACAATGTTTTCAAAAGGCTTCTTTCCTAGGGTAGTGAAATTTCGGCAATGTTTGGTAAAGGGTTAAAACACGTAGAAAGTTGAACACTCCTTATCAACCACATAAAGACTGTTCTGAAGTTTATCATACGCATTCAAACGTGTATGTCTAGTACACACGGCGGGGAATCACGTGACACAACAACAACAACAATGACCGTTATTTGAAAAAAATCCCCAACTTCAGGTAAGAAAATCTTCAATAATTCCGTTAATACGTGACCGATTGGAATTTGGTTTGAAGCCAGGGATCCTATATAGACATATCTAGTATCCCTATTGAAGCAGAGAAGGCGGAAGGACTCCGGGGATTTGCTTGATGTGTTAGATTTTTTAAACAACACCTGATAAAAAAGTTATTGACGAGCAAACAAATTATCCAGGGTAAAAAATTTGTTTGCTCGTCAATAACTTTTTTATCAGGTGTTATTTAAAAAATCTAACACATCAAGCAAATCCCTGGAGTCCTTCCGCCTTCTCTGCTTTAAACCAAATTCCAATCGGTCATGTATTAACGGAATTATTGAAGATTTCCTTACCTGAAGTCGGGGAATTTTTTCAAATAACGGTCATTGTTGTTGTTGTTGTGTCACGTGATTCCCCGCCGTGAGTACAGGTGAAACAAGTTATAAAAAGAAAATGCATATAGGTTCAATTTGTGTTCAATATAAACTTTTCACAGCTGCAAGCAATCTGACGCCTATAAGCTCTTAAGTAAGCTCTTAACACTCTTTCTGGGGACGAAAAAGAAACTTGTTCGAATTCAAAGCAAGTGTTTCAAATAATGGAATTTGTCTCGGATAGGGTAGAAAACATTGTGGGAAAAGGAGAAAATGCTGGTAACCAGCATTTTCTCCTTTTCCCACAATGCTTTCCAAAAGCTTCTTTTCTCTAAGTTTTATCTGGCTCAGATAGAGTGTGTATCAAATCGATCACGATAAAGAGACTTTGGGTTTTTTGTTTTAGTTGACAACACAGTTCCGAGTTTTAACACATTTTCTCCTTTTCCCACACTGTTTTCTATCATGTCAAAAAATCAGAAGTCACCATTTGAGCTTCGGTTTTTGTCTGCAAATGTTATCACTTTGTTCGAGTCCAAAATTCTGTCACGTAAAGAGAGTTAAAGGACTGACTGTCCTGGATTCAATCCCTCTTGGTTGTGTACAACTGCCCTTTGGCAAGACACTGCAGAGCCCCAGGACCCTAGAAGATCCTGTGGAATTAAGGAAACAAATAAAGGAGTGAACTATTTCATAAAACTGAAAAACCTCCGACAGCCGTTTTAGCTTCAGTGATTGCCACAGAACGGTCAAGATAAGAGGGAGTGATGGTATTCTAAATCCATTAGTTCTCATCCAAACCCTATGTTGTGGGTACTCATTAGAATCGTCTCGATGAGACGATTCTAATGAGTACCCATAACATAGGAATTAGTGGAGAATTAATAATATTTTCAATTTTAAAATCAAAATCACTTCCTCTATCTGGAGCTCTGTTGCCAAAAGTAAACAATTCCTAAGTAAGAATGCACTTGATTCAAATCATTGTTTAATTTTGACAGCTATTGGGGCTTTAAGTCTATTCAGACATCTGCTTGCTTGCTCTTCCCGTCACAGGGATTTTCTTGAATGAATAATTTATAAAACTGTACCAGACACCCATCTGCGCTTGAAAATCTATTTAAGCTATTTAAGTCCTTTTAATTGAGACAGTGTTCTTAAAAAGAGTGCAAAGAAGTTTATCTTTATAAAGAGTACCTCGGTTTATCTTAATGAAATAAAATGGGGGATCTATACCAACGAAGTATTATTAAAATGGCCATTTACTCTATATATCTACTTCAGTACCCATTAACAGACGACAAATTTCTAGACTTAACCATTTTGACAGCATTTGCAGACGACTTAGTAGAATTTGTCGTTTGTTGAAAGGAACCAGAGAACGCTGTGTGTTTATGTGTGTGTGTGGGGGGGGGGGGTTAAAAGAGGGAAAGGGGGTTAATCAATCCCTTTGCTACTCAGGTCTCGAGTTTTAACAAGGGCTTTTGAAAATATAGTGGGGAAAAGGGGAAATGCTGGTAACAGTGTTTTCCCTCGTTATCACAGGTTTTTTTTTTTTCAACTATTTTCACAATTTCTATCAACAGAGCTGTATTAAATTGGTTAGTTACAAATGCTTTCAATTTGGTTCAGTACAACATTTTGTCAAGGAGTAAAGAGCTAAACCTTAGTTTATAACTAAATCCTCAAATTTATATATATTTTATGAGGATTTTTTTCAAAGTCAAATACGTCGAATATACATGTATTTTCAACAGAGCTCCAGATAAGAAGGAGTGATGGTATTCTAAATCCATTTCTTTTCCAAACTCTATGTTGTGGGTACTCATTAGAATCGTCTCGATGAGACGATTCTAATGAGTACCCACAGCATAGGGTTTAGTAAAGTAAAATTAATATTTCAAACTTTGAATTCATAATCACTCCCTCTATCTAGAGCTTTGCATCATGTTACCGCAAACTTGCGCCAGTGGATATTCATGTAACTGTTAAACAATATAGTTCTACACACTAAATTTCAACTTACCAAATAAAATTAAAACCAACGTAAACTCCCTCATATTTGCATCATAATCTCACACGAAAAGAAAGAAAAAATCCAGAAAATACGAATCACAGTCGCTCACACTTTTTTTAATCTAAAACTTCAAACAGAAGATGGGTTATAGATTATTTCTACTGATAAACGGCTGAAAAAAAGTTTACTCAAGTTTGAAAAAAAGTATCCGTAATACTCGAGTAATTTTTGATAAATTGAAAGTAAACAACGTTAAATGTGTAGATCCTTTATAAATAATTCATGATAAAACACCTAAAATACATCCAGTTACACCGCTCTGGCTATACTACCGGTTTCTTTCACAATGTGTAAACTTCCTCAAAGACTTTCAGGTTTACACAACCAGCCGAACCACCGATGGAATCTCTTGGGTGAGTCATAAGAAACGCACACGCATAATAATCCCACACGGGAAACCTCCTACACACACCGAAATGTTTTCTTCACCTTTAATCAAGCCCCGTCAGACAGGTTGGGGAGAAAATACCAGCGATATTACCTATGTACTTAAATCGCTCTACTGCAGCTTTGTTACGGCTCAATTGGTCAAGTTTTACAGACTTGTTATTCGGATTAGAATATTATATACGAATAAGCTTTAAGGTTAGCCTCTAATACACCGACACGCCAAGTGCTGCATGTGGGGATGCGGCTAAACTTTTGAAAGCATATTAAGACAATACTTTTTACACATAATTGCTCTTTTTTAAAACTAATTCCATACAGTTTTCATTCCTGGTTAATCCACCCCTGAATGCGTCCTTCATTAATCCCAGAAATGTACTGGAATGTAATGTACAAATCTTAATTAACCCATTACCACACAATCCCTACTAATGACGACCCTGAAGAAGAAGCCTTTAGAAAACATTGTGGGAAAAGGAGAAAATGCTGGTAACCAGCATTTTCTCATTTTCCCACAATGTTTTCTCCCCTTCACAAAACAAATTTCAAATTTTCAGTCACTTTTATTTTGTCGTCTGCAAATGCTTTCGATTTGGACAAACCTAGAATTTTGTCGTTTGGTAACGAGTAAAATCATGCTTTGTTTTGTTTTATTCTAAAATATCAAGTGTCGGGCAATCGTAAATCCTTATGCTGCCATATAAATGGTTTTGACAGGTTCATCTGTGCATCAAGAATTGTTAATTTCGGTGATAATGAATAGGTAAAGACAACCTGCGACATTAACCGAGTTGGCTATGAAAGACGATCGAGCTTAGATTTCCTTGATGTCCAAAGATTGATAACAGGCCAGTCGTCTAAACTACCTCTCTTTATTCTTACTCTCAAGCCAAATTTTCCTGATGCCAAAGTTACTCAATGTCCGAATGGCTAAACCTAAGCCCACAAGAATTTTTAGGTTACTTCCGTTTTAACTCTTTACCCAACGACAAAATTTTAGACTGGATCAAATTGAAAGCACTTGCAGACGACAATATATTTACATAACTCAAAAATTGAAATTTGTCCTGGGATGGTAGAAAACATTGCGGGAAAAGGAGAAAATGCTGGTTACCAGCATTTTCTTCTTTTCCCACAATGTTTTCAAAAGGCTTCTCTTTCAGGGTCGTAAAAGCCAAGGGTTCTTTGGTGAAAGGTTAAAGAACTTTAGACATTAAACACAATCTGAAATGTTTGGTGAGCAAGGGTACCCGCCAAGCAGCTTATCTAACAGAGTTACCACCGTCAACAAAATGCCAATGTAATTAGCTGTTTTGGGCAAGTTTTATTTCATTGGTCAAATACAAGGAGGGCTTATTCCACTTTCAAATTCTTCAAAAGTCAACTAAAATCAAGTGCTGCCCAATTAGCGTATTGCAATACCAAAAGCATTACCACTGGTATTTTTTTTTCCATAACTAAAGTTCTTTTTTGGTAAGGTAGAAAATATGTACGTTAGTAAATCCATAGATATTTCTTGGCGCTTACCAGATTAAAACAAAAGTAAGTTCCAGTTCATATCAACTGTCTTAAATACTATCAGTACTTTGACGTAAAACCCGGTCCCCCCCCCCCCCCCCCCCCCCCCCCCCCCCCACACACACAAACACACTTGATCGCATAGCAAAACATCGTGAAATAGCAAGTTTATATATGTGGAAAAAAGATAAGTGAAATTCCTCATTGCACAGTAGCAGGAAACACCGTCTTGTGACGTCACTGTTGAATACAAATTTGCATATTGTCAGCATTTTTGATAATTTCAGGTCAATGCGATGGAAACTCGAGCTTACCGACGACTCTGTCTTTATTGCTGAACCAAGAAAAAAAGTCATACAGGAAACGCAACGGAGATATTGTGTGGCTCACTTGTCTCTGCATTATGTATTTTTCACCGTTTGGGCGAAATTTCATTACAAGCTCTAGCTAGGTTGGTAGGAAGATAGGTATAGATAGGTAGGTTTACATTAAGGCCACCGGCCCAGTATACACATACAGTGTATAATGACAATCATAAATAGCCCTAAAAATTTTGAGATACAATAAAGAAAAAAATATAGATCTATATCACCATCATCATCATGGACAAGATCAGTTCGTAAAATTTTGCCGTTTGATAAAGAGTTAAGAATACATCAATCTATTTTTACAGCTTACTACTTGCGTTTTATAGGCTATACTGGATGCATGTGGGTGGAGGGAGGATTAAGGGAACAGCCAGGCAGCGCGCAATGTCCGTAACATGCAGGTAAATAGGGGAGATGATAGAATAGCCGAGTCAGAATGAATCAGCGAAGCACCAAAAATAGTAAGGAGGGGAAATTCAAAACCGCAGAGAGCTGCCAGGTAAAAATGTATTCATACGCTCCTCTTTGTTTCCGAGAGTGCATTTTGACATGTTGAAATGCCGACTTTTGGCACCGTTGGGTAAGAAGCCTTTAGAAAACATTGTGGGAAAAGGAGAAAATGCTGCAAACCAGCATTTTCTCCTTTTCCCACAAAGTTTTCTACCCATATCAAAGCAAAATTGCACCATCTGAGCCAGTTTGTAATTGTCGTCTGCAAATGTTTTCAATTTGGATGGGCCTAAAATTTTGCTGTGTGGTAACGGGTTAAAGAAAACTATTTTCTTTGTTTAACTCTTCACTAAACGATAAAAGAATGTAAACTTGTCCAAAAGTTCAAAATATCTGCAAGCACCAAATTCAAAATTGATACATATATACTTGAGTTTTCTGATAGAATAGAAAACGTTGTGGGTAAAGGAGAAAATGCTGGTTACCAGCGGGTTTTTTTTTTTTTTTCCCCTCTTCCCACAACGTTTTCAAAAGCGTTCTCCAACCGTATCGTTCAAAATTCGGAATTGTTTGGTAAAGGGTAGACTAACAGTTTTCGGATATTTTAATGGCGAAATCTTACGGCTTGATTTTTTTGGAGCACATATAGAGTTCAGTGTCTGGCTGAAGAGTTAAATGATAGCTACATGTACTTGTTGACAGATGCAGAAAATGAATGAATGAATGAATGAATGAATGGTGTTTTATGCAGCTTTCAACATTGTATCAGTTATATCACGGCCACGGCTCTCATTTTCATTTATGCCCTGACCAGTACTCAGAGCTAGGGTTTTGAAATAACTAGCCCAAGGACACTCCCACAAAGGACCAATTGCTTCCCGTAAGGCTCGAACCCGACGCCTCCAGGTTACAAGACCACTGTACCACTGAACTACGCATATGAGCAACCGGTGGCGACGAAAAGTAGACGGGGAATTAGACTGTGAGAAAAAATAAAAATAGATTAACTCTTTCCCGAACGACAAAATTTGAGAATGGTTTAAAATGGAAACATTTGGAGACGACAAAATAAAAAAGACTCAAAATTTGAAATTCGTTTTGTGAAGAGTAGAAAACATCGTGGGAAAAGGAAAAAATGCTGGTTACCAGCATTTTCTCCTTTTCTCGCAATGTTTTCTAAAGGCTTCTTTCTCAGGGCCGTCGAAAATAGGGATTGTGTGGTAATGGGTTAAATAACTCGGGATAACCAACCGGATGTGAACCTAGACGGGGTGTAAAACCCCCGACTAAGTCGGATACGGACAGATATTAATCGGATGTCGAATAAAAACGTTCTGAAATGAAAAAAGATTTTATCTCGCTTTTTTATCAACATTTACTTTAACAACCTATTTCAGAACCGATCATATTAGAAATGGACATGTTTATTTCTTTTTTTAAAACACTTTACCTAGCGGTCAATTTGTTCATTTTGAGAGCCTTTGCAAGCGACAAGTTATACTTAGCTCTTTCTTGTTAAGGTTTGTCTCTATGGAAGGGTAGAAAACGTTGCAGTTAAAAGGAGCACTTTTCCCACAGCATTTTCAAAATCCAATTCCACAGTGTCGTTAAAAAAAACTGGGTATCAAAAATACTCCAAAACCGAAAAACAATATTAGATCAGAAAGAGGCCTAAACATAGGAATTTACCCTTCAAAGCAAAAATACAAAACGCATTAACGACTTTATAGAAAACACAATGAGAAATATCTCAAGAGATGGGCCATATATTGGTATAAGTTGGTCTTATGAATCTCTGTGTTACATTTTATCCAGCGAGTTATCACGGATTTAAACCATTACCACACGATGACGACTTTTGACAACCCTGAGGTAGAGGTCTTTTGAAAACATTGTGGGAAAAGGAGAAAATGCTGGTAACCAGCATTTTCTCCTTTTCCCACCATGTTTTCTATACCCTTCCCAAATCAAATTTCGATTTTCATTCACATTTATTTTGTGTTTTGCAAATGCTTTCAATTTGAATTGGTCCAAAATTTTGTTGTGTGGTAAAGAGTTAAACCATTACCACATAATGACGACTTTTGACAACCCTGAGGTAAAGGCCCTTTGAAAACATTGTGGGAAAAAGGAGAAAATGCTGGTAAACCAGCATTTTCTCCTTTTCCCACAATGTTTTCTACCATTCCCAAAATAAAATTTCGATTCTTCAGTCACATTTATTTTGTCGTCTGCAAATGCTTTCAAATTTGGACCAGTCTAAAATTTTGTCGTTTGCTAAAGACTTAATGGACCCATAAAACTCATTTAGTCTTACAAGCCACTCGATCTGCAGGTAGGACGGTCTTTTGTAACGCAGATAAAATACAAACAGCATAAAGTTTCGACTCATATCGGTCGGCGCGGACTGCGCAGGCTGACATTGGTCGATACGTTTTGCAAATGTATTTCCGGTAACCAGCATTTTCTCCTTTTCCCACCATGTTTTCTACCCTTCCCAAAATAAAATTTCGATTCTTCAGTCACATTTATTTTGTCGTCTGTCTAGAAATGCTTTCAATTTGGACCAGTCTATAAATTTGTCGTTTTGCTAAAGAGTTAATGGACCCATAAAACTCATCTAGTCTTACAAGCTGATCAGTCTGTATCTAGAACGGTCTTTTGACACGCAGATAAAAATACAAATAGCAAAAAAGTTTCGGCTCGTGTCAGCGTGCACGGATTGCTCAGGTGCATTAACCCTTTACCACACAATCTTTAACGACCCTGAGAAAGAAGCCTTTTGAAAACATTGTGGGAAAAGGAGGAAATGCTGGTAACCGGCATTTTCTCCTTTTCCCACAATGTTTTCTACCCTTCCCAAAATAAAATTTCGATTCATCAGTCACGTTTATTTTGTCATCTGCAAATGCTTTCAATTTGAACCAGTGTAAAATTTTGTCGTTTTGCTAAAGAGTTAATGGACCTATAAAACTCATCTAGTCTTACAAGCTGATCGATCTGTAGGTAGAATGATCTTTTGTCACGCAGAAAAAAATGCAAAAAGCAAAAGGTTTCGACCTGTGTCAGCTTGCGCGAGACTGCGCAGACTGACACGAGTCGATCCTTTTTTGCAAGTGCGTAAAATCCCTTTTCGCAAAGCGTACAGCATTGTAAAAATATGTAATGTGTACAACAAAAATATATGTATGGTAGATTTATCGATGAACATGCCGTCGGTACAGATAATAGATTTTGATCGATCAGATATCGATCTGACAGAGTGTATTGATCTTTTATACCAATGATTTGCTGATCGATTATCAATAGACCCCGAGTGTGTTTACTAACTACTACAATGCATGCATGCTTTAACTCATTACCACACAGCAAAATTTTAGACCTATCCAAAATGAAAGCATTTGCAGACGACAATTTTAAAGTGGCTCAAATGGTGCAATTTTGCTTTGATTGGGTAGAAAACTTTGTGGGAAAAGGAGAAAATGCTGGTTACCAGCATTTTCTCCTTTTCCCACAATGTTTTCAAAAGGCTTCTTCCTCAGGGGTGTCAAAAGTCGTCATTGTGTGGTAATGGGTTAACCCTTTGCCAAAAATATCTTATTTAACTCATTACCAAACGACAAAATTTTAGGTACAAATATTTCAGTCACTTTTATTTTGTCGTATGCAAATGCTTTCGATTTGAACAAGCCTAGAATATTGTCATTTGATCAAGAGTAAAAACTCGTTGTCAAAGTAAAGAACTAAAAAACCCGTAAACTGACCAAAGTTCTTTGCCGGAACTGATAAGAAAGATGAAGGGTCAATGTGACAGAATATATTTCTCTGTTGTCATTGATCATTAACGAAGGGAAAGCAGCAATGCACTTGTAACTGGCCCTTTATGCGGTATTAGTAAATAAACACTGGGAATGCATAGATAGGTGCACTAGATGTCGTAATATAACTGAAATGATCTCGCAACAGTACAAAATACAAAACAATTTTGTGCTTTCTACACAAATACTCTGAATGCATAGATAGGTGCATTTGGTGCCGTACAATAAAACGTTGTTGAAAGCAGCATCTAACATCATATTAAAACGAACAAAACATTATTTTCAATGCAATTAGAAATGCACCCTGTTTTTGAGATGTCAGTACGCTTTGTTACTTGATACACAAAGCTTGGCTTTGTTCCATTGAAAATTAAGTTCAAAGTACTTGTATGATTTAATCGTCTTTAAATTGCTGTGATCTAACCCTTAAAGCTATCCGATACGATCCCGAGTTTTTACGAAGTCTTTTGAAAATATTGTGGAAAAAGGAGAAAATGCTGGTAACCAGCATTTTCTCCTTTTCCCGCAATGTTTCCTACCCTTTTTATAGGGAAGAAAAATTTCATTTCAGCCCATTCGGTTTGTCGTCTGCAAATGCTTTAAATTAAGTTTTTAAAATTTGTGTCGTCTGGTCAAAGATTAACTACTCAGGTCGCTTTTTAGGACAGTAAAGATCAAGATCAGACTGCACACAATTGGCTGTCAAATCTTTTCTCTTCACTGTCCAACAAAGTAAGAGTTTTCGCAATATTTGGGGTTTTTCATGCTTAACTCATTACCAAACGACAAAATTTTGGACAAAATAAAAGTGACTGAAAATTTGAAATTTGTTTTGTGAAGGGTAGAAAACATTGTGGGAAAAGGAGAAAATGCTGGTAACCAGCATTTTCTCCTTTTCCCATAATGTTTTCTAAAGGCTTCTTTCTCAGGGTCGTCAAAAGTAGGGATTGTGTGGTAATGGGTTAAACCGTCTCTTATATTGATAACTAGGCGCTAAAAAAAACCACTGTACTAGAAAAGAATTCAAAATGGGGGCTGAAAGATCAAGAAAGGCTATACTTGCGCACCTCGTTGAAATAATGTTTTTTACACTTTTAAAGCTTTTCAAAACATCGTGACAAAAGGAACAATTGCATGAAACAAGCAATTGTTTTTTTTATTTTCATTATGTTCTTGGCACTGCCGAACCAGACAACATGATTTTTTTTTATTATTGTAATTAATATTTACTTTGTGAGCTTTGCCTGCATAATCAGGCATAGCCAGTACTTTTTTTTGTTGACCTAAAAATAGCCAGCCGCGGTAAGGAGAATTAAATAAAAATTTACTCCAAACAACGGCAAACTAAAAGAAAAAAGACACCTACAATCATTCACACAAAGCCTTTTTTGCAGATGTACATGATAAAACATCAACAAACGAAATACTGTCTAGCTTTAAACTTGAGAAAGTAAAAATTACAGTATCGCATTTCTCATGTCAAAACAAAATGGCGTCAAATTACAGGGCGGCCATCACAAAGTTATCTGTTCCTTTATATCATCTAGACCTGTCCCTTTCTATTGTCATAAAGTTTAGCAGATCTAAGTTTGCATGGGGTTTAACAACACTTTCGAACAGTATATCTGTACTATCATGTCCACCAGTGCACCTATTTGGATTTTTCGTCGGAGTCGTACGTGGGGGGGGGGGGATCAGCCGTTCGGCACAAGCTTTAACCCATTCGGCCAAGAAATCTCTCTTGAATGGCATGGAAGACATTGTGTTAGATAGCGAATATCTTTCCAAAAGGCACATATTTCAAATGGTTGTGCACTGCTTGTAACACGTAAGATGTTTGTGCTTTTTGAAATTAACCACTGTACTGAAACCTAAAGAGTCGGGCAATCGTCAATGATACAAAACTACAGCCCGTTCTATTTTTTTTTAACCAAGGTGTTTTTAATCGCCGTAATTGAAAGAATCTTCGAAAGCCAAATCAAATAAGACAGCTATTTTGTACTTTGACATACAAAATTAACGCAACCCAAATTTTCTGTAATGCGCTGTATCCCCTTATAGGCGTTGTACGAAAACGTCAAAGCATTGCCGCATATTAATAACCGGTGTCAAGGTTTTTATCACCCCGGGACATGGGTGATTAACGGCGACTTTTGAGTGTATTTCTTACCGCCTTGGGATGAAAAATGATACTTTTACTCTTTTACCAGACGACAAAGTTGTAGGTTTGTCAAACAGTATTTGCAGACGACAATTTGAATGTGACTCAAAGAGAATAAATTTTGTTCTTGGAAGGATAGGAAACATTGTGGGAAAAGGAGAAAATGCTGGTAACCAGCATTTTCTCCTTTTTCCCACAATATTTTCAAAACCCTTCTTTCTTCATAGCCGTAAAAACACGGGATTGTGAGGTAAGGAGCTAAATGCCCGCTTTATTTCAAGATTGCTCAATAAAATGAATTAGACAGCAACAAAACACCAATTTGTTTCAATTTAGACTGACTCTTCTTCTCCAGGTTCGTTTTAACACGCAAGTTGCGTGTAATAACTGACTCCCCTTTTTCCGCAATGTTTTCCAAGGCTGCCAACAGCTGTTTGAGTAACTTTGCCCGACGCTACGGCAACTTATCAACTTTCTTAACCCTCACAACACAATCCCAAGTTTTAACTACCCTGTCCAAAGCAGAGCTCCAGATAAGAAGGGAGTGATGGTATTCTAAATCCAGTATTTCTCTCCGAAACCCTATGTTGTGGGTACTCATTAGAATCGTCTCAATGAGACGATTCTAATGAGTACCCACAACATAGGGTTTGATGGAGAAAAAATACTATTTTCCATTTTGAAATCAAAATCACTCCCTCTATCAGTAGCTCTGCCAAAGTTTTTCAAAGAGAAGATTTATGAAAACATTGTTGGAAAAAGAGAAAACGCTTGTAACAAGCATTTTTCTCCTTTTTTCTGTCATGTTTTCTACCCTGTGACAGACAGACATTTGAGCGACAATCATTTAGTTCGTAGCAAATGCTTTGAATTCGGTTTAAATTTTGATAATTGTTAAGTTTATTGTTTAGTTTACTTGTTATAATTATGATTCTGGTAAAAATATGCCATTTTAGTTTCTTTTCTATACCGCAATGGCACGATGAAATCACATTATGTAATTTTTATTTTATAAGAATGAATTATAATTGTTCCACTACTTTAAACTGTTCTTAATCTTTGTCATTGAAATAATTTATTTCCTTCTAAAAAAAAATTCATAACATTTTCTTCGTTCGATCATTAAAATACGGGATTTTTTTACTAGTCTGACGGAATTTCTCCGTTTGCCCAAAGATTTATTTTAGAGCAATGCCTTCCTTAACCCTTTCCCAAAAATCCTTGGTTATTACGGGTCTGGAATAGTAGCCTTTTGAAAACATTGTGGGAAAAGGAGAAAATGCTGGTAACCAGCATTTTCTCCTTTTCCCACAAAGTTTTTCTACCCTATCAAAGTCTTTAGAAAACATTGTAACCAGCATTTTCTCCTTTTCCCACAATGTTTTCTATCCTGATTTAAACAAATTCCAATCTTTGATTTACGTTTACTTTGTCGTCTGCAAGTGCTTAGAATTTTGTTGTTTGGTAAAGGGTTAAAAACATCAAAAAGACTCGTCAAAAAGTAGATGGGTGTACTAATGGGAAACTGACAGGTACAATAGATTATCTGGCCTTTAACGAGCAGAAAGGCGGTATTCGGACATTTGCGTAAAGTGTCGTGACGGATCAGCCTGCACAGTCCGCATGGGCTGATCCAAAACGACACTTTCCGTTTTTTATGTAATTTTCTATTTTGCGCAAGTCCACTGTAGCACAAAATCTAATGTAGTCGTAAAGTGCCGTCTCGGATTAGCCTGCGCGGACTGCGCAGGCTGATCCGAGACGACACTTTACGCAAATGTCCGAAAGTCCCTTTTCGCGTGTTGGACTCTATATATTTAGTCATTACAGAAAGTGAAACTATATAGTTTAGAGCATGTGGCTCTTGCTGTTTATTGCCGGGCTTAGTCATTCAACCCTTAGGCTGCTGACCGCGATTCACTGACCTTTTGCAGACAGTGTAGATCAAGATCAGACTGCACAAGACAAATTTCCGATAAGGAGATTTTTTTTGCACTAAAGTTATTTTGAAATAGCAAAAAATCTGCCTTTTACTATCGGCTTGACAGTAACATTTCTCTTATTTTGTATATAAGTTATGTATATTCTTGCCAAACTACACTTTCAACATGTTGGAGATAAATAAGCTGTGCTCCTCTCTCTCTCTCTCTCTCTCTCTCTCTCAGTCTCTCTCTCAGCCCATCAAACGATCCCCACTGTACATTAAACCATATCCTGCGACGTAAGAGAAATGAAACTTTTAAGTCCATAGCAAAAACCCAAATTCTTACTATTTCGATTTATTTCAGGGGTGAGTGGTATTCCTTATCGGACAGTGTAGATCAAAGATCAGACTGCACGTTCTGTGCAGTCTGATCTTGATCTACACTGTCCTCAAAAAAGGTCCGTAAGTCTTGCATAGCAGCTCTAAGAGTAAAAGGCACAGTGTAAAACATCGGACCACTTGCAGACCGGAAATAAGTCGGAAATGAAGTGGGCCGCTCTCCAAATACTTTACGTACAAAAAGTTAACCCATTACCACACAATCCCTTATTTTGACGCCCCTGAGAAAGAAGCTTTTAGAAAACATTGTGGGAAAAGGAGAAAATGCTGGTAACCAGCATTTTCTCCTTTTCCCACAATCTTTTCTACCCTTCACAAAGCAAATTTCAAATTTTCAGCAACTTTTATTTTGTCATCGGCAAATGCTTTCAATTTGGACCTATCTAAAATATTGTTGTTTAGTAATGGGTTAAGTCTGGTGGCACTTATTCGTGCATTTCATTTTTTTAGCTAACCCTTACCTCTTTGCCAAAAAAGCGAAATCTTAGGCTCGTCCAAATTCAGAGCAAATTTCCCAGACTCAGTAAAAATTAAATTATGGGATTTGTGAGAGAATGGGTAACAGAGTGTGTGGTAACAGGAGTAAATTTATGCTGGTATCTATGGTAATGATTTGTGATGGGAAAAGGGTTGAAAACATTGCGCGAAAAAAAGGAAAAAAATGCTTTTAGTCGCGTGTAGCAGATGAAGTTTTAGGTATTATACTGGAATGTACATTCATTCCCGTTAAAGTGGCTTCTTAAACTCTTTACCAAATAATCCTTTGTTTTCACGACCCTGAGAAAGAAGCCTTTTGAAAACATTGTGGGAAAAGGAGAAAATGCTGGTAAACCAGCATTTTCTCCTTTTCCCACAATGTTTTCTTCTTCTCCCAAAAGCAAATTTCACTATTTGAGTCACTTTAATTTTGTCGTCTGCAAATGCTTCCAATTTGGACCAGTCTAAATTTTTGTCGTTTGGTAAAGAGTTGTCTAAATTGAAAGTATTTGCAGACGACAATTTCAGTGTGGCTCAAGTGGTGCAATTTTTCTTTGATAGGGTAGAAAACATTGTGGGAAAAGGAGAAAATGCTGGTTACCATCATTTTCTCCTTTTCCCACAATGTTTTCAAAAGATGTCTTTCTCAGAGCTGTTAAAAGTCGGGACTGTGTGGTAAAAAGTTAATACATGTATTTTCAATGATTACATAGGAATGTGCTTATGGTTGACGGTTATATGTGTTTGATTTGAAAGCAACTGAAGACAACAGATAAAACGATACTGAAATATTAAGAATCATGATGGAAAGGGCTGAAAACATTGTAGAAAAAGGAGAAAATGCTAGTTACCAGCATGGCTACCAGCATTTTTTTCCTTTTTTTCTCCCAATATTTTTGAAACGTTTCTTACTCACAGTCGCAAAAAATCGTGTTTGTGTGGTAAAAAGTTATTGTTCAATTTGTGGAAAATACATCGGGGAAATTTGGCTTGAAAAAATTATAAATGGCTCTTTACACCGTTTTTAACCCTTAACCACGCAATCCTGAATTTTAACGAAAAAACAAGTTTTTGAAAACATTGTTGAAAAAGGAGAATGCTGGTTACCAAATTTTTCGAAGGGCTTCTTTCTCAGGATCATTAAAAGTCGTGATTATGTGATAAAGAGTTTTAAAAAAGAAAGGTTTGATGCATGGCAATACTAGTATATTATAGTATTTAGTCTGCTGACGACGAAGACTTACCTCACCCACCCCTTTTAGAGTAGAACATACTCTGTAGGAAAGAAAACTAAACGTTCAAGATAATGTGGAAACAACAATAATTTACGTGAATCAGTGTACGTATTTCACCAGCCATCCTTAATTTTATCCCAAGTCTATAGATTCACAAAGTAACACAAGTTCTGATAGGCTAAATCAAAAGGTTTTGCCAATCAGAAGTTTTGTGACTTTCAAAGTTTGAAAATTCCCCAGAATATAAGACTTAACATACTTTTAGAAGCTGTTGGTGATTAAGGGCCCAGATCTCACATTTCGCTTGTGGCGAAGAGAGGAGAGACTCTTTGTAAGGGAAGTAACTCAAGAAATAATACATTTCAAAAACACCTGTAGTTACTTACCTTTATAAACATATCTCTCTCTCTCTCTCTCTCTCTCTCTCTCTCTCTCTCTCTCTCTCTGATTGACATGGAGACGGGCTCTGTTATACATACCACGAACTAGGGCAATGAAAATTTGTGTTGAGAAAGTACAGTATTCTAAACAGTCTTTTTTCGATAGATTATTTGATAAAAAGGATTAAAAGGGAGGTCCTCTTTTTATGATTCAAATGGAAGGCACACTTACCAATGGTGGTTTAATTAACCCATTACCACACAATCCCTACTTTTGACGCCCCTGAGAAAGAAGCCTTTAGAAAACATTGTGGGAAAAGGAGAAAATGCTGGAAACCAGCATTTTCTCCTTTTCCCACAATGTTTTCTACCCTTCACTAAACAAATTTCAAAATTTCAGTCACTTTTATTTTGTCGTCTGCAAATGCTTTCAATTTGGACCAGTCTAAAATATTGTCGTTTGGTTATGGGTTAATTCTGTACTACGCGACTCTGAGAAAGAAGCCTATAGAAAATATTGTGGGAAAAGGAGAAAATGCTGGTTTAGCGTTCACGGACTGTGCAGGGTGATCCGAGACGACACCTTATGCAAATGTCCAAATTCCCCTTTTCGCGTGTTGCAAGCCAAATTGGAAGTGGTCAAAACGAGGGGGGGAGGGAAAGGCGGAAAGCCCTAGATGCCTGGGTGACAAATTACTAAACCTAAAGTTTTGTTATCCCCCTATCGTTATTCGATAACAAGACCTATCGAACCTCCTTTGACCGGAGCGATGGGTCATTTATATTTTGAGAAGGGTAATACATGGGAGAACAAGAGCTTCGCAGAGCGGCGCATATACGCTTGTAAAGGGCTTATCAGTGAAATGGGTTAATCCTTTACCAAACAATCCCGACTTTTAACGACCCTGAGAAAGAACCCTTTACAAAACTTTGTGGGAAAAGGATAAATGCTGGTAACCAGCATTTTATCCTTTTCCCACAATGTTTTCTACCCTACACAAAACAAATTTCAGTTTTTTAATCCCATCAATTTTCTCGTCTGCAAATGCTTCCAATTTGGACCAATCTAAAATTATGTCGTTTGGTAAAGAGTTAGAATATAGAGCGCCCACAAAGATCCAAATTTTAAAAGTCACATGCACAGCTACACATCATAGAGATTCATCGTGGTAAGTTTGAACTTATTCCAATGAGTAGGAGTCGCGAACACGGACGGACAGACAGACGGACAGACGAACGGGGCCATAACATAATTCGACCCTTCGGGCGTATAAAAAGGGAGGTTGGTAAGTGGAGATGGGTGACAAATGTCCATACCTTTTGTAATCCCGCTATCGTCATTTGACACGGACCTGTCAGTTGACCGTGGGATGGGTGGGGGTAAGGTGGGTGGGATGGGCGCTCTTGTCCGTGGGGGCAAGGTCGGGCGGATCGGCATTCTTGTAGTCCCTACTGTCGTCTGCTCCACAATTTGTTCGTCTGCTATCAGCACGTCGCGTCTAACATTCCAAATCTCAAAGTTCTCCAGTGTCGTTGCAGCATACCTGTAATAAGTGAGTTAAATTTGAGCCGGTGTAATGCAGAGAAATGACCCCCATCACACAATGACCCCCGGGTCATTTCTCGACGTAGAAGAATGACCCATGGATCATTTTCCTACGTAGAAAAATGAACCGGGTCATTATTCTACGTCGAGAAATGACCTATGGGTCATTTCTCGACATAGAAAAACGACCCATGGGTCATTTCTCTACGTCGAGAAATGGCCGTGGGTCATTTTGTAATGGGGGTCATTTATCTGCATTTTACCACCATGATGAAACAGTGGATTAACGCTTCTGCAAAAAGTATCGTCCCAGGTCTGCCAGGTTATTTTTCTGCATGTCAAAGAATCAGTCTACCTCCTCATAATTCAGTCAGTTGTTACGCAAAATCCATTTTTTTTTAATCCATGACTATGACTCATCACGCAAAAAAGGGACCTTCTGGAAACTGCGAAAAGTGTCAACCCTGGTCAGACTGCGCGAATTGCACAGGCTAACCTGGGTTGATTCGCTTTACCCCATTCCCAAACGGCACATTTTGGACCAGACCAAATTGAAAGCATTTCGCAGATGACAAATTAACAGTTGCTAAAAAGATGATTTTTTCTAAATGATAGGGTAGAAAACATTTGGGAAAAGGAGAAAATACTGGTTACCAGCATTTTCTCCTTTTCCCGCTATGTTTTCAAAAGGCTTCTATTCCTGACCCGTAAAAACCAGGGATTGTTTGGGAAAAGGTTAAAATGACATTTTCTGTATGAAAAGTGGTCATTTTACCTTGTTATACAATCATTTTTTCAATTATCAACTTGTGACCTGTACTATCGTTGATCTGTTTTCATCTAATTGATGTACAGAATTCCTAGATGGTCCCTTTTTGCGTGACGGGTCACAAATGTATTTTAGCATCAGCATTATTTTGGAGTAGCTAAAAGTGCTTGCTTATGACGTACATGTCGGTATTGATAAGGAATGAATACTAGTATGTCGTAGGCCAGATTGGAATCTAGGCAGATCTGGAATCTGCCCAGACAGATCCGGAATCTGCCTAGACCAAATTAGAATTATAATTTTGTGTAGACCAAAATAGATTGTTTTAGATGGTTTTCTAATTCTTTCAATCACATGTTTGCAAGTGTAAGATATTTTTTAAAGCAATTTATTTGTTTAAAAAATGGGCAGAAGTGTGCTCGGGCAACAAACTTTAAAGCCCTAGCCTAGTACAGGCGAACCCCAGGAAATACATGAACACGTGAGTTGTCACCGTGGTATGACTGATATAATGTTAAAAGCGGTGTAAAACACCATTAAACAAACAAAATTCTGAAAAAATATATATACATACCTTTCGTCCACCATTTTAGTCAGAGCTCGTCCAAAGTAAGTTTTCCGATCATAGTCAAACACTGGCATCTGATCTGTACCGTAAGTCTTCTGTGCACCGCTTTCTTCCTCGTTCACGTGTAATGTTAAACCTGAAACAGTACATGAGATCATTGAGTGCCCTAGTCCGCTCACTTGAGATACCATTTACTAAATTGAATACGCACGAAATTTGAATACTCGGTCTATGTAAGCAAGTGTCATTTCTGTGACAAGTTTAACCTCACAGCATAACTTTACGATTGCAGTAAATACTTGCATTTATGTCAAATTCATTGCTTTCCGGTAGGTTATCGAGAAATATCGGTGAAATGTTATAGGTTATTGCACTTGTATGGGAATACAATGTGTTGAACAAGTTCTTTTGGCAGAGTTGCCCGAGCTTGCGAAGGCAACTACGCCAAAAGAACGAGTTCAACACAATATATTCCCATGTGCAATAACCTTTTTATTATATACTTTGATACTGTCTACATGATTTCCCCGTGATTTAACATCATTTTCAATAAATAAGTGCAATAACCTATATTATTAATTAACTATTGGATATATACAGTAGAAGTTATACGAGGAAACCGGTCCACGCGATACCAGTCACATTTCTGATTTCGTAGTACACAGGTCGTGACCCCGGCTTAATACGACTTGACCTCCGATCAATACAGTTGACCTCGTATCAATATTGATAACCCGCGACCAATACAGAAATCCTTGGATGTGATTGGTCAAAAGTTCAGTCGCGTGAGAATCTGCGCTTATTTTTAGCCAATCACGCTCAAGGAGGCGGCAAAGTAAACGTAACCCAAAAACTGATATATGTTTCAAGCAGGGTAGAAAACATTGTGGGAAAAAGGAGAAAATGCTGGTAACCAGCATTTTCTCCTTTTCTCACAATGTTTTCAGAAGGCTTCTTTTTCAGGGTCGTAAAAAACAAGGGATTGTTTGGTAAAGGGTTAATTAATAAAATTGTCATTAATCAAGTGATTTTGTATTGGCCCCGTTACAGGTCCGAGGTCAGCCGTATTGGCCCGAGGCCTTCGGCCTTCGGCCTCGGGCCAATACGGCTGACCTCGGACCTGTAACGGGGCCAATACGAAATCACTTGATTAATAACATTATAATATTGCATACTTTCATCCGGTGCAAGTACATGAAGACAATATCAAAGTATACTCTCTCAAAAAAGAAACGCAACATCAGATTATCTTTTTGAAATATTATACCAGATATTGACAATTTATGAGTGATTTATTGACAATATGTGACAAACTGTGATATTCCAAGTTAAAAGAACTCATGAACAAGAAGTGTGCCAATTTTTGCATTCCTGTGTAAATTATTTATATCATAAATTATGAAAATAATATATGAAGTAAATTTCCTATTTTCTGTATGTTGCGTTTCTTTTTTGAGAGAGTATATATAATAATTATCGATATTTCACGGTTACGACCAGTGAAAACATATGTGTATGTCCTTATCGGCTGGTAACCAGCATTTTCTCCTTTTCCCACAATGTTTTTGGTTTCTTCCCTTCACAAAATAAATTTCAAATATTTAATCACTTTTATTTTGTCGTCTGCAAATGCTTTCGATTTGGACCAGTCTAAAAATTGTCGTTTGGTATTGAGTTAATTAAATTATGTAGCGATCTGACGGTTATCGACATATTTACAATCACACCAATCACGTGATACCTACCAACTTCCGGGTGCCATGACACATCCACAACCTGCCATTCTCCGGCCTTGAACCCTGGCGCAGCGACAGTCCAGGTTTTGGACGAGGTTCTAACAGTTGTATACAGTTTACCGTCCCTAGGGGAAAAGAAAATAAATTCAATCTAAAAGTTGGTCGATTTGAGTGTATATACATGTATACTGCGCATGCGTCAGAAATAACCTTCATCCATCTCCCATCCCCTCTTGCATGTAACTATTTTCGAATGTGACCAAATTTTGGGAACTCATACAAAATCTGTTATACTCGTAGGCTATCAGGATACCTAAAATGTTATATATTTCAAAAACACGAATAGCTCGCCGATGAAAACTAATGTCATACATACAAAAAAGGAAACACATCGTCACTGCGTCAATTAAGTTCCAAATATGGCATGGCAAATCTGGCTCACAGGATGCGTACAAAAAATAGTCCGCTATGGTATTCATCCGCCATGTATATAAAAATAGAAGTTACTGCACTCTAAACCGCATATACTCACCTGTAAAATATCGTGATGGGATAACTGTCCAAGAAATACATGTTCTTTTGAAGTTTTGTAGGTTTTGTAGAAAACCTCATGGTGAACCCATATGGGCAGTTGTCAAGGTTACCACTACAGGTCAAATTCTCCCCAAGGTCAATGTATTGCTTCTTTCCGTCTAGCCTGAAAATTAAGGTACCGTGAGAGATTAGAAAGCCCACAATTTATTAATGTTAAACCCTAGGCTGCTAAGCGCGACTCACTGACCTTTTACGGACAGTGTAGATCAAGATCAGACTGCACAGAACGTGCAATCTGAACTTGGATCTACACTGTCCGATAAGTAGATTTTATTCCCCAAAACAAAACTTTGAAATAGCAATGTTTGGGTCTTTACTATCGAAAAGAAAATTTCACTTTAGTATCTATTTGTTTATCATACAGAGGCAACGAGGTTTGGAAACTTTAACCCATTACCACACAATCCCTACTTTTGACGCCCCTAAAAAAGAAGCCTTTAGAAAACATTGTGGGAAAAGGAGAAAATGCTGGTAACCAGATTTTTTCTCCTTTTCCCATAATGTTTTCTACCCTTCACAAAACAAATTTCAAATTTTCAGTCACTTTTATTTTGTCGTCTGCAAATGCTTTTGATTTGGACAAGCCTAAAATATTGTCGTTTGGTAATGAGTTAAGTACATGTATTATCACAGCAAGTCACGCAAATGATTTTAAAAAATTAAGGAAAATCAAAGCAAACTAAATCTCTTACAAAATAGCGTTTCTATGTTCACCGGCAACTATTTTCACTCCGCCGTGCATGGTTATCGTTCTTGACGGAAGTTTAAGTACGCCATCTTTGGTCATTTGATAGAATGGTAATGTTTCATGCACTGGGCCTGAAAAAGAGATCGGGGCCCGTATTCACCCAACCATTCTTAAGAACATTCTCTGTCTTATTCATCAGAAATTCGTCAATGCGAAAGTAACAGCCAATCAAAAGTTCTGTTACTTTCACCGTCAGAAAATCTTCCAAACAAAGACAAAGAATGGAGGGTGAATGCGGACTCAGGACAAAGTATTTGTTTAATCCATTACCACACAATCCCTACCTTTGACGCCCCTGAGAAAGAAGCCCTTTGAAAACACCATGGGAAAAGGAGAAAATGCTGGTAACCAGCATTTTCTCTTTTTCCCACAATGTTTTCTAACCTTCCAAGAACAAATTTCAATTTTTCAGTCACCTTTCTTTTGTCGTCTGCAAATGCTTTCAATTTGGACCAGTCTTAAATTTTCTCGTGTGGTAAAGAGTTAAATCTTATTTTTTTTTTTCAATTCGGAATAAAGAGAAGTATGTTACATATGTATGTGTAAACTCAAAGACAATGAAAAATGTGCATCGGGCATAATGAGAGGAGTTCTTAAAATGAATCTGTTTGAACTTGCAGATTCCACTACGAAAACTTTCGGAACAACCCTCATACGTGTAAACGTACGTAGCCTAGATTTTACGAGAAATTATGATCCAATAGTTTTCCATTAAAGGTGGATATCTAGAATTTTCACATCCCACCAAATAAAAAAACAAATATATCACTGAAATTTATATGGAAAAACAATACAAATCATCAATAATTAAGAATCATAAAATTACAAAAAAAAAAAAATTTTGGGGATGGTATTCCCTTAAAAGGCTACGTAGCCTCTTAAGCTATTTTTAGATTTCCCACCAAAAATTTTAAAAAAGCATTGTGGGAAGGTTAAGTGACTGGCACGTGACTAATGACTCTGAAATTCCATAAAATGACAAACATGTAATTATTTTCCATAATGTCTTCGGACGCTATGTTTGAAGCTTCGTCTGTATATTTTCGGTGTGTAAATGAGCGAGTTGCTTATCTAAAAATAGACCGTGTTTCCCGTCGGTATCGAACTGGGCTGTGGTAAATCTCTAATTTCTCATGTTGTTGGATGGTTTTCGACTGCTGGGGTGCATGAATGAAAATTATAAGGCTTTTGGAGTGTAAGGGTGATTTTTTTGTATTCTTGTTAAATTTTCATCCCAAAATCTGAAGGGCCACCTTTAAGGTGTATAATTTTATAAAATAGACGTTTACAACAAGACTTAACGAAAAGATAAAACAAAAAAAGTTCGCCCCAAAACTTTTTTACAGAACAAACTCGTGATTCTGTGACCCTAAGGAAGTAGACTTTTGAAAAAGTTGTGGGTAAAGGAACAATGCTTTCATACAGTTCAAAAATAGGATTTTGTTTCCTAACAACAACAACGTCGCCTAGAAACCCAGTGCCGTATCTACTAATCATGCCAAACTTTGAATTCAGTTTAATTCTAAAATTAAAGAGTAACACGATTTCAGATAAACTAGAGTATTTGGCTTAGCCAAAATAAAGTGTGTTACTTTCAAATTTAGAAAAATCGTCATTAAGAATGATAGTTGAATACGCGCCAAGGCAGAACTGGTCTGTACTAAACAACCATTCATAAGAACATTTTTAGCTGCTGCTCCTATATTTGTTAAATTTGAAAGGAATACAACTTCTGATTGGCTAAACCGAATCGGTTTAGCCAATCAAAAGTTGTATTACTTTCAAATTAAGAAAAAAATCTGGAGAATGAGATCGTTTCTTAAGGGTGGTTGTTGAATAAGGACCTAGATTTCATAAATTAGCAAAAAGATAATACATGGTAAAGCAAAAATACCTTTTAGAAGTCCCCGAGAGCGAAGCTTCTCAAGATTCGCATACCAGATTTGTATTTCGTCTAATTCCACGTTGGGAGCCGCTTCGTCTCTCTGCTGGGATGATTTTCCGAAGTAAATACTGCCGTCTTGAGGTTGGTCCCCTTGCATGACGTCAACAGGTGTGACGTCACTAGCCACGAGTGTGTCATTTACCAATAGCTGTAAACCATCTGACGGTTCCCATGACAACATGACCGAGTTCCAATCGTTTACTCTGAAATACTGCGAGGACACATTCCATTCCTTCCCACCGGACATAAATTTGGATTTTAACTGCCTGTCTTCGTAATAAAGGGAATACGTTGGACTTGTTAGAAAGTAAGTTTTCCCCTTCAGGTCCTTCGGCTTCAGCAGCATCGCCAAGGTGATGCCATGGTTACAAAGGTCAAGGTTACCCAGACATTTATCTGCGTGCTGTCCAAAATCTACATACTGACCTCTGCCAGACAGGGAAACAGCTTTGCCTACTCTACCGGGAACCAGTTGAGCGCCTCGTTCTAGAGTGATACGATAACGAGGATGGAAAATCACGCTTCCGGTCGCTGTTTCCATGGAAAATGACTCGTACTCGACTTTATCTGTTATTGAAGGCAATGGGAAATGACGAAATACCAAAAATTAGTGTTTCTTGGCAATAAAAATGTTTTCGGAGCCCTGAAGCCTTTTGCGTATCTGTCTGTCAGTCAGTCAGTTCGTCCGTCCGCCCGCCTGTTTCCCTTTGAATTAGAGAGGGGTACTTGTGCGTGAAGGCTTTGTTTTACCTATTCTCAATGTAAAATTGTTCTTTATTGTTTGTTTGATTTTTATTTTTTGATGACTTTTATTGTAAGATTATTATTGATATTCAGCGACATTTCTAAATAATCTCGGTTGTGGTAATGGTGCATGTTGCTATTGATACTGAAACGCGGGTTTAATGCATCAGCAAACTGTTTCGACACAGGTCAGCCTGTGCGGATTGCGCATGCTGACCTGTGTCGAAACATTTTGCTGTAAGTCAATATTATACTTGTCAAAGGACCAGTTTACCTCACGATTAAGTCAGTTTGCAGACAAAATAGTTTTTACGGATCCTTGTTTATATCATGACTTACTTAGTATCATGAATCACGAACTTGCATTGAAACTTTTTTGACACTGTATGGCCTAATTCTTTAATTAATTAATAAGAGTGTTTTGGATATCTCTGCACAAATTAAGCGAAATCATCTCAATAGTTCTGGTTATCGTATTTATTTTATGCTTTTAGGATATCGAGAAATAACAATGAAAATACCGATTTTTATATTCTTGTTACCTAGGTAAAATACGCGTGACTCACAACCAGATGGCAATATGACGTCATTTACCTTACATATTTTTCGCACTTGACTTACTATTGTAATGCGTTGCTATGTGGAGGGGCTACGCCACAGGAAATAACTGAAAAGAACTGTTCTGAATTTTGATAAAGTTCCTCCCTTAAAGTTTTAAAAGCATGAAACAAATATTTTGGGGGTTTTTTTCAGTAAAAGATTGAAATTTATTTCATCTCGTGAACACCATCGGTAATAGTTTTACTCGTGGCTACGTGTTCTATTTTTTTTCATATTCATTCACTTTAATATGTATTTTGATTAGTTTTTTTTTTCATTCGTTCGTTCGTTCGCTTGTTTTTTTGTTCAATCGTTCGATCAATCGCTTGTTTGTTTGCTTCTCTGTCTTTCTGTTTGTCTGTCTGTCCGCTTGTCTTTATGCGGCAAAACTTCTTGTTGTCTACATTGTATAAATTAAAGATAAACAGCAGGTTCTATTGTTTTGTGGATGTTTATTTAACCTGATCAATGCTTGTACAGAAATACTAGAAGTAATGTCTATCAATGAAGTAGTGCTGGTTGCAGTAGTAGTTGTTGTTGAACTAAAGAAAGAGTTTGGAGAAAAAAAATATGGACGGCGGAAGAGGCACTGTGATATTGTATTGATTTCGTGGTTCAATATGAAAAGAAATTATGACAAGTAGCCATGCCAGAAATTGTCTCTTTTATCTTTCTGTTTTACATATTGCTGAAAAGTGAAATTTATAATTCGATATATTTATATTAGAGTCTTCGCTGGAAAAGCAGCAGTTGGTGCAAAAAGAAAAAAAAAATATGTTAAGTCCGAAAATATGTCGACTCTAACGCACTGGGTTACAGGTTATTATATTATTATCGAGTTATCAATAAGTGCAAGAAAAGATATGGTCGGTTTACTTCGAAAACCTCGTAGTTACGAGGTTTTCGAAATAAACCGACGATATGTCCCCCTAACATAATCTTTTCTTTTCTGTGGTGTGAGTAAGCACCCTGTGATATAGATTAGTATTAGCAACACGTGTATAATGAACTCGTAAATTGGTCCACAGCTTGGCTGCAAGGACCCGCAGAATAAACTTGTACACTATTTTTATCCAATCATAATTCACTATCTCTTCATTCGAGTCTTTCATTAAGAAGTAGGCCAAAAGCCAGCTTATATAGCTTGACTGAAACCAAAGCTAACAGAGTAACGAGAACGAGCATTTATCCGTGGAAACTGCAAGAACTAGAGGCGCTTGAGCGCCTGTATCGCTCCACAGGCCTGATTTTTCTGTACCGGTGAAGAGAAGTCTTTTTACAATTACCATTCATTCCTGCATTTTAGGTCACTAAAGAAAAAAGGCTATGAAAATCATTGTGAGAAAAGAAGAAAATAAAAGTTACCTGCATTTTCTTAGTTTGACACAATAATTTCTACCCTTTTTGATACAAGTTTTACTAATTTGAAGATTTATTATGTTGTCTGCAACATCTTTCAATTATGGCTAGTTATAAAAATTTTGTCTTCTAGTTTAGTTAACTCATTACCAAATCACAACATTCTATGGTTGTCCAAATGGAAAGCATTTGTAGATGAAAAAATAAAAGTGACTGAAAATTTGACAGTTGTTTTGTGAAGTGTAGATAACATTGTGGGAAAAGGTTACCAGCATTTTCTCTTTTTCCCACAATGTTTTCTAAACTCTTCTTTGTCAGTGATCAGTTTGATTGGAGAACAAAATGCCTTATCACAACAGTAAAGCCCTGTCCCTCTTTCTACCAGGTCACCAGGAGGTCAACAAACCTTTACCAGAACTAATCAAAGTGCAGAGTTTCCCTTGTTTTATATGAAAAGGATTACAGATTATGTAAAGCAACCATCTTTAACTCTTTACCAAACGACAAAACTTGGGATGTGACCAAACTGAGAGCATTTGCAGACAACAAATTAAACATTGATGAAATGATGATTTCTCTCTTTCATAGAGTAGAAAACACTGAGGTAAAAGGAGAAAATGCTGATTACCAGCATTTTCTCCTTTTCCAAGAGTGTTTTCCAAAGACTTCTTCTTTAGGGTCCTTAAAAGTCAGGATTGTATGGTAAAGACTTACCACCATTGGAACTAACCTTCAATACAACAATGAAATCAAAACAAGTAGTTTGAGAGAAGAAATTTTTCAAAGATTTTACTTTATACCATAAAAGGAAAATGAGTCTCCCATAAAAGCCATGTTTTTTGACAGATCTTTTTTTTTTAAGGAATTCTGTAGACCTATATCTAAGGAACATTCCTGCAAAAAAATAATGCTATCCAATTAGCGGTTTGGGAGGAGAAGATTTTTAAAGGTTTTTTACTTTGGTTGCCATGGCAACCAGAATTATTCATGGAACACAATTATTTGAAGGAATTTGAAAGAGGACCACCTAAGGAACATTCCTGTGAAATTTGGTAAAAATCCAGTCAATAGTTTCTGAGGAGAAGTTTTTTAAAGAAAAAGTTTACGGACGCACGCACGGACGAACGGACGAACGGACGGACGGACGGACGGACGCACGACGGACACAACGCCATGACAATAGCCCGCTGGCCTTCGGCCAGTGGAGCTAAAAATGACAAAATATGCATTTTTTTGAGATACACTTCACCCATTACTTTAAAAAATTCGCGTTTTAACCCATTACCACACAATTCCTACTTTTGACGACCCTGTGAAAGAAACCTTTTAAAAACATTGTGGGAAAAGGAGAAAATGCTGGTAACCAGCATTTTCTCCTTTTCCCACAATGATTTCTACCCTTCACAAGACAAATTTCAATTTTTAGTCACTTTTATTTTGTCGTCTGCAAATGTTTTCGATTTGGACAAGCCTAAAATATTGTCGTATGGTAAAGGGTAAAAAGTTACGAAAATATTTCTTGAGAAAACTGACTAATAATGATTGAAAAAAAGAATATAATCCTTGCTTTCTATCTTCAAAGGAAATGTACTTAAATAAGAATGTTTAGTCCAAAACGAAATCGTAAAAACAAATTAAATGTATGTAAAATTTACATCAATTATCAAAATAATGATCATGCTTTTTTTATCCACTGAACATGATTTCAAAATTTTGATACTTCATTTAAAATCTTTTTTTTTTTTATAAATCTTTATCTAAAACCTTTTTTTGTAAGTAGTTCTTACAAAACCTATGCTTTTATCGTAATGAACTAAAATCTTTCAAAATGTAATTAGTATGGCATTCCAACAACAACAACAACTACACCGATGATTAACAATCAGTGACAACTTAATACTTCCAAAACAAATGAGTGCAGTTTTGTTTGGCATTAATACATTATGAACCGCGTTCTGGCAAAAGGAGGCTTACTGCATTCAGATCCGTTATACCCAATACTAGCCCAAGTCATCACATAATTATGGGTCTATAGGAACCAATTTTTCAATAACCGACTTAATCATGCGGTAGATTGGCCCTTTGAGAAACAGAAAATTTGACCCACAGCGAAAAGTTTCGGCCCAGGTCAGCCTGCGCGGACTGCGCAGGCTTACCTGGGTCGATACTTTTCGCAGATGCATTAAGCCCCTTTTTCACAGCTCATATATATTTTTCATGCTTGTAACCAATAGAATTCATGCTCGTTCTCTACGTAAACGAATAAGTAAAACAACTGGTTAGTGAAATGACTGAACATTGAATGTTACACGATGTAATGTTAAAAGTGACCAACTTTGTTATAAGAATAATGCCCATGAAATTTGTTAGTTCGAGCTATGTGTTTATTTATGACAAATTTTGGAAAATGTAGGTGACGACATTTTTTTAGTATATTTATCGTATAAATAGTTGTTCTTTCAAGTGTATGAAGTATGAAAAGAGAAAAAAAAAACTACTTTTTTAAACCATTTTATTCTTTTAATTTTTTGTATGTTTGTATGTTTGTTTGTTTGTTTGTTCGTTTGTTTGTTTGTATTTGCTTGTTTTTCAATAATTATTTTTATTCTTTATTTCTTCCATACATACGATTTACATACATATATTTACAAAAAATAAGTCAATGAATATAAATCAACGGTAAGCATAATTATAAGAAGAGAGAGAGACAGAGAGACAGAGAGAACGAGAAAGAGAGAGAGAGAGAGAGAGAAAGAGGGGGGACTTTTGCTCCTTTTTTCTACTTTTTCCTCCTTTTTTTTATGAATTGGGCTTCAAGAAATAGAAGATAAGATTAAAAGAAATATGACGAAAAATGGAAAAGGAAAAACTTATTCTTTCTTTCTGTACATTTTCCTTTCTAATTTATCGTTTCATCAATTGAAAAAGAAACTATAAGCCTCTAGCAGACTGTTGATACTGGTATTAAACTGTAAAACGTGCAGTCTGGTCTTTGATCTATATTGTCCGCTTTAATGAGAAATTTTGCCCCCCAAAAAAGCGACCTTAAAATTGAGATATGAGCGTCTTATTTCTTGCTTGAAAATGACCCCACCGTTAATTCGGCTCACAAAGGGTTAATCATGGAATATATATCATAATGAGGTCATTCTTCAGTTATTTCCCTCGATTCTTCTCCATTACTGCATTGGTCCTGATATGGGAATTACTTGGATTGTATCCTTGATTTTCTTGCATTGAACAGCTATTTTCCCGAGACAATATTTCAAGTAAATCTTGTTAGACTGTTTTGCAAATCGATATATAATGAGTTCCTTGTGATGAAGTACAGAATTTGATTTTAATTTCATGTGGACCTTAAACATACATCATAAATTATTGCTATAATTATCGCAACATCCCCAAGGGAACCAGGGATAAAAACAAAGGAATACAGGTGAAAGGACCACAGTGTTATTTGCTTACCTTCAGTCTTTATCTGACATGGGAGATAATTTAATTGACAGAAATGGGAGTATCATTTATTTCTTGTCCGTATAGTGCAAATACGTAACATTCTCGCTTAGAAGTGAATTTTTGTCCGTATAGTGCAAATACGTAACATGTGAATTTTTAAACATTCCTGTTTCATTTTTCCCTGTTAGTTAGTGTTTATGTACATATTTTTTCAGCCCCATGCAGTGTCATCATACATTATTTCCATGCTATTTTTGTCTGTCTCCCTGTCTCTTTTCTGATTTCAGTCTGTCTGTTTATCACCTCATCACATGCATTTGATCCATGCTTTGTATTATTTCATACATCTGCAACAAGTTACGATCAGATCAGTTTGTGCAGTTTGCGCAGGCTGACCAGGATCGAAACTTTTACTACTGGTATTTCTTTCTGCCAATCAAATATCGTCGGTTTACTTCGAAAACCTCATAACTACAGCTTGTTATAAGCTGTAGTTACAATGTTTTGGAAGTAAACCGACGATATCGTTTATATCATGAATCCACCAGACAAAATGGATCTAAAATTGGCCGGCAACACGCGAAAAGGGGCATTCGGACATTTGCGTAAAGTGTCGTCTCGGATCAGCCTGCGCAGTCCGCGCAGGCTAATCCGAGACGGCACTTTACGACTACATTAGATTTTGTGCTACAGTAGACTAGCACAAAACAGAAAAAATATATAAAACGGAAAGTGTCGTTTCGGATTCGCCTGCGCGGACTGCGCAGGCTGATCCGATACGACACTTTACGCAAATATCCGAATGCCTATTTTTGCGAGTTGTAAGCCATATTATATACTTCGTCTTGTCATGGTATAAATGCACTATGAACATGTGTTAGTCCCAGTTTTTCTCAGAGCTCCGTTTATTTGTAGATCTATACTCTTTTTCTTAACCCTTTACCTCACAACCCTGAGTCTTATCGACCCCCATCCCGAAAGGACACATGAAAACATTATGGTACAAGGATAAAATACTAGTAACTAGCATTTTCTCTAAGTCCCACATATTTCTTTACACCCTTTTAAAGGCATGTTTCATAAGTAATGTTACATTTCATTTGTCGTCTGTAAATGCTTTCAATTTGGACCAGTCTAAAATTCTATCGTCTGCAAATGCTTTCAATTTGGTCCAGTCTAAAATTTTGTCGTCTGCAAAGGCTTTCAATTTGGACAAGTCTAAAATTTTATCGTCGGCAAATGCTTTCAATTTGGACCAGTCTAAAATTTTGTCGTCGGCAAATGCTTTCAATTTGGACCAGTCTAAAATTTTGTTGTCTCATAAACAGTTACAAAGCTATAATATATAATGTGTCATGCTATGTAAAAAGGGGACCTGATGCACCTGCGAGAAGTATCGACCCAGGCCAGCCAGCGCAGTCCGCACAGGCTGGCCTGGGTCGAAACTTTTCACTACTGGTCAACTTTTTGTATGTCAAAGGACAAGTCTACCTCATGACTAAGTTTGTTGTTGTACAAAGGGAATATCATGGATCCGTAATTATGGGATTGTTTTATTTGGTGCCAAAAATCACCGGGATACATTAAGCCCCCTTTTACAGGAGCATCACATACGCCATCTTCGCGAGCCAAGGATATGATCACTACGTGGATCTTACCTTGGCTGATTGAGTCCGATTTTGAGATTCCTGCAAGGCGCCCTCTATTGGATGCTGGTTATTACCCCCCTTTACATCATATTTCTAAAAGCCAATGAAATATCGCTTTACAAACCGCTTACGAATACACATGAAGCGATAAGCAGACATCCACGTGGGTTTCCATGTTTACCTTCTATTCGAAAGGTAGCGACTTATTCTATTTTTATCAAAGATGAAATGCTACGAGCGATTTCATTCGTTGCAATTATAGCTGGCTGCATCCAATAAAAGAGCGTATCGGGGGAATGTAAAAATCAAGCTCGATCCGCCAAGGGTAGAGTAGCATAGTGAATCGTCAGCCTTGGCTTGCGAAGATACATATACATTCGAAACGAAAAAATATGCATCACTCATGCTATGTTTATCCCATTACCACACAATCCCTAGTTTTGACGACTCTGAGAAAGAAGCCTTTAGAAAACACTGTTGGAAAAGGAGAAAATGCTGGTAACCAGCATTTTCTCCTTTTCCCATAATGTTTTCTACCGTTCACAAAACAAATTTCAAAATTTCAGTCACTTTTATTTTGTCGTCTGCAAATGCTTTCAATTTGGACAAACCCAAAATTTTGTCGTTTGGTAATGAGTTAAATCATCTCATGAATCATAAGATAAAAGGTGTCATGAAACTAAGATCTGATCACATGCTCTGATTTCTTAAGATCAGGCTACACCTCTCAGTAATCAAGTCTTGATCTGCAACATGCAGAACAACACTTTAGATTGTCTTTTTTTAAAGGTATTGGGCATGATGCAACACGACAATTTTGTTAAAACAATGTTAGTTTAAAAGAGTCGCCTTACATGGGAAAAAAGACGAAATGCAATGTTATTTCGTGGGTGTTAAGTGGAATATTGTTGACGATAATTTATCATTCTTTTAACTTTTGTTGTTGATCACTTGTTTATTTTTTTTTGTATACAAAAACTAAAGACGTTTACATGGGTTGTATGAATGTCTAAAATTACACACAGGGGCACAAAAACACAATAATTTTATGCCACTTTTAAAAAGACAGATTTACAAACGATTAGAGGAAATATAATGTTAATAACAAACTTATAACTGAGTAATGAAAAAGATTAATTGATTTTTCAATCTGAAATAAAAGCTTTTTCGGCTTTGTTCCACCTAAACTTTATTCACCCACGAAATAACATCAAACTTTAACAGCAATCATTCACATTCTTACCTCCTATTATATAATCAAAGGCCAGTAACTCCTCCCGTCTACCATACCATATTTCTACGTCATCAACCGCCATTTTAGCATAACTAAACCTTTGCCCTGAAGTATCCCCAAAGTTTGGTCCACCAATATAAAAATTCCCCGGATAATTTTCAGATACAGGTATCGCTCTAAAGTCTTTTACCTCCGTCTTTTCACCGTCTACCAGAAGTTCGAGCCCAAAATCTGGATGCCAAGATAATTCAACAAAATGCCAAACCTTCTCTGACATACGTGGCACCGTGAGTCGCCATGATTTGTTTCCGCTGTCGACAGTTACATAGATATATCCAGCTATATGGTATATACGGATTCCGTTCCGCCCTGTTGACATTATATACATGTTGTAATCATACTCGTCAATTTTTACCCACATCGAGATGTATTTTCCAAAGTGACATAATTTAATATTGCCCAAACAAGTTTCCTTTGAAGCTCCAAGGTCAATAAACTGGGTTCCACCCGACAGTTGAATTGCTTTGTTTATTTTACCGAGAACTAAACTTGGCCTGCCGTAGAGACGGACGGGTAATGACGCATGCGCAAGACTCTTTCCGTCGCCAGTAATGGAGTCCATTTTGATTCTGTAGTGTACTGGCTTTCCTGAAAGGAAATCACAGCAATTTCAGCTTCATATGACAAGAAAAAAACAGGGCCGTAATCACTGACGATTTTTAAAAATATTCTTTGCCTTGTGCTGAAGATTTCTTTTCTCATTTGAAAGTAAAAAAGAAAGTAAGACATTGTGATTGGCTTAACTCATTACCAACCGACAATATTTTAGGCTTGCCCAAATTGAAAGCATTTGCAGACGACAGAATAAAAGTGACTGAAAATTTGAAATTTGTTTTGTGAAGGGCAGAAAACCTTGTGGGAAAAGGAGAAAATGCTGGTTACCAGCATTTTCTCCTTTTCCTACAATGTTTTCTACAGGCTTCTTTCTTAGGGGCGTCAAAAGTAGGGATTGTGTGGTAATGATTTAAGCATTTTGTTTAGCCACTCAGAAGCTGTGTTTCTTTTATGACATAAAATTCTGGAGAAAAAGTGAGAGGATGTTCTTTAGAATTGTTGGTATGTATATATTGCATAGGAACCAAGGCCTGTCGTTGTAACGGTTCCGAATCGAACCTGTGTTTGAGTCATGCTGTGTGAAAAAGGAGTTAAACCCTTTCCCACACAATGCCGACTTTTGACGCTCCTTGATAAGAAGTCTTTTGAAAACATTGTGGGAAAAGGAGAAAATGCTGGCTACCAGCATTTTCTCCTTTTCCCACAATGTTTTCTACCCTATCAAAGAAGACTCAATTAATATGAGCCACATCGAAACCGTCACCAGCAAATGCTTTCAATTCGGACAGGTCTGAAATCTTGTTGTGTGGTAAAGGCTTAATGCATTCCGTAGATACAAGCCTAGACCTTAACACTGACGAAAAATTAAGTACAATGTAATTGTAAAATGCACATAGGCAGGCATAACTATTTTCACAGAGACCAAATATACCATAAACATTACCTCTTTGAATGTAATTATTTGCCAACAGATAGTCACGTGTTCCATACCAGAATTCCATTTCGTCATAGGTGGCGGCACCATACAGACTTCCGGCCTTCCCGCTATTCTCTTTACCAAACACGAATTTATCGTATAACAACTTAGTCATATCTTGTTCTTCAATATTCTCTGCAATGAAGGAAAATAAAGAAAAGAAACTTTCGACAATTAATTTTAAAGAATTTAAATGGGTTAAATTTTTCTGGTTTCAAAACACGACATGGCAAAGATTGTCCATAGCTTGAAAAGGATTTCTCAATTCTACACGATAGTATTCTTTACGAGTGGTCTGCTTCAAAATTAAAAACAAATTTTGTTTAAAGCATGTACTTTGTTACGATATTTAAGGTAAAATCAGGTAAAATTGGCTCGACATCAGTTTTCCTCGTCATAATATTCTTTTTAAGGTAGTGGACCCGTGATAGATAACAGATATTTCCACTATAATATTATCCTACAAAATTTACTTTGATTAAAAATGAATAATATTATACTACATTAACCGAGCCACTTTTTCCTTTTTATTTTTATCCTTCCTAGAATTATCATTTATACATCTAAAACCACTACATGTATATTCTCACTACAAAATGAGATGTTAATTACCTCCCTTTTCTGGAAACTAACAAAGGTATCAAGAAATAATTTAAAGACAGACATCAAAGGAATTTCTGGTCGGTTAAAAATGTGCAAAAGTATTATATATGTATAAATTTGTATTCATTAACTAACAAGAAAGTTTACTCCATGCTGCACTAGAAGTGTTACATGTCAACTACCTTAAGTTGACATTAAGTATTTCCATGATAGATCTCTCTCGATATTTTCAGTGAGAGATCGTAATAACAACCTCTTATCATGGCTCACTCCACACCGAGATCATTATGGACGCTCGGCACATTTCGTGCGAGATCGTCAAACACGTAACCGCATGGAATATTGCTAGATTGATGTATGGGTAGATTTAACTCACCCAAGCGTATATTAATATTCAAAGAGCCCTACCTTTCATCGCTTTTGATTTTTTCTGGTATTTGTCGAGGACAATACCCCCATGAGTTTTGAAGATCATGCCTCGTATTTTGTCCAAAATCGAAGGTAATGAACCCAATTAAACACAATTTTTCTCGGGCAAACAAATTTTTCGTTACCACTCAGAAATGTAATTGAAAATGGCATGTTAAAATACACTTGGTGAGGCCATCTATCGTGGAAATACTAATTTTCAATAGAAATTAGCTTCACTAATTTCAAAAACATAGTTTTCAGGTACAAACTTAATTTAATTCGATATATTCATATGGTTTCTCTCTCTATCTATCATGCATCCTACTGTCAAGGGACTTTACTTCTAGCTCTTCCTAATGATCAAAGGGAGGCCACCAATACACATATAATCCTAACTTTGTCATGCGTACTCTCCATTCAAACAAAACGGTATTCATTTGCTTGTTAGGTTGACTTTCAAGCCAATATTTAAATATATTTCTCATTTTCTTTCAAACTATTAATTCCATAAAATGGCTTCCTTGATGAATACCTCTTCAGTGTTCTCAATGCTTTGATTTTGTTAGATATAGGATGTTCAGAGCTCCAGATAAGAACGAGTGATTGTTTACTAAATCTACTATTTCTCCTCCAAACCCTATGCTGTGGGTACTGATTAGAATCGTCTCGATGAGACGATTCTAATGAGTACCCATAACATAGGGTTTAGTGAAGCGAAAATATTATTTTCAAGTTTGAAATCAAAATTACTCCCTCTATCTGGAGCTCTGATATCCCGTACCTCTTGGGTATCTATCCTCAACAACCAGGCGACCATTAACATACAACTGTAAACCAGAATTAGGACCCCATGATGCTTCCAAAAAGTACCATTGCCTCATTTCTAATTCTGACGTCACCACTTCCCATTTTAATGGCGTCGTCATGGCTGATACTCTGAACTTCCGGTCCACGTAAGAAAACGTTATTCCATTAAGGCCGCTTGACAAATAGTACATGCCCTCTTTGAAGTCAGTCGGTCTAGATTTTGGGAAAAAACATTTAAAAAGTACTCTTATTTTTGGAACAATAATCAATTTCTCTCTGAAACTGCGATCTTAAGTGTTCCTGGTTTTCTTGTAGAAAAATTCTGACCAAATAAAAACGTAGGGAAATTGCAAAATGCCAAACTCAGTTTTCTCTACATCCCTGTCATAGTTTGAGCAACTCAAAAAGTAATTTGACAAAAAAATTCTAATTTTGAAATTTCGATCAAAATATGACATGACTTCGTCAAAAAGTTATGTGAACCGATATCTTTTCCATCGTTACTAATGACAGCAATATTTTCAAAACCAATCAGCTGCTTTCCTTCATCTATAAAATTGCGTTCCTGATACACTTTCAATATTTACTACAGATACTTACTTTTCACAGCAAACAACCGTTGTCTTTCATTGATATATCTTGCATTCCTGATATATCTTCGATTGCCAATACTGCTTGCAGTATTTGACTGCCAATAACCTATGTCCTTCACTTAAAGATTTGCACAACTGATACCTTTCCAATCAAGATTACTGATAGCAACATTTCAAAGACACTAAATGTTTTCTGTTTTCCTGCATCTATAAAATTGCACACCTGAAACTTTTTGGTACTGGTACCAGCACTACTGACAGTGACATTTCAAAACCGATAGCTGCTTTTCAACATTAATCAATCAATGTAGATCGGCAAGAAACAACTGACTTTCATAAATCTCAGACAGGAGTAATGTCAGCTTGAAATCGAACTTTCATTTAATTGAATGCATGTCCTGTCTTTAACAGGCTGGCTGAGCTAATAAGCCTTTGATTAAAGGTAATTGCCCACCTATATGAGCCATTGTGTTCGTGTTGTTTGTTGTCCGTGCCTTTGAGGTTGAGCGTCGGCCTCGTAACCATACGGTCCTGAGTTCGATACCCGGGAGTGGGTGTCAACTTTGTGATTTTTTCATTGGCCCACACATTTGGCGCGAGCACTGGCGTAATTCCAAGGAAGTAGAATCGAGAGAGAATAGTATAAGTTGTTAGAACTTGTTTTTTTTTCAATCGATGTAAAATAAATATGTTTAGATGTATAATGAGTCATTTTCTAGCAAAATTGGGTATAATACATTTTCATGATCCATTACACTAAGCAAGTTATCACATAATCATGGATCAAGAAAAAATCTATTTGTCTAACAATCGTTTGAATCCTGTACAAAAAACATGAAATGCAAACGTATCGGTACTTTTTGCAGATGCAGTACTAGTATGGCCCTGTTATACAGAGCATCGTTCATAGGAATTCCTACAAGAAAGCACACGTAATAAACTTACCTAAACCAAAGGGAAAGCAACACACCATGAGTACAAAAGTCTAAGTTACCAAGGCAACCGTCACCATGGTCAAATTGTGCAACTTGGATGGTTCCCGATAACATGAGCGCTTGTCCTATCTTTCCAGGAACCAATACTGGTCGCCCGTATGTCTGAATTCTTGTAGTTGACTCAATGATCTCGCTATCAACCATTGTATCAAAACTGTAGTACCTTTTGTCCGGTTTACCTACGTAAAAAAAACACATTTAATCTTTTTTAACCTTAACTGGACTAAACCTAGGTTTCATGATCCGAATTAAAAAAAAAACGTTTTGAACACATGATTGGAAAATGAGGAAATGCTGATTACAATGATTTTCTTCTCTTACATGTTTTCAAAATATGTCCTCTTTGGGTTTGTCAAAATGAAGATTGCGTTATGACAGGTTAATTATTTTGCACAAACTCACGACCAATACGGTCATTTTCTATGAAATAAATTCCAGATAGTTCAAACCTGAAAAGCTCGAGAACATTGGATCCGTATCCACGCATAGTTTTAATAATATTTTCAGTCCTATTATCCGGAACTTTCTAAATTTGAAAGTAACACAGCTTCTGATTGGCTAAACCATGATGTACAGACAAAGAATGTTCTTAAGAATATTTTTAATCCTATTCTTCGAAATGTTCAAAACTTAAAAATAACAGAACTTCTGATTGGCTAAACCCAAATGGTTTAGCCAATCAGAAGTTGTGTTACTTTCAAGTTTAGAAAATCTCAGATTTAAAGACTTTGGTGTTCTTTAGAGTGGTTGAAGAATACTGACGCAGGTTCCATCTCCGCGAACCGTTATACGTGCGTAGTATTTTACGTGTTACTTTTAAATTTAGAAAATAATGGTATATTATTCTGCATAAAAATTGAACATTCTTACGTATCTTAATCATAACCTTTTCACGATATATACAGTATATGTGCCAGGCAAATAAAAAAGAATCTAAGCACAGATCATCATCATCACCATCATCATCATCATCATCATCTTAACCCATTACCAAACGACAAAATTTTAGACTGGTCCAATTTGAAAGCATTTGCAGACAACAAAATAAAAGTGACAGAAAATTTGAAATTTGTTTTGTGAAGGGTAGAAAAAATTGTGGGAAAAGGAGAAAATGCTGGTTACCAGCATTTTCTCCTTTTCCCACAATGTTTTCTAAAGGGTTCTTTCTCAGGGCGTCAAAAGTAGGGATTGTGTGGTAATGGGTTAATTAACATCGACGGACTCTATTGCTGTGTATTCGTACTTCTCTGTATAAAATCGATAGCCAATAGTTTCTCCCTGTCGGCATTGAATATTTCCATATCATCAATGGCGAATGCAGATCTTCCGGTATAGCGGTTACTGTTATCACGTGCTATGTAGAAATCATCATGGCGGGCAGACTGTGTTACAACTTTGTGAGTGCTGGCAGACTGTATCGCTTTTAAATCTTGGTCAATGTAGAGAGAAAGTCCACTTTTTTCACTCCAGGATACTTCAATAAAATACCATCTACCATTCTGCATACCGGAAGTGAAGGTCTTCCATTGACGGTCATTCATTTGTACTGTTGTATGCAGGCGGTTCGCATAGGAAAATATCGTGAACCCGCCAACGCCGGACGCCATGTAATAATTATAGGTAGCGTTTGCCATCTGATAAAACTTAATCCAAAAAGAAACCATGAATCCGTACATACATCGGCTCGTATTTCCGACACATGTCTCATGAAATGATCCAAGGTCTATATACTGTCCTTTTCCAGGAATAAATACTGCATTTCCGATCTTACCCGGAATTTGCCGAAGCAACCCGCGTGTTCTCGGCTCCAAGTTCGGAACCACTAGCTTACCAAGCTCAAGTTGGTCCATACTAAGGTGATATCTGTAAATTGGTCCTGAAAAAAGAACACACCGATTTTTAATGACAGTTTATGTTCAGTGAAAAAATACCTTTCTATGCTTCAACTAAATTAATATCCTTTGTCTGTCGACGGAAATGTACTTATGATTATTACGATTAAATATCGTCAATCACAAATTACAAATCTGTCAGTGGAGTTTTCTTGTGCGAGTTGCAAAGCGGTCTATTTCAAGCGAAGAAATACAAGCACATGCTTATAATATATCAAGCCGCATGATCCACCAAGAGGCTGAACTGGCCACCGTTGTATACCGTGTATTACCTATACACGTAGTGTATCAGGGGCGGTAACCAGTCTACCAAGAGGCTTGATAAACGAATCGTCCGGGGTTTACGGAACGCTAGGTGTTACGGGAGACCACTCCTTCATGCACCTAACAACTGCTTTAGGAGGATTGGCCATTGGGCCATTAACCCCATTTGTTGTCCAAAAACGGAGTTTCTACCTTATAAGGCTTTGAGTAATCAATAAAGGATGACTTTAAGAGGGGGTGTGTTGCAAAGTTTTATGTTTGTAAGATAGGTCAAATGAAGCAACTCACCCATTTCCCTCAACTCCTTTTCCGACATCTCAAACGACCAAAACCGGAAGTCATCTATTGTCATAATGCCAAGGTCACTTATACCTTTCCCGTCATTTGACTGGCCAATAATGAAATCGTCATACTTGTTCCCGGATGCTGAAGTAGCTGCCCTAATTTTTAATAAAACAAATATCATCATCATCATCATCATCATCATCATCATCATCATCGATAAGCATTATAATCACCACTGTATCGAACTACATCGTGTATCTGTATGTCTTACCCTTTAGCACATGTGCTGTTTATAGATGGTGGAAGATAATGGTAGAAATTGGTTTGCGCAGGCTGATCCAAAACGACAATTTCCATTTTTATAAAATTTCTGTTTTACGAAAGTCTATTGTATGATAAAAACTAATGTGGTCGTAAAGTGCCGTCTCGAATTGGCCTCCGCGGACTGCGCAGGCTGATCCGAGACGACACTCTACGCAAACTTCCGAATGCCCCTTTTCACATGTTGCAAGCCAATTATAGTAATGTACTTTTTAGAGGTAGAAAATGATACCTGACTGAAGGCACTTCCTCTGATGAAAGTTTGTTTCCGTTGATATACAATGTCAACCCGTTTCCGGTCACCCACGTGACAAGGACGTGGTACCAGTGACGTGGCAAAATATTATTGGCCGAGACATGCCATTCTTGTCCAGTCTTCTTTCTGAAGACCCACTGCAGTTTTCCAACTTGATACGTCATCGCCACGCCATGTGATTCTGTTGTCTGTCCGCCATTAGAGAGATAGACGGCGCTGCCTGGTTCCGGTTTGTCAAATTTTACCCAGAATCCAATCGTATAGCCTGAAGGATACATAGACGTGGCATTTAAAATTTTGATATTGGCTAAATCATGACTTGTGCGCCTTTTTTTTTTTTATTGATTCCAAACAAGATATGCATGCGGACAAGAAAGGAAAATAAAGAACAATGTTCGGTTGGTTTTTTTTCACCTTTATTTTGCGATCTAATTATGCTTTAACCCTTATCCTACTGAACAACTAAAATGAAGTTTTTTAATTCGCCACTAAAAATCCAAATATTGTTGTTTCAAAGTTATATTTTTGGGAATAATAACTCCTTATCGGACAGTGTAGATCCAAGATCAGACTGCACGTTCTGTGCAGTCTGATCTTGATCTACACTGTCTGCTAAAGGTCAGTGAGTCGCGCTTCGCAGCCTAAGGGTTTAGATTTGTACAACATTAGAATTTATTAACAAATTTATAACAAGTAGTGAGGATCAAATTAACCTACCTTTTGGACAAAGGTCAAGGTCACCAAAACATTCCTGGCGATGACCCGGTCCGCTGACCTTGATCTTGCTGGTTTGGCAGTCGATTCTTAAAGCGTTACCCACCACACCCTTAACTCTCTCTGGGTTTCCAATGACCTTGGCGTCGAGACCCGAGAGGTTATCCAGCGTATATCCAGAAATCCTGTCCATGGGCAAGTAGTAACGGGTGTCTGTCTCTGGAAAGGGAAAAGATGAAAATCAAAGCGCTGAGCAGATTGATTCTTTACTTAGTTACTCACTTTCTTTCTGGATTATCGTTAATCCTTTACCCAATGACCAAAATATAATTATCTGAAATTCATAAAGATTTCTATCTTGACTTAACAAGCTGACAGGATAGACCCAAGATCAGACTGCACATTGTGTGCAGTCTGATCTCGATCTACACTGTCCACAGAAGTGCTAAACTTCGTGCTAACCAGGCCAGGAGTTGAAATTAGGAAACGTTTGAAAACAGCAATTTTTCTTGGTCATACAAGAAAGATAACTCCAAATATATACGTAATCTCATAACAGTTACTTCCCCTATAAACAAAAGCCGCACAGTAGACCTATTTCACATAAAATGTTTTGACCAGTCAGTCAAAATATCGTGAGAAGAATAAAGCAAGAAGACGTTGACGGATTTATGATATGATCCAGCGCACATTATACAACATGTTTATAATATCCGTGTAGACAAGGTCTTAAAAAAGTCTAAACAATCGCTTGGACTCGATTCCACTCTGGGCGGAGTCAACTTTCACGTTATTTATCGTCAATCAACATTTTTCGCGGGCCCAACCCTCTGTTTGCCCTTTACCACAGAAAAGGAGAAATGCTTGTTACAAACATTTCTTCTCCATTTTGCACAGTTTTCTACTCTATCAAAGACAAATTCCGCCATTTTGGCTATTCCTTATTTTGTCATCTACACTTGCTTTCAATTAGGACCAGTCTAAAGTTTTGTCGATTGGTAAAGGCTTAGCTCTTTACTAAACCACAGAATTTAACTCTTTATCATACGAAAAGATTTTAGACTGGTTCAAATTGAAAGCATTTGCAGACGACAAAATAAAGGAGACTGAAAAATTGAAATTTGGTCTGGGAAGGGTAGAAAACACTGTGGAAAAAGGAGAAAATGCTGGTTACCAGCATTTTCTCCTTTTCCCACAGTGTTTTCAAAAGGCTTCTTTCTTAGGGGCTTCAAAAGTAGGGATTGAGTGGTAATGGATTAAGACTGCTAAATTCATTTGAAGCATTTGCAGACGATGAATAGAATTTACTTCAAGTAGAAAAAAATGTTTTTTGAAAGAGTAGAAACATTTGTGAGGAAAGGAGACATTGCTGGTTACCGGCATTTTCTCCTTTTCCTGAAATGTATTCTCAATCAAGATCGTTAAAGTTCGTGACAGTGTGGTAAAATGCTAAATCTTCACCAGAAGACAAAATTTCAGATTTGGCCTAACTCAACTGAGCATCCACAGACAAAAAATTAAATCTAAAAATTCTCAAGTATTTGTTTTGAATCCATGTAGAAAGCTATATGTTTACAAGCATTTTCTCCTTTTCCCTCAGTGTTTTCAGGATGGCTTCTTCTCAAGAGGCGTAGAATAACGGAGTTATTTCTTTAACCCATTACCACACAATCCCTACCATTGACGACCCTGAAATATAAGCCTTTAGAAAACATTGTGGGAAAAGGAGAAAATGCTGGTAACCAGCATTTTCTCCTTTTCCCACAACGTTTTCTACCCTACACAAAACAAATTTCCAATTTTCAGTCACTTTTATTTTGTCGTCTGCAAATGCTTCCAACTTGGTCAGACCTGAAATTTTGTCGTTTGGTAATGAGTTAAGGATTCAACAGATTACTTGTATCAAAAAAGATTTCAGTGCGGACACCAAGCCTGTAGTTACTCCATAAGAAATACTCCAAAAGAAATCTTGGAACCAAATCAGACAGGCTTCGTAAAGTTTTGCTGGCGAGCTTATTTCTTTATTTTTAACCTTTCACCACACGGCAGAATTTTGGGCTGGTCCAATTTGAAAGTGTGTGTAAATGATAACTTAACCCATTACCAAACGGCAATACTTTAGACTGGTCCAAATTGAAAGCATTTGCAGACGACAAAATAAAAGTAACTGAAAATTTGAAATTTGTTTTGTGAAGGGTAGAAAACATTGTGGGAAAAGGAGAAAATGCTGGTTACCAGCATTTTCTCCTTTTTCCATAATGTTTTATAAAGGCTTCTTTCGCAGGGGCGTCAAAAGTAGGGCTTGTTTGGTAATGGGTTAAATGTGATTCAAATAATGGAATTTTACCTCTGGCTGGTTTCGAAACACAAAGTGGCTCTATGAATTCCGACTCGGGCTGGAAATTAAGCTTTCGATGTTTCGACTGGTATTTAAGTAAAGTACCACTAGACAATCAAAGCGTTGAGAACGCTGAGGTAGTATTTGTCAAGAAAGTCATTGTGTGGAATTAATAATTTGAAAGAAAAAGAGAAATATTATTCACATATTGGCTTGAAAGTCAACATACTAATCAAATGAATACCATTTTAGTTCAGGGGAGAGCACTCATGACAAAGTTAGGATTATTTGTGTATTGGTGGTCTCCTTTTGGCCATAAGGAGGAGCTAGGAGTAACGTCCCTTGACAGTAGAATGCAGGATGGGTAGAGAGAGAAACAATGTAAATATATCGAATAAAATTTAAATTTGTACCTGAAAACTATAGTTTTGAAATATCTCTGGTCATTCACATTAAATTTTCAACATTACAATCAATTATTTGTTCTATAAATATTCATGCCCAATCAAATGGAGTAGCAGGCAATCATGGGATGAACAAGCCATGGGAAGAACTAGTTTTGGAACGAGAAAGCCCAGGACCAAGCAATCGTTAGACGAATTCTGTTTCATTGCTCTTATTATATAAGACTATGAGCGAGTGAAGCTATTTTAATAAAAAATTAGTGCTTACACGATCGATGGCCTCTTCCAATGTATTTTACCCTGTCATTTCCAAATACATACCTGGATGCCACCGAAAAACTCATTTGCCTAAGAAAATTGAGTTTAATTGGGGTTATTTCTATCGACTTTGCACAAAATACGTTGCATGGTCTTCAGAATTCAAAATTGAACTCATAGTGGTATTGTCTTTGACAAATACCACAACTAGTCCATTCTAGCGAAAAGCTTTATAGTTTAAAACAAATGGAGTATAATATTTTATTTACCATAAAACTTTTCCCCAGGTTAAATATCCAGTTATCTGTCAAACTTTACTGAAATTGACAAGGCTGAGCATCCCTGCACGTGCTTGTTCCCGCTTTTAATTAGTATGTTAATTAAAAACAGGCCTCCACGCTCGCCTTTGAAGAACTTCTTCCGGGGATTTTTAAATGGGAAAGAGTGTTTTCAATTTTTCTTTTGATAATGATTATGTCAATTTAATGGTTTTGCAGGGGGAAAGTGTCTGTTTCTGCTCTCTCTTCAAATCATAATTTTACTCGAATTGTTCATTTTCATTACCTGTGGAATTTGGTGGCAAAGTAGGTCTTATGCCAAAATAAAATCTATTATTAGATTTTTTCAGGAAAATTGGAACACCTTCTTTCTAAAATGAGTGATTAGACAACGATTATCACTTTCTAGTTCAAACATTACTTCCATTATCACCGCTCTCTTCTCTGCGAAAAGGAATTTAATCCATGTGCAAAAAGTATAGAACCATGTCAGCCTGCGCAGTCCGTGCGGCTTGATTTGGATTGAAATTTTTTACCATTTGAAAACTTGAATTTTACATGTCAAAAGACCATTCTATATCCAGATTTAGTCGATTATATGTCAATGTGGTTTTCATGGATCTATTAAGTAAGTAATGACTTGCTTGGTACCATTCCAGCAAAGTATTTTGTCGGAATATGGATTATTTTCATTCCCTTTTCCCACAAACAACCATAAATCCAGTAAACCAAAGAAACCAGCCTTGTATTAGTGAACCAATCCAACCAACCAAGCATTCACCCATTCACCCTTGCAGCCAACAAAAGATTTATCGTTGAATCAAACCAGCCGTTTTTCTTCTACCAATCGTCTAACCCAGGCGACAAGAAAGTCGTAAATATAATAAAGCTTCAAAACGTTCTTTCGGTAAACACATATTTTGACAAACCCCATACTTCCGAAGCACAAAAGAAGTTTTCGCCTTAAACCCCGATATTTACGAAAAAAGGTGAAATGTTAACCCCGCTCTAGTGTACCCCAATTTCTGAGGTCCTCTACGAAAGGAAATGATCAGGATCAGCCAGTTTGGTCTCCATTTTTTTATATTCAAACAGTTGTTTCAAAGGTCGACTATTTATATCAAAGATAAATAAGTTGATATGAGGTCCTCCATAGCTTATAGATTCGAATAGTCCCTCTGCATTTATTATCAGTTCTTTGCACAATATTCTTACCAAGCCGCCGAGCCCCGGTAGCTCAGTCAGTAACGTTCGGGACTTGAGAACAAGGAGTCGTAGGTTCGATTCCTGACTCTGCCAATATATTCCCGAGAATAGATGATAGTCATTGCGATACCATTCATTCCTCTCTCACCGCTAACCATTGTATTGAGGCGTTGAACATAGTTATACTCGTATGTACTCTTCACCATTAACCTTATATCACACATTCACGAGTTTTAACGACCAAGGCAAAAAGGTTTTTGAAAATATTGTGGGAAAATGGGTAAATGCGGATAACCATCATTTTCACTATTTTCAACCCTTCCCATCCATGCAAACGACAACAATATTGAATATGACTCAAACTGGGACCTCTCTTTGTTACGTTAAAAATCACGGTGTGAAAAAGAAAAAAAATGATGTTAACAAGCATTTTCTTTTTTTCCCCCATTCCCCCACAATCTTCAGAACCGTTAAAACTCGAGATTAGGCGGTAGACAGTAATACATGAATACAAGTAGATCTATATGTGAAAAAAATTGTGTCAGATGAAGAAATTGTTTATCACGAACAATTTTTTCTTCTGTGACAATGATTTGAGGAACTGACGATATTTAAACGGAAAATTATTGTAAACGTGATGACCTAATTCAGCGCGATAAAGATTGTATCTTAAATCTTTCCCAGAAAATAAAATTTTAGACCTGTCTAGTTTAAATAACATTTGGAGATGACAGGTGAAACGTGTCTCAAAAGATATGAGCCATGCCCCGTGAAAAGGGAGATTAATGCATCTGCGAAAAGTATCGACCCAGGCCAGCCTGCGCAATCCGCGCAGGCTGACCTGGGCCGAAACTTTTCGCTATTTGTCAAAGGACCAGTCTACCACACGATTAAGTCATTTATTGAAAAAAACGTTGCTCCTATATGGACCAATAATTATGTGATAACTTGGGCTAGTATCGTGTATAAGGGAGATGTATTAAGTCCCCTTCTTTTCCAGAGCGCGGCTTTTTTTAATTGTCTTTGAAGGGCTAGGAAACAATTTCTCTGTGGAAAAGTAGCGAATGCTGGTTACTAGCTGCTTCACTGCATTTTCCACCTTTACCACATAGTATCCTTTCACTTTTTTTTTCACTAAAAAGCGTGAAAACTTGAATTTATTCATGCAAAAGGAAATAAAATAAAAACCTTTTTTTTCATTCAAAAATACTAAACTGATTAAAATGAATTTGAAAAAGCCTTTAAAAAATATAAACATTGTTCTAAAAGTTATTATAAAAGTTATTCTCACAGGAAATTCTAACTATATGGGACCCTGTGGACCTAAGATCAAATTACACTTTCTATGCAGTCTGATCTCGATCTACACTGTCCGCTAAAAGTCGAGCTTAGCAGCCTAAAGGTTAGAGCTCAATCTTCAAAAGAAAAAGTACCCTGTGCCTGAAGTGGGTGGGATAATAACATTTGTTACTCCGAGGAAGTAACAACCGTGTTTTAATGTTATTCTCAGGTGTGTAATAGCGTATTGTGTACGGAGATATATTCGGACCATTGTAACAAAACCGGAATTTACACGATTGTCATGAAAATTTGTTTGCCACGAGATTTAACCCATTACCACACAATCCCTACTTTTGACGCCCCTGAGAAAGAAGCCTTTAGAAAACATTGTGGGAAAAGGAGAAAACCAGCATTTTCTCCTTTTCCCACAATGTTTTCTACCCTTCACAAAACAAATTTCAAAATTTCAGTCATTCTTATTTTGTCGTCTGCAAATGTTTTCAATTTGGACCAGTCTAAAATATTGTCGTTTGGTAATGAGTTAAGGTATTACCATCCTAACGCTTCTAGTGCAAAATTGAATGAAATTTCTTATAAGTATATAAATAAGGATTTATACTGATATAATATTTTTGCACATTTCTAACCGACCAGAAATTCCTATGATGTCCATCTTGAAATTATCTGCTGATATTTTTGTTAGTTTTCAGGAAAGGAGGTAATAATTATCTCCCTTTTTAATGAGAACAGAGTGGCCCTATATTTATAAATGATAATTCTAAGAAGGAAAAATGGAAAAATTGACTCGGTCAAAGTAGTACAACAATACTCATTTTCAATCATATCAACTTTTTTAGGATAATATTATAAGGCAAATAGCTGTTTTCCATTAGAATGGCACTACCTTAATACCGTTTCCAACATTAGGTATCGGGGCGGTAAGTGCCCCTGTCCATGTTTTCTTGGCACTTCTTATATGTGTCGAAAAATGTGCGAATTACTGATTACGGAAATTTTGCATGCGGAAAGGTTTGCGAATTAAAGACTCTCGTTATATTAGTAGTATATTTTTAGTAAAATTCGCGAATACAAAAGTTTGCGAATTTTCAAAATTCGCGAAATCGCGAAATTTCCCACCTCGCAAAAATATCCACTTTTTTTTACATTATCTTCCTTTTTACGTGAAAAATCTGTTGAAGAAAGAAATATTACTTTAACAACACGAACAATGTTAACCTTGAACTCAGTTTACAAGATTTCCTAGTAATCTTAGTAGGCTTAGTAGAACTGGAGATTTATATAATTGGAGTGCAACACGCGAAAAGGTGCATTCGGACATTTGCGTAAAGTGTCGTCCCGGATTAGCCTGCGCAGTCTGCGCAGGCTAATCCGAGACGGCACTTTACGACTACATTAGATATTGTCCTGCAGTAGACTTTTGCGAAACAGAAAATCACATTAGAACGGTAAGTGTCGTCTCGGATTAGCTTGCGCGGACAGCCCAGGCTGATCCGAGACGACACTTAACGCAGATGTCTGAATGTCCCTTTTCGCGTGTTGCACACCATATGATCAGTGCTCTTTTTTTCTCGTGAAAGATGGTGAATCATGTGATCATGGCCCATATGAGCCTCCGTAGATAACACGACCAACATTCTGGAACATCTTGACTTTCAATTACTCTCCTCAATGAAAACTAAAATAGAGAAAACGTTCACGCTACTTCTGACAGACAATCGAACGCCTGTCATAGATTGGTGTGTTTTATGGTGACTATGTAAAATGTTAGTGAGAGACAGACAGACAGACAAAACAGAGAGAGACAGAGAGAGAGAGAGAGAGAGAGAGAGAGAGAGGGGGGGGGAAGACGGAGGGATATACAGAAGACTGAGAAGACATACAGAAGACTGAGCTGAATTTTTCGGGGATGGGGGGGGGGAGCAATTGAAAATCTCTCAGGATTAAGTATTTTGAAATGAATTTGTAGTTTTACTGTAGAAACGAAAAATAAACTTTCTTGTTCTTATTAGTGAAATATTTTTAAATATCAGTCATAATGAAGACGAAATTAAACAACAGTAAAACAAATAATATAAGACCCTATTTTTTTTTTTTTGTGGGGGGGGGGGATTATACTGCCTGGAATAAGAGAATAATAGTTGAACACTTTTGTACTCTTTTATCAAAAAATTTCATACGTCGATTCTTTTTAAAAGTTGTCAGTGTTCGGTTGGTTAACTCAGTGCTTAAAGTATCTGACTTGTAACTTGGGTACGTATTTACCAACCATTCTTAAAGGTGGGTATTTAGAATTTTTACATCTCACCAAATTAAAAAATATATATCACTGAAATTCATATGAAAAAATAATACAAATTATCAATAATTAAGATTCATAAACTTACCAAAAAAAATTTTTTTTATGGTGTTCCCTTAAAAGGCTACGTAGCCTCTTAAGGTATTTTTAGATTTCGCGCCAAAAATCAATAAAGCATTTTGGGAATGCCAAGTGACTGGCACGTGACTCATAACGCTTAAATTCCATTACTTAACAAACATGTAATAATTATTTTCCATAATGTCTTCTTCGGACCCCATGTTTGAAACTTAATCTGTGTATTCTTGTATGTAAATGAGCGAATTGATCATCTAAAAATAGAACGTGTCGACCTGGGCTGTAGTAAATCTCTAATTTCTCGTGTTGTCGGACGGTGTTCGACTACTGGGGTTTTATGAATGAAAATTAAAAAGCTTTGGGAGTATAAGCAGGTGCGTAGCCAGGCGGAAGCCTTGAAGCCCGGGCTTCAACATAATTTTTTCAAGTATCGTCTTTCCGAGAAAAAATTAAGAAAGAAAATAAAAATGACAATGATTGCTGTTCTTAATACACGAATTCAAGTATTTATTGGCTTGATCAATTTCTCCTCCAGTTTTCACAAAATAATTATCTAAAAATTTTCAAAATTTTGATCGCAACACACCCGTTCAGACATCCCCAGATGCCACCAAATCGCACCAAATTTTCAAAATTTTCTCGGGGGAGATCCGCCCCCCTCTCGTGCTCTTCCCCTGCTCGTGCCTTCGGCACTCTCCCAACGCCTATGGCGTTGGCTTCAACATAACAAATATCCTGGCTACGCCCCTGATAAGGATGATTTTTTTGCACTTTTGTACAATTTTCGTCCCAAAATCTGAAGGGCCACCTTTAAGAACGTCCTTTGTCTTAGTCTTCAAGAATATCTGACTGTGAAAGTAACAGAAATTCTGATGGTCTAAACCAAGTGGTTTGGCCAATCAGAAGTTCTGTTACTTTCTGACTGTGAATGTAACAGAACTTATGATTGGCTAAACCAAATGGTTAAGCCAATCAGAAATTCTGTTACTTTCTGACTTTGAAAGTAACAGAACTTCTGACTGGCTAAACCAAATGGTTTAGTCAATCAGAAGTTCTGTTACTTTCACACTGACAAAATTCTGATAACCCACTTCGGTATACCCGGTTGAGAAAAACTGGAAACATTCTTTACCCTCTCATCTTTGATGCACGTGAGAAAAAGTAGTCACTGACTTGCAAATGGAGTTGTGTCAGTACTTGTATGAGAAAGCCAGGAAACATATGTGTGGGTGCACTGACCGCTGTGATATGCGGTAAGCTGTTGAAATGGTGTTATAAGCCAATTCATTCCATTTCCACTTAACCCATTATCACACAATCCCTACTTTTGACGACCATGAGAAAGAAGCCTTCTGAAATCATTGTTGGAAAAGGAGAAAATGCTGGTAACCAGCATTTTCTCCTTTTTCCCACAATGTTTTCTACCCTTCATAAAACAAATTTCAAAAATTTAGTCACTTTTATTTTGTCGTCTGCAAATGCTTTTGATTTGAACCAGTCTAAAATTTTGTCGTTTGGTAATGAGTTAAAGTCGTGTGCTGCCGAGGGTCAATAGTTTACGTTACTTATCCATTAGACAAATTAAGACTAGAAAGTATATGCAGACGATAAAACAAGTGTGACTCAAAAATTGAAACTTGTATTCGGAAGGGTGAAAACATTGTCCGAAAAGGAGAAAATGCTGGTTACCAGCATTTTCTCCTTTTCCCACAATATTTTTAAAAGTTTGTATTTCTCAGGGTCGTTAAAAGTTAGAATTGAGTGGTAAACTGTAAGAGAAGAAAAAACTGTCAAAAATCTACAGGTATTCATTGAGGTGCAATCAAGTTTTGGGATTTTATTGAAATTTTACAGTTTTAAAATCGACACGAGATGCCTGCTTCGTGTTCGTCAAAATTGCTGTTGACTTGGTAGCCATGGTAACGGGATAATACAGAAACAAAAATGCACGACAAAAACATGCAAACGTGCGTTCGTCTTGAAATAGAATTTTAAAGATAAGAAAAGTATGTGATGAGCGAAAGTTTTATCCTGAGAGATTACAGTAAATATTTTGCCTGTCGCAGTTATCCGGAAACTCGAAAAAAAATTTCAGCACAAAACAGTAAAAAAAAAACCAGACCTGTGCTCTGGCAAAAAGAGAGTTTAACTCTTTACCACACGACAAAATTTTAGACTGGTTCAAATTGAAAGCATTTGCAGACGACAAAATAAAAGTGACTAAAAATTTGAAATTTGTTTTGTGAAGGGTAGAAAACACTGTGGGGAAAGGGGGAAATGCTGGTTACCAGCATTTTCTCCTTTTCCCACAAAGTTTTCTAAAGGCTTCTTTCTCAGGGTCGTCAAAAGTAGGGATTGTGTGGTAATAGGTTTACTCTTTATCACACGACAAAATTTTAGACTGGTTCAAATTGAAAGCATTTGCAGATGACAAAATAATTGTGACTGAAAAATTGAAATTGTTCTGGGAAGGGTAGTAAACACTGTGGGAAAAGGAGAAAATGCTCGTTACCAGCATTTTCTCCTTTTCCCACAAGGTTTTCTAAAGGCTTCTTTCTCAGGGGCGTCAAAAGTAGGGATTGTGTGGCAACGGGTTAAATTGGTTTAACCCTGTACCAGACGAAAAACTTTTAGCCTTGTCCAAATTGAAAGCATTTGCAGACGACAATTTAAATGTGGCTCAAATGGTGCAATGTTTCTTTGATAGGGTAGAAAACATTGTGGGAAAAAAAGAAAATTAAAAGTCGTCATTGAGTGGGAAAGAGTTAATGCATCTCTTTGATGCATTTTATCAAGAAAACCATCCTTTTTGACACAAAAATGCATTTAACCGATTTTCGAAGGGTATGCATCAATTAATTTATAAGATAAGATTAACAAGTACAGAACGTGGATAGTCAAAATCAACTAGAGCTATCACTCATATATAATTATCATGCTCATATATCTTTTAAACTGAAGATCTCAGCTAAATAAAGTATTTTGAACTTGAATTAAATGTGATTATACCCTCCCAGCTTCTTGTCACAAAAACAGGTCCTTGTCACAGAATGCAGAATGGTTTAGTAAAAAGTAAGAGTTGTAAAAAAAAGTTCAAGGGGAGATAATTCCGCAACAAATTGCAGCAGGGTCATGAAAATTGCACATGCTCAACTTCACATATAGGATACGTATTTGAGCTTAGTACGTGAAAAACTGTTGGAGTATTGCTCCGGATAATTTTTTGTCCACGTACAGACGGACGGACGGACGGATGGATGGATGGACAGACAGCCATGGCGATTCTTTTGTTGTGGGGGTATGATAATAATAAAATTAATATAATATATATTATATAATATAATAATAATATCTCTCTCTTATCACCAACAGCTAGCACAGGCCATGCACCACAACCCACTTAACATATATAGGAAACGGCTTAACCTTTTCCCAAACAATCCCTGGTTTTTACGGGTCAGGCATAGAAGCCTTTTGAAAACGTTGTGGGAAAAGGTGAAAATGCTGGTAACCAGCATTTTCTCCTTTTCCCACAATGTTTTCTACCCTATCATATAGAAAAATCATCTTTTTAGCAACTGCGAATTTGTCATCGGCAAAATGCTTTCAATTTGGCCTGGTCCAAAATTTCCCGTTTGGGAAAGGGTTAAATCTGTCAAATTCATCCAATGTCCGGGCAGGAAGATGCTTCCTGTGTTGAGTCAAATTAACCCCTAACCTGCTAAATAACTAAAACGAAATTTTCAATTCGATAGTAAAAATCCATAAGTATTATATTGCTATATCAAAGTTATGTTTTCGGGATAATAACATTTCCTTATCGGACAGTGTAGATCCAAGATCAGACTACACGTTCTGTGCAGTCTGATCTTGGATCTATACTGTCCGCAAAAGGTCAGCAAGTCGCCCCTGGCAACATAAAGGTTTTAAGCCATAGGCTTAGTTCTTGGAGGTGTCCATCATGTCTGATGTCAAAATCTTGAAATCAATGCAATTATATACTAAACCATTGACATGGATCGACCTAGGGCCACAAATCTGCTCTTTGTTCCTTACTCTTTAACATTTTACCTAACCATCTCGAGATTTAACGATCATGACCCAGTACCATGATTACAAAGCATATTTTCGGTTTATTTCGTAGACCTCGTAACTACAGCTTGTTTCAAGCTGTAGTCACGAGGTTTTTGAAGTAAACCGATGATATTCTCCCCCCCCCCCCCCCCCCACCCCCAACAACTCTTTTAAAGGCCTTTTTTTTACATAATCAAACAGCCGAGCCCAGGTAGCTGAGTCGATAGCGAGCAAGACTTGAGAACAGGGGGTCGTGGGTTCGATTCCAGGCGCGGCCAACTTCTTTCCGAGGATTGATGATAGTCATTGTGACATCGCTGATCATTGTTTTGACAATGGTTGTGTGAGAAAGCAGCCATTGGCTTGGAAAGAGGATTTGTGTGGAGACTCCAGAAAAGCATGGATAGGTGCACTGGCCGCTGCGATATTACTGAAATAATGTTGAAAACGGTGTTAGACACCACACAATTAGTCACTCCTTTATCAAACAAGGGATGATTTTTGTAAAGGATCAAACTTCCGGCATCTGGCTCATTGCGCAATCATGCAAACACTATGGCAACCAAGAGCGTATGCGAAAGTGCACTGAGAGAATGTACGAGGACATTTGGCGTAACTCGGTCGATCCCTGAACTATACCGACTTGATCAACGGATCCATCGACGTTTGCCAAATGGTAAGACAGTGTTACAAAATAACTCAAACTGACATATTTCTGTATAATTGCGCAAGACAAATAGTTCTCACTTAGAATATCATAAATTATCCACTGTAAACGGGCTTCCACATAAAAATGCTGGGAAAGTGTATTATGTTTAGTCGGTAATTCAATAAAAATAGCAGATATATTGGTAGTCTTTGTTTTGATTCACAAATAAGAAGTAACTGAGAGTACACGGGTTAATACGTTTGTAAGACTTTATTTCATCATTCCATCTGTCCTTCATTTGTACCTTGATTTTCTCGTTCTTTTTTCCCTTCCTCCAGCAAACATTCAGACTCTTGAACCATCATTATTATTATTATTATTATTATTATCATTATTATTGTTGTTATTTCTATAAGCACGAGCAATTCCCATTACTCTTATAAACATTTTACCACATAGCAGAATTTTAGACCTATCCAAATCGAAAACGTTTGCAGACGATGATTTCATAGTGCCCCAATTGATGCAATTTTTCTTTGATAGAGTAAAAAACTTTGTGGGAATAGGAGAAAATGCTGGTAACCATGCCATATTCTTTGAAAGTTCGACCTGTCTGCTATGACCCATCACCCATCCCCACCCCCCAAAACCTGGGAAAGTAGGGCTTATACCGAAGCTATTAACCTATTACCTAAGCATATTTGGGCTGTTTTTAACCATGGCCGATGCATTGGTTACATGCTAGCCAATCATAGCTAAATGAATCGCACCAAGTATCGTTTTATTAAGTAAACGTTTATACCAGTTTGAAATTCAAATTAACGGTTGTTGTTTTGAAAAATTAATCCGCTTCTGTGCCCAGAATACCAAAATTAGATAGATGTGTATTTGTAGAATGCAATGTAGCGAAAGATATTGTTCAGCAGTGAAACAGCGAAAGCACAAAAGTATTTCAATAGTCATATTCTGGTACTTCTAACGCCGTCGATCTTTTTTGAAAGAGATTCCTTGTTTCAAATCGCTCGCCGCAAACGTCTATTGATGTAATGTGCTAATTTCATCACAACGTAAAAACAAAAATGTTCAAAGACTTTACCAGAGATATTCTGTACCGTTCGAACTTTTATTTGTAATAAAAATAGTATGCTTTTTTGTGCTGTTGTTAAGAAAAAGTAAAACAAAATGAGCGTGAAACTGTCAGTAAACCAAACTAAAAAAACAAAACAATTTTATTGTTGTTTTTTATCATGAAATGTTCTTTGCTTGTTTTGGTGGTTGTTTTTGATATGTAACTCAGCATAACCCTTCAAACGCCATTGATGGATACAGAAGCTATTGTGTACGATATAGATCAAGATCAAGATGGATCAACATAATAAATGGCCGATGTACAGGTTACATGCTAGCTGATCATAGCTAAATGAATCGCACCAGTTAACGTTTTATCGGGTAAATGTTTATTTTATTTGAAATTCAAAGTAACGGTTGTTGTTTTGAAAAAATTATTCCGCTTCTGAACCCAGAATGCCCAAATTAGATAGATATGTGATATTTGTAGAATGCCATCTAGCGGGAGATAATGCACAGGCACAAATGGTTCTCCAAGGTAGAGCATACTTGCATTCATTTTCTAAAGACATCACTTATAAAATCAATATCAGAAAAATATTTTAGACCTGTCTATATTGCATTAACTTACGGCAGCTATGGCGTTCCATACCTGACTGTCCAATGTCCATGTTCGTTGATAAAACAGAGCTACAAAAACGGTTGCTGTCAAATTTTCAAGCTTAACCAGTTTAGTTTTGACGCACTTCCGGTTGGCGCAACACAATCTGCAAAGCATTTCAGACTTCTTCTTCGTAGTGGAGCATGATTAATGATGAACATCCTATGAGCACGGTTGCACGTGTTAGGGAGTCACATGCAGTGCTATTCCAATCACTCATATTGGCAACATTTTGTTCTATATTTGTTTTATTACGACATTCTCATAAATCCACTGCAAGTTCTCATTTACTTATATCTATTTCAAAGCATAGTTCCAAATCAATTACGCCATGGACTGTAAAAAGGGGAACCTAACGCATATGCAAAAAAGTATCGACCCAGGTCAGCCTGCGCAATTCGCGCAGGCTGACCTGGGTCGAAACGTTTTTTGCTTTTGGTGAATCTTCTGCTTGTCAAAGGTTGAGTCTACCTCATGACTCATTTGATTTTTCGATAAAATGGACGTTATGGAGCAATCATCTTCATGATGACTTGCTTGGAACAATGCCTCTAAGTGATACACTGAGCCCCTTTTCACCCGAACACGGCTCATTTGTGACCCATCACGCAAACAGGGACCTTCTGGGAAGTGCGAAAAGGGTCAACCCTGGTCAGACTGCGCGAATTGCGTAGGCTGGCCAGAGTTGATAATTTTCGCTTTTATGATATTTTCTGTTTGAAAAGTGGTTTTTGTATCTTGTTATACAATCATTTTTGAATTATCAACTTAAACTGACCTGCACTATCGTTGATCCGGGTCCGTATTCACCAACCATTCTTAAGGCCATTCCTTGTCTTGTTCTATAAGATTTTCGAATTGTGACAGTAACAGAACTTCTGATTGGCTAAACCAAATGGTTTAGCCAATCAGAAGTTCTGTCACTTTCACACAGACAAATTCTACAGAATAAGACTAAGAATGTTCTTAAAAATGGTTGGTGAATACAGACCCTGTTTTCATCTAACTGATGTACAGAATTCCAAGATGGTACCTTTTTGCGTGGTAAGTCACATTTATATCTTTCAATAACTATCACAAATTCCAAACAATTTATGACAGAGAGCAGTGGCAGAACTAACCCTGTATTTGTACGGATTCATGAGGAAGGGGGAGATAAAGGTGACATGCCCCGAAAAATATTTCGTATACAGAGGTGAGTTCTAGGCCTGTATTCACAGACTAACGTTATTCTTAACTGCATTCTTAGACCTAAACTAATTTTATATATAAAAAAAAACAATCTATAACTGACTTGATCATTTGAAGAATTTCGCACGTTTACATGCTGTAATTGCAGAAAAACGATGTAAAGCCGTTCGTTAATCGTCAGTACAAAGTCTTAATCAGGACCGAGGATACCAAGTTGTTCGTAAGTCGTACGAAGCAAAGTCTGGAGCAAAGTCGACGATGTTCGTACATGATAAATACAAGTTGGAAGCAGAGTCGACCATTCCGAGTTGGAATCATGTCGTCAATGCAGTGCTGATGATGCCACACTGTTCTTAAGTCCATCAAGACAACTCTTAAGCTGAGTCTACGATACTACGTTGTTCTTAGTCGTACAATGAAAAGTCTTCAGTACCATCAGCGACGCCACGCTGTTCGTAGGTTGGACAAATCAAAATGATAGGCAGACTCAACAATGTCCCACTGCTAGTAGGTCGTCAGTGCGACAGTCAAGCAGTCGACAATGCCGTATCGTTCGTAGCTCGTGCATCCAAAGTCTTGCTTACAGTCTAAAATTCTGAATTGTTCGTAAGTCGTACAATGCAAATTCGTCAGCAGAGTCGACGATGCAACCGTGTTCAAGGGTCGGTGTGATAACATCGTAAATGCATGTAATTTCCTGGCTTTCAACGTTTTTTTTTTTCTCCCAAAATTGATGTGAAAAATACTTCGTGCAAATGGGAACAACAAAGAAAGGAAGCGACGAATCAAAGCACCAACGGTTACCAATAGAATTCATCAAAGCACTGAGAGTATATACACTCCCCATCATTTACGTTGTGTAATATAATGCAATTTGTGCAATTTATGCAATTGAGAACACTAATTATGTAATATATAAATATTACTCAAGCTAGACAATAAAACAATTACGAGAAAATTAGAGTCACTTACATTCAAATCATAAATTGTGAAAAGGGAGCTAAATAAGTCTGCAAAAATTAATGTCCCTGGTCAGCCCGCGCAGTTCCAATAGGTTGACTTGGATCAACAGTTTTTGCTATTAGTCGATTTGCGGAAGGTTACTTTTGCGGGTCCCAAACACTGCTTTGCGCATTTACTTCCGTTCTGTTGGTTAATTTTCAGTATTGGGGATCTGAAAACTTTTTCATACCTCCATGAATAAAAAAATCTTTTCATTCCTTAAATGAGAACGCAACTAAGCCCCTTTCGCCAGAGCATGCCAAGTACTGATAGTTACAGATACTTGAGAAATTATTTCTTACCTACACATTGTATGGAACAGAACGGAATATTTATTGATAAGTGGTAGAAGTTGTACATGGCATTTCCTCGTTACAATGGAAAGTATTTTAATTGCAACCATGGCGACAATTTCTGTTTATATGATTTTTATTATTAACAGTCGGTCTAGTAGAATGTTTGTTTGTCAATTTAGTCACGCTTTTTTTTTAAATACATGTCCGACATCTTCTTTGTGCTCTTTATCTCAATTTGAAGGAAAAACTCACTACACAAGTAACATAAGTTCTCAATTCACTAATAAATTTTTGCAAATAAATATAAACAATCCAGTTTCATATAAAGGAAAGCCTGTCTGGTGTCGTATGAGTTCGTTTGCATTAATATACTAACTGAAAAATTACAAAACATTAGTGTTACAAAAAATGCAGAGAAATAAAAACGATTTTTCCATCGACATTGACAAATGTTTTTCTTTGATTTTTCCCCGCTTACTAGTATAATTAGATAGTACTGTTATTCAGTGCAGTCTAGCTGTATGATTAATTCTGGGCGAAATGAGAACAAGCACATCCTTACTACGGTTCCTTACAGACAACGACCAACGGCCGTAACAAACGCATCTCAGTACAGCAACCAACCGACAAATAACGAGCTTAATCCGTATATAGCACTTAGCACAAATAATGTTACTTTTGCAGGCGGTATAGATCAAGATAAGACCTCACAAAACGTGCAGTCTGATCTTCAGTCGTCACCGTCCGCTGCTCAAGTTGCAACTTATTACATCCATAATAATCTTGAAATGTCTCATTTAACCCTTTCCCAAACGACAAATTTTAAACTCTTCCAAACACAAAGAGTTTGCAAACGACAATTTCAAATTTGATAAAAATGGCAAAAAGTTCTCCAAATGGATAGAAAACTCTGTGGGAAAAAGGGAGAAATTGCTCGTTACGAGCAATTTCTCCTTTTCCCACAGTGTTTTCAAAAGACATGTACTGCAGACACGTAAAAACAAGAGCTTGTCTGGGAACGGGTTAATATACTAAATGAACGCCATTTAAAAAATGATGTCATTTTGTTCAAAGGTAGCAAGTCCAGGACACACAAGAAATAACTGAATCATACTACGGTAAAAGGGGGCTTAATGCAGCTTCGTGATGTGTTTAACCCCTCACCAAACGACAATATTTTAGACTTGTCCAAATTGATAGCATTTGCAGACGACAATATAAAAGTGACTGAAAATTTGAAATTTGTTCTGGGAAGGGTAGAAAACACTGTGGGAAAAGGAGAAAATGCTGGTTACCAGCATTTTCTCCTTTTCCCACAGTGTTTTCAAAAGGTTTCTTTCTCAGGGGCGTCAAAAGTAGGGATTGTGTGGTAATGGGTTAAGCCAGCAACTTATCACAAAATTATGAATCCATAAAATCCATTTTGTACAAATTCACTTGTAGCAAAAAAGTTTCGATTCAGGTCAGCCTGCGCGAACTGCGCAGTCTGACCTGAATCGAATTTTTTTTTTGGCAGATGCATTAACGCATTACCATACAATCCCTACTTCTGACGACCCTGAGAAAGAAGCCTTTAGAAAACATTGTGGGAAAAGGAGAAAATGCTGATTACTAGCATTTTCTCCTTTTCCCACACTGTTTTCTATTCGTCACAAAACAAATTTTTAAATTTTCTATCACTTTTATTTTGTCGTCTGCAAATGCTTTCGATTTGGACAAGCCTAAAATATTGTCGTTTGGTAATGACTTAAACCCCCTTTTCACAGAGCATGGTTCAAATGAAGTATGACTCGATTATCTAGAAAATAAGCAACGACCTCTTATCATTTTGCTTTTTTACGTTTTATGTTGTTAATTAATTGTCTTCTATTTGCGAACGTCTGGGAGAGTTTCGCTTTTGGAGACCGATGTAATTGGGTGCACCATAAAAACAAACAAACACATCCGACATGCACGGGGTTTATCAAATTAAAAACTTAACGTAGTAGACCCCTAATAAAAAACAGCTATTTCCACAGTAAAATTACCCTACAAAATTTTTTCTCCTTTTCCCGCATTGTTTTCTACCGCATTTCTTTCAAACTGCTTCTTTTCCAAGGTCGTTTAAACTCGGGACTCAGTATTGAAAGGTTATCCGAACCTTTTCCCGCATTGTTTTCGGCTTCTTTCCCAAAGTCATTTAAACTCCGGACTTAGCCTTGAAAGGTTATCCAAATGATCTCAGCAAAGACAGTCACGATATTTTCAAACACCATCGTATGGCCACGTTGATACCACAAGTACTTTTAATTTCCACTTAACATAATCAGCAGTACAAACACTTGTAGAGACATACAGATGTTCAAGAGTCTCTTTAGACAGACATTCTTTATCACTTAATGACATGAATAACTTATAAGCCACGTTCTGGCAAAAAGGGGGCTTAACTTATTACCAAACGACAAAATTCTAGGTTTGTCTAAATCGAAAGCATTTGCAGACGACAAAATATATGTGACTGAAAAATCGAAATTTGATTTGGGAAGGGTAGAAAAAATTGTGGGAAAAGGAGAAAATATTGGTTACCAGCATTTAACTCATTACCAAACGACAAAATTTTAGGTTTGTCCAAATCGAAAGCATTTGCAGACGACAAACTAAAAGTGTCTGAAAAATAGAAATTTGATTTGTGAAGGGTAGAAAACATTGTGGAGAAAAGGAGAAAATGCTGGTTACCAGCATTTTCTCCTTTTCCAACAATGTTTTCAAAATGCCTCTACATCAGGATCGTCAAAAGTCGTCACTGTATAGTAAAGGGATAACAACCAACGCAATCGTGAGGTAGAATAATCCTTTGAGAGAAGCTGAAATTAAATTGACAAAATAGCAAAACGTTTCGATCAAGATCAGCCTGCGCGGATTGCGCAGGCTGATCTTGATCGATTTTTTTTGCAGATGCATTAAGCCCCTTTTTACAGAGCACGGCTCAAATACTTCGACATAACAATAACCCTCTTTCATTTGCTTTACTCTTTACAAAATGACAAGTTTTAGACTTGTCCAAACTGACAGCATTTGAAGATGACAAATTAAATGTGTCTCAAAGTATAGAATTCGTCTTTGAAAGGATAGAAAACATTGAGGGGAAAAGACGGAAATCGTCGGTTTACTTCGAAAACCTCGTAACTACAGCTTGTAACAAGCTGTAGCTACGAGGTTTTCAAATAAACCGACGTTACAAGCTGTAGTTACGAGGTTTTCGAAGTAAACCGACGTTACAAGCTGTAGTTACGACGTTTTCGAAGTAAACCGACGAAATGCTGTGTTACCAACATCTTCATCTTTTCTCTACAAGTTCGAAAGTCTTTTTGTTTCACGATTCAAATAAATGAAATAAATAGAATAAATAAATTTATTATTATTATTATTATTATTATTATTATTATTTCAAACGACGGGATTTTTTGGTTACAAAACGTTTGGTTATGATACTCAATCGGAGAGATAATATTGTCATCTACATAGACGAAAACATGTGCGAATGAGAACCTGTTAGATATCTTATACCCCGTCTCCCACAATGTTTTTCAAAAGATTTATATCAAATGGCAGTTAAAAATAGGATATTTAAAGATCTTCTAATACAGCTCAACTGTTTATTGTGTCTTGAACTTACATTGCATATTTGAATCAAATATGAAGTAGAGGACCGCAGAATAAACAAATCGTCATTTTAGACCAATCACAAATCTTCGAGTCAAATGCTAAGAAATCGGTAAAAAGTCGCTCCAAAAAATCAAAGCGTTCAAAACACTGGAGTGGTATTTGTCACTGGAGCCATTGTGTGGAGTTAATAATTTAAAAAAAGGGGGAAATACTATTCAAATGGTTGCTCGAAAGTTACACTGCTAAACAATAAAATGAATACCTTTTTGTTTAAAGAGAGAGTACTCAAGACAAAATTAGGGTTATTCGTGTATTGTGGTCGCCCTTTTATCATTAGGAGGAGTCAGAAGTAACGTTCCTTGACAGTAGAATGCATGATGGATAGAGAAAGAACCCATGTAAAGACATGTATATCGAATACATTAAGTTTGTACCTGAAAATGATTTTGAGATATCTTTGGCCGTAAAGATTTAATTCCCATCATTACAATCAATTATTTTGATCTATAGATATTTATGCTCAATCAAATGGAGAAGTGCAATCAAGGGAAGGATAAGCCAAGGTATGAACCGCTTTTGGAACGAAAAGCCAAGGATCAAGCGAACATTAGACAAACTTTGTCTATATCACTGCGCCAACAGAAGACTGAGCGGTTGAAGCTATTTTCAATAAAAGTGTTGTATTTCCATGATCCGTGGCCTAAACCAGTGTATTTGAACATGCTATTTCCAATTACATATCGATGTGCTACCAAAAATCTCTTTGGTCTGGAAAAAATTGAGTTTAATTGGGTTTACTTCCTTTGGTTTTGCACAAGATACGGTGCATGGTCTTAAAAAAATCAATGTTGAACTCATAGTAGTATTGTCTTCGACAAATACCACAAAACAGTAACTATTCTTTTATAAAATACAACCTGTTTTAAAGAACACATAACAAAAACGTGCGCTGAAATGTAGATGGATCATTCCCTGTGAAAAGTAGTTACTGAATCTACAAAAAATATCAACCCCTGTCAGCGTGCACATTCCGGGCAAGCCGTCCTGGGTCGGAATTTGCTGCCACAGGTAAACTTTCTATATGTCAAAAGACCATTCTGCCTAATGATTCTGTCGGGCTTTTTGGGGAAAAAAAATCCATTTAATGTAATGGATTGCTTGGTATAACGTATACTACTCAAACTTTGATAGGGATCACTTACATATTTATGTATGGGTTTATTTGTTACAAGAGTTTTGCATAAACTTTTTACCAAACTGTAAAATCCTAGATTTGTCCAAGCTGAAAGCATTTGCTGACCAAAAACTGTATGCAACGTGCACTATGCTGTCTGTCATAGGACAGAAAACATCGTTGGAAAATGAGAAAATGCTGGTATCCAGCGTTTTCTCCTTTTCCAACAATGTTTTCCAAAGGCTTCTTTCTCAGTGTCTTTAACAGTCGGCATTGTGAGGTAAAGGCAAAGATCCATTTCCACCGGTCATTTTATTGATCAGTGTAATCGATGTAACATATTGTAAAACCATACATGATACATGCCACACATATATTTAGCATGAATCTTTTATGGTGATCCCTAGCAAATTTTGAGTAGTATATTATGATAAGAAAATTGCCTCCTTTCCACACAATTCCGCTCTGTAACGACTCAAACAGACCCTTTGAAAACTTTGTGGGCAAAAGAGCATTTTCTCCTTTTCCCACAATGTTTTCTAACACCTCCGACGTGAATCTTAATCTTTTAAACCACAATAATAATTATTATCTGGTTTTTGGCATTTTTTTGGTAAAAATGTTTGTCGTTTGATAATAAGTTAAAAAAAAAAACTTCTTTTTTCTCAATGCAGCGCAAAAACTTTTTCTTGGCACTTGGAAGCAATATATCATTGCGCGTGCCCGAAAATGCAGTGAACAGACAGAAACATGCAGTTTTCGCCAGGTGATGAAATATGACAGACTGTAAACATCTTCGCTGCATGAACCTTGCTGGTTACATACAAGTGTAAAACCATTTGTCAGCCCCTTTACTAAATAATCAAGTGTTTTAACAACCCTGTCAAAGACCTTTGAAAACATTTTGTGACAGTGAGAAAATATCATTGTCTGCGCATGTCATATTCTTCGAAGATTCGATCTGTCTTATATGACGCATCACTCCCCCCAACATGGGGCAGGGTTGTAGTAATACGCTCTATAAAGTAGCAATGGAGAAAATGGCTTTTATCAATACGTTTGAGGAGAAATCAGGTCTGTTTTAGCTCCAGATTTCTCTAAACTGCTGATCATAGCTGAATGAATTGCATCAGGCAGTGTTTTATTGAGTAAACGTTTGTTTTTGTTTGAAATTCAAAGTAACCGTTGTCGCGTAGAAAAGTAGCCCGGTTCTGTACCCAGGATGCCCAAATTAGAAAGATATGTATTAATTTTGTAGAATGCCATCTAGCGGGAGATAATGAAAAAAAAAAACATTTGTGTGGTATCCATGACCGCGAGATAGAGCATCGACCTTGTAACTATAAGGTCCTGAGTTCGATAACCGGTAGTGATTGTCATCTTGAGAACCGTTTGAGAACACATTGGGCGCGAGTGCTGGTGTAGTTTCCAGGAAGCAGTATCGAGAGAAATTAGTTAAGTAAAGTACATAAGTTGTAAGAACATTTTTTCACAGTCGCTGTACAACAAATATTTTTAAAGATGGAGAAAATACTGATAACGAGTTTTTTTCTTTTCCTGACAATGTCTTTAACCCTTTCAAAACAAATTCGGTCGTTTCAGTCCTATTTAACCTCCTAAATAAGTTATATGAAACGTTCAATCCGACGATATTAACTCTTATCGTGCTAGAGAACTAAAATTAAATTTCCAGTTCGATATTAATAACTCAAATGTTGCTTTTTCAATGATATGTTTTGTGGAACAGTATCTCCTTATCGGACAATGTAGATCCAAGATCAGACTGCACGTTCTGTGCAGTCTGATCTTGATTTACATTGTCCGCAAAAGGCCCTTCAGTTACACTTAGCAGTCCCTGCCTTAATTTAATGACTTAACCCTTAAGCTGCCGATCGCGACTTACTGACCATTTGCGGACAGCGTAGATCAAGATCAGACTGCACAGAACGTGCAGTCTGATCTTGGATCTACACTGTCCGATAAAGAGATATTTTTCTTTAAAAGATATACTTGAAATAGCATAGTTTGGGTTTTTACTATTGGCCCGAAAAGTTTAATTTGATTTATTCAGCAGGAGAAGGGTTAAACTCCTTTGAATCTTAAGGAGTCCAGCATTTTATCATGTGGTAGAGTTAAAGCATTGAAGATCACCAGTTTACTGGCATGGAATATACGTTACAAAGGTAAGAAAACTTTCTCATTGATTGACATAAAGGAGATTAGAAAAGCTGTTGGAGACATGATACACTGTCAATGAGCTTTGCCGTGACAAAAGGGGGTTTTAATAAAACTCTTTGATACACCACACCAAGGAAGTCGTCATATTATCATGGTGTCCGCTCCCTGGTCACTATTGCCTCGTTATGACCACCTGCCTGCCTGGGCCCCGATTTACTATGGTATTTACGACCAAATTTTGCGCAAGTTTAAAAGGCCTCTTTCCCAGGGTCGTTAAAGTCGTCATTGTGTGATAGAAGGTTAAGCACATGCATTGAATTCCCCTTTTCACACTGCATTTTAACTGTTTACCACATACAATATCAATAGACACATCCAAATGAACGCAAATGTATACAACAAATTAGTTATGGCTCGAATGATCGGATTTTTCTTTGACAGGGTATAGAAAATGTTGCGGGCAAAGGCAAAAATGCTGGTTACAAGAAAAATATATTCCTTTTGCTACTTTTTGTTTCAGAGCTCGATTTCCTCAGGGTCGTTGAAAGTCGTGATTGTGTGGTAAAGGGTTAAATGAAAATAAGCACCGATACGAAAGAGGACGAATTCAAGAAACATTAACTGAATATATACAAGAGTCTCACGTGACTAAATGAGGTCATATGATTGGCACTGGCCCTCCCAAACCTTCACTCTCAAAATTCAACAAAATAAAATATGGCTTCCAGATGTGTTCCGTAAACATTTGGCTACCGTAATTACGATTAACGAGAATACAAATATTGACATTTTTGTAGTTATTTTTAGGATTATAGTTCCTGTACATCATAGTTCCTGTGCATCACGGTGCTTTTAAAAGGATCCCAAGGTCTGCATTCACCAACCATACCTAAGACCATTCTTATATTGTCGGTTTACTTCAAAAACCTCGTAACTACAGCTTGAAACAAGCTGTAGTTACGAGGTTTTTGAAGTAAGCCAACGATATAGTCTCAATCCGAAGAGTTTTCTAAATGTCAAAGTGACGTCACTTCTGATTGGCTAAACCAAATGGTTTAGCCAATCAGACATTCCGATACTTTTTAAATATATAAATACACTACAAATCCGATTTGGAATGGTTGGTGAACACGAACCCATGCTGCTTGTGGTGTTCAAGAATTAATGATCGATTCCAAAATTGAATCACAATGTCTGATCATGAAAAAATTATATCTAGTACAAATTTCCAAGCTCAGCCATGGTACATGTAGCTGGAATAGCACCAGTCCTGGAACAATGGTATCACAAAATACATCTGGTTTAGAGGTCAACAAAAACTTCGTATTACTGTTCCAGTACCATAATATTAGACATTTGATTGGCCGAGACGATATGGAATGATACATTAGACCAAAATTTACATCTTTTCAGTGAATGTACCCTACATAATGAAAGCATCGCTGTCGACTTTAAAAACAAAAGCACCCTCCACATCCATAAATTAAGACTATATACTTGGAAACGAATACTCTAAGTATCTTGTACTCTGAAGTCATCTGGTCAAGACTTTCTAAACCCTATATTTTTACTAAAACGTCAACCATTTTTTTACTGTAAATTACAACAAGGTTTGTCCAAACTTACGCCATGAGGTTTCTGAAAGATACCTAACCTTGACTTTTGCCTCTGACAAAGGGTCAAAACCCCTAATTTCCCACCGACTCATAAACAAGGCGTGACCCCCATAAAATCAAAGACCACCAGATATTTCCTGAAAAAGATATAAACTTCCTGACCTCTCAAAATAAGATACTTCCAAGGTCAGAGTTCGACTTCACCTCCCACGTGACCATTACCATGTGATCGTTATCTCCATGCCAACAGATATCCCGGATGTAAATAAAAAATTGCGTTGCACCTGACCGTAGATTGTTATCGTACGCATACAGTTGTTCAGTCACATGGTCGATTTACTATTTGATATAAAAATCGGCCTGGTGATTTTTAACCCATTCCCACACAATCTAGATCTTTCACGACCCTGAGAAAGAAAGCCTTTGAAAAAAATTGTGGGAAAAGGAGAAAATGTGATGACCAGCATTTTCTCCATTTTCCACAGTGTTGTCTACTCTTCCATGGACAACCCTCATTAGTTCTGCTGTATTTGTTTTGTCGTGCAATTGCTTTGAATTTAATGAACTCTAATACCCCCATTCCACTAGGCCGCCATCCACGGCGCTCTGACGGAGCGCCGTAGATCGCTATATGCAGAGCGCCAAGAACGCCAAGCACGCTAACAGATCTTTAACGGATCGCCAAGATCGCCTAGATCGCCACCAGTCTACTCCCTTGCACAAAGATCTGTGGCGCTCTGTTCAGAACGCCGTCACATCGCTACTTAATCGCTTAAATCGCTATCGAAATGCAACTTGAACGTAAACATCGTAAATGGAGCGCTATCGGATCGCTCAAGAGCGCAAATGTTCCTCCAGTATGCCGGTCATTGCGCTCCTACGTGATCCGATAGCGACCATCAGAGATGCAGTAGCGCTCCGTTGCGATCAAGTGGAGATATGATCGCGCTCCCATACGATCAAGTGGCGATATGATAGCGCTCTGTTACGATCAAGTGGCGATAGGATAGCGCTCCATTACGATCAAGTGGCGATATGATGGCGCTCCGATCGCGCTTTTGGAGGACTACATAACAGAGTCTGTCTCTCAGACCGGTAGTGTAGTGGTAAAACGCTGGACTTTCAATACGAAGTTCGATACCCGGCCCAACCAGGACCTTTCAGAGACACATTGTGTTTCTCACAAGGTGGACTGGTTTGGAACCCAGAGGTAGCCCCGCGTGTATCGGTGCTTTACACTGGGCACGTTAAGGAACCAAACAGGTATATTCGAGGAAGAGTTCGGGCTTGTACCCGGATTTCCTTGTATCCGATTCTTTTTCTCTAATGGTCCATACCATATATGCCTCGAGCACAGAGGGACCTTAATCCTACAAAGTCATCATATCATCATTTCGCATTTGGAGACCACCTAGTGTAGGTACAATAAATTCTTTAATCAATTACAGTATGCCACCCAGGAGAAGGAGCGAAAGGAGGGTCAAAGCCTCGGGTCGCTAATGGAGCGAAAACAGGTCGGATAAGGTCGCAACACCTAGCCAGGCTACGGTAGTGACTATGTACTGTTCAATCGCTATGGGATCTCAAAGGTCGTTAATTGATCGCCAGCCGAGCGCCATCTGGTTGTTATCTGAGCGGGAGTGTCCTCATAATCACCAATCCGGCAGCGATCTGAGGCGATCTACGGCGCTCTGTATGAGCGCACAGAGCGCCGTAGATCGCGGCCTAGTGGAATGGGGGTATAAATTTTGTTGTTTGCAACAGAGAGGTCTTCATTATTTGGAGCAGAGTTAAGTATTCATAATCAGGTCAAAGTATCAACTCTTCCCCCCCCCCTCTCTCTCTCTCTCTCTCTCTCTCTCTCTCTCACAAAATCTTTGAACAGCGTAAATCAGAAAAAAAGCCAACTTTTCCAACTTTCCTGCGAAAAAAAAAAAAGAGTTATTTCACAGTATCTTACCGGAAAAACGGCCACAGGAAAGGAAGTGGAGCATACTGTTTAATACCTTTGGATTTTTTCTACTCATTCAAGTCGGAAATAATGCTCTTGATTGATATACTTTTCTCTGTATGTGTGTCTGTGTGTGACAGTTCTCTAAAAACGTGCTTGCTACAGACACGAAAAATTTATTTTCAGATTTAAGATAAGGTACATTTGAAATAAGCACTGAAATCTATGTGGATAGTCTGACAAGATGCAAACAAGTGTCAGTAAGGGATCTTCCGGTACATTAATTTTGAAATCTACCCCGGTGTTGCGACGAACATATACCTAACACGCATTCTCAGCCGAAAAGATAAACCAAATCTGTTGCAATCTAAACCTTTTGGTGTGTCATGTATATTAGTTCAAAGCAGCACAGGAAACCTCAACATGCAAATAAAGGGGGAAATACAAAAATTGTAAAAGCATGATCCCTGTCTCATCCCCTCTCAAGAAAAAATACACACAACAAATGACTTATGACAATAAGGAGCGAAAATGGTCGACTGAGGAATTTTTTTCTCAAAGAATCCTGCTTTCTCAAATTCCTTCTGAAATCACTTTTTGGCAAGTTTTAAGCATGGTTCTGGCTACATGAATTGATTTGTTTTCAACTCTCGTCTAACAAGAGCCTGTTATCGAATGCGGCGGTTCTACACTCATTCTCATAAAGAAATCAAAGCGTTGGGAACACTGAAGTGGTATTTGTCATGGAAACCATGGTGTGGAATTAATAATTTGAAAGAAAAAGAGAAATCATATTCATATATTGACTTGAAAGTAAATCTACTAAGTAAATGAATACCTCTAATTTTGGTTGATGCAGACACTAAAAATATACCTTTTAATTTTGGGCGAAGGGAGAGTAATCATGACAATGTTAGGGTTATTTAAGTATTGGTGGTCGCCCTTCGATCATTAGGGGAGTCAGGAGTAACGTCCCTTGACAGTTGGATGCATGATGGATCGAAAGAGAAACCATGTGAAAATATCGAATAGAATTAAGATTGTACCTGAAAACTATAATTTTGAAATACCTTTGGTCGTTAGAAATTAATTCCCAAAATTAAAATCAATTATTTCGATCTATCAATATATAATACTCATGCGCAATCAAATGAAGTAGTTCGCATTCATGGGCTGAACATGCCATGGGACGAACTGATTTTTGAACGAAAAAGCCCAGGACCAAGCGATCACTAGACTAGGCTAAGTGAGGAGAGTTTGTAGAGAAGAAAATCGTATTTGCAGCAATGTCAGGGTTTCCTACAAATGCGTAACAAAGACTCTAATCAAGCTCTGTGAGTTTGATGATTGATGGATGGATGGATGGATGGATGGATTAATCGATTGATCGATTGATTTCCTGATTGGCATGCTGTCTCGCTGGGTGATTCACTGATTGATTGATCAATTAACTGATTAGTTGTTTCTATCTATTTAATTGACTGAATATTTTATTTCGTGATAAATTGATTGATTGATCAAATTATTAATTTGACTGTTTGTCTGGTCGCGTCGGTGTATCATTACGTCGATTTAAGCAACTTAACGTTTATTTAAAACATCAATGAAGCCTTAGCTTAACATTCAATAAAAGTTTTACTTGGCGCCATCTGGTATTTATTTTAGATAGCCCAATATTACCATTCATTCATCAAACCAGAGAGAAGCGTAATTCTTAAATTTGATACTGGAATCAAACCGCATCTCTGCAAAACATTAGCTCTTAATTGCCATTTCTGTGCGGTAAACCCAGCATTGGTCAATACAGTTAGTCTCTTTTTTTTAAATCAATCCTTATCGTTGTCTCCTATAATCTGCCTATCCAGTTCTGTGGCAAAAACAATTAATCTGTTCCACAATTATATATCGGAGCTCCAGATAAAAGGAAGTGATGGTATTCTAAATCCTTTATTTCTCTTTTAAACCCCTTTGTTGTATGGTGTGTGTACTCATTAGAATCGTCTCATTGAGACGATTCTATTGAGTACCCATAACATAAGGTTTTGTGCAGAGTTTTAACAGTTTTTATTTTAAAATCAAAATCATCCCCTCTATCTAGAGCCCTGATATATATTACCCGTCTTGTTTTTGACGAGGTAACATCGTCATCATCAAACTGGAACTAAAGCTACTCTGAATCTGGTAATCAAGCAAATAGGCCACGTTTTCCAACTTCACAAAGGCAATCTCATTCGGACCATATTTAAAACGTCGTATCCGAAAGCAATTAAAATGGACGAATACAAAAACTTGTTCCTTGGTAAAGGATTGCAAATCTATCAAACATTAATACTCTATACATGCTATGATGCAAGCAGTCAACAAAATAAATCTGGGTAAAAATGAATGCGCTGCTTAATGCCAGAGTAGAAAGAATAAATGAAACAGGAGAAAATGTTGGTCACCAGCATTTTGTCCTTTTCCATTTTTTCCCAAACGTCTTCTTCCTCAGATTCGTAAGGGTATGAGGTTGTTTGAACAATGATAAAGACATTACTCCGCGCACTACATTGTTTTCCACGTTATTCAGTAATGACGACTCGCCCAATATATTTAACTTGAAATGCGAACATTGGCTCCCTGCTCTTCATGATAACGTTACTGGGATCAAAAGTATTTTCATAAAGAATGTTTCCCAGCGTGTGCTGATTGACAGCGCGTGTTAAATAGATGATACAAAGCATCCTAAACGCGGGTAGAATTTCAAACTTCCGCAAAAAGCAGACGAGTAAGAAATGCTACATTTAATCTCGAGATAGATTGCTTGATATGAAAATATATATATGAATTCTTGATAAAGGTCATGCGATTTTGACCTCAAAGGTTGGAAGACTATGGCTTGTTGGCGCTGGAACGCTTTTTATCTTTGATACTCACGCTTCATGCATTTTAGTATCTATTAACCCTTTACAACACAATGCCGACTTTTGACGCTCCTGGAAAACAAGCCATTTGAAAACATTGTGGGAAAAGAAGAAAATGCTGGTAACCAGCATTTTCTCCTTTTCCCACAATGTTTTCTACTGTATCAAAGAAAAATTGTTTCATTGAGCCACTTTCAAATTATCGTCTGCAAATGCTTTCAATTTGGACAAGGCTAAAATTTTGTCGTCTGGTACAGGGTTAACCCTTATCCGGCTAAATAACTAAATTTAAATTTTTTATTCGATGTCAACTCTTTACCAAACGACAAAATTTTAGACCAGTCCAAATTGATAACATTTGCAGACGACAAGATCAGACTGCACGTTCTGTGCAGTCTGATCTTGATCTACACTGTCCACATATATTTCGTCGGCGTACTTCCAAAACCGAGTAACTACAGCTTGTAACAAGCTGTAGTTACGAGGTTTTGGAAGTACACCGACGATTTGTAATAAATTTTCGGTGTGGCTTTTGTCAGCTGGCTGTTGGCGGACTCATTGGTATATATCTCGAATTAACCCTTTCCCAAACGACAAATTTTAGACTCTTTCAAACTCAAATAGTTTGCAGACAACAATTTCAAATTTGATAAAAATGGCAGAAAGTTCTCCAGATGGGTATAAAACACTGTGGGAAAAGGAGAAATTGCTCGTTATGAGCAATTTCTCCTTTTCCCACAAGTGTTTTCAAAAGACTTGTACTGCAGACACGTAAAAATAAGGGCTTGTTTGGGAAAGGGTTAATAAATAGTAACTGTCGATTGGTCAATAATATTAAAAAGTATTTTATGTAGGCCAATGTGGGCCTTTATCGCTTCCAAGAGCTCACAACTTGCAAAAATAAAGATCAGCGTACAAAAAAGAGAGTTATGCTTACAAAAGAGAGACCAGCGCAGAAAAGAGAGCTCTGTGCATACACTAAAAGGCTCAGCGTTCAAAGAGACATGCTCTCTAAAAGGTCATTACGGGTGGCTAGTGAAATTTTATTGGAACGTCTTTTATTCTGTCTCTCTGACACAGAAATTTGAAATTCTAAATAGATCAATGAACTATTTACGTTCTACAAAAACCTACACCTGACCTCGTCCATATAACGACGGCCGTTTCCACTTGAGCTGCTTATAACGTTATTTTATACGTGGTGGCGCCACCGCAAGTCGTTTAGATACGACTTGAACAACCTCGGTGAAGTTATTAACGTCTATCTATCTGTCAGTAAAAGCGTAAATCGCAATTGATAATCCACATCAAAAAATAAATATTTGAACTGTTTGTCAACTGAAATATAGTAAGAAAGATTTGATAGAAAATTGAAACTCAGGTTTTCTTTTTTACGAGGAGCCTTAAAATTTTAAGAACGGTGAGCCGGCGTATTTCCGGCGATGAAGTGAAGCAATCTGATGCATATCAATTCACCGAGTACAGCCAAGGAATTTGACAAGACAACTTAACCAAAATGCCCCTCCCTTGTATTATTACGCTAAATATCACGGCGCTAATTTAAATGAAGATTTTAGCAATTCCTAGGTGTTGCTAGGTCGTTCAACTTAGCTTACAAAACGCGGCACCTGTATTCACCTTTAACGCTGTAAACACACACAAAAAACTATGTATGAGTCAGTAGTTCTCAGATAAAGAAAAAGTGAAAGAATATTTTTCTGGGTTACGTATAATTGTAATGGTTTGCCATTCTTCTCTGTCAGAAAATCAGAAATTCTGATGCTTTGGTCGTTTTTTCGGCTTAGCTGAAGGAGTTGAATAATCAGGTGAAGGTAAAAAAACCGACTAAACAAACTTTGTTGGCACTGCTTTTGCTGTTTCAATCTCATTCAGCGCAAAGTATATCTGCTTGACAGTTTTCGAAGGCCAAAAGTGATCGGCTGTGATCGCTCAAGTTGGTAGAGCATTGGATTCATTGTCTGCTCATGTCATATTCTTCGAAGATTCGAATGTCTTATATGATGCATCACTAGCCCCGAAAGCGGGCTGACTCTAAAATTACGCTCTATAAAGTAGCAATGTAGAAAATATATAGCTTTTACGTATCAATACGTTTGAGGAGAAATGAGACCTGCTTTAGCTGCAGATTTCTCTAAACTGTTGATCATAGCTGATTGAATTGCACGAGGTAGCGTTTTATTTAGTAAACCTTTATTTTAGTTTGAAATTCAAAGTAACGGTTGTGGCGTAGGAAAGTGGTTCGGTTCTGTACCCAGGATGCCCAAATTAGATAGATGAGTATTTATAGAGTGCCCCCTAGCAGGAGATAATGGCCCATATTAGATAGATGAGTATTTATAGAATGCCATCTAGCGGGAGATAACGGCATTGGATTCGTAAACGTCAAGTCTCGGGCAAGTTGAGGACTTGATTTCGAGCCTCGGGGCTTGCAATCTAAAATTATTCATAATCTTTTGGATGAGAAGCGCAGATTCAACCAGTCAATGCTAAGATACATTTCACTGAATCAAAGAAAGGTTTTTAGGTAGTATGCAAGATTAACCCATTACCACACAATCCCTACTTTTGACGCCCCTGAGAAAGAAGCCTGTTGAAAACACTGTGGGAAAAGGAGAAAATGCTGGTAACCAGCATTTTCTCCTTTTACCACAATGTTTTCTACCCTTCACAAAACAAATTTCAAATTTTCAGTCACCTTTATTTTGTCGTCTGCAAATGCTTTCAATTTGAATCAGTCTAAAATTTTGTCGTTTGGTAAAGGGTTAAACGATAGGGCGTTGTAGACCCAAGATCAGACTGCACTATCTGAACTGTCTGATCTTGATTTTTGCCGTTAGCGAAAGCCCTTCTAAAAATCATTTAAAAATCTTTATTTTAGTCACATCTGTCAATGCTTTCAATTTGGACAAGTGTGAAATTTTGTCGTTTGGTAAACAGTTAATAGTCTCCACCAGATAACACAAAGACAAAACAATTTGAGGAAAGGTGTTGCTCTAATATCGTCGGGCATTTGGAAAGAAAGTAATGAATCTAATCTGGCCATTTAACCCATTACCACACAATCCCTACTTTTGACGCCCCTGAGAAAGAAGCCTTTAGAAAACATTGTGGGAAAAGGAGAAAATGCTGATAAGCAGCACTTTCTCCTTTTCCCACAATGTTTTCTACCCTTCACAAAACAAATTTCAAATTTTCAGTCACTTTTATTTTGTCGTCTGCAAATGCTTTCAATTTGGACAAGTCTAAAATGTTGTCGTTTGGAATTGAGTTAATGTAACAAAAGGGGCGAATGATTCAAAGGAACAACTTTCTAAATACATACGAACATAATGAGGCGAAGAGGCCAACAATAAATAGATGGTACCCGTCACATATGCAGAGATCCACTAATAAGTCATACGCTTTTTATTACTGAGCGATAACGCGTGCTGACAAACAGCGAAAGTTTTACGAGACTCTGCGAGATCTGGCTAGAATTAATGAGATTAATTTATACTGCGGTCTGATTGGATGAAAGAGAAAGCTTAGTGCAGGGCGGGTGATAAAGTGAGATATCTTTTTTCTCGATAAATAAACGAAGAAATGAATAGATTTCGACATTTCCTGGAATTTAATAGCTCACGTGGATATATCTACGAACATTAAAAGTGGTAATTAGCTTGCCACATTCCACCAAAATGAACTTGATGGAATGGTTTTTCGAACATTTTCAGGCAGAAATTAACAACGAAAGATATATACGATGTATTTACCAGGAGATGGGTATAATAACCGTAGAATAACCAAGTCTATATTTTTGACCAATCAAAAGTTTCTAAATATTCATCTGTTATCAGTACCAAAAAGTAGGTCAAACGCCAGCACATTTACCTTCGCCGATATGCCGAGACCCGATAGCTCAGTCGGGAAGGTGCCGGACTTGAGAACACGGGGTCCAGGGTTCGATCCCTGGTTCGACAATATTTTGTATTTCATTTGTCTATTTCTAGAAATGTTATGGGTAAAAAAATGTCGTAATTTAAGCTGGGGGACTTATTTCCCCCGTCAAAATGAATATTTTCCTCCTGCCGAAAATCTGGAACTACGTTTTTTTTATTCTACTGAGATCACTAGTTTTAAAAGAGGCATTCATTTACAAAATAATCTGAGGAAATAATAATATATAATTTATTTCATCAGCTTGTGGTTAATATGGGGTAAACATTTGCCTCAAACGGGAAAGGTCCGCCGCGAAAATAATTCGTGCCTTACGGCACTCCTTATTTTCGCATACCTTTCCCTTTTTTGGCAAATATTTCCCCATATTAACCACAAACTGATGAAACAAACTCTATTTCTTTCCAAGGATTGATGAGAGTCACTGCGACAGGATTCATTCTTCTCCCACCGCTGACCATTGTTTCGATGATTAACAAGCAAGTGGCTTGTAAAGAAAATTATGGTAAGTACGTTTAACCCTTTCCTAAACGACAAAATTTAAGACTGGTCCAAGTTGAAAGAACTTGCAGGCAACAAAATAAACGCAGCTCAAGAATTGAAATTTGTGACCAGCGGGGCAGAAAACATTGTGGGAAAAGGAGACAATGCTGGTTACCAGCATTGTCTCCTTTTCCCACAATGTTTTCAAAAGGCTTCTATCTCAGGGTCGTAAAAACCAGGGATTGTTTGGTCAAGGGTTAAAAGAAACTCCAGGAACGTATGGATAGGTGCACTGGCCGCAGCGATATAATTGAAACATTGTTGAAATCGATGTAAAACACCATACAATCAATCAATCAACCTGATGTCGATATGATAACATAAGAAAACATATGAAAAGGCATATCAAGAATTTTCTCATAAATTTTGTCGTTGAGAAATATATGAAAAACAAAACGCGTAATTTTTTGGGGGGAAAAAATTCCTCACTGTATGCTTGTACAACAGGTGTATTCAACAATCCCAGATCATAACTTTGTGAAAGAGATAGACTGAACATAATAAAAAAAGAAAGCAAAAAAATTACTCGTTTTGATATACGGTTTCATTTCAGGAAAAGAAAAGTATAAAAAAAAAAATTGCGATTCATTTCTACAGACTGTAAAAACAAACCGCATTTCTAGGTTTTTGTTATGTGTTTACCCTTTACCAAACAATCCCGTGTTTTAACGACCGAAAAAAATGGAGTGTTTTTGAAAACACTGTGGGAAAAGGAGAAAATGCTGGTCACCACAATATTTTCTAGCCATTTATTGACAAGTTCAATCAGATGAACCGTGTATAGAAATGGTTGTTTTTTTTTTAATTTCTGATTTTGGACGAGTTAACAATTTTTTTGTCGTTGTGGAAAGAGCTAATTACCTGTAAGAATTGAGTTAATGTCGACAGCTGTATTATTACGTGTGTGGCGTAAAACTAGAAATCTATGGGCATTCCTGGGTATAAATATAAATTTATGGTTCCTACTCAAGGATAACCCGGGGATGGAAGGGTGGAAGTGGAAGGAATCATAGGGTAGGGTTTGAGGTGGAGAGTGAGTAGCGGAGAGAGAGTGAGTGAGTGGAAGACTGAGTGAGTGTGAGTGAGTGAGTGAGTGAGAGAGTCCTTTGAGTGAGTGAGTGAGTGAGTGAGTGAGTGGAAGACTGAGTGTGTGTGAGTGAGTGAGTGAGTGAGTGAGTGAGAGAGTCCTTTGAGTGAGTGAGTGAGTGAGTGAGTGAGTGAAAGAGAGAGAGAGAGAGAGAGAGAGAGAGAGAGAGAGAGATTCCTTTGACCCTTTTACATGCAGAAAATTCACCAACAGCACAAAGTTTCGACCCTAACAGGCTGACCTGGATTGGTATCTTGTATCTGTGTTATACCTGTATTGAAACCAACAGCGGACGATGTGGCTCTAAAAACCAGACTGTACGGTCTGTGCAGTCTGATCTCGATCAGTACTTTCCATAGAATGCAATCTGATCTTGACTCAGTGTTATCGTTAAAAAACAAAGCTGTTTTTTGCGTTAAACCCCCATTCCCCATCGCTTACCAGCATTTTCTCCTTTTCCAGCAATGTTTTCAAAAGGCATTTTCACAAGGTATTGTCTGGTAAGAGGTTACGAGGAAACACTGAAAGTTAAAAAAAAACAGGTGTGCATTCTGTTAACTCTCAGGACATTTTCCAGAAGATATGCGAGTATTTTTTGCGGAAAACTTTCTTTGATTTTTGCTTCAAATCTTGAGTATCCTTGGAAATGCTTGAAATCATTCCAAGTAAAAGTTTAATACGCAACTTGCTTCAAAATGTACTTTTTCAAGAAAGCTGGCAAGAAACTGGAAGAAATGCAAAAACTTTCGATGCAGTGATATTATAAAGCTCATAAAGCCACTGATCAAAGCCATTCTGCGCAAAATTGAATACGAGCGGCGTTCTAGCAAAAGGGGGTTTAACTCATTACCAAACAACAATATTTTAGACTGGTCCAAATTGAAAGCATTTGCAGACGACAAAATAAAAGTGACTGGAAATTTTAAAAATTGTGTTGTGAAGGGTAGAAAACATTGTGGGAAAAGGAGGAAATGCTGGTTTCCAGCATTTTCTCCTTCTCCTACAATGTTTTCTGAAGGCTTCTTTCCCAGGGTCGTCAAAAGTAGGGATTGTGTGGTAAAGGATTAAGTCATTACCAAACGACAATATTTTAGACTTGTCCAAATTGAAAGCATTTGCAGACGACAAAATAAAAGTGACTGGAAATTTGAAATTTGTTTTGTGAAGAGTCGAAAACATTCACGGTGCCATGGGAAAAGGAGAAAATGCTGTTTACCAGCATTTTCTCCTTTTTCCACAATGTTTTCTAACGGCTTCTTTCCCAGGGTCGTCAAAAGTAGGGATTGTGTGGTAATTGGTTAATGCCTTTCTGCCTTTTCTGTCCAAATTTAAAGCACTTGCAGACGACAATAAACGTAACTAAAAAATTTAACTCTTTTCCCAGTAAGGTAGAATAAAAAATTGTGAAAAGGAGAAAATGCTGGTTACCAGCATTTTCTCCTTTTCCCACAATGTTTTCCAAAGGCTTCTGTCTCAGGGTCGTAAAAAACAGGGACTGTTAGGTAAAGGATTAACCATCAAAATGCTGAATTAATACAGGAGACATTTTTAAATAGGAATAACATCTGAAATACTGCTGTACCAAGGGGTTTTTTGAGGCCAGAATACGAAACAAAATAGTTGACAGTGTAGATCCAAGATCAGACTGCACGTTCTGTGCAGTCTGATCTTGATCTGCACTGTTCACAAAAACAAGTGAAGTTGGTTGCAGCACGCACTTCAAGGGTTAAGGAATAAAGTCTACATGCAGCTGCAAAAATAACCAACTGAGAGAACAAGCAGGAATTTTATCAAACTTTTTATCAAATTCATCACCTTCCCGGTGAAAAGTAACACGTAAACTTGTCGAAAGAAAAATAATAAACGAGAATAAGCTGTTCTGGAATTGTCTTAACCCTTAACTACACCATTCCCAGTTTTAACAACCCTGAGAAAGTAGACATCTGGAAAGCATTGCCAAAAAACAAAACAGGAGAAAGCCCCCCCCCCCCCCCGCCCCCCACTTTTTCTACAATATTTTGTACCCTTCCAAAAACCAAATTTCAATTTTTGAGTAGAATTTATTTTGTCGTCTGCAAATGCTTTCAATATCAATGGATATGAATTTTTTTTTCGTTATGTAAGTTTAATCCTTTACCACATAATCCCGACTTTTAACACGACTGTGAAAGAGGCCTTTTGAAAACATTGTGAGAAAAGGAGAAAATGCTGGTAACAATGTTTTCTTCCCTTCCTAAGACAAAGTTCAATTCTTTAAACACATTCATTTTGTCGTCTGCAAATGCTTTCAATTTCGATGAGTTTAAAATTTTGTCGTTTGTTAAATGAAAGCGCCAAAAAAACCAAAAGGGCATTTTTATTCTCTAAAAAGAACCAGAAATCTGCAAGTTTGTACCTTCCTTTTATCTGTAGTGTATCAGCAAAGTGAACAATGTAGATCAAAGATCAGACTGCACGTTTCGTGCAGTCTGATCTTTGATCCACACTTGCCTCAAAGGCAACTATACTTGCGAAAGGCACTATAAGGAACTTACCAACCGACAAAATTTTAGGCTTGTCCAAATCAAAAGCATTTGCAGGCGACAAAATAAAAGTGACTGAAAATTTGAAATTTGTTTTGAGAAGGGTAGAAAACATTGAGGGAAAAGGAGAAAATGCTGGTTACCAGCATTTTCTCCTTTTTCCAAAATGTTTTCAAAAGGCTTCTTTCTCAGGGTCGTCAAAAGTGGCGCTTGTGTGGTAATGGGTTAACTCTTATCCTGCCATTCAACTAAAATGAAAATTTCGTTCCGATGGTAAAACCCAAAAATACTGCCATTTCAAAGTTATGATTTTGGGAATACTCACTCACTCACTCAGCTCCTTATTGGACAGTGTAGATCCAAGATCAGACTGCACGTTCTGTGCAGTCTGATCTTGAATCTACACGGTCCGCAAAAGGTCAGTGAGTCGCGCTTCGAAGGGTAAGGGTTAAAATAATACCGTACTCAAGGAAAATGCAGAGTTCCAGATATGATACCGCGATTGCGTAATCTTATCGTTCGTTCGCTAAACCCTTTGGCGTGCTAGATCGTGAGTCAAAATGCACTTTTGCAAACAGTGTAGATTAAGATCAGACTGCACAGAACGTTCAGTCTGATCTTGGATCTGCAGTGTCCGTTACAGTGGTATTTTTTCCGACAAAAGTCATTTTTGGGCTGTTTTCAACTGTCTCAGAGCTTTATCTAATTTAGTTTGCAATCCGTCCGTCCGTCCATCCATCCATCCATCCATTCATCCATCACATCCCCAACTTTCAGCTGCAGGTCGAGCAAGAGTTACTCTCCTTGGAACTTATCGATTATCTGGTCCGAAAGGATTTCCGATAACGGCCTGTCATATAGAATTCAGAAGGGAAAATTTTTTGATCGGCTAAAACACATTTTTCTTCTAAAATGATTAAAATCTATAACGTCTTGAAGTATTCTGTAATATCTCTACTTTACTTCAATATAATTTTAATTCCTGTAGCAAAATGGGAAGTTGCGTCCATTTTGATTTAAAGTTACTGACCCATTCTCCTTCTTATTTCTATAGAAAGGTTTAAGAAATTTGCTCTTGCGCCGTTTTTGACGCTAAATAACATAAAAATGAATTGCAAGAAAAAAATCTATAACGTCTTGAAGTATTCTATGTTTTGTTGTGATTATGATCAAAGTATTCGTTTACATTTGTTACATTGAGATCTTGCGTCCATTTTAGTTTAAAAACGACACTATCGTTAATTTTTGTATAAAAAATGCTGTATCGAGCTAAATGAGATTTTAAGACTGGGTGAAAAGATTTAGCAACGGATAAAGGGAAGATAAGAACTGATGACATGATAACCTTGTCTATATTGTTTTGTAAAACCTTTTCTGTTTTTACACATTGTCCAAATATATAATGACTGTATTTTTATCATTTTTATACATGTACGTGTATATTATTTGCATCAGTGAAAACTTTTAAGAGATTTGTAAAAAACATTGTCTTCCCAGTATCGTCTTTTTTAATTCTTTCTCGGAAAATAATTTCAATTTAGTTAGCATAAATTTCTTTAAATTGCATTTTTATTTCTTTTTCTTTTTGTCTTTACTTCTAAAGAAGATTGAATTTGTTGTACTATTGGATCATTATAATAATTATGCAGTCAATAGACCAGTAATGAACTGTACAAAACAAGCAGTCTGATCCTGGGCCGAATCGGTTTTATTTAATGTGTCGAAATTCTTTTGGCTTCAAAATATTGACGTTGCAATATCAATATGTGACTGAAATCAGCAGAAAACAATTTGCGTTTTGGGAGTATTGATGTGACCCGTACACTTCCGAATTTTAACGGTCCTGCATAAAACCTTTTGTAAACATTGTGAGAAAAGAAGAAATACCAATATCCAGTACTGTTTCCTTTTCCTACAATGTTTTCTACTCTTTTAAAGTGAAGAATATCAATTTAGCTACATTTGATTTATTTTTTGAAATTGCTTTTTTTAAAAGTTGGTGAAGTCAAAAAGTTCTCCATATGGGAAAACGTTTTAAATTATTGACTTTTAAAAACACATGAGAGGGAGAAAATACATGTGATCAGATTGAAAATAGCGAGGAAATTTGAACATGTGAGCTGTCGCCATAAAATACTTTTGAAAATGCATAAATCATCACACATTTGCAAGTAAAGAGCTAAAGAGAGAAGGCGGCAAATTGGACTTCCTTATACAAAATCTTGTTAAACTTGACTTTTAAATCCTTATAAATAATCTCATAAAAAAAATCTGATCTTAGTTTAAACATTTAGTTTTAATTTATTCAATATACTAACATCATTCATTTACAACAATATGTATTGCGAAAAGGATTGAAACGAAAGCATCAAAACTTATATACTGTAGTTCATCTCCCTAAAGAAGTCTGATTTTTTTCCTGATATATGTACTTTCTTTCCGATTACCCCGTATCAATGCAATGTATACCATTACGTAACACCAATCAAGATACCCGATAGGCGTCTTATCTAACAGTGAGACTCGGTCATCATCGGAGAACTCCAGCACAATGCAAACGATCAGGGAAAAAGAAAGAAAATACGATAGTTGCTTTAAAAAAGTGTAAAAAGGGCTAAAATGTATTTTCTAAATGACTGAAAACTACGCCATATTAAAGAACAATAAATAAGCTTTCTGACTTCCCTGAAGATAATTTTGATTTTCCAACAATATTGTGCAGGCTGATCTATGTTTACCGTGTGATCACAAAACCACTGACTTCTTCTAAAAAATGACGAAATTATTTTAAACAGAACTGACCTATTGAACATAAAGGTTAAAAAATATAATTTGTATACGGTTGGTTTGTTTATGATAGATCAGACGATACCAGTGTGGTCTGATCTACCAACACACTTTCCCCAGCCTAATATACATGTACGTACATGTATTTGTGACGACACTATGCAAAACAATTACAATAAAATGCCGTCTGCTGACTATGTAATAGCTCTATGCTACAGGTTGGAAATTAATGTTTTCAAAAACATTGTAACAAGAGAAGCCTCTTCATAATATCCTTAACTTTGTGGGTAGCTATTCAGAAATATATCCTACCGAAGTATTTTTACTATTGTACCATTTTTGTTGATAAAACAACAAAAATATCAGATACTGAATTCAAAATTATGATGAAAAATTCAGAGATAAAATTCCAAAGATGCAGTAAACATATGTGCTGTTACATTTCGAGCGTTCGTGTCGGGCTCCTCCCCCGGCTTTAGTCTCATCATAAGAAACTTGTACTGCGGATATTTTTCTTTTTTTTACTCTTCAGGAACTGGCAATATATGACTGCCCCAATATTTAAAGCAGTTGTAGACAACACAATAAATATGGCTCAAATTATTCAATTTGTATCAATTAAGGCATGACAACATTGCTTGAAAAAGAGCAAATGCTGGTCAAAAGCATTTCTGTAGCTGACCATAATTTTTCAAACGCGTGCTTTCGGTAAAATTTGAGGTAGATCAAATTGTAAGACCTGAAAGGAAAACAAATCCTACAAGTTTTGGTACCCCAGTAATTTACAACCCCAGATATCCCGCAGAGTTGTTTTCCAATTAATTGAAACCCTCTACACTCGAAGCGCGAAATTCGGGTTATAAGTGCAAAGGGTTTGCAGAGATCGCCAGTCAATATACAATTCCATATGTGATCGATTTCACGGTCAAAAGGGATCAAACTCTTATAATTTAATTGGCTTACATAGCGGTCAAATAACAGTTACCGGGTTTGATTTGCATGATAAAGTTGGCCATGATCCACCCATCCATCCGCCACGTTGTTTTTAGGCGATTCATGTTTAATAGTTCAAGTTGCATTGTCGCTTAGCGTGTGGCTATAACAGAAAATTACCGATAATTAAAATGGAAAGTGTCTTTTCGGATTAGCCTGCACGGGCATGCGCAAGCTGATCCGAGATGACACTTTACGCAATTGGCTGATTGCCCATTTTCGCGTGTTGCCGGCAAAATGTGGATCTACCGATACAATTTGTGTCTGAAACGCTACGAGGTGGAACTAGTCGATGTTTCACTCTTTGATGAAAATTTTAATTACCCTCTCTTTTTTTGCAGTTTAACCCTTTCCCAAACAAGCCCTGGTTTTTATGTGACTTCAGTAATAGTCTTTTGAAAACACTGTGGGAAAAGGAGAAATTGCTGTAACGAGCAATTTCTCCTTTTCCCACAGTGTTTTCTACCCTTTTTGAGAACTTTTTGCCTTTTTCTACAAATCTAAAATTGTCGTTTGCAAACTCTTTCGGTTTGGAAGAGTCCAAAATTTGTCGTTTGGGAAAGGGTTAAGACTGCAGATAATATCTACAACTAGAATCGATGGTTTCAAAAGAGAAATAACACGAAATGGCGCCTTTTAATTTGCCCAAAGAGAAACACCTCTCGTTTTTTATCAGTTATTTCAAATGCATGTATTATGTTGTGACCGCATCTATATGTAAAACCACTTTCAGCTGAACATCAGGTAAAACATACGTATTTATTTTACATAGATTAAGAAACAAGTTCTTACAACTAATACCAATCTCTCTAGAGTCTGTTTCCTGGTAACTACACTAGTACTTGCGCAAAACATAAGGGCCAATTAAAAGTCCCGAAGATGACACGCGCTCACGGGTATCGAACTCCGGACCTTATGGTAACGAGGCGGACGCTTTACCTCGGATAAACATTTTCACAACCACTTCATTCTGTGTGTCAATTTCAACTGCTTTTAACGTCGTTTCAATTATTTCTATAGTCACGTTGCGGCGGCCAGTGCACCAATCCAATTTTTAATATTAGCCCATTACCACACAATCCCTACTTTTGACGCCTCTGAGAAAGAAGCCTTCTGAAAACACTATGGGAAAAGGAGAAAATGCTGGTAACCAGCATTTTCTCCTTTTCCCACAGTGTTTTTCTGCCCTTCCCAGAACAAATTTCTATTTTTTTAGTCACCTTTATTTTGTTGTCTGCAAACGCTTTCAATTTGGACCAGTCCTAAATTTTCTCGCGGGTATAGAGTTAAACAGTGCTTTGCACAATATTCTCTACAAGCTACTGCATGGCTACTTCTCCACATGATTAACGTCGAAAGGGTTTGCCGTTATAATCAGCGCCGAGATAGGCAAGGTTGCATGTTGCAATTACTATCATCAATCCTTCGAAAGACAACAACCCTTAACCATACAATCCCAAGTTTTAACGTTGAAAACATTATGGGAAAAGGGAGAAAATGCTGGTAACCAGCATTTTCTCCTTTTCCCACAATGTTTTCAAAGGGCTTTATTCTTTAGAATCGTTCAACTTCGGGCTTGTATAGTAAAGAGTCAAGGTTGGCCTGCACTACTTAATGTATTCAATGACTTCTAATTTAATCATTATGTAATTATCATTTAATGACTATTTCCCAAAACCAACAACTAAAGAACGTAACATGAGAATACAAATTGCACATAAAATGCATAAAAAACGCATATTGTTCATCGTACACGAAAATATTGACGGTTTTATAGCTCTATTCCGAACGACATTTTTATTTACGCTATTCTAAATTGAAAAGCAAAAAAATCATTTTAGCTATGCTCTGTGAAACGTAGGCTTAATGCATCCATTATCTCCCGCTAGATGGCATTCTACAAATACACATCTATCTATTTCGGGCATCCTGGGTACAGAATCGGACTACTTTTCTACGCGACAACTGTCACTTTGAAATTCGAACTAAAATAAACGTTTAACCAATAAAACCCTATAGCTGGTGCGATTCATTCAGCTATATGATTAGCAACTCAGAGAAATCTGGAGCTAAAACAGGCCTGATTTCTCCCCAAACGTATGATAAAAGCCATTATCTCCATTGCTACTTTATAGCGCGTATTACTACAATCCCCAATTCTGGGGGGAGTGATGCGTCATAGCAGACAGGTCGAAACTTTAAAGAATATGACATGAGCAAGCAACGTGATGCATCTGCCAAAAACAGACAGAATCAGCCAAGGTCAACCTGCGCAATCCGCGCAGGTTGACTTGGGCTGAAACTTTTGACTATTGGTCAATCGTCTCCGCATGACATAGGGTCAGTGTACCGCAAGATTCAGCTGTAGTTTGGTAAAATAGATCGTTTGGATCCAGAACTATGAGATAACTTCCTTGGGATCATACATCACAGGGATGCATTAAGCCTCCTTTTTGCCAGAGCATGGTTCATTTGATTGTTTGTATAAGATTTTAAACGACCTTGTAACAATAAAGGTCATATCACGGCAGTCAGTGCACCTACGCATGTGTTCCTTGACATTCAAGGCTTATGCCAATACTGACACAATTTTCTGTTCGAGGATTGATGATAGTCCTTGCAACAGGAACCACACTTCTGTCACCTCTATCACTCTTTGTTTCGACGACGGTTATGTAATATAAATGAGATAATCTTTAAAACAGCGTTAAATACCTTCGATTAATAAACCAATCAATGAAACAAATGATCAATCAATCAATCAATCGATCAATCAAGAATCAATCTATCACACCAACTACTCAACCAACCAACCACCCAATCAATCAATCTATCTATCTATCTATCTATCTATCTATCTATAAATCAATCAATCAATCAATCAATCAATCAATCTATTATCTATAAATCAATCAATCAATCATTCAATCAATCTATCTATCTATCTATCTATCTATCACTTGATTGATCAATCAATCAATCAACTAACAGACAAATCAATCAATCAACCAATCAACCCATCAATCAATCATGGTTTGGTAACGGGTTAAACTCTGTTTGAAGTCTCAGTGTAATGATAAGAGACAGACATATGCCACAGTAAAATATGCAGTTTTGGCAATTCAATATATATTTCATTAACCCTAAACCTGCGAATATACGTGAAATGACACTCTTAAACCGATAGTTAAAACTAAAATTTCGCTATTTCATATGGATTTTGGGAGTAAAGATACTTCCTTATCGGACAGTGTAGATCCAAGAGCAGACTGCACGGTCTGTGCAGCCTGATTTTGATCTACACTGTCGCCTTTGAGTGGCGATAAGGAGTATAAAGATTCTCCTTTGGAACGCCAGATAAACCCATCAGACATTTCTAGTCTAGCACAACGACCCAAATAACTGTAATTCCACGGTTGCTTTTATCTTCCAGCGTTTCTGATAAGGCTACAGGATTTGGTTTTTTTTTTGGCAGTCTGATCTCAATCTACACAAGCTTCAAAGGCGATAACAGTTGTGAAAGACGTTTTTAGGGCGAAGATTAATACAACGATAAGAATTGAACCTAACGGTGATAAGTCATTTTGGGGTCCGACGAATCACCGAAATACCGAAATACCACCGAAACACCGAAATACCCCATATTTTTTTACAATTAAGTCATATAACCAATATAAAAGCGAAAATGTTGTCGGGGTTTTTTTTTTGTTACACAAACTTATCTTTATATTGATGAAAGGTAGTTAGTTTAAAACAAAATGACAAAATAACAACATACCATTGACGTCTGACGCAATGGATGTTCACTGAAATCCGAGCCCGTTGTCCACCGTAATACCCACACGACGTAGTGAAATGCATCACCTTGTAGCTGTTTTACAAGGTTGATGTGTCAGATCTATATCCATAAATATGCTCGGAAAAAATGGTTTTCTTTCGTGATATTTGGAGAACGAAATTAAGAATTAACGGATCTAGAAAGACAACCGGCCGCCATTGTGAATCGGGTACACATGTTACCCGGCCTTAATTTGTAGACCTGTGTGTCTAAATTCCACGTCTACTGAGTCTGACGATAAATAAAATATCGATTTTGGTCTAAATAATATAGATTTAATTGCAGTTCACCCATAGGCCCGTAAACATAGTGGAAAAAGCAGAAAATGTCAAATGCGACACGCACGTGACGATGGATAAATCGCGCAATGCTAATTTAGGTAAATTTACTTCGTTTGCAAATGGAACGCACTTGCACACTTTAAGTTTATGATTTAAAGAAATGAAATATAAGTGATAATTCCATCTGATGACCCCCAAGTTTGTATTTTGTGTAATAAAGGTCAGGTATTTCGGTATGTCAGGACTTGACGGGCGAGTATTTCGGCGATTTTTCTTCACGTGAATCAATGATCAATGGTATACTAACGACATTTTTCTGCAATCTTCTACATTATAATCTTCCCTATAAAAATCTTTCCTTTAAAAAGGAACATGGTATGGCGTTTGAAGCGGTTTTCAAAGATATTTGGCGATGCCATTGCTTATGAGCAATGCTCTGAGAAAATGGGACTTAATGCATCTGCGAAAAGTACTGACCCAGGTCAGCCTGCCCAATATTCGAGAAGGCTGACCTATGCCGAAACTTTTCGCATTTGGTCAATTTTCTGTATGCCCAGGGAGGTATCTATCTCATGATGAAGTTGCTTGTTTAACCTATTACCACACAATCCCTAATTCTGACGACCCGGAGAAAGAAGCCATCATTTTCTCTTTTTCCCACAATGTTTTCTACCCTTCAAAAAACAAATTTCAAATGTTCAGCCCCTGCCGAAAAAGACCTCCCAGTCGGCCATTTTGCATCGAATAAAAAAAACAAAGAAAGGGTCTTGGCAGAACGGGTTATTGTACACATGTACAAAGTTTCACGGATTTCCGTCCAATGGTATTGGAGATATCCATCCGGACGGACACAAGGACTGAAGCACGGCGGACGGAAGGACGGACGGACAACGCTAAAATTATATCCCTCCGCTTTCGGCGGGGTATAATAACAAAAGCCTGTATGGATCGCATGGCATACGTATATCATTAATAACGTCATATGCACGTCACATGATTTGTGACGAGGGCGGATTTTGAGGGTCGACACAGGATAATAAAAACTTGCACGGACTGCATGGCATGCGTACTAGTTTATTGTTACTAACGTATTATCAGGAGTCATATCATTTATTTCTTATGTGTCAACAAGGCGGAGTTGGTAATGAAGGAGTAATACTAAAATTCGCTAGGGCTGCATAGCTCGCATACATCATTACTAAAATCTTATGGTGGACACATGATAAGTGACAAGGGCGGAGTTTGAGGGGTTGATACTGGATAACAAAAACTTGCGCGGACCGCATGGCACGCGTTTGTTATTACTGAAGTGTGATAGAGCAATTGAGGAATAATTATTGCCTGTTTGGTTCATCAGCTGTAAATGTACATTCCAAAATCTACAGGTAGCCAGTTTTGCCTGTAGAACTTAATTATACTGGTATCATAACTGGGGTTTCCGAATAATATACAGTCTGTTTGTTTGATCACTGTGTCTCACTATGCATGTTTACTAGGTTGGACGTAAGTCAGAACTGTTATATTTGAGTCATACTATGTGAAAAAGAGAGTTTAATGCATCTGCAAAAAATATCGACCCAGATCAGCCTGCGCAATCCGCGCAGGCTGATCTGTGTCGAAACATTTTTGCTTTTGGTCATTTTTCAGAATTTCAAAAGACCGTTCTTCTTCCTAAATATTCGGTTTGATGTTAAAAATGGATTTTTACGGGTCTCATACTTGTGTGGTTACCTGCTTGGTATAACATATCAGGGAGATGCATTAATCCTCTATTTTCCAGTGCACCAGTGCACAGCTCAGTTTCAATGAGGACCATTCTGCAGTTATTTCCCTTGATTTTTCTCCAGTACTACATTGGTTCTGATAAGGGAATTACTTGGATTTTATCCTTGATTTCCTTGCACTGTACAGCTATTTTCCCGAGACAATATTTCAAGTAAATGAAGTTAGATTGTTTTACGAATCGATAGAAACGGAGTTCCTAGTCATTAAGAACAGAATTTGATTTTAATTACAAGTGGACCTTAAACATATATCATGAATCATTGATATAGTTATCGCAACATCCCCAAGGGAACCAAGGATAAAAACAAAGTAATACAGGTGAAAGGACACAGGTGAAAGGACCACTGTGTTATTTGGAAACTTTTGGTCTTTATCTGGCAAGGAAGATAATATAATTGACAGGAATGGCCCCATTTACTTTAATATCGTCAGTCAAAAGCATGTAATGATGTAAAAAAATACAAATGTACCTGTATTTTGTCCTGTGTTTCTTGCATGCGATATTTTTTCAGCTTTTTTTTTTTCCTTTCTTCATTTTATATCTACATGACATGCTTCTACATGAACGTAGTCTGAGTGTTTCGGAAAGGGTTTTCTTTTGAGCTTTATTGGTGTTTACTGCACTAGAATGGTCTCTATGAAAAAGTGGATTTAGTACAATAGCAAAAAGTATCGTCCATGTCAGCCTGCGCAATCCTCGCAGGCTGACATGGGTCGATACTTACTGCTGTTGTTATATTTTTTTTCTGTTTGCCAAAGGACAATGCTGACCCACGATTATTCCAGGCTTTAGGTAGAATGGGTCCACCTAATTGGACAACTTTCTTGATATCATACATAACGAAGATAATGTGAAACCCACTTTCTTAGAGCGCCTCTCAAATATTTAAGACAAACTTACCAGTTTGACATTTAAATCCTCTACATTGACATCCGGGTCCTTCGTCTCTGTCAATACACAAACAATTTTCTGGGCACGTGTTTCTTGTTGCACACATATCATTCTGATTGGCTGTTACACCTGAACCATCGATCATGTGACCACGGATCGGCAGGCACGTGCAATTCCAATAAATCACATTTCGAATTTCTCCTTCAAAACGAGGCTCATAGTAAGACGACGGAAGTGACATCATATTCTTCCGATACTCCGGGATACCCCCGAAAAACACGCGACTGTTGCTATTTATATCTCCAAATTGGAAGTCGGATCCGAATGCAACACTGTTGCCAACAAACTCATCAACGAGTAATATGGATTCCATCCGATTTCTTTTAATTTCGACCCGATGCCACCTGTTATCGTTTAGTCTCGTGCCTAGTGAGATTTCGACGACACCATCACGTCCGTCTACAATATTCATGCGCAGCCGCACTTTTGCCTCGTTTATCATCACTTCTATGTAGTCATATTTTCCACTGTCGTCTGCATACATCAATAAGGCCTTTGGCTGCTTAGTTTTAAACTCAAAACTAAACGTACTATTTGGACAAGCGTTCCATTTCGGAAATTCTGCGTACGTCTGCTGAGTTTTCGTGAAAAGTAGTGCATGACCGGAAGTCAGAAATGACGTAAATATCACAGATAAGGTTAGAATGTAAGCACATGGTATGCTGGAAAAGCAGCTGAATCTAGGTTTGCTAAGCTTCATCTTTAATGTTTGTCAATGAAATGCTTGATAATCTATTCTAATTTGGAATGTAGTTCAGGATAGTATGGGAGTTTGTATTCATACGCCAGCGGCTACTGTGAAACTCCTTCAGCCTATCAACGTGTGAACTGTTGGTGTTCGGAATTCCTCGGCAGACCGAATAAGAACGCAGCGTGACGTCATTTAGATTTACATGTTTTTCGTCTGCTACCAGAGATAACGTCAAAAACTGTAGATATCCTGTAGAACATAATAAACAACAATTATCTTTATGGTTTTTAACCATAGAAAAAGAGTGGAGCTTGATTTATATAATCGACATATAATGAACATGAAAAGTTTATATGTATAAATAAAAAAAAAACACGGCAATTCCGCTGCGACCACATGAAGGATTTTAACATTTATCCTGCTGAAAAACTGAAATGAAATTTTCTATTCGAGCGTAAAAGTCCAAACATTGCTAGTCCAATGTTACGTTTTGGGTTTGATATCTCCTTAACTGACAGTGTAGATCCAAGATCAGACTGCACATTCTGTGCAGTCTGATCTTGATCTACACTGTCCGCAAAAGGTCAGAGAGTCGTTATTAGCATTGCTAGTCCAATGTTATGTTTTGGGTTTGATATCTCCTTAACTGACAGTGTAGATCCAAGATCAGACTGCACGTTCTGTGCAGTCTGATCTTGATCTACACTGTCTGTAAAAGGTCAGAGAGTCGCTCTTAGCAGCCAAAGATTTAACTCTTTACCAAACGACAAAACATTAGGCTCGTTCGAACTGAAAGCATTTGGAGACGACAAATTCAATAGGCTCAATAAATGAGTCCCAACTCTCGACTGCTTTTGAAAATATTGTTGGAAAACGTCGCCAGCATTTCCTAATCAAATGTTTTTTATCATTTTACAGACATTTTATAATGTAAACCTAATTTGATTTCTCGCCTGCGGAAGCTTTCAAAATGGACGAGTCTGAATTTTTGTCTTCTGAAACACAGGTAAGAAACTAACAGGAAAGAAGATTGACACATCTTAGCAGACCGATTAACTCATTACCAAACGACAAAATTTTAGGTTTGCCCAAATCGAAAGTATTTGCAGACGACAAAACAAGAGTGACTGAAAATTAATTCAAATCTTGAAATCTGTTTTGTGAAGGGTAGAAAACATTGTGGGAAAAGGAGAAAATGCTGGTTACCAGCATTTTCTCCTTTTCCCACAATGTTTTCCAAAGGCTTCTTTCTCAGGGTCGTCAAAAGTAGGGATTGTGTGATAATTGGTAAACCATTGTCATGCAGAAAAATCGGCCTATAGAAATATTTCTGACCCATGTCAGACAGTCAGTCTGTGCAAACTGCTTAAGCTGACATGGGTACATACTTTCTGCAAATGCATTAAGCCCTCTATTTACAGAGACTGGCACAAACACCTTTGATCTGTCATTAGGGGGCACCATAAAGAACAACAAAATAACTCAATTTAGTCTACCAATTGTGCACACAAAATTGCTCTCAGCTGTGCCGGGTCAGCCTCATTAGTTCTGGTCATTGAAAACAGGTTTGGAAAAGATACCGTAGTGTTTCTAATAGGTGGTGATTCGTCCTTCACCACTCTATCCCGGATTTTTAACGACCCTTACAGAGGAGGCTTTTGAAAACATTGTGTGAAAAGGAGAAAATGCTGGTAACAGCATTTCCTCCTTTTTACACAATGTTTTCTTTCTATTTCAATACAAATCTGAACATTTTGGTCACATCTACATTTTCGTCTGAAAATACTTAATATTTGGACAAGTCAACCTCTTCATCATTTTAACTCTTTACCAAACGACAAAATTTAAGACTGTTCCAAATTAAAAGCATTTGCAGACGATAAAATTAATGTGATCAAAAAAATTGAAATTTGTTTTAGGGAAGAGACGAAACATTGTGGGAAAAGGAGAAAATGATGGTTACCACAATGTTTTCAAATTGCTTCTTTTACAGGGGGGGGGGGGGGGTTGAGAGTCGGAATTGTGTGGTAAAAGGGTAATTGTTAACGTTCCTTCTTTCCGCCGCCCCCCCCCCCCCCCGTTAAAAACTAAAAACAACCAACAACAAACAATAAATTTCCTTTATAAAGAAGAATTTAGATTTTGAGTATTGTAACTTTTGAGATGACATTTCTGCTGGTATAAAAAAATTTCTGCTATTACATCCAGAAAGATCTTCTGGAATGTACGAGTCCTGTTGGGCTTCCATAGTTTTCACGAAAAAACACCACAACTAAATTCGCAGTTTCAATCGGTGTTACAGAGGTATGGTTTCTTTTATTAAGTGGCGGGAACGGGATTCCACTAACCATAGCTTTATTTGGTATTGAATGAGAAAAAGTTGTTTTTTAAAACGTCTGTATGATTAGTCGATGACTGCCATAGCCGTCTGCTCTCTGTGTTTTCCGTACATGATCGTTATACTGCTCATGATCGTGAACGGAAAACACTGAAGAAGTGTTAGAAATATATCCTAATATAAGAATCGACGGACGCTGCCAATAATTAAGTGCATACTTCAAATAAAGAAAGAACAAACGACCAAACGAATGAAACAAACAAACAAACCAACTAAAAAACAACAAAGGAATTCTTTTGGGGGGGGGGGTGCTTAATACGACCCTTTTGCTGGTGGACAAAACAACTTCTGCGTTTCAAAAGACCAATCTACCATAGAATTCAGCCGGTTGTCGGACAAAAATGAGATGCATTTAACCCTTTATCCCACGACAATATTTTAGACCTGTCGGAATTAAAAGCATGTACTGTTTACAGTTTCAGTGTGGCTCTAATGAAATGAGTTTTCTTTGATCGGATAGAAAACATTCTGGGAAAAGGTAACCAGCATTTTCTCCTTTTCCCACCGTGATTTTTTTAAAAAGCCTTCTCTTTCATGGGTGATAAAAGTCGTCATTCTGTGGGAAAGGCTTAAACCTCCTTTAGCCAGACCATGTTTTATTGTTTTTCCAGGCACTTTACAATTCTAGATAAAGATCTGATACTGTAGAAAGTCTAGTCTATTCTTAGGTCCATAGATTTCCACAGATTCATCAGATGATAGTCCGTAAGGACAATCTATCTCGTCACAGGTGTTAGCCGCGATGCTCTTACAAAAGGGGGTTTGATGCATCTCTGTGATGCAGTATGTCAAACAATTCATCGCATTATTGCTGATCCATAAAAAACAGATCCTTTAACCCTTTACCCCATAAGACATTTCTATGGTATCTCTCATTGACCCTAAATAACAGCAAGGTTGAAGCTGTTTTTTTATGTATATATGACACCTTTTGATAGGATAGAAAACATTGTGGCAAAAGGTGAAATTGCTCGTCACGAGCAATTTCATCTTTTGCCACAATGTTTTCCAAAGGCTCCTACAAGCAATGCGTAGGAACGAGTATCTATGGAGTAAAGGGTTAACAAGACTGAACCATGTGGTAGAATGGTCCTTTGACATGCAGAAAATCTACCAGAAGCAAAAAGTTTCAGCACAGGCTGACCTGAGTCGATACTATTTGAAGACACAACTAGAGCAGTCACTGAATGTGACTTAATACCCACGCCAGAGCTTTGACAGACACGGGCAATTGCTTGTATTTTGTACACAGACGGACACATGGGCGGACACACGGACACACGGACAGACAGGCTGATTCCAGTATACCCCAAAAACATTCGTTTTTCGTGGATATAATGAACTTTAAACAGCGCCATGGCTTATGTAATGAACGTTCATTCAATTGCACTTAAATGGTTACAGTTTAAACTACATTAGAACATTATGGAGTTAACACAACAATCGCGTCGTCTGCATCAACAAACAGGAGTGCACACCTGTAAGTAAATCAACCGCCTTTCAATAACATGTTGGATGAAATTGCATAACTGTAAAATAACTAAAAAAACACATAACGTGTGAACGCAAGAATACGTTTAATAAATACTACAATTTAAATAAATATCCCTCACATAGACATTGTTCGCACCTGCAAAGACAGTTCTCCGATAAAATCCAAGTGATCCGCGCGTCACGAACTTATAAAACTAACGACAAGGTCAACGTTAAATGAGCCGCACAATTCCAAATTACCGGTATGTATGATTTTTCCGTAATCCACAACTGTTTGGCCTTACGGGCCACTGATAAACACAAACCGTTCTCCTGAGCGCTAATGATACATTCAAGAAGTAAGTAAGTATACTTTTTACGCTGTTTCGTGAATAAATTGGTAAGTAAGAAAAATATATACATGTTTGTTATGTTTGCCTTAAAAACGTGGAACTTGCTCTCGAACGGAGCCATTGTCTGTGAAAAGACGGTTTAACCCTTTACAACAAAATCCCAAGTTTAAACGATCCTGTTAGAGAAAGTTTTTGAAAACATTGTGGGAAAAGGATAAAATGCTGGTAAACAGCATTTTCTCCTTTTCCAACAATGTTTTTTACTCTGTAAAAGAAATGTTGCACTTTTTGAGACACACTGAAATTGTCGTCTGCAAATGCTTTCTTTTTAGACAAGGCCGATTTTTTCGTCTGGTAAAAGGTTAATGCTTTACCCATTACCAAACATTCCCAGGTTTTTTGTCACTTTTTCCGAACATTTTGAAGAATGGAGAAAATTCTGGTAACAAGCATTTTCTCCTTTTCCCACAATGTTTTCTACTTCATCAAATACAATTTCCGTTGTTTGAGCCACACTACCAAACGATTTCTCATATTTTAACAACACAGAGAATGAAAGCTTTTGAAAACATTGTGGGAATAAAAAGGAGAAAATGCTGGTAACCACAATGTTTCAATTTTTCAAAAGACAAATGTTATCAGATGAACCATTTTTTGTGGACTACATTTCTTTTGAATGTAGAAGAATAAATAGTAAGCAGCATTTAATCTTCTTCTTTTTTCCACACTGTTTTCTTCCCTTTGAAGGACAAACCTCATAATATGAGTCACATATTGTTTGTCGTCTGCAATTTCTTTGAAATTGGACGAGTCCAAACATTTTGTCGTTTGGTAAAAAGCTAAAGGTGAGATAAAGCGTTCGTTACAACAGAGCAGCTCTGTTACAATCTATCAAACGCTCATTTGGCTTTCGCACCTTCATGTTTCACCCCCCCTTCTTTTCTCTTCATGAAAAAATCTCGAAACTAGAAAAACAGGCTGAAAAACTATAGCTAAAAATAAATTTCTTCTACAGAAAAAAAAAATATGTAAGGAGAATATCTAGATTTTTTTTCTTCGTAAATCCATCTTGTGTTATCTCTTTACCAAACGACGAAATTTTAGACTGGTCCCAAATTGAGAGCACTGGCAGACGACAAATGAACTACGGTTCAAATGATGAAAATTGTTCACGAAATAATGGAAAACATTGTGTGAAAAGGAGAAAATGTTGGTTACTCGAATCTTCTCCTGTGCCAATAATGTTTGCAGAAGCCTTATGATATCTTTAGGGTCGTTTAACCGTGAGGTTGCTTGGTAAAAGGTAATAATCAATTAACTGATTGTAGGCTATGGTGCGTATCTTCGTTAAAAAACTGTTTCAGAAGCATTGTAGCGCCCAGTTCACCTGTCCGTGCTTTCCTGAAATTTCTTTAACTTTTTCATCCCGATTTTTAACGACCCTGAGAAAGAAGCCTTTTGAAAACATTGTGGGAAAGCCTTTTGAAAACATTGTGGGAAAAGGAGAAAATGCTGGTAACCAGCATTTTCTCCTTTTCCCACAAGATTTTCTACCCATCCTAAACACAATATCTATTTTTCAGTCACGTTTATTTTGTCGTATGCGAATGCTTTCAATATTTCCCCTAAACCACCGTTTCCCTACAAAAAACATCGTCTAAACAAGAGGTTTGCATGTTCTCCCAGCACATTTACGTTATGTAACATGAGGGAACAACAAAACATGTAACTATGAATTAATTCTTTTTCCAAACGACGAAATTTTAGACTTGTCCAAATTGAAAGCATTTGCAGACGACATAACAAGGGTGAGTCAAAAACTCGAACTTGACTTTAGAAGAGTAGAAAACATTGTGGGAAAAGGAGAAAATGCTGGTTACCAGCATTTTCTCCTTTTCCCACAATGTTTCCAGAGGGCTTCTTCATCTGGGTCGTAAAAACCAGGGATCGTTTGGTAAGGGGTTAAACAATGATAAGGATTGAGAGAGTAATTAATCCTGACGCAATGACTATCATAAATCCTGTGAAAGAAATTGGCTGACCCAAGTATCGAACCAGAGACCACTCTTCCCTCCCTGTATTCAAGTCCTATGTGCTACCGACGGCGCCAATTGGCCAATAGGTTTCTGCAAAGGGTAATTAAGCGCCTAAGTTCAGAGTTATCATAAGGTTTATTGAAATAAATTAGGTAGGGGTTTTTTTTTGCGTCTTTTTACTCATATCCGGGTGGATTTATTTTTCGGGTGCTTGACAAAAAAAATGATACTTTCGATTGAAAAATGGAACGATGAATCATTTTGAAAGACAACGCTAAATACAGAAGACAGGAACAGATAGAAAAAATGTTCACTCTCAAAAAAGAAGGAATTAATTCAGAACGGGGGGAGGAAAAGAGAGAGAGAAAAAAAATGAGTAAGAACGGAAAGAGGAAGAAAAAACAATCAGAGAAAAAATCTAATAAGGCATAAAGCAACAGACATACAGACGAACAGATTGACGGCCAGCCAGCCAGGCAGACAGACACATAGATAGATAGATAGATAGATAGATAGTTGGTAAACTAGTGGGAGAGAGAGAGGAGAGAGAGAGAGAGAAAGAATGAGTGAGAGAGAGATAGAAGCGTTAGGCAGCAGATAGGCAAAACAAAGTAGAAAATTCATTTTCAAAACCTTTTAACTTTATAATCCTTAATTTCACACAATTTAAATCCAAAGTCACTTAGTCCGTATCACACCTATGTAGTCAACACACAAAATGCAAATGATGTGGGTTTTTTTCGAAAGTACAAACTATTTCATACCTGAACGCAGTAAAACATGGAATGATCTATTTTACAACCACTAAAATGTGCAGGCACCGTTGTTTACAATCCACTGAAGACGTGCTCTATCATTTACCCAAATTATGAATGGCCGATGTATCATAGATACTCAGCTGATATAGTAGCATGAATAGAAAACCCCTGAGCACTCCCTGAGACTGACTCGGATTTATTACATCGTTTGTGAGCCCATTCGACGCTAATAGCGAAAACAGGGTCTTTGCCGGTTGTATAGATAAAGATCAGTCTGTACTGATCGTGCAGTCTGATTCCGAATCCATACAGTTATCTTAATTAGTCGAGCTTACGATATATAATTTATGTCTGGAATTAATTTGACGGTAAATTCAGCCGTCGAAGATTCTGAGTTTAAATACAAGTAACTGAACGAGTTAACCTTTGGCCCTGTACCACTACTTAATCCAGAATTTTTACGACCCTTGGTGGAGAAGGCTTTTGAAAACATTGCGGGAAAAGGAGAAAATGCTGGTAACCAGCATTTTCTCCTTTTCCCACAATGTTTTCCAGACCATTAACTTTAAGACAAAGACTGTCATTAGAGCTACATCTAATGTGTCCTCTGTAGATGTTTTCAAATTTGGTTGGATCTTACTTCTAAGCCTCAAGCCAAGTAACGTTACTGGAGAACCCAATAGGACATATAGAGGATATTTGTTGTTTTTTTTTCGGTGAAAGATCGAAATGTTTTATTTATTTTATGCTTTTAAACCTTTCTGAGAGGAGCTTTTGCAAAATCCAGTACTACTTTTTTCCGTTATTCCCCGTGGCGTACCCCTCCTGCATAGCAACGCATTACAATATTACGTCAAGCGCGAGAAATGTAAGGTAAATGACGTCATATTTCCATCTAGTTGTGAGGCACGCGCAATTTACCTAGACAACAATAAAATACGTAAAAATTGGTATTTTCACTGGTCGTACCCTTGTAATATCGAAAAATATTTTTACTGCTTTTTCTCGATATCCTACCGGAAAGCATGAAATAAATACATGTATATGAATGAGTGAGCTCTGGTTACCAGCATTTTCTCCATTTCCCACGATGTTTTCAAAAGCCTTCTTCAGGATCTTTAACTCTTTACCAAACGACAAAATTTTAGACTGTTCCAAATTGAAAGCACTTGCAGACGACAAAATAAACGTAACTCAAAAATTGAAATTTGCTTCCATCAGGGTAGAAAATAGTGTGGAAAAAGGAGAAAATGCTGGTTACCAGCATTTTCTCGTTTTCCCACAATATTATCAAAAGGCTTCTATCTCAGGGACTTAAAAACCAGGGATTGTTTGGTAAAGGGTTAAAAACCTTGGATTGTGTGGTACATGTAAATAAAGAAATGATACTGTCTTTAACCCTTTACCCCATAAGGCATTTCTATGGTATATCTAATTGACCCCAAATAACAGCAAGGATGAAGCCGTTTCTTAAGTGTATATGACACCTTTTGATAGTGTAGAAAACATTGTGGCAAAAGGTGAAATTGCTCGTCACGAGCAATTTCATCTTTTGCCACAATGTTTTCCAAAGGCTCCTACAAGCAATGCGTAGAAATGAGTATCTATGGAGTTAAGGGTTAAAAAAAAAACTATGCTGTTCCTACTTCAGGGTTGTTTAGTTATGAATGTCTTACAAACTAGCGACCAGTATGGATCTAAAATCAGACTGCACGATCTATGCAGCCCAATCCCGATCTACACTATCCTGAAAAATAAGATAAGCCAGCTCGGCACTTTAGGACGGTCCAAGGTTGTAATTTACAGGTATACGTATGAGTTTTCGTGGACTACTTTGTTTTTATATTGGGGAAGAAATGGGCATCATGTTACAGGATTGGTCAAATCTTAAATGTCTGTCTTTTTGTTTAATGTGTACTTTTGTCTGGTATAGAGAGAAAAGAGAGAGAGACAGAGACAGAGAGAGGGAGAGAGAAAGAACGAGAGAGAGAGAGAGCAAATGAAAGAAAGAGAGAGAGAGAGAGAGAGAGATGAACGGGAGGTTGGGGACAGATAGAGACAGACAAATAGACAGAAATTCAGAGGCAAACGGAAACTGAGACAGAGAGGCTAAGGCACAGATTGAGACAAAGTTAAACAGAAGACAGACAGACAGATAGTTAGACATACATACAGACAGGGAATACAGACAGACAGAAAATACAGACAGACAGGCAAACAAACAGACAGAAAATACAGACAGATAGACAGACAGACAGACACGTACACACAGAACACAGATACAAAATATCTGAAGAAACGAAAACTGTATGGTTTTTTTTTTTAAATATGAAAAACATTGCAGGAAAATTGGAACCCCTACGCTCTACGAGTAATGACTCCTTCCCCTACAATGTTTTCAAAACTACTCAATAAAAGTGCAATAACGTTTCTCGGTATGTGGTAAGCAATTATAAGTGTCGTAAATATATAGCGGTTTAACCATCGCCTCTGCATTTCCGAAATCCAACCATAACTTAAGTACAGTATTTGAATCATGACAAAATTGGGATCGGCATGACAAAATAGTGCAATAGGACTTCAACACGTAAGCTGTTAAATGCGATTTAAGGGCCTTTTGCGGACAGTGCAGATCAAGATCAGACTGCACAAAACGTGCAGTCTGATCTTGGATCTACACTGTCCGATAAGGAGACTTTTTTCATACAGAAGTTAACTCTGTATCAATAAAATTTGGGTGTTTTTTTTTTTCAACTATGGGTTTGAAAGTTACATTTAACTTATTTAGAAAGCTAAGTGTTAACCCGTTCCTCCAAAAAATCCCTACTTTTGATGGCCCTAAGAAAGAAGCCTTTAGAAAACATTGTGGCAAAAGGAGAAAATGCTGATAACCAGCATTTTTCTCCTTTTCCAATAATGTTTTCTACTCTTCACAAAACAATTTTCAAATTTTCAGTCATTTTCATCTTGTCATCTGTATGCAAATACTTTCGATTTGGACAAGCCTAAAATATCGTCGTTTGGTAGTAAGTTAAAATGTCTCTAGTTATTTCGTTGTTTACAGACTCTGAACAAAACGACAAAAAAAGTAGACAAGTCCAAATTCAAAGCATTTGCAGACGACAAAATGAACGCGACTCCAATTATATTTTTACCTGGTTTTATAATTCATTTTTTCTGCCAGCACCGAACATGCAATAAAAGATTGTCATCTTCACAATAGTTTGCATTCTTTTAAACGTTATAACCTTTTCCCATACAATGGCTACTTAACCCTTTCCCAAACAATCCCTGGTTTTTACGGCTCTGGAATAGAAGCCTTTTGAAAACATTGTGGGAAAAGGAGAAAATGCTGGTAACCAGCATTTTCTCCTTTTTCCACAATGTTTTCTAACCTGTCATAGACAGAAATCATCTTTTCAGCAAGAGCTGAATTGTAGTCTGCAAATGCTTCCAATTTGGTCTAGTTCAAAATTTTGTCGTTTGGGAAAGGGTTAAGAGAATGCTTTAGAAAACACTGAGAAGGCACAAAGAAAATACTTTAGAAAACATTGTGGGAAAAGGAGAAAATGCTGATAACCAGCATTTTCTCCTTTTCCCACAATGTTTTCTACCCTTCACAAAAAAAAAATTCAAATTTTCTGTCACTTTGTCTGAATTCTTGTATGTCAAATGTTTTTTGGTTTTTCGATGTAAACAACGTAATTTGTATTTATTCTTCCCTTTATTCCTTCGGAAAACATGAAGTATTTCATGTAATGCCGACACACACCTATTTTTTTCTAAGTTATACCGATATACATGTACATGCATTTTTTGTCTTTTCTCATCTCATGCATATCTTGTTAAACTGTATTTTGTATTGGCTATAAATATGTTGTATATATTTTATGCCAAATAAAGATTACGTTATGTTATTTTGTCGGCTGCAAATTTAATGCTTTTGATTTGGACAAACTTAAAATCGTTTTAATGAGTTAAACGTTATGATTTGAATTAATGCCATAATCATCTTGGCTGCCACTTGAGTTTTAGGTTGTCGCCTGCAAATACTTTTAGTTTGGACGCCTAAAATCTGCCGTGCCGTAAAGCAGTCGTCTTTATCAGTCCATCAAATATTGGACTCTTCCACTCTCAAAGCATTTTCCAAACGAAAACTCGAAGGTGGCTTTAACTCTTTACCAAACGACAAAATTTAAGACTGGTCCAAATTCAAAGCATTTGCAGATGACAAAATAAACGAGACTTAAAATTTGAAATTTGTTTTTGGAAAGGGAAGAAAACATTGTGGGAAAAGGAGAAAATGCTGGTTACCAGCATTTTCTCTTTTCCCACAGTGTTTTCTAAAGGCTTCTCTCTCAGGGTCGTCAAACGTAGAGAATGTGTGGTAGTGGGTTAAGGTACGGAATTTATCCTTTAAAGAAGAAAAAAATGCATCATAGAAAATGGTAACCAGCATTTTCTCAATTTTCCACGATGTCTTATTGCTCCATATGGTTACGACTGTTAAGGTTGTTTAGTTTTGGCTCAAATTATCTCTCTAAGTGCCCATATCATTGTCGTCCTTCGAATATTTTTTTCAAAAAAGATTATCTAATCTTCATACCATTTACCTAACAATCCGGACTTCTAACAATCCTTAAAAACATTGCGGGAAAAAGGTCAACCAGCATTTTCTCCTTTTCCCACAATGTTTTTATCCTATCAAGAACGGATTCAATCCTTTCGGCCACGTTTCGATTGTCGTCTGCAAAGGCTTTTCAATTTGGACAAGTCTAGATTTTTGTCGTTTGGTAGGCAGGTAAGTGTCATCTTTTACATGTATGCGTATTCACACTTCAAAACATGGGATTATCTAATACTTTAACTCTTTACCAAACGACAATATCTTAGACTAGTCCAAATTGAAAGCATTTGCAGACGACATAATAAATGTGAATGAAAAATTGAAATTTGGTTTGGCACAGGTAGAAAACATTGTGGGAAAAGGAGAAAATGCTGGTTACCAGCATTTTCTCCTTTCCCCACAATGTTTTCAAAAGCTCTCTGTCTCAGGGCCATTAAAAGTCGGGATTGTGTGGTAAAGAGTTAACTCTTTACAACACACACAATCCCTACTTTTAACAACCCTGAGAAAGAAGCCTGTAGAAAACATCTTGGAAAAAGGGGAAAATCCTGGTAACCTTCTCCCACAATTTTTTCCTACCCTATCAAAGTCAGAAATCATCATGTTACCAAGATTTGATTTGTTGTCCTTTGTTGTGCTTTGAATTTGGGCCAGTCCAAAAATTTGTCGCTGGGTAAAGAGTTAAGTGTACCATTACCTTGCTTTACTGATTTTTTAAAAACATTTTTTGCAACGCCCTGATAAATGGGGGTTTAACGAACTTCTGTGATGCGTTATCCCAAGTTAGTCATTATAATAATGTTAACGGTCGTGGGGTAGAGCATCGGCGTTGCAGCCAAAAGGTCCCAAGTTTGATCCCAGCGAGCGAGTGCTATGTAAGACTGGTGTCAGTCCGTTAAGTAAAGCCTTTTCATTAAAACAAAATCATCAAGTAAAACTGCAAAATGAAAACCCTGTGTTCTCAATGTTCTGAATGCCTGATTTAACAGTCTCATGTGACTAAATGAGGTCATATGATTGGCACTGGTTCTCCCAACTTTCAAAAGAAGGGCAAATAACAACAAATATTTCTGTGACTTTGCTGTAGTTGTGTTTATTAGAATGATTTAAATGCAGGGCCTGAATGCCAGGCTATAGCGTCATATTTGAGAGTGTTCATTGGCCCTCAAGGGCGAGCACTGCATGGTGTAGTTTTCAGGAACCAGAATCGAGGGAGATTTGTATAAGTTGTAAGCACTTGTTTCTCAATCAATATAAAATAAATATATGTCAATAAATACATCATCTGGATCCATCGTATTCATTCTATCTAATCATCGACTGAATCATGAAGCAGACTGGTCCTTTGACATGCAGTTAACTCATTACCAAACGACAATATTTTAGGCTTGTCCAAATCGAAAGCATTTGCAGACGACAATATAAAAGTGATTGAAAATTTGAAATTTGTTTTGTGAAGAGTAGAAAAAAATTGTGGGGAAAGGAGAAAATGGTGGTTACCAGCATTTTCTCCTTTTCCCACAATGTTTTCAAAAGGCTTCTATCACAGGGTCGTCAAAAGTCGTCATTGTATGGTAGAGTTAACCCTTTTCCAAACAATCCCTGGTTTTTGCGGGTCAGGAATAGAAGCCTTTGGAAAACATTGTGGGAAAAGGAGAAAATGCTGGTAACCAGCATTTTCTCCTTTTCCCACAATGTTTTCTACTCTATCATATAGAAAAGTAATCTTTTTAGCAACTGTTAATTTGTCATCTACAAAATGCTTTCAATTTGGTCTGGTCCAAAATTTGCTATATGGGAAAGGTTAAATAACCGTGAGATAGCAAAAAGTTTCGACTCAGATCAGCCTACGCGGACTGCGCAGGTTTGACCCAAGTCGATACTTTTTGCAGATGTGATTAAACCCCTTTTTTTCCTAGGGCATGGCACAATTTGAAATTATGTAAAAAGAACCTATCCTTACTTTGTAGTTTATTTCAATTATATTGTAAAGCTATAATAAACTGACTTGCAACACGCGAAAAGGGGCATTCGGACAATTGCGTAAAATGTCGTCTCGGATCAGCCCGCGCAATCCGTGCAGGCTAATCCGAGACGGCTCTTTACGATTACATTAGTTTTCGTGCTACTATAGACTTGCGCAAAACAGAAAACTGCATTAAAACGTAAAGTGTCGTCTCGGATTAGCCTGCGCGGACTGCGCAGGCTGATCCGAGACGACACTTTACGCAAATGTCAGAATGCCCCTTTTCGCGTGTTGCAAGCATTATGTACATTTTTTCCTATAAATATTTTAACCCTTTACTACATTCTAGCCTTATCCAATTTGAAAGCATTTACAGACGACTATTTCAATGTGGCCTAAATGGTGGAACTATTCTTTGATAGGGACGAAAACATTGTGAGAAAAGGAGATAATGCTGGTTACCAGCATTTTCTCCTTTTCTTACAATGTTTTCAAAAGGCCTATTTTTTAGGGTCGTTAACTTCGGGATTGTGTGGTAAAGGGTTAAGTCTTTCAACTCATATATTTATATATATAGCGCCGAGCCCCGATAGCTCAGTAGGTTGCGTACAGGACTTGAGAAAAGCGGGTCGCCGGTTCGATCCATGGCTCGGTCGATTTCCTTCTATGCACTGATGGTAGTCACTGCGACCATAATTCGACAACGGTTATATGGAAAAGCGGCAAGTGGCTTGGAAAAGATAATATGCGGGGGTACGACGGACGTTAAACTACTTTCAATCTCTCATTCAATACATGAAAAAATAGGGGCGCTTCTAGAGGTTCGAGCTCGAGGCCACAAGGCTACGAGCCCTGCCCTTTACCACTGAGCCACAAAGGACCCCTCTGCACCCCTGTGTACTCTGGTTTTGGTTTTGCAGAGGGGTTATACCATGTAATCCAACGCCGCTGTGCTGTTTAGGATCGAACCCGGATACCCGAGCTCAAACCCAACACATAAACCCCTTACCAACCAGTTTCATGACTCAAACTAGCCTGTTTAGGGAAGCTTTTGAAAAACACCGCGATAAAAGGAGAAATTGCTGGTAACCAGAAGATAGTCTATTCCAATACTTTGTAGACCCGTATACTAAGTAATAACAGAGAAATAGCCACATGTACTAGTAGATAAATAAAAATGCACGTGTTGCCATGGAAACACTCGCCCAGACATACACATGGATGACCACGGAAAGTTCAAGAGCTGACGGCGGGGCGTTTATAACTCTTCAAGAGGCAATTATGTGAACCGCGCTCTGGAAAAAGGGGCTTTAACTGTTTACCAAACGGCAAAATTTTGGACGAGTCCAAATTCAAAGGATTTGCAGACGACAAAATAAATGTAAATCAAGCATTGAATTCTGAATGGGAAAGGGTAGAAAACATTGCGGGAAAAGGAGAAAATGCTGGTTACCAGCATTTTCTCCTTTACCCACAATGTTTTCAAAAGCTCTCTTTCTTAGGGTCGTTGAAAGTCGGGTTTGGTATCTGGTTAAACCCCGTTTTCTTTTTCCTAATTTTTCTGCATCCATTATCATGTAATGGCTTGCTTTCATTGCAATGTGAATCAAAAATTTAATTTTGAATGGGAAAGGGTAGAAAACATTGCGGGAAAAGGAGAAAATGCTGGTTACCAGCATTTTCTCCTTTTCCCACAATGTTTTCAAACGCTTTCTTTCTCAGGGTCGTTAAAAGTCGGGATTGTGTGGTAAAGAGTTGATGCATCTCCGTATAAGGCATTACCACTTACTAAAGGGCCCAATGGCGACCAAAAAAAGCAGGTGTTAAAAACATTTCAATTTAAATTACACCATTTAAAAATATGGAAAATATTGTGAAAGTGACAATCTGTTATTGTTTGGTCGGTCGAAGTGTTAGTCGCTGACCAGCTTTCGAGAACATTGACGGAAAAGGAGAAAAATGCTGGTCTTTCCAACTGGTAACCAGCATTTTCTCCTTTTCCAACAATGTTTTCTATCCTATACTTCAAATTTTCAGTCACTTTTATTTTGTCGTCTGCAAATGCTTTCAATTTGGACAAACCTAAAATATTTGGTAATGAGTTAACCCTTTACCACACAGCAAAATTTTAGACCTATCCAAATTGAAAGCATTTGCAGACGATAATTTCAAAGTGGCTCAAATGGTGCAATTTTGCTTTGATATGGTAGAAAAGATTGAGGAAAAAGGAGAAAATGCTGGTTACCAGCATTTTTTCCTTTTCCCACAATATTTTCAAAAGGCCTCTTTCTTAAAAGTCGTCATTGTGTAGTAAAGGGTTAAGTGATGTGACTTAGATTTTAATGCATTTAAATACATGTTTTGTTTATTTTTGGCTGCTATTGTTATTTTTAAGTATTGAGTGATTTAGGAAAAGTATTGTGAAAGGTAGTACTGGTTAAAGAAACGTCATTGACGCATAAATAGTTGTTCTGTCCACCGTAGAAAACGGGGGGGGGGGAGGCTTGAACTTTTGGCTGCCCAATAAACGGGGGCAACCTTTCGCGAGGTGTTCCAATATGAGCAGCTTTCATTTCTACTAAACTTGTGTTTGGCTGAAGATTGCCATCGAATGGCAAACGATTCAGATCCAAGATTAGGCTGCCCGTTTGTAATGTTTGATCTTAATCTACACCGCCCGTAAAGGCTATCCAAAGCGACGTTGGAAGTGAAAGAGTTAAACAGACAAAATGTACGAATAGCTTGTTTGTAGTAGATTTCAATAAGGGAGATAACCGTAAAATAGTAACCGATATCTCTAAGGAGTCATTTCCCTTATCTGGTCCAGCGTGCGGCGGGCAGATTTTTTTAACGCGCGTCCGAAAAAAATAATCCTAAAAGTATTTCTCCACTCTGTCACCTTAACCCATTACCAAACGACAAAATTTTATGTTGGTCCAAATCGAAAGCATTTGCAGACAACAAAATAAAAGTGACTGAAAATTTGAAATTTGTTTTGTGAAGCCGGGTAGAAAACATTGTGGGAAAAGGAGAAAATGCTGGTTACCAGCATTTTCTCCTTTTCCCACAATGTTTTCTAAAGCCTTTTTCCTCAGGGGCGTCAAAAGAAGGGATTGTGTGGTAATGGGTTAAAGTATTTCTCCTCTGTCACTTTAACATCTTTTTGTGTGTCTAAAGATGGTGACGATAAGCGGATAAAAGCTGGTTTATTTTCCATATCTTCTTTTTTGTTGATCTGCGAATGCGTTAGTGTCTTCCTGATTTTTTTTTTTTTGGTCCAAAAGCATCGAAGTTTTTTTTTTCCAAAAGAAATATTTCGAGTTTATAACGTTTTCGCACATTAAAGGTGGGTATTTAGAATTTTTACATCTCACCAAATTAAAAAATATATATATCACTGAAATTCATATGAAAAAATAATACAAATCATCAATAATTAAGATTCATAAAATTACAAAAAAAAATTTTTTTTTTGATGGTATTCCCCTAAAAGGCTACGTAGCCTTTTAACCTATTTTTAGATTTCGCGCCAAAAATCAATAAAGCATTGTGGGAATGTCAAGTGACTGGCACGTGACTCAAAACGGTTAAATTCCCTATCATAACAAACATGTAATAATCATTTTCCATAATGTCTTCTTCGGACGCTATGTTTGAAGCTTCTTCTGTGTATTCCTGTAAGTAAATGAGCGAACTGATCATCTAAAAATAGAATGTGTCTCCCGTTGGTGTCAACCTGGGCCGTAGTAAATCTCTAATTTATCGTGTTGTCGGACGGTTTTCGATTACTGGGTTTTTATGAATGAAAATTAAAAGGCTTTGGGAGTATAAGGATGATTTTTTTGTACTTTTGTAAAATTTTCGTCCCAAAATCTGAAGGGCCACCTTTAAGGTTTTGTTGACCCTCAAAGTTATCGCTGAAATCATAAGATACTTTATGAGATGTTCAGATCCGTGGTTTATTACATTACCAACAAAATTTGAATAAAATTAAGAATAGCCTAGAAAAACGAAAAACAAACACGTTACTAATAATATCACATTATCTTCCGCCAGATGGCATTCTATAAATACTCATCCATCTGATATGGGCATCCTGGGTACAGAACCGAACCACTTTCCTATGCGACAACCGTTACTTTGAATTTAAAACAAAAAAAGGTTTACCTAATAAAACGCTACCTAGTGCAATTCACTCGACTATGATCACCAGTTTAGAGAAATCTGTTGCTAAAGCAGGTCTCATTTCTCCTCCAACGTATTGATACGTAAAAGCTATTTTCAACATTGCTACTTTATAGAGAGTAATATTATAGTCAGCCCGCTTTCAGGGCTAGTGATGCGTCATATAAGACAGTCGAATCTTCGAAGAATATGACATGCGCAGACAACGAATAATATCACGTATTTTGAAATAGTGGCAGCCTATATCAGCATCACGACCAAACCATTTTGTAAACCTTCACCGCTGCATCACGACATCCCACCCACATATAATCCTCCTTGTCGATGGCGACCGAGTAAGGTCCGTAAAGTCCGTCATCCTCCGTGAGAAGCAAGCGCTGTAGGTTACCAAGGTGATCAAGCATATGGATCATGTGATTGGCGCTGTCGGCTACGTAAATGTGGCCACGTGATCCACACACGATACCACGTGGTTCGAAAATGCTTTTCAATTCAACGGTGTCACCCCCTCCGTTATATTCGGCTTTCAGTTCGCCGTCTGATTTGATTATGACGACGCATTGCTTTTTACTGTCCGAGACACAAATATCGCTATTTACGTTGACAGCAATGCGTAGCGGATATAGGAATAGGTTTCCGTCTCTGCCATATTCTGCCGTCATCTTCCCGGTGCTATCGAGACGGACTACTTTATTTTTGTGGGTGGGGCGATAATCTTGAAAAGCTGCTGATTGGGCGAGACAAATAAGAACATCCCCATTTGAAGTTATGGTCAATCCACGAGGGTGGTACCCCGGAAAAGTAGCAAACTGGTCGAGGTTAAATCCCGGTCCTGGCTTGCCGACCATCTTTTGCTCGTTGCTTGACATGTACAAGTTGTTATCAGCGTCTCGACCAATGAAATCGATCGTCTTGCTGACCACGTGGGTTTTGATTTTGATTCCATGGCGATAAAATGTATGAGCATCTGCTGTCCAGCCGAGTGCTATCCAAGCTGTGCCCTCGTCTGTTGGGCAAACACTGCTGATAGCTTTGAAGCTGGAGTCAACAGAAAAGGCAGCATATCCCTCCATCTAAAACACAAAACAAGATTTAAATGATCTTAGTTTTTCAACTTTTGCATGTGTAAAAATGGCACAAATCCAAACTTTAGTTTAACCGTATTTCTTTTACATCGACTGAGAAACAAGTTCTTACAACTTATACTAATCTCCCTCAATTCTGCTTCCTGGGAACTAACTTTGACCCGTATTATTGACAAATCTAAATGCATTCTTTTTCAAATTCTTGAGAACATTTTCAGTTTCAATCAAACAGAATGATAACCAAAATGAGCCATTTTCGGTTGCTATTTTTGTCTTTAAGGTAAACTTTGTTAAGAAGTTGATCAATTTTCTGCATGGTAAAGAACCGTTCTACCACTAGATACAATCGATTGTTAGGCTAAAAGAATTTTAAGGATCCACACTATGATTGTTATCCATTACAGACATGCATTAAGCTCTCTTTTTCTAGATCAAGGCCATTTAATTTATTCAGGCTAACCCTTTACCAAATAATCCCTTGTTTTTACGACCCTGTGATAGAAGCCTTTTCAAAACATTGTGGGAAAAGGAGAAAATGCTGGTAACCAACATTTTCTCCTTTTCCAACATGTTTTCTACCCTGCTGGAAACAAATTAAATCTTTGAGTCACATTTTATTTTGTCGTCTGCAATTGCTTTGATTTGGACCAGTCTAACATTTTGTGGTTTGGTAAAGAGTTAAATCAAGCAGGTTTGATATATTCATGGCCTATCACATCTACAGAAAATATTTCGTAACCTACCTGCAACGTCTCATTTTGGTCTCGTATTTTCTTCAACTTTCCGAAGATATTTTGGATCTCTTCCGTGTCCTCGGCCTCACTGGGTAAGAAGTCCATTCGCAGTCTAATAATTCCCCGGGGGACGGGGATCTTACCCATATTCTGTAGCTGTTCGGCAAGGCTGTCCTTGTTCCTGGCAATATCTGCATCCGATCCAAAATTGATAACCTTAAAGCGTAAAAATAGTATCATATCAAAGTACTGAAAGTACTAATAGAAGGTGATGCTAGGAATATGCTAGCAAATAGGTTTTCATCTAATGGTTGATAATATCTTTTTCTCAGATTTGTGTAATGTTTTTAGAGTCCTCTCAACAGCAAAAACCAGTACAAATTGATTACCTTAAAGCGTAACAATAGTATTATAATCAAAGTATTGAAAGTACTAATAGAAGGTAATGCTATGAATATACTAGCAAATAGGTTTTAAACAGTGGATCACTTCATTGAAATTTTGATTCCTCTTATGGTTGAATAATATCTTTTTCTCAGATTTGTGTAGCGTGTTTAGAGTCCGCTCAAGAGTAAAAACCAGTATAAATTGATTACCTTAAAGCGTAACTATAGTATGATAATAATAAACCGATAATATTAAAGGCCAAACAGCAGCCAAAAGTAAACAATGCAGGTGTCCAAAAGTATTTTGATTTATGTCATACCATTTAATAGTGTGGCAATTATTGTAAAGATTATACTTTGTTATCGTACGGCTAAGTCTTAGATGCTGACAGAGAAATGAAGTTCAAAACGGGGTAAAAGCAGAAAAAAACCGGTAGAGTGACCCCCTGGCAATAACATACCTAAAACCTTAACCACACAAAAACCTAGACACACACACACTCTCTCTCTCTCTGTCTCTCTCTCTCTCTCTCTCTGTCTCTATCTGTCTCTCTCTCTCTCTCTCTCTCTCTGTCTCTCTCTCTCTCTCTCTCTCTCTCTGTCTCTCTCTCTCTCTCTGTCTCTCTCTGTCTCTCTCTCTCTCTCTCTCTGAAGCTCTCTTTCTCTCTCTCTCTCTCTCTGAAGCTCTCTCTCTCTGCTTCAAGCTTTACTTAAAAAATGTTTGAATGATAGCTGTCCCTCCGAATTTTAAAAACAGTTTAGTAAATCAATTTAGCAAGCAAACAAACCTGATTGGCTGAGTGCAGCTGCATAGAAATGACGGTAGTTTTGTCGCTGATCATTTTTCTACGGGTGTCCAGTCGGGCCATCTCCACAGTGTGTTCGTCATCGAGATCGGCGAGGGTTTGTCGTGCCAGACGGTCAACGGCTTCGTGTAGCTTTTGGGACTTGAAAATATGAGCATGAGGATATTAGTAAAAGTAAATCAAAATCTACAGAAGGATGAATTGCAACAGGTTTTTAATGCAATCTGATTGGCCGAGATGGAACGTGTCAGCCAATCAAATTAACTCTTTTAACAAAACGACAAAACTAAAGCACAGTCCAAATTAAAGGCTTTGGCAGACAACAGAATTAAATGTTGCTAAAAACATAAATCTGTCATTCGAAATTTAGAAAACAAGTTGGAAAAAGAGAAAATGATGGTGAGATCTTTCGGTATTTTCTCCTTTTCACAGTTTTCAAAAGCCTCTTCCACAGGGTCCTTACATTTCGAGATTGTGTGACCCGAGTTAAACAAGTGGAACTGATTATGGCCGGCAAATACAGACCATGATAAATGTATATCAAAATCAGACTCCGCGTTCTGGGCAATCTGATCTTGATCTAAATTGTCTGCAAAGTCTCTGTTAGACTATCTAGCTCTAGCTGTCATTATATCATATTTCATGTGTCTATTTTTAGAAACTTTATGGGTGAAGAAATGACGTAATTTAAGCGGGGGGGGGGGGGTAAGATTGTTTCCCAGTCACAGTGAATAATTTCCTCCTACCCAAAATCTGGTTTATTGACTTGAGATCAGTAGTTTTAAAAGTGGCATTCGTTGACAAAATAATCAGATGATATATAATATATAATTTATTTCATCAGCTTGTGGTTAATATTGTGAAATATTTGCTTCAAAATGGAAAGGTCCGCGAAAATAACTTGTGCCTTACGACACTCGTTATTTTCGCACACCTTTCCCTTTTCTACAAATATTTCCCCATATTAACCACAAACTGATGAAATAAACTCTATTTACCAACCTGCAATTTGATTTCTTCTATCAGTGCCTCTCTTTCTTTCCCAAGTTGATCACCATAAGTAGTGATATCAGTCATGTGTGAATGGAAGTTCGGTAGAACCTTTTTTGCCTCTTTTAGCATGTCGTTTAGCAGCACGCGCACCTCTGATGCGACATCTGACAGGTCCTCTGTAGGATGCTGCTCGTGTGACGTTACTTTACAGCGTAAGCAAATCGGAATGAGGCATTTCCTGCAGTAAAAGCTGAGCTCTTCTCCTTCAAAAGAGAATGTCAATTTCGCATATTTTTATGTGAAAAAAAATTAGTCTTACGCCCAACTTTATAAACAGCTACCATCTGTGTACATGGTGTATCAATCGGAGAATCAGATCTTGATCTATGCAGTTTAAGACTGTTTAAGCTAGATCTATTTTTACAGTTTTGCGACAATCAGGCCTACATGTAATTAGATCTAGATCTGTAACACCATCTACTCTAACTAGAACTCTAATTCAAATCACTGAGCTAGTCAACCGAGATTAAAGCTTGAGAGTCAAGAGAAAAAGGTATGGCCACAAATTCAGCAATTATTCTGCTAACTGGCATTCTTGGGTTAATTTTAACTCTTAGAAGGAGCACAGTATGTGATTAGCTTTGTAGGTTTAGCCAAACAGGAATTTCGCTCCATTGAATTTGAATGTTATTTCATATGGCTGACACACAGGCTGCAAGATCTTTCTAAGCCGTGACCTACCTTTATGTTTATCGCAAAAAGATTTGCTTGTCACCTGGCTCTCGCCCATGTGCGTTTTCTCCTTCAGCGAGACGAGATGGTGATCACGTGACGCGTTCATTTTAAGATGGCTGCGGCAACATGACGGACAAAGGTTTTGTTCGCATTCCAGGCACGTTCTTTCAGTCCGTGGGCCATCCTCACATACCTGTGGAGAAAAATCTCCGTCTCAAAAACCTGACGTTAGATGATTTTCAATAAACAGAGCTACTAAAACTATGTGTTTCTCAGCAAATCTTTCCATAGTGAATTTATTTTTCTTATTATCGTAAATGTATACCCATGCATTATTTTATTAAATCATTATCAATGTATTCTGTTATAAAAACATTATCCGTAAATATTATTTTGTCATATTTACCTCGCATAAACTGTTGGCTGCGATACTAGACTTCATCTGGGCAGCCCGGATGTAGAAATTCGTCTGAAGATCGGCAAGGCCACCGGGCGGAATGATACATTCGACACCGCAGAGTGGGCAGGCGAACTTTTTGTTGTGGGCATTAACTTCCGTGTATGTTTCCAGGCAACGCAGGCAGAAACTATGGAAGCAGGGTAAGATTTTCGGGTTTGTGAATGGTTTTAAACACAAACTGCAATTGTTGAGCTCTTCGTCCTCTTTCAAACTCGACATTTTGTTACGGGGTGTCGTTAGTGACGTCATGCTAAAAATAGAATTAAATATTTTGAATTAGTTCAACTCATATTATAAGTATTGCTCCGTGAAAGAAGGTTTCACTTCATTTACAAAAAGTGTCTACACTTGGCAGCCTGTGCATCTCGTGCAGGCTGACATGAATCGAAACTTTTTTGCTGTTTGTATTTATTTCCCCTTATCAAAGGACCCTTCTAACCCATGATCCAGTAATTTGTCAGATAAAATGGATAATGTAGATCTATAATTAAGTTACTAGATCTATGTGATTTCTTTCTTGGTAGAATTCAATACGTAGATGCGTTAACCCATTACCACAAAACCCCTACTTTTGACGCCCCTGAGAAAGAAGCCTTTGGAAAAAATTGTGGGAAAAGGAGAAAATGCTGGTAACCAGCATTTTCTCCTTTTCCCACAATGTTTTCTACCCTTCACAAAACAAATTTCAAATTTTCAGTCACTTTTATTTTGTCGTCTGCAAATGCTTTCAATTTGGACCAGTCTAAAATATTGTTGTTTGGCAATGGGTTAACCCTTTACCAAACGACAAAATTTTGGATTTGTCCAAATTGAAAGGATCTGCAGACGACAAAATAAATGGTGAATAAAAACTGAATTTTGACTTTGGAAGGGTAGAAACATTTTGGGAAAAGGAGAAAATGCTGGTTACCAGCATTTTCTCCTTTTCCAACAATGTTTCCAAAAGGCTTCTTTCTCAGGGTTGTTAAAAGTCGGGTTGGGTATATGGTTAAACCCCGTTTTCTTTTTCCTAATTTTTCTGCATCCATTATCATGTAATGGCTTGCTTTCGTCGCATTTCCACCCCACCCCTTTTTCTTGGCCTGGGCGCCGCCCATATGCATTTAGAACTATAAAGATAAAAGATTTTCGCAATATTTACAGTCGTTTTACAGCTAACTGGCAACAACAATTATAACAATGCAAAAATAATTATAGAACATACTAGATATACTTACCTTTTATGAAAAATCTAAATATTGATATGCCTATTATTTCCATAAAGAGTTAATGAAATAGATTTAACTAAACAAATATTCCCTTACTGCATTAAACTGGTAATTTACCTTGCAAAGTAAGGTATCTGGATTACAATCGGCAACTTCCGCCTTATTTGACATTAGCTGTCAGAATTCTGTCGTTATATTCCGTAAATAACCGACAGTATTGACAACATCGTAAGGCAAAATATTGAGAGAAATCGACTATGACGATCGTATACGGAATGAAACGAAGGTGTTGACGACGATAGTCGGTTTTTACTGATTTTATTAAACACTTAAATTCTTTAAAACGGTCTTTATATACCCTTCTTCCATTTGCTCTGGAAGAGTTATGACGGTTATCTGAAGAAGAAAGGGGAGAATCATTATTCTATTTATTTTCTGAAGTGAAAGGATTAACTGCAGCAAGCTATAACACTAACTTTCTCCGTCTAAGTAAATCATTTTTCACAATTTTAGAATAGTCTTTTTTACATACTTTATTTTGTCATTCAGGACAAATTATGCAAAGCATATCGTGTGAAATGGGTATTTATTTTGATAATAGGTATTGATTGAAATGAAAGAAAAGAAATTCAAAACAATGGCTTTTCCCCAGTCCATTGTTTTAATGTAAATGATACATGTTGATATATTTTCAAATCTGTTCCCGTTGTATATATAAACAGACGACCATTAGGCTTTTTTGCAGTATCAGGGGAGGTAACTAATCTATTTTATATTTAAGTACCTTCGTTTCTTTGATTGCTCTCGCTTGTAGTTTATATCCACTCTCGGTCCTGACATCTGTATCAAACGGCGTCATGTTTTTATGGCCTTCAGGACAAAGTCTATTCAAAACTTTGTGGTAAAGGAAGAAAATGCCGGTAACCAGAGTTTTCTCCCTTCTCTATGACGTTATCTATTCTATCAAAGATAGATACGATTCCCTCGGATCATATTTTGTTTTGTCGTCTATTGAATACTATTTAAATGGACAATTCTCGGTGAAATCTGAATTAATGTGGAACAACGGCGTTAAACACCATACTTTTGTTAGTTTTATGAAAAGGGAGGTAATTATTATCTCTTTTTGAATTGAGAATATAGTGGTTTTAGATTTATAAATGACTATTCAAAGAAGAAAAAATGGGAAAAAAAATGAAATGGTGAAAGTAGTTCAAAAATACTCATTTTTAAATATAACTAATTTTGCAGGATGATATTTTAGTGGAAACAGATGTTTTCCATTACACAGGGTCTTACCTAAGGGAAATAAGTCTTATACAAACTTTTTGATATCTAACAAGAGTTATCTGTCGTATGGATATATAATTATCATACATGGTTTCGTCCCCCTCATTTTCGTTCAGGCGTGAAATTTTCTTATGGCGACGGGACGAAATTTTCGACCTCTTGGCAATGATGCGCATGACAGAGCCGGATTTTATCTTTCAAATTAAAGAAAAATATTTTCAAAAGTTATCTGGGTTAGTCATGCACGAACCATTCCTTCATGGTAAGTGGGTAATTTTTAAACCTTAGGATGCTAAAAGCAACTCAAAAACCTTTAGCGGACAGTGTAGATCAAGATCAGACTGCACAAAACGTGCAGTCTGATCTTTGATCTTCACTATCCGATTAGGACACATTTTGTTCCCCAAAAAAGACTGCTATACATTATGCAGGTACATGGAGTAAGGTTTTGGGTTTAAGTTTTTACCAAACGACAAAATTTTGGACTTGTCCAAATTAAAACTTGCATTTGCAGACGACAAAATAAAAGTGACTGAAAAATTTAAATTTGTTTTGTTAAGGGTAGAAAACATTGTGGGAAAAAGGAGAAAATGCTGGTTACAAGAATTTTCTCCTTTTCCTACAATGTTTTCTAAAGGCTTTTTTTCTCAGGGGCGTCAAAAGTAGGGATTGTGTGGTAATGGGTTAATTAACCCTTTACCAAACAATGCCTGGTTATCACGACCCAGAGAAAGAAACCTTCTGGTAAACATTGTGGGAAAAGGAGAAAATGCTGGTAACCAGCATTTTCTCCTTTTCCCACAATGTTTTCTACTCTTCTAAAGTCAAGTTTCAATTTTTGAGTAATGATTATTTTGTCGTCTGCAAATGCTTTCAATTTGGACAAGTCTAAAATGTTGTTGTTTGGAAAAGGGTTAACCCTTTACCAAACAATCCCTGGTTTTTACGACCCTGATATAGAAGCCTTTTGCAAGCATTGTGGGAAAAGGAGAAAATGCTGGTAACCAGCATTTCCTCCTTTTCCATCGATGTTTTTCATCCTGCTGGAAACAAATTTCAATTTTTGTGTTACGTTTTTTTTTTTTGTTTTTTTTTTTGTAGTCTGCAAGTGCTTTCAATTTGGATCGGTCTGAAATTTTGTCGTTTGGAAAAGGATTAACTTGCATTTTCAACTTTACCAACGATGTTTTCGAACCTGTCAGATAGAACTTCCATCATTTAAGAGACGCACAATTTATCGTCTGCAGATGCTTTCAGTTTAGACAGTCTTTTGAAAATTGTGTCGTTTTTGTAAAGCGAACATTCATAAATCCTGCCCACAGTTAGCCCTTTACCAAACAATCCTTGGTTTTTACGATCCTGAGATAGAAGCCTCTTAAAAATATTGTAGGAAAAGGAGAAAATGCTGGTAACCAGCATTTTCTCCTTTTCCCACAATGTTTTCTACTCTTCTAAAGTCAAGCTTTAATGTTTGGGTCATGTTTATTTTGTCGTCTGCAAATGCTTTCAATTTGGACAAGTCTAGTTACATTTGTCGTTCGGTAAAAAGTTAAATTGAAAATTATTTCAAGCTGATCTTCACGAGAGAAATTAAGCATGAGATATTTAAAGAAAAGAAAATTTGGATTTTGTTCAAAAAACGTGATTCTGTATTTACACAGTATGTTACGGATGAATCATCCCCACACCGACTCAACATTTGTAATGATTGTTTAAAATTTCCAATAATTATAATGAAACTAAATGTTTCAAAACATTGTATTTCGAAATGTGAAATATAATTTCTTTACGCTATTGATAAGGAGCTTATCTGTTCCTGACAGTGAATCAGTCTGTACAATTCTAACGTGAAATAGGAATTTACGGAATAATATATACTGGCTATAAATAGGTCACTGACAAATTTGCATACAAGTTTTACCATATATGGTATGAATGTCTTTACAACGTGGAGTTTAGTGTGGACTGGATATCGCCGTAAACTTGACAATCCATTTTCACATGACACTGTGGCAATTTTAAAGTAAGAACTGTGTAATGGAAAACTGCTATTTCCACTAAAATATCATCCTGCAAAATTAGCTATAATTAAAAATGAGTATTATTGAACTACTTTCACCGATTTATTTTTTCCATTTTTTCCTTCTTTTAATTATCATTTTTAAATGTAAAACCACTATATTCTCAATTCAAAAACAGAAAATAATTACCTCCCTTTTCAGAAAACTAACAAAAGTATAAAAAAATAATTTCAAGATAGACGGAATTTCTGATCTGTTAGAAATATGCAAAAATATTATTTCTGCATAAATCTTTATTTATCAATCAATTAGAATTTTCACCGGAAGTGCATTACACAGGTCTTACCTTTATAAAAAATTAGAGTTGGTAAATGAGATTAAAAAATATCGCTTTTAGATACGAAGCCTGATATGATTGTTAGAAAAATTGTTTTCATGACGATTGTGGTTTTCCTAGTAAACCAAAAAAATTGTAGATCCATGTTTGTAGAAAGCGTCATTTTTTCAGTTTTATGGTACAGAAAAGCAAAATGTAAATGAGTTTCATATATAAATGAAATCTAGATGGGGAAAAAGAGATTCTAGTAGATTGTCGAATACAAGGCCTCATGAATGACTGCATGCACCGTATTGGTCTATGATTAATAAAAAGTTGCAGATCCACCAAAATGGTGCTGCAGCTATCTCACTTTCTTTCTTGGACTAGATAACTATTTTTGAACGATTTCATCATCACTTTGTGTATACGTCAATATTATTTCTCTGCAAATTGTGTATTTTCGCAGCGAAGCCTAGTGAGTTAAAAAAAAATCTCTGTTGTAAAGACGTTCTGTCTTTCGACGCTTACAAACCAATCAAATTTGTCACTGTCCAATCGATTACTACCGAAATTTGGTTACATCAATTTTCATTGGACACATTACATTCTCTATCAACTGCTCGGTTGTATCGAACATTTTGATTGGTCCATGTCTACTCTATACCATAGAGTACATGAGAAATTTTTAACATGTAGCACGGTGATTCATAATGGTGAATGAAACGATATAGAAGTACGAATTTAAAGGATAATTACTGATTCGCTCCATGATTTTACTTACCGTAACGACATTGTGTAAGCCAGGAGTCGTCCATCCTCCCATTTCACGTGGGGAAAACCGCCGTGAATAGACGGCTATCAAAATACTTGCGAAAATCGATCAAGAAAATTAATTTTGAACCAAAGTCATGGATGTATTACCCAGTGGAAATATTTTTCGGGAATTGCAAGTTGTGCATGACACGGGATACTTTTCGGCACAGCCGTCCCTGGAGGACCGTTGGCAACAGGTATGCATTGCTTTTGTTCGTTACTAAATGGAATTTGCTTAATTGGTTGCACTCAGTTAGCAACAACAAAACCAATCGGTCGAGTTCGATTAAAGTGACAGTTCTTCCGAGTTCGTGAACTTGCTACAGCTACCATCATTTAAGGGTTTGTGTATTCAATTTGTAAACATTTTGTGTGTTGTACCTTGTTTTTCATTCTGGTGATGTATGCATATATTTGCAAATGTTACTTATTACACAGGCTCATATGCCATTTGCATTCCTTAACCCATTATCAGACGGCAAAATTTTTGCCTTGTCAAAATTGAAAGTAGATTTGCAGACGACAATTTCAGTGTAGCTCAAATGGTGTAATTTTTCTTTGATAGAGTTGAAAACATTGTAGGAAAAGGAGAAAATGCTGGTTACCAACATTTTCTTCTTTTCCCACAGTGTTTTCAAAAGGCTTCTTTTCCTTGTCAGAGCATCAAAAGTCGACATTGTCTGGTAAAGGTAACTCTTTCACCACTGAATAAATAAATTGCATTTTCTCAAAGGCTAAAAATACATTTCCTGGGCAAGATCAAAGACACAGTTCGGTCAAAATCTAGTATATAGCAGTGGACAGTGTAGGATCATAAATCAGACTGCACAGAATGTGCAGCCTGATCTTGATCTACACAGTCCACAATAGCTCCTGTTGTCATTTATAGTATGGGAAGCATTATTGCATACATACATGTATGTGTGAGTAATTATGCTATTAGCAGTGTGGATTTCGTATTTCCTGTTTATATTCAACCCTTCACAATCTAAACCCTTCTTTCTGCAATGTCATTGAAGAAGAAGGTTTTTGAAATAGTGTGGGATAAGGAGAAAATGTTGGTAATATCTTTGGATGTTGTATCTCTGTCTAAACAAAATTTGTTGTCTGCAAATACTTCCAATTTTGACATGTGGAATCTGTTGTCAACTGGTACAAAGGTGTTTCTTCACCATAAGTTTTATACTAAATGTTTGAATTGAAAACATTTGCAGATGACAAAGGAAATGCTACTAAAAATAAAGAATTTGTCAATAGGATAGAAACGTTGTGGGAAAAGGAGAAAATGCTGGTTACCAGCATTTTCTCCATATCCCACAGTGTTTCCATAAGCCTTTTTCCACAGGTTTCCTTAGATTCCACTGTGTGTGATAAAGCTTTAGCAGTTTTCAGAGTTTTTGATGCTTCTGCTGTGATAATGTGCACATTTAGTACAATCTGGTCTTTGATCAACAATGTCTGCTCTGCAAAACAAACATGTACCGTATCTCATAAGAATAACTTCAATATTTATAGTTATTCTGGTTACCCCTAGAAGTTCCAAATTAACCAAACTGACATTTTCAATGTAGAAATAAGACCCAAATAATTGCGATTTCAAGATTACTTTTTAGCGGAATGTCCCCACACAGCAGACAGTGAAAATGAAAGACATCAGTAAGGCAACAAAAGTTCTGAAATAAGCTTTAACCCCTATGCAATACATGAATTTTGACATTAACAACACTGGCAAGAGAGATTTTGATAACATTGTGGTAAAAAAGGAGAGAAGTTTGGTGCATGAAACCAGCATTTTTGTCTTCTCCACAATGTTTTCTACTCTTTGAGGCATACATTCCATTATTCCATTCCTTTTTGTTTGTCAGCTGCAATTGCTTTTAACCCTCTGCCACATTATTTGGAGTTTTACAGACCCGAAGAAAAGAGGCTTCTAACCCTTCCCACACAATGACGACTTTTGACGACCCTAAGAAAGATTTTAGCCTTTTGAAAACATTGTGTGAAAAGGAGAAAATGCTGGTAACCAGCATTTCCTCCTTTTCCCACCATGTTTTCTTCCCTATCAACAAACAATTGCACCATTTGAGCCACATTGAAATTGATGTCTGCAAATGCTTTCAATTTGTACAGGGCTAAAATTTGGTCGTCTGGTATAGGTTAAAAAACATAATGTGAAAAGGAGAAAATGTTGGTAAAACCATGAGTTTTCACTTTTTCCCCCACTGTGTTTTCTATCCTTCGAGATGCAAGTTTCAGCTTTTGAGTCACATTTCATTAGGCGTCTGCAGATGCAAATTTGTTCTACTTAACTTTTGCCCTGTGTCGGAACTACTTCTTAAACCCTTAACAAAACAATCTGGAGTTTTCACAACCCAGAGGTAAAATTAGGCATTTCAAAACATGGCAGGGAAAGGAGAAAATACTGGTAACCAACATTTCTCCTTTTTCAACAATGTTTTCTACTGTATCAAAGACAAATTCAGTAATTTGAGCTACATTGTATATGTCTCTGCAAATGCTTGCAATTTGGATGGTCTGAAATTTCGTCATTTAGTTATAACTTAAAGAGTTTACTTTTTCACACTCCAGTATTGCATAAACATGAATGACTAAGCCATTAACCAATGTGCATGTTTCATATTTAAACTCTTTACCAAACAACAAAATTTTAAACTAATCTAAGTTTTTGCAAAGGAAAAAATTAATGTGACTCAAAAATTGGAATTTGTTATTGGTAGGATAGAAAACATTGTGGGGAAAGGAGAATGATAACTAGCATTTACCAGCATTTCCTCTCTTTCCCACATTTTTTCAATGGCCAAGTACTGTTCTTTAGCTCTTTACCAAACAATAAATTCATAGACTGGTCCAAATTTAAAGCATTTGCAGATGACACTTTAAATTTATTTGAAATGGTTATCATTGTCTGCAAAAGTGTAGAAAACCATGTGGCAAAAGGAGAAAATGCTGGTTACCAGCATTTTCTCCTTTTCCCACATGGTTTTCCAAAGGCTATTTCCTTGGGGTTGTTAAAACTTGGGATTATGTGGTAAAGAGTTGATTAACCCATTACCACACAATTTCTACTTTCGACGACCCTGAGAAAGAAGCCTTTAGAAAACATTGTGGGAAATGTTTTCTACCCTACACAAAACAAATTTCAACTTTTCAGTCACTTTTATTTTGTCGTCTGCAAATGCTTTTGATTTGGACAAACCTAAAATTTGATCTTTTGGTAAAGAGTTAATCCATTACCACACAATCCCTACTTTTGATGATCCTGAGGTAACTGTTACGGGAGACCACTCCTTCCTGCATGGCATACTCCCGATTTAAATACAATACCTGGCTACTGCGTCAGGGAGATATCTCTTTGGCTCAGTGGTTAGGGTATTGGCTTTGCGTCCGTGAGTTCGGAGTTCGAAACCCGCTCCGATCCTTATTTCTGCCATGCATTTATTCATTTGTTTCTTTGTTACGGACTTCGTTCGTAAGATAACAAGCATTTTCTTCTTTTCGTAAGATGGGGGCTCGTCCGGGATGGGCCATTGAGCCATTAATCCCATTTGTTGTCCAAAATCGGACTTCCTGCCTAATAAGGCTTTGAGTCATCAATAAATGATGACTTTAAGAGGGGGTGTGTTACGGGAGACCACTCCTTCCTGCATGGCGTACTCCCGATTTAAATACAATACCTGGCTACTGCTTCAGGGAGATATCTCTTTGGCTCAGTGGTTAGGTTATTGGCTTTGCGTCCGGGAGTTCGGAGTTCGAATCCCGCTCAGATCCTTATTTCTGCCATGCATTTATTCATTTGTTTCTTTGTTACGGACTTCGTAAGATAACAAGCATTTTCTTCTTTTCCTACAATGTTTTCTACCCTACACAAAACAAATTTCAAATTTTTAGTCACTTTTGTTTTATCGTCTGCAAATACTTTCGATTTGGACAAAACTAAAATTTTGTCGTTTGGTAAAGAGTTAACCCTTTACCCCATAAGGCATTTCTATGGTATCTCTAACTGACCCTAAATAACAGCAAGGATGAAGCCGTTTCCTAGGTGCATATGACACCTTTTGATAGCATAGAAAACTTTGTGACAAAAGGTGAAATTGTTCGTGACGAGCAATTTCACCTTTTGCCACAATGTTTTCCAAAGGCTCCTACAAGCAATGCGTAGAAATGAGTATCTATGGAGTAAAGGGTTAAAACTCTGGATTATGTGGAAAAGCATCAGTGAAGAGTCTTGGCAAGAAAAGCAGTGTTCCCACTGAAAATTTTATTTGGGGGTTTTGTACCCCCTACAATTGTAAAATGGGGGTATAAGAAAAAAAATGGGGGTACAAATTCAGAGTGAAACTAGTATGCCCTCAATTCTAAATTGTTTACTTAATGCCTTATTTTCGATCCAATGCAGAGCAATCATATAGATCTAGTATGTAAATGAACATTTTTAAATGTAATTGCCACTTAAAGAATTGTTTGGCAAACTAGTAGTTTATATGCTCATCTTTTCACATGCCTTATCAACATTAATCATTGTCGAATTCTGACTGAAAACTGCTGTATTCAATATGCAGTGTTCCTACTAGCTTTTTATTTCTGGGGTACACTTACCCCTTGAGGTGTAAACCCGGAAGGGGGGGGGCTACTAAATTTCATATTTGAGGGTATGACAATAATGATTCTCAAAGCAATCCATACTGATGACTTGCACCAAAAAAGTTTGTTATATCCAGATATTTGTGGAAATTTACAGTTTATACCCATTAAAAGCTGAAAAAACAGTATGAAGTGACTGTGATCGGACAATGTAAAAAGGAGCATATTGTTGTGTCATGCGTTTCCGCGTTTTTTGGACCTATCATTTTTTCGTGTACATTTAACTATGGATAAGTATTTCTGCAAAAAATGACCTCTCTTTACTAGATTTTGAATGGTTCTACAACTAGTGTACCTTGCTTACGGGAACCCGAATTCTGAAACCTGAAAGCGTCTATGGTATATTTCCGAAGTATTCCCAATATGTGGGTTTACAGACGAAAGATGTTAACGTCGACAAAAGGCTTTTTACCGACTGTGTTAGAGGGGAGCTGAATTAAGGACTTTTTTGGAAACAAACGGGTCCCAGTCTGCAATATAATTGATCGCGATGATAAAGACCGAGTACGCCGACAATGTAAATGTTCTAAAAATAGAAAGCTGGAAATCCAAAATTTTTCTGATGATTTATATTTTCCGAAAATCGCACGTATGTGAGCTGTTCTATGCAAGCGTTTCCTGCATGATTTTTGTTCGATCTTCTTCTCTATTTTTTGTGCGTGATTTCACGTATAGGTTTGCAATTTTGTACGTGTTTTATTTCATTTATACGTGTTTCACGCACAATTTTGCGTGATCGGGAACTCTGAAAAGATAGCTGAACATGTTTGATTTATGGTATATAGGTAATAAATGTTCTCACAACCCTTTTGCCACACAATCCTTTGTTTTTGAGGGTCCTAAATAGAATAGTTTTGAAAACATTATGGATACAGGAGAAAATGCTGTTGGCCAGCTTTTACTGCTTTTCCCACAATGTTTTCTATCTGATCAAAAGAAGAAATTGTTAATTGTGGCACTGATTAAATTTTCCGTCTGCAAATGCTTTCAACTTTGTCTGTCCCAAATTTTTTGTTGTTTAGTGAAGAGTTTCTGAAGAAACCGAGAAAGACAGAATGACTGCAACACAAAAATGGCAAATGGAAGTACAGCTTTGTCTCGATAACACACACATAAATGTCCTCTTAACTCTTTACCAAACGACAAAATTTTAGACAAGTCCAAATTGAAAGCACTTGCAGACGACAAATTAAAAGTAACTCAAAATTGAATTTTTTTTCCAGCAGGGTGGAAAACATTGTGGGAAAAGGAGAAAATGCTGGTTACCAGCATTTTCTCCATTTCCCACAATGTTTTAAAGAGGCTTCTACATGTATCTCAGGGCCATAAAAACCAGGGATTGTTTGGTAAAGAGTTAATACTCTGAAGGCCTTCCAAAAACAAAAAGATCATCAATGGTGGAAAAACTGCTTCATGGTTTGGCCCTGGTTGAGATAATTAAAACATACAGTCATAGCACCATAAGATCCTAGTTCCTGTTTTTATGAATAATATAGAATTAATGATATAGAAGCAGGGAAACAGAACACTCTTTCATTGTGTATTTTACTTAATCACTGTGCGGGGCCCAAATTCCACATTCTTTTACTAACAGAAACAGCTCCCCTGTCAATATCGCTATTCTTACCGTCAGTTGTGTTTATTTAAAGCTAATTAGATTTTGATGAAATATTTACATGCCAGAGCCTTGATTTGAAGGTGGAATTAGAATATAAATCCTTTATTCATACATGGACTGACAGATGGGGGGGGGATGTCCAGATAAAGGGTGTTTTATCAACCTTAGCCAAATAATCCAGTTATTTAATGACTTTGAGGAAAACTTCTTTTTAAACATTTTGGAAAATAGAAAAAAATGCTAGTAACCAGCATTTTTACTTGTACCAATAATGTTTTTATACCCCCCTCCCCACCAACAAAACTTTTTGCGGGGGTTTATTGGAATCAGCATGTATGTCTGTCCGTCGGACATGTGTCCCTGTGTCCATATGTGTGTTCGTGTGTCTGTCAGTGTAAAAAATACTGTCAAAGTGCTGGTTGGGGTATGAAGTCGCATTCAGGTACAGCTCCAGTTTATCCTATCAAAGACTTTGTGAATCTTTTGAGCTACAGTACGTTTGAATTTTTCATCGGCGTGAACCATTTGGACTGGTTTGGCGTTTTCTTGTCAGGAAAAGAGGTACTACTTCTCACAAGCTGCAGACTAGTATATGATATTCCTAATCTTGTAGCTAGACACTTGTGAAAACATTTTAGCACAAGGAGAAATTGCTTTTTTTAGAGCTGTGAGTTTGAGTTGCTGGTTAAGGGTTCATTTAACTCTGCATTTAACATTATTTCAGATCTATTGTGGCAGCCAGTGCACCTATTCATACCCACCTGGAGTTCCTTTTACCAGTACCTATCACAGTACTCCCCCCCTATTCCTACGACCTGAATTATATGTGCAAAAGTCTATTTAGTTTAGTGTAGAGATCTCAAATAACATCCTCATAATGGGAGAAAGTGTTGCCAAAAAAAAAATAGATCAGACATTGTGTTTTATGAGGTATAAAAACATACACAAGTGGTCACCTTGGCCTGACCGTGGCTGTTAATCCTTTACCCATACTATCCCTACTTTTGATGAGCCTGCGAAAGAAGCCTGTAGAAAACATTGTGAGAAAAGGAGAAAATGCTGGAAATCAGCATTTTCTCCTTTTCCCACATAGTTTTCTACCCTGCTTGAAACCAATTTCAATTTTTTTCAGTTATGTTTATTTTGTTGTTTGCAAATGCTTTCAGTTTGGATCAAGCCAAAATTTTTGTCATTTGGTTAAGAGTTAAAATGGTATAAAATACCATTTAAAGGCACATACAAGGCTTAACCTTATCCAAAACCTCAAAATTTGGTCGGTTAACTCATTACCAAACGACAATATCTTAGGTTTGTCCAAATCGAAAGCATTTGCAGACGACAAAATAAATGTGACCCAAATTTTAAAATTTGTTTTGTGACAGGTAGAAGACATTGTGGGAAAAGGAGAAAATGCTGGTTACCAGCATTTTCTCCTTTTTCCACTATGTTTTCTAAAGGTTTCATTCTCAGGGGCGTCAAAAGTAGGGATTGTGTGGTAATGGGTTAAGGGAGAAAATGCTAGTTACCAGCATTCCCTCCTCAGTCCATGTTTTGAAAAAACATTCGTCCACAAGCTCATTAAAACACTGTGTTGTTGGGAAAAGGATCAAAAAAGAGGATACGATCTTGATAAGCACTAGGCTCATCAGCTAAACAAAACACTATTTAGGGAAAATCTCGACAGTGTAAGAATTTCAATAATTGCTTTAGTAACAATTCAATGTCAGGATGTAATTCAAACGTAAACACATAGATTGTCAAGTGCACAGACCCCTCTGGCCGGAAAATGTCAATCAGAACGAAAACAATGTTGTCTATTTGTAAAGTTACTCATCTATTTCAATGGGACACCCTCTGGGCGCATTTTTTCAACGACCATTTGCACTCACTAAATTATCCTATTTACAATCAGATATGACCCCCATCTCCAACCCCCTTCCCCCAACATTACCCCCCCCCATCCTGAATTTTATTTACGCAAGACTAAGGAAAACACTGTGAGAAAAGGAGAAAATGCTGTTTACCAGCATTTTCTCCTTTTTTCACAATGTTATCTTTTTGTCATTTCAAAGGAGTATTCCATCATTCTAGTCGCATGTAATTTTGCGTTTGCAAATGTTTTGAAATAAGAAAGATACAAAATTTTCTCATTTTGTTTAAGGGTAGCAACCCTTTTAACACAGAAAAGAGATTTTAAATGACACTGAGAAAGAGGGTTTATGAGAAAATTGTGGAAAAAGGAAAAGATGCTAGTAACCAGCATTTTCTGCTTTAGTCAATAATGTTTTGTATTCCATCAAGGACAAGTGTAGTCTGATTCAGTTTGTGGTCTGCAAAATTAATGGTTGCAGTTTTGACCAAGTCTAAAATTTTGTCCATGGTAGAGTTCACCCTTTAACCCTTTACTACACAATCCCGACTTTTAATGACCTTGAGAAGGAAAACTTTTGAAAACACGGTGGGAAAAGGAGAAAATGCTGGTAACCAGCATTTTCTCATTTTCCCACAATGTTTTCTTTCCTTCCCTAAAACAAATTTCAATTCTTTAGTCACATTTATTTTGTTGCCTGCAAATGCTTTCAGTTTGGACCAATCTACAATTTTGTCATTTGGTAAAGAGTTAAAACTTTAGCAATGACCAAATTGAAAGCATTTACTGACAACAGATAAAATATTATGAAAACATAAAATTTAATCTTTCAATTGGTAGAAAACATCTTGGGTAAGGGAGAAAATACTGGTTACCAACATTGTCTCCTTTACCTACAATGTTTTAAGTCTTCTTTCTGAAGAGTCTTTAAGAGTCTACATTGTACAGTAAAGGGTAAAACCATTAAAGGTTTGTAAATTAAAGGTCAGCAAATAACATTCTATCTGCAAAAATTTATACATTTTGTCTAACCCTTTCCAGAGCTCCAGATCAGAGGGAGTACTGGTTACCAGCATTTTCTCCTTTACCTACAATGTTTTCTTAAGTCTTCTTTCTGAAGAGTCTTTAAGAGTCTGTATTCTAGAGTAAAGGGTAAAACCATTAAGGTTTGTAAATTAAAGGTCAGCAAATTACATTCTATCTGCAAAAATTTATACATTTTGTCTAACCCTTTCCAGAGCTCCAGATAAGAGGGAGTAATGGCATTTTTAATGGGTTATTTCTTTTCCAAACCCTATGTTGTGGGTACTCATTAGAATCGTCTCGATGAGACAATTCTACTGAGGTAACCCATTAGATAAGGAAAATAGTAGAGAACAACTAATATTTTCAAGTTTGAAATCAAAATCACCCCCTCTATCTGGAGCTCTGTCCTTTTATCAAACAAGTTCATAATAACTCTTTACCAAACAACAAATTTTGTCATCTGAGAGAGTTAAAACTTTGTGGGAAAAGGAGAAAACACTGGTTAATTACCAGTATTTTTCCTTCCGCTTATTTTCAAAAAACCTTCCTGTGGGATTGTAGACATAGGATTATGTTATAAATGATTAATTACACTCTTTGTTTTAATTTAGATTTAGAAACACAATTTCTGATTAGCTGAACAATTTTTGCTTAGCCAATCAGAGAGTATGTCACATTAAACCTTCAGACCTAGGAAGACAGAGAACAGTATTAAAAAGTTACTGAGTTTAGTGTCGGAGAAAGAAAGCTAAATTTGATCAGTATAAATTCATAACAACATACGGTGGTCATATACCATTTCTATTTTTCCCTAAGAGTTTACGATAGCCTATTTTATTTTGGGTTAGTACAACTCGATCAGAATTGACAAATAATGGGTTAAATGAAGGATTTTGCTGACTTTCATTTTGTCGCCAGGAAAATGTGCATGACTGGTTGATAATTAGAGGGAAACTGCTAATTGGAAACCGTCGATGTCTAATGATTACATGCAAGCTTATGAAACCTTTATTTTTCAGCCTTGAATATGATACATACTCATTTTTATGATCACAACTATAGATGACAAATTGTCTTTAAAATCATTATCTCCTGCTAGATGGCATTCTAAAAATACACCTCATTCTGATTTGGGCATTCTTGGTACAAAAGCGGAATAAATTTTCAAAACAATGACTGTTACTTTGAATTTCATTAGAAATAAACCTTTATTCAATAAAACGCTACCTGGACTGGTACCATTAATTCATCTATGATTGGCTCACATGTAACCTATGCACCAACATTTTATTAAAACAGTCCCTACATGCTTGGGTATAAGCCCGACTTTTACCAGGTATACGGGGGATCCAAAGCAGACAGGTGGAATCTTTAGAGAATATGAAATGCGCAGACAATGCTTTCAAAGAACAAAAGGATGCTGGCAAAAGCAAAATATGCTGGTCTCTTTTCTTACATCAGTCTTAGAACTGCCTCCTCCCCCACTTATTTTGACAAAGGTGTTGTTCATTGTGTAAAGACAGGATTGTGTTTACAAATATCACAAGATGAAATTACGAGGGAACGCCAGTTGCTTATGGCTTAAGTGACAGAAATTGTCTCAGACAGTAATAAAACATTGTGGGAAAAGGAGAAAATGATGCTGGTAACTATTCAAAGAATTACTTATCACAGTCTCTTTCTTCAGAGCTGTTAACTCATTACCAAACGACAAAATTTTAGGCTGGTCCTAATCGAAGGAATTTGCAGATAACATAATAAAAATGACTGAAAAATTGAAATTTGTTTTGTTAAGGTAGAAAACATTGTGGGAAAAGGAGAAAATGCTGGTAACCAGCATTGTCTCCTTTTCCCAAAATGTTTTCTAGAGGCTTCTTCCTCAGGGGCGTCAAAAGTAGGGATTGTGTGGTAATGGGTTAAAATACTAGGGCCCCGTTTTGTAAAGGTAGTTACGAACAAAATTTGTGTTATTTTTCATTGGATGCAGCCAGCTCTAACTGCAATGAATGAAATCGCTTGTTGCATTTTATCTTTGATACAAATAGAACAAAGTCGCTACCTTTTGAATAGAAGGTAAACATGGAAACCCATGTGGATGTCTGCTTATGGGTTTATGTTGAATAATTGTATTCGTAAGCGGTTTGTAAAACGATACTTCATTAGCTTTCAGAAATATGATGTAAAGGGGGGTAATAACCAGCATCCAATAGAGGGCGCATCGCAGGAATCTCAAAATCAGGCTCAATTAGCCAAAGTAAGATCCATGTAGTGATCGTAACCTTGGCTCGCGAAGATGAGTTAGGTGTAACTTAGGCAAATTTTGTTGGTAACTACCTCTATAAAATGGGGCCCAGGTTGTCAAGTTAAAAGGGTTATCAGGGCAAAAAGTAAATTATTGTGGCGAGCAGAATGTGACAGACAAATGAGACAAATAACTTTACTGTATGTAATTTTCACTGCATGAAAGTATTTAGAAGAGTCCATAAAGATGCATATGCCTTCTTTAACCCTTTACCAGAATGACAAAACTTCGGACTTGACGAAAATGAGAGCATTGCAGCAGACATAACGAATGGTGCTAAAATGATGAATTCTGTATTTGATATGTTAGAAAACATTGTGGGATAAGGAGAAAATGCTGGTTACCAGCATTTTCTCCTTTTCTCACAATGCTTTCATAAGTCTTCTCTTTCAGGGTTAAGGTTCAACCTAAAAGTTTCATGATTCTTCGTAAACAAACTGTATTTAACCCACTACCACACAACCCCTACTTTTGACGACCCTGAGAAAGGAGCCTTTTCTACGTTTCCCACAATGTTTTCTAAAGGCTTCTTTCTCAGGGTCGTCAAAAGTAGGGATTGTGTGGTAATGGGTTAACCCTTTACCACACAATGACGACTTTTAAACATTTTGGGAAAAGGAGAAAATGCTGGTAACCAGCATTTTCTCCTTTTCCCAAAATGTTTTCTACCCCATCAAAAAATTATTGTACCGTTCGAGCCATATTGAAATTGTCGTCTGCAAATGCTTTCAATTTAGACAAGGCTTAAATTTTGTCATCTGGTAAAGGGTTAACCCATTACCAAACGACAATATTTTACGTATGTCCAAATTGAAAGCATTTTGCAGACAACAAAACAAAATGGACTGAAAATTTGAAATTTGTTTTGTGAAGGGTGGAAAACATTGTGGGAAAAGGAGAAAATGCTGGTTACCAGCATTTTCTCCTTTTCCCACAATGTTTTTCTAGAGGCTTCTTTCTCAGGGCTGCAAAAGGGAGGATTGTGTGGTAATGGGTAAACAAGAAGAGGGTTTTCGAAACAAAATGCTGAGAAACGGCATTATGTCCTTCTCGTAACATGGTTTCAAAGTGAAAACAGACAAATTCTAGCCACATTTGTCATCTGCAAAAGCTTTTGATACAGAGAAGGAAAATTTGTCATTTGGTAAAGTTAGCTCTGAACACTACAGTCCTAACTTTTAACGAGCCTGAAGAAGAAGGCCTATGAAAACATTGAGGGAAAATAAGAATAACACTATACCCTATGTTATGAGTACTCATTAGAATTATCTCATCGAGATGATTATAATGGGTACCCACAACATAGTGTTTGGAAGAAAAATAAATTGGATTTAGAATACCATCACTCCTTCTTATCTGGAGCTCTGGCCTGGGTATTGCTTGATCAATCTTTTCACTCTTTATCAGAGGACCAAATTTTAGACCTATCCAAATTGAAAGCAGTTGCAGACGGCAATTAAAATGTGTATGGGACACCTTACACCTTCTTTTACTCTTTCCCACACAATCCCGACTTTTGACAACCCTGGAATTGAGGGCTTTTGGAAATATTGTTGGAAAAGGAGAAAATGCTGGTAATCAGCATTTTCTCCTTTACCCACAATGTTTTCTATCCTGTCACAGACAAATTTCATCGTTTAAGTCACATTCAATTTGTCGTCTGAAAAAGCTACCCCAACAAGAAAAGTTACTTCAATCAGGCCACAGTCAAATTGTTGTCTGCAAATGCTTTCAGTTTGGACAAGTCTAAACATTTGTCGTTGGGTAAAGCGTTCAGATTAATCGCTCTTGATCCAGTACCCCACAAAATTCCTAAGAAGCCCAAAACACCCAAAGCCGGCTTAATACACCCACAGCACTCCAGTCCGCAAATCTTGTTGTACTCTTTAACCCTTTACCACACAATCCCTACTTTTAACGACCCTGGGAAAGAGGCCTGTAGAAAACATTGCGGGAAAAGGAGAAAATGCTGGTAACCAGCATTTTCTCCTTTTCCCACAATGTTTTCTGCCCTTTCCAAACCAAATTTCATTTTTTTCAATTTTTTTCAAATTTCAATATTTTCCTTTTCCCACAATGTTTCTACCCTTACCAAATCAAATTTAAATTTTTAATTCACATTTATTTTGACGTCTGCAAATGCTTTCAGTTTGGACTAGCCGAAAATTTTGTTGTTTGTTAAAGAGTTAACAAACAGCAAAATTTAGGACTTTTCGAAATTTAAACCAATTGCAGACACAGACACCATTGTAAATATGGTAAAAATGATGGAATTTTTTCATGATAGGATAAAAAAACATTGGGGAAATGGAGAAAATACTGGTCACCAGCGTTTTCTCCTTTTCCCCACAATGTTTCCCCACAATGTTTCCCCACAAAGATTCTTCCTTAGGGTTGTTAAAATATTTGAATTATGTTGTAAAGGGGCAATGCATTAGGTGCATAAACTTTTGAAATTTATAAAACGTTTTTTTCAAATTTGATTAAATAAATTGCTCAGATTGAACAATGTCTCTATTTGCCACAATGATTCCTATTCATTTACTAGTTTGTAATCTCAATGTGGTGAAATACTTTCTATTCATGTCTTGGTAGGTTTTATCCAATTTTTCTCCCTATTTGGAAAAATATTTGGTAAAATTGGTTGAATACCCAAATACTGGGCCAAAGTAAATACTTGGATTTACCCTTCCCCGAAATAACCCTATGTTTTTGCAAACCTGACGGTAATAGACTAAAGTACCCAGCGACTCATTCTGTGGTTTGGGTCAGTTATGGTATAACCTAGGTCAGCTCGTTATGTTTCATTTTCTAAATGACCCTGGGGGTAGTCTTATGATAAACCCTATCACTGTACAAAATTGTAGACCAGTTCAAATTCAAAGCATTTGCAGATGGTAATGTAAGTATGGTTCAAAAGTTGAAATTTGTCTTCAAGGAAGGATAGAAAACATTGTGGGAAAAGGAGAAAATGCTGGTTACCAGCATTTTCTCCTTTTCCCACAATTTTTTCAAAGGGCTTCTTTCTTGGGTCTTAAATTAAAAGTCGGGATTGTGTGGTAAAGAGTTGAACTAGACAGCAAAGTTTTTAACTTCTCCAAATCCAAAGCAATTTCATTGGACAGAGCTCAAGACAGGAGGAATGACTTTGATTTTAAAGTTGAAAATATCAATTATTTGCCACGAAATTCTATGTTGTAGGTATTCATTAGAATTGTCCCATCAATCCATTTTGGAAGCATCATTGCAACTAACATGACTTTTTGTCTTATGTGCTTGAATTCTTTGAAATGGTAGAAAACTTTTTGGGAAAAGAAAAGGTTGGTTCCTGCAATGTTTCAAAAAGCATTAAAACTCTTTACCACACAATCCCGAGTTTAACGAACCCTGAGGAAGAAACCTTTTGAAAACATTAAGGGAAAAGGAGAAAATGCTGGTAACCAGCATTTTCTCCCTTTCCCTTAATGTTTTCTTATCTTATCAAGGACAAATACCATTATTTGAGACACATTTGAATTGTCGTCTGCAAATGCTTTCAATTTGGACAAGTCTACATTTTTATAGTGTGGTAAAGAGTTAAAAAATTTTTTTGAGGTTGTTTAAAAACTGGATTGGTATGTGGGTAATGAACAAATTTTTCATTTTTTTGGCCATTTTTTTTTTTTGTTTTACTTTTTAGCCCATAGAAATAGCCACATTATTGCCGGTACATTTCATCTGGGTTTTTTTTGCACAAAATTAGCCAATTATGAGAAAGTAAGCAAATTTGGTCTTAACTCTTTACCAAACCACAAAATTTTAGACTGTTTCAAATTGAAAGCATTTGCAGACAACAAAATAAAGGTGACTGAAAAATTGAAATTTGTTCTGAGAAGGGTAGAAAACACTGTGGGAAAAGGTGAAAATGCTGGTTACCAGCCTTTTCTCCTTTTCCCACAGTGTTTACAAAAGGCTTCTTTCTTAGGGGTGTCAAAAGTAGGGATTGTGTGGTAATGGGTTAACCTGTTGAAATAATTTAGAGCAGCTGACTGTGAAAAAATCTGTTTGAAATGTAAAAAAAGGCTGAAATGACAGGATATATTTTAAAACAGAGTGGCAAAAGAAGAAATTATTCATGATGAACATTTTTCTTTTGTCACACTTTTTTCAAATGAGTTCTACTGCAAGGTAATAGTGTTGTCTGTCCGAGGGAACAAGTTAAGGGTGGTAAGGAAAGGTCATGAACAGTAGATATTAAAAGATTGAATTACAGTTTGTGAATGGAAGGTTGAAAATTGGGGATTTATTTTGTCCCTTCATCTGCAACCTTTTAGTTCTCCTGGTTAGAAGAAATGGGACACAGTGAATACAATTATTATTTGAAAAGAAATTTATATGTGAGATGAAAGGATATTAGGTTGTTTTTTTTCCTTTTAAAAGTCTGAAACTGCCATGAAAGCTCAGTATTTGCCAATGCCCCTCTTAGAACTTATATTTTCAAAGCTCTTGAATAAAGATTTAAAAATAAGGAGAAGGGTAGAGGATATATGAAGAAGTTTGAAGTGACATTTTGTTCAAATATTTATCATTCTTAATGTCAAATTTACAGGTAGTATAAGAGGAAACTTTAGAACACATGAAAGAAACTCCATACTACTACATTGGAGAACTCAAGTCAAAACTGGACACTGTATTTTTCATTATCTCCCGCTACATGGCATTCTACAATTAATACTCATCTATCTAATTTGGGCATCCTGGGTACAAAACCAGACTACTTTTCTATGCGAGAACCATTACTTTGAATTTCAAACTACAATAAACATTTGCTCAATAAAACGCTACCTGGTGTGATTCACTCAGCTATGATCAGCATTTTAGAGAAATCTGGAGCTAAAACAGGACTGACTTCTCAAACATATTGATAAAAACCATTTTCTCCATTGGTACTTTATAGCACATAATACTACAGTCTCCCGCATATTGGAGAGAGTGATGCGTCATAATTATGAGACAGGTGGAATCTTCAAAGAATATGACATGCACAGACACCGCTCTATTTTTGGGTCATGAAAATCATGTCGCTTTTTCCACAATCACACACACACACAGTCACAATCAATTTCAACTCTTCACCAAATGATGCATAATAGGGAAAAGTGTCAATCCAGGTCAACCTGCGCAATTTGACACTTTTCACAGTTCACAGAAGGTTCTTTTTTGCACAATGGGTCACAAATATAATCATGTCTGACCTCATTCAATACTATTTGTCATTTGCAAATGCTGTCATTCGTTTGTTATTTTTTTGTACGGAGTTTAAAGACTCTCGAAAAGAACCAGGCATTTAAAAAAACATTGTTAGTTACCAGCACTATTTTTCCTTCAATACATAATAGCCTTTTAATTAACTCTTTACCAAACAACAAAATTTTGGACTAGTCCAAATTGAAAGCATTTTGCAGATGACAAATAAAATGTGACTGAAAAATTAAAATTTGGTTTGGAAAGGGTAGAAAACATGGTGGGAAAGGAGAAAAATGCTGGTAACCAGCATTTTCTCCTTTTCCCTCAATGTTAAGGCTTAATTTACAGGGTCGTTTAAAGTCTGGATTGTATGGTAAAGAGTTTTAGACAAACTCCATCATTTCAGAATTTGCCGTCTGATGTTGTTCTGAGTTTGGACAAATGAAAAATTTGTCATTGAAGGAACATTTAAAAAAGAATTACTAAAGCAGTTATTACGATCAAATATCACAAATGTAATAAAGACTAGATATGAGTTTGATCTCCTAACTGTTAATTGCAATTCTGCGACACGATAATCATCAGAGCTTACAAGGCTGTGCCACAAGGCAATTACGGTAAGCGGGATTTGTGAGAAAATCTGGGTTAAGACAACTTTGATTTGTTTGCCAAAGAAGATTTTCACAAATTTGACCAGTTTTAAAATATTTCTGTAATTGCCACTGTGGTCATGACCACCTATGGTTAACTCTTTACCAGAGGAGGTAATTTTGGTCTGATGAAATTGAAAGAATTTACAGACAACAAATTTAGAGTGGGTGAAAAGATGGTATTATTACATTGTTGGCTGTAGGGGAAGAAAACACTGTGGAAAATGGAAAAAAAAATGCTTGTCTGAGCATTTTCTTCTTTTTCATAGTGTTTTCAAATGCCTTCAAACTTTAGAGCCGTAAAAACCAGGGCTTATCTGGGAATCCCTGGTTTTAACAGAGCTTAGGTGATAACCAGCATTTTCTCCTTTTACCACAATATTTTCTTGTAACACTATTAAAGAAACTGAAATCATCATTTGAGCAACATTTGTTTTGGCGTCTGTAAAATTACTGCTTTCAATTTGGATAAGTACAAAACTTTGACTTCTGTGGAAGAGTTAAAATATTGTTGTTATAGAACAATTTCCCTTTTAGAATTTATTACGTAAAGCAGTCCCAAAGTTTAATGACTCTGAAGAATTAAGTTTTCAAGAAACACGGTGTGGAAAGAAATAAATGCTGGTAACCAGCTTTTTTATTCTTTTCCAGCAATGATTACTACTCTTTCTACAGCAAATAATGCCTTTTAAGTCATGTGCAACTTGCTGTCTACAAATACTTTCTATTTTTACAATTCCAAAATTTTGTCAACTGGTAAAGAGCTACAGAATATCTGATTACTGAACCTCCCTCACAGGATTGGGTACTTGAGAGCACATAATTGTTAACCCTTTTCTGGTGTGGAAAAATGGAGGACAAATGCTTTGAGGCTAGCATGTCGTTGTTTGCTACCAGTAGTTTCTGTCACATATTTTGGTGTCCATGAATTCAGTTGTCTTGAGGAACATATTGTGGTGATGAAAAGAAAAAGAATGACCTCATAATCCGACGACAGACATTTTTCAGTTTGGAATGAATCAGTGCAGCAGGTTCATAAAATAGTGATGTTATGATAAATATTTTATTTCTTTTCTGCAAGTCAGCAAGCAGGTTTAGAATATTTGAAATTCACAGATTCTACCTGTTTGACTTTAACTATTTCAACTTTGATGTATTTCTGGTCTGGAGACATAGGTAAATAACCTAAATGCACATTTCTTACTCCAAATTCTTCTCTTTGAATTTTTTCCAATGTGCAAAAATGATAGGGAAAAGTGTTTACATATTTTTATCTCCAACTACTTAAAAGTCCACTATGTTGTTCTTTTCACTTTGGAGTGCTGTGCCCTTGGTTATGTCATCTGACCTTGTACCCTTTACTTTAATCACAGTGTTTTAACAATTCCACTGCGGACAAATTGAAAGAGAAAAGTATATAAAAGAATGAGAATGCCCAGTCTATGAGATGAGCAAGAAATATTATAGATGAATCTTTCTCAAATAGGAATATTCTCAAATTGCCATGCTGTTTTCGAAGGTAGTTTTTTGATTAAGTGACATATTAAAACTGTTTTGTATAATGAGAAAGGGCTCAGGTAAATACAGTAAATAATTGGAAGAATATTTATCCTAAAAGGATTGAAGATTGAATTTAGGCCTTTCATCTTCTAAGCTTAAGCCCTGTAATTACTAGGGATTGAAATGATCCAGACACTTATTACCCTCTTGTTCAAGCATTTTAACCCATTACCACACAATCCCTACTTTTGACGACCCTATGAAAGAAGCCTCTAGAAAACGTTGTGGGTAAAGGAGAAAATGCTGGTAACCAGCATTTTCTCCTTTTCCCACAATGTTTTCTACCTTTTACAAAACAAATTTCAAATTTTCAGTCACTTATACTTTATTGTCTGCAATTGTTTTCGATTTGGACAAGCCAAAAATTTTGTCGTTTGGTAATGAGTTAGATCTTCACTAGATGGCAACATTCCACACCTGTCCAAATTGAAAGCATTTAGATTTTGCAGACAACATAATTATTCAGTGCAACTCATATAATGGGTTTCATGTCTGCAGAGGTAGAAGACATTATTGGAAAAGATGAAAATGCTTGTTACCAGCATTTGTCCTTTTCCTGTAATGTTTTCAAAAGTATTCTCCTTCAGAATCTTTGAAATCTAGGATTGTATAAAAATAGATGAAAGCAACTACCATTATGCATCAAGTTCATGCTGGAATGTTACTTAATTTATGTTTTAATTTTTCTTTATTTTTTACATGAAATACTCAAGTTTTGCACCTTTGAATGCTGAAACAGTTGTTTTTTGCAAAGAATGCAATAAAGATAACTTAAGTTGGAATGTACATGTAAAATGCTATTATATTTGTACCAAAAAATGTATGGTGCACTTTGAGAAATTCAAGACAAGCACACAGTTTAGGCATTTACTGAACAATCCTGTTTTTAATGACCAAGAGTTCAAGAACAATTGTGAAATAATTTTGATACAATTAGGCAATAATGTTGAAAACAAACATGATACAAACATGCAGGTATTTATCTTATTATTGCCAATTGCAGGCACGAAGGAAACAATTCAAGATTGGTGGGGCTAACTCGTATTATTTTGAAAATTTTGCATCTATTGAAACTCCGCAACAAAGTGTAATTTCAATTACCATGATTGTCAAAATCATTGGGGGGAAGGGGGGGGGGCTTATCCTCCCCCTGTTCCTACGGGCCTGAATTGTCATCATTTTTAACTCCAAAGGCCAGCGGGCTAATGTTGTGGCCTGGTGTTGGTCTTGAGTCCACATGTGTGTCAGTCCATTTGTGCATGCATTACCGGTAACTTTTATTTCAAACAGCTTCTTCTCTGAAACTATGCATCCAAATTTGATGAAACTTCACAGTAATTATCCACCCATGGTCCTCTTCAGAATTTCTTAAAATACGGGATTGTGTAAGGTAAAGGCCGTATAAGTAGCAGAGAGGGTGTGTTCTACAGTTCAGGTAAATATTGACAGAATGATTAAAGTAAACATGTTTTAGAAAACAAAATATCATGAGAAAAAACTAATACATTATTGTTATTTCCTTTGAGGGAAGAGAATTTAAGTTCATGGTCAGTTAGACAAAAATGTTCTCTTCTTAACCCTTTACCTGTTATGCCAATTTGAGACTCTTCCATTTCAGAAGCAAATAAAGATATGATGTCAAAAATAAGGACAAATGAGGATACAAATATCTGTTTGAGTGGAAAACATTGTGGGAAAAGGAGAAATTGCTCGTTACAAGCAATTTCTCCTTTTCGCACAATGTTTTCAAAAGCTGTCTGTTGTTGATGCGTCAAAATGAGTATCTATGGAGTAAAGGGTTAACCTCTTATCGCACAGTTCTGTGTTTTAACCCATTACCACACAATACCTACTTTTGACGACCCTGAGAAAGAAGCCTTTTGAAAGCATCGTGGGAAAAGGAGAAAATGCTGGTAACCAGCATTTTCTCCTTTTCCCACAATGTTTTTTTCCTTTCCTTAAATAAATTACAATTCTTTAATCACATTAATTTTGTTGTCTGCAAATGCTTTCAATTTGGACAAGCCTAAAATATTGTCTATTGGTAATGAGTTAAGTAACTTTAAATAAAATACCTGCAAATCCTTTCTGTTTAAATTTTATCATTTGGTAAAAAGGTATATTATGGTATATTTGTGTTACCCATCATGATTGATGTCAGTTTGTCTTCTAAATTTTTTTGCCTTAACCCTTTACCGCACAATGACAACTTTCAACACCCTTGAAAGAGAAGGCTTATGACAACATTGTGGGAAAAGGAGAAAATGCTGGTTACCAGCATTTTCTCCTTTTCCTGCAATGTTTTCCTCTCATTCAAAGAAAAATCATTTCATATGATCGAGCCACACTGAAACTGTCATAGCAAATCTGCAAATGCTTTCAATTCCGACAGGTCTAAAATCTTGTCGTGTTGTAAAGGGTTAAGAGTAAAGATTTCACTCAGCTAAGAAAAATAAAGAAATTCCTGAAAACAAGAAGGAAAGGAAATATATTGTAGTTGCATGATTTGATACATTGCAGCAGATAACTTCCCTATCTCATAACATCCACAAGGAAATTTGCTGAAGTATGATTTTTATTGTCTTAGAGCAAATTGTGTCATTTAAAAAGTATATCAGTTATAATAAACTCTTTTTTGCTCTGTAAAATTAAAAAAAAAATACAATTGCAAAATTATAAAGCAATTAAGATTACATGGTTCTTTATAGTTAAAATCTTTGGTTCAACAAAAAACTTGTAAATTTTGTTCCTTTTACTCTTTATCACAAATTGCAGAATTTTAGTGATCCTGAGGATGAAGCATTTTGAAAGCATTGTGGGAAAAGGAGAAAGTGCTGGTATCCAGCATTTTTTCCTTTTCACTCAATGTTTGCTTTTAGTAGAGAGTTAAAGGTTAATGTATAGATTAATAAAGAGAAAAATGACCAAACAACAAAAAAAATTGTAATCTTGTCAAAATTAAAAGCATTGGCAGACAACAATACAATGAGGCGCAAGTGCAGGTTGAACTCCTCTTTGATAGGGTAAAAAACAATGTGCTTTTAAAAGTCTCTTTCCTCAGGGACGTTGAAAGTCTGATTTGCATGGTAAAGGGTTAACTCATTACCACACAATCCCTACTTTTGACGCCCCTGAGAAAAAAGCCTTTTGAAAACACTGTGGGAAAAGGAGAAAATGCTGGTAACCAGCATTTTCTCCTTTTCCCACAGTGTTTTCTACCCTTCCCAAAACAAATTCCAAATTTTCAGTCACTTTTATTTTGTTGTCTGCAAATGCTTTCAATTTGGACCAGTCTAAAATTTTGTCGTTTGGTAATGGGTTAATAAAGAGAAAAATTACCAAACAACAAAAAAAATTGTAATCTTGTGAAAATTAAAAGCATTGGCAGACAACAAATACAATGAGGCACAAGTGCAGGTTGAACTCCTCTTTGATAGGGTAAAAAACAATGTGCTTTTAAAAGTCTCTTTTCTCAGGGACGTTGAAAGTCTGATTTGCATGGTAAAGGGTTAACTCATTACCACACAATCCCTACTTTTGATGCCCCTGAGAAAAAAGTCTTTTGAAAACACTGTTGGAAAAGGAGAAAATGCAGGTAACCAGCATTTTCTCCTTTTCCCACAGTGTTTTCTACCCTTCCCGGAACAAATTTCAATTTTTCAGTCACTTTTATTTTGTCGTCTGCAAATGCTTTCAATTTGGACCAGTCTAAAATTTTGTCGTTTGGTAATGGGTTAATAAAGAGAAAAATTACCAAACAACAAAAAAAATTGTAATCTTGTGAAAATTAAAAGCATTGGCAGACAACAAATAAAATGAGGCACAAGTGCAGGTTGAACTCCTCTTTGATAGGGTAAAAAACAATGTGCTTTTAAAAGTCTCTTTTCTCAGGGACGTTGAAAGTCTGATTTGCATGGTAAAGGGTTAATCAGGGTATTATAACTGAAAGCATTTAGACAAGAATAAGTTTTCTTCACAAAGACAACATTATTAATTTGATTTAAAAAAGTAAGATTTTCAACACAAATTAAGTCGCGAAAGAATGTTTGGCGCATCATATTGCCTTGGGAAAATTCTGTAAATCAGTTCAACTGTATCGAAACAAATTGACATATTTTCATCAAACAAACACGGTTAAAATTGGCTTAGTTAACCCTTTCCCAAACAATCCCTGGTTTTTACGGGTCTGGAATAGTAGCCTTTTGAAAACATTATGGGAAAAGGAGAAAATGCTGGGAACCAGCATTTTCTCCTTTTCCCACAATGTTTTCTACCCTATCATAGACAGAAATCATCTTTTCAGCAAGAGTTGAATTGTCGTCTGCAAATGCTTTCAATTTGGTCCAGTCCAAAAGTTTGTTGTTTGGGAAAGGGTTAATATCATGTAAAAAAAAAAAGTTTTAAATGCCCCTTGTACAAATACTGGCAATTGAATATTGAAGATTTCAATTCATCAATTTCAAATAAAATCTTTTGTAGGCCTAAGGCTATATCCCTTTACCAAACAAGAGAGTTTCGGAATTCTCCAATTTCAAAGTATTTACAGATGGAATTAATTGAATAATGCTGGCCTATACCAAACAATAAAGTTTTAGACTGGTCAAAAACAAAATCATTTACAGATGACAAAATAAACATGACTCAAAAGTTGAAATTTGTTTCCAGAATTTATTTCCAGCTATCACCCATGTGGATTATTTATTGTGTCTCATAACTCCCATCCGTGGTTTATTGAACAATAAACCATGATAGAAAGAAGGCTACTTCTTATCTGTATAGAGTGACGTCATTCTGTATAAAGTTAGCAAGTTATTCAATGGAATATAATCTGCATTCACGTTTTTACGCTAAGTATAAATTTGTTTTCCTTTCATAATGAGTTTGTCATGTTGGAATTGAAATAATCTTTCTATCATGGTTAATCAGTCAGTAAACTATGTTGTGAGTTATTAGTTGCATTGAATAAACCACTCAGGCTATTACCCTCTTTGATTATTTACTGTGCCTCATAACTCACAACTGTGGTTTATTGAATGATAAACCACAGTAGAAAGAAGATTAGTTCTTAAATAAAGTTCATGTATGATTGTGAGTTATGAGGCACAAAGAATACTAGTAAACCATGAGGGTGATGATTTTGGTCTGGGCACTAGAATGGTTACCTGAAACAAAAGGAAAATCAGATAAACTATGACCTTGTTCATGGAGAGGAAACATTATCCTCTTGTTTTTGAATATTAATTTTATGGCTGTATTGTGGACTTAAAAGGATATTGAATATTTCTTTAATTTCATATCTGTGTGTGCTTCTCTGCTATTATCTTAATATTAATTTATTACCAAACGACAAAATTTTATGTTTGTCCAAATGGAAAACATTTGCAGACAACAAAATAAACGAGACTGAAAATTCGAAATTTGTTTTATGAAGGGTAGAAAACATTTTATGGGAAAAGAAGAAAATGCTGGTTACCAGCATTTTCTCCTCCCACGATGTTTTATAAAGGATTCTTTCTCAGGGTCATTGAAAGTAGGGATTGTGTGGTAATGGGTTAAGTCCTTTACCATACAATCATGATTTTTAATGACCCTGAGAAAGAAAGCCTTTGAAAACATTGTTGGAAAAGGAGAAAATGCTGGTAGCCAGAATTTTCTCCTTTTCCCACAAAGTTTTCTGCCCTTTTCCAATTCAAAATTCAGTTTTTGATTCATTTATTTTGTCATCTGCAAATGCTTTCAATTTGGACTAGTCCAAAATTTTGTCGTTTGGTAAAGAGTTTAGAAAGCTTACTTCTTCATAGTTGTTGAAACATGTTACTCTCTGCTTTCGCAACCCTGATAGAAGGGAATTTCAAACTACTGTGGTTAAAAAGGAGAAAATGTTAGTAACCATCATTTTGTCCTTTTCCAACAATATTTTCAAACCTCTCAGGGACAAATCCCATCATTTAACTCTTTACCAAATGACAAATTTCGGACTAGTTCAAATTGAAAGCATTTGCAGACGACAAATTAAATGTGAATCAAAAATTGAAATTTGATTTAAAAAGGGTACAAAACATTGCAGGAAAAGGGGAAAATGCTGGCTTCCCAGCATTTTCTTCTTTTCCCACAATATTTTCAAAAGCCGTCTTTTCCAGGAGCGTCCAAAGTTGGCATTGTGTGGTAAAGGGTTAAATTTGGGATTGTGTGGTAAACAGTAGAAAGGAAGTTTTTAAAATGTCTACAATATTTTTTTACCAGATGATGATGAACAGATGACAAAATTTGTCGAAATTATTTGAGTGTGACTCAGGCTGTGACTACACTCAACATTAGCAGAAAGAACACCAGCAGTTGACAGTTTCGCTTTGCATAATTTTTTTTCAAATTTTAGTGCAGAAATTGATTTATATTTAAATTAGACAGCAGCAGACATTTTAATAGTTATGAATAAAACATTGTCATCATTCATTCTGTCTGATTTTGAAATGTCAAGGTCACTTGGATAAAAATGTCATAGAGGGCTTTTCAAGTATCTTGGTGAAAACACATGGGTCTGTATTCACCAGTTATTCTGAGGAACATTCACTAGTTGTCTTATTCTTCAGAAATTTTTAAAGTTGAAATTAACACATCTGATTAGCTAAACCAATTTGGTTTAGCCAATCACATGTTGTGTTACTTTTAAATTTAGAAAATCTTAGAGAAGAAGACTAAAACATTCTTGAGAAGGGTTAGTAGAAACACCTGGTAATTTATTGAGTGTTTTCGAGAATTTGACTTAATGGGGGGCCCTCATTCGCTCAGAGGTCGAAGTGTTGCATATGCACCTCAGAACACCTTGGTTGATCCCCACGTATAGCACTGGTATTCTTGTTTTGTTTTGTGAAGGGGAGAAAACATTGTAGGAAAAGGAGAAAATGCTGGTTACCAGCATTTTCTCCTTTTCCCGCAATGTTTTCTAAAGGCTTCTTTCTCAGGGTCATGAAAAGTAGGGATTGTGTTGTAATGGGTTAATGCAGGAAAAGAGTTGTACACCCTCCGTTTAACTGTCTAGGGAGCCAGAATACCATCAGACTTGCCTGAATTGATGGCATTTGCATACAACAATTTAAATAATATTCCAGGTTATTGAAAACTTTCATTTGGGCAAAAAACATGGGCTACAAGCATTTTCTTGATTCTCCAAAACAAGCCAAGACTTGATAGCATACAGGGCTAGCCACAGTGCAGTATACCTAAATGATGTTTAACCCATTACCACACAATCCGTACTTATGACGCCTCTGAGAAAGAAGCCTTTTGAAAACACTGTAGGAAAAGGAGAAAATGCTGGTAACCAGCATTTTCCCCTTTTTCCACAGTGTTTTCTTCCCTTCCCAGAACAAATTTCAATTTTTCAGTCACTTTTATTTTGTTGTCTGCAAATGCTTTCAATTTGAATCAGTCTAAAATTTTGTCGTGTGTTAAAGAGTTAAAACACCATTAACCCTTTACCAAATGACAAAATTTTAGACTTATCCAAATCGAAACCACTTGCAGACAACAAAATAAATTTAACTAAAAAATTGAAATTTGTTTCGAGTAGGGTAGAAAACACTGTTTGAAAAAGAGAAAATGCTAGTTACCACTGAGCATTTTCGCCTTTTCCCATGATGTTTTCAAAAGGCTTCTATCTCTGGGTCATAAAAACCAAGGATTGTTTGGGAAAGGGTTAAACACGTGCAATTAATCAATCAATCTCAAAAATAATGTCAATCCAGTAGCATTATTAATTTTATGATTAGAACTTAGGATTTTATGGTAAAGGGTTATGAAAGCTATCAGAAAAATAGTGGTTTGAATTAGCTTTTTCCAGCCATACCTGCTACATTGTTTTTGTAGCTCTCTCCGTACTGTACAGATAGGTTTCCAGGAAATCATTTCAGCTAGAATATTCGGGGAGGCAGATAAAAATGAAATAATTTATTTTTACCAGTTACAGTGTGAACACACTTCCAGTAATAGGTGTTCAGATTTTCTGTAAATGTTATCACTACTAGACTGCATTATGTAAGTTTTGCATCAGCATTTTTCTTTCAAGTTATTTTTAGCATCTTTTATCAGTCTTCTTTGCAGATGTGGCCTTGAAAAAAGAAATATCATAATTCTGTTGAATATAAGGAAGCTTCTCGCAGTTCATGAACTGAGATTCACCTGTAATTTCTAAATAAGTGCAGATTATTTATTGTCAACTTCTGTATCTTAATTATGTATCTTAATATGAACCCTCCTAATGGATTAATTAGCATCACAATTATGGTACCAATTTTGGTAAATAAACCCTGAAGAAAACTGTTGTTCCTAATGAGTTGTAAATATCATGAGTGCATTCTCTATTACTATTTATTCAAATGTACCTATTTACCCTTTTCCAAACAATCCTGTGTTTGAACAACCCAGAGAAAGAGAGCTACTGAAAGCACTGTGGATGTTAGAGAAAGTACCCAGCATCATCTTCTTTTCCCACAATGTTTTCTTTTGCATAGCCATTCTACTGTGTTGAGCCACATTTAAATTGTTGTCTGCAATAATATTTAATAATATGTTTTCAACTTGGTTCGCCTTTCACCTCTGCTGAAGCATGTGAGAAAAGTCGGTGGCTTTGGAAAGAAAGTAGTGTTAGTACTGGTGTGAGAATCCAGGAAACACATGTGTGTCACCGACCACCATATCACCGTAGCTGTTAAAGTGGCATTAAACCCCACTACATCAACTTGGGCAAACTTTGAAAGTTGTTGTTTGATAAACACTTTAACTCTACACCAGTGATACTCTACACTAGTGATAAAAAGATTAAATTAGAATTAGAAATTAACACTTTACCAAACAAAAACATTTTAGACTTGTCAAAATTGAAATTATGTAAAGACAACAATTTCAGTATGGCTCAAATTATGCACTTTGTCTTTGATAGGGTAGAAAACAATATGGGAAAAGGAGAAATGCTGATTATCAGCATTTTCTCCTTTTCCCACAATGTTTTTGTAAGGCTTCTCCTTCAAGGTCATTGAAAGTCGGGATTGTCTGGTGAAGGATAATGCAACCTCTGTCATTGGGGAAACAAAATGATGTACAACAAGGAATTTAACTCTTTCCCAAACAATCCTTGGTTTTTACAACTCTGAGATAGAAGCCTTTTGAAAACATTGTGGGAAAATGAGAAAATGCTGGTAACCAGCATTTTCTCCTTTTCCCACAATGTTTTCTACCCTTCTGGAAACAAATTTCAATTTTTGAGTTTCGTTTAATTTGCCATCTGCAAGTGCTTTCAATTTGGACCAGTCTAAAATGTTGTCGTTTGGTAAAGGGTGAAGATTTAAAAAATTCTTGAGAGTAAGACCATAAACCTCTATTATAAATGGTTGGCCAAAGCAAAAAAAGTGGTTTTTTTTTCAGTGATGAAATAGTCATTGCTTTATAATACAAGAGGATAATTGTTATTTTCTTTATTATCTTAATGGGAATAACTCTCTTCAAATTGATTTGTGATAATTAAAAAAAAAAAAATCCCGCCTTTACTCTTTACCACACAAATCCCTAGTTTTAACAACTATGAGAATGAAGCCTTTTTTAAAAACTTTGTGAGCAAAGGAGAAAATACTATGTCATTATAAGGCACATTCTTTGAAGATGCTTTGAAAATTTTTATATTAAGGTTTTGCACTTTATGTGCAGTCTAGTCTGTATCCACACTGCCTACCTAAGCAACTAAATTTAATTTAAATTCAACCCATTACCACACAATCCCCACTTTTGACACCCCTGAGAAAGAAGCCTTTAAAAAACATTGTGGGAAAAGGAGAAAATGCTGGTAACCAGCATTTTCTCCTTTTCCCACAATGTTTTCTACCCTTCACAAAACAAATTTCAAATTTTCAGTCACTTTTATTTTGTCATCTGCAATTGCTTTCAATTTGGACAAACCTAAAATACTGTCGTTTGGTAATGGGTTTATACTCTGTGGATAAAGTGTCATAATTCCATCTATTGTTATTGATCAGTAATGGCCTGTCAATTGTTTGTCCGTGGAATTAATCCTTTACCAAACGACAAAATTTTAGACTGGTCCAAATTGAAAGCACTTGCAAAACAAAGGTAACTCAGTAACTGAATTTTGTTTCCAGCACGGCATAAAAATACACAATGTTTTCTACCCTTCACAAAACAAATTTCAAATTTCCAGTCACTTTTATTTTATCGTCTGCAAATGCTTTCGATTTGGACAAGTCTAAAATTCTGTCATTTGGTAATGAGTTAAATTGTCATCTGCTTTGAATTTTATGCAGAACAGAAATTTGTCCTTGGGATGAAAGACACATAAGACTTCAGTGTAATTATTGTAATTCATGTGTAATTAATTCTATTCTACTCTTTCTACTTTCAGGTGAGTGCTATTTCATCTTAATATTGTGGCGCTGATGTAATGCTGCTGTATAGTACAGACTGTGTGATTTGACGATGGGTGCAAGGTTTGCTTTTTATGCGTGGCCATTGATAATTTTTCGACTCAATCCACATAGAGTAGATGTGAAGACGACAAGTAACTGTACTTAACATTTTCCCAAACGGAAAATTTTCGACCAGACCAAATTGAAAGCATTTTGCAGGTGACAAATTAACATTTGCTAAAAAGATGATAGGGTAGAAAACATTGTGGGAAAAGGAGAAAATGCTGGTTACCAGCATTTTCACCTTTTCCCACAATGTTTTCAAAAGGCTTCTATTCCTGACCCGTAAAAACCAGGGATTGTTTGGGAAAGGGTTAAACTCATTACCAAACGACAAAATGTTAGGTTTGTCCAAATTAAAAGCACTTGCAGACGACAAAATAAACATAACTCAAAAATTGAAATTTGTTTCCAGAAGCGTAGAAAACATTGTGGGAAAAGGAGAAAATGCTGGTTACCAGCATTTTCTCCTTTTTCCAAAATGTTTTCCAAAGGTTTCTTTCTCACGGGCGTCAAAAGAAGGGATTGTGTGGTAATGGGTTAACTATTTTCCAAACTATCTCTGGCTTTTATGACTTTGACAAGGAAGCCTTTTGGAAAGATTATGCTTACCAGCATTTTCTCCTTTTCTACAATGTTTTCTACCATTTCAAAGAGGCAAATAACATGTTGAACTACTCTGGATTTATCACCTGCAAAATCAATACTTTGAATTGGGGCAGGTATAAAAATTTTTGGTGTGGGAAAGAGTTAATTTAACCCATTACCACACAATCCCTACTTTTGACGCCCCTGAGAAAGAAGCCTTTTGAAAACACTGTGGGAAAAGGAGAAAATGCTGGTAACCAGCATTTTCTCCTTTTCCCACAGTGTTTTCTACCCTTTCCAAAACAAATTTCTATTTTTCAGTCACCTTTATTTTGTCGTCTGCAAATGCTTTCAATTTGGACCAGTCCAAAATTTTTTCGTGTGGTAATGAGTTAAATAGTTATGTGTCTTACGGTAGGTAGAAAATAATGGTGGAACATGGAAAGAGTGCTGATCACCAACAGTGTCCTCCTTTTATTCCTCCCATAATATTTTCAAAAGCAGTTTGTTGTGGGATCCAAACGACACAAGATTGTATAGAAAAAAAAAAATCCCAAGTGAACCTGATAAAGACAGCTTTTGAAAACTTTGTGGGAAATGGAGAATATACTGGTAACCAGAATTTTCTCCCTTTTTTTTTTTCAAAAGGTTTTATACATTTTCACTATTAAAATGTATAATTTTAGCCACATCTAAGTTGTCTGCAAAATCTTTTAATTTTGAAAGTTTCGAATGTTTGTTGTTTTTGTGTAGAGTTTACTCTTTAGCAAATTACAAAAATTTCAACCAGGCCAAATTGAAAATATTTGCAGGCGACAAACTGAATGAGAATGTAACATTGAAAATTAGAAAATATCGTACGAAAAAGAGAAAATGCTGGTTACCACCATTTTCTCTTTTTCCCCTCAATATTTTCAAAAGGCTTCTTTTGCAGGTTCATTAAAAGTTGGGATTGCGTGGTAAGGAGTTAATAAATAATGGGACAGAAAGGAGATCAAAGACATGTTTCCTTACTAGCTGCTCAGAATTCTCTACCTTACTTCCTGTTATTAGAGGAACCATTTCTTCATCATGGCGGCTGCTCAGCGTAGCTACACGTGCATTTGCGTAGTTCAACGCATTTACAGACGCTGTCAATCGAAGGTCATTTGGTTAATTTCAGCTGTTTACATGGTGGTTGAAGCCTTTTTCAACATTATTCCAGTCATGTTTTGGCGACCAGTTCACCTATGTCTTCTTTCCTGGGGTTTCTTTTATTAGTATTACACACAATATTCTTTCTAAGCCACTTGCTGAGCACTTTTCAACGTAATGATCATTGAAACAAAGGTTAGAGGTGAGAAAGAAAGGAATCTTGTAGCAATAACTGTCATCAAACAGAGTTCCAGATAAGAGGGAGTGATGGTTTTCTAAATCTATTATTTCCCGTCGAAACCCTATCTTGTGGGTACTCATTAGAATCGTCTCGATGAGACGATTCTAATGGGTACCCACAACATAGGGTTTAGTGAAAAATTAATAACATTTTAAGATTTAAAAGAAAATCAGTCCCTCCATCTGGAGCTCTGATTAGACCTCAGAAAGCGGGGAGAAAATGACGGAGCCAGAGATAAAACCAGCAAGCCCCTGTTTTCAATAGGGCTCCGTACCGGTACTCGATATATATCGAAAACCGGTATTTTACGTTCGATAGATATATCGGATCGAACGTTTCTGTATCGAACAAAATATCGATCATCAAAAGAAAATAAAAGTAAAGCATATAAATACCCAGTTTAGTTGTTTTTAACTGCGAAATTCATTACGAGTTTACTTTAGGTAATCTCTAAAGTCGAGTAGTCGTAGAGGTAGGTGTGGCTACCTGGAAAACTTACAACCAATCGAAATGCGTCATTCTTTATTACTCGCCCTGTACCCGTTACAAAATTGATGACAATTAGCTAATACCCCTATTCTCGTTCCCCCGTCATGTTGTTTGAAATCTGCAAATTATGCATCAATCAGCAGATTGCAGACAAATTTACGCTGATAATTGGTCAATATAATTGATTAAAGAAAGGTAATGAACATCTCGTGATGTGATCGAGAGGTAGCGATGGAAATAATTGAAGCCGTGACCTTTCAACCTTCCTAAGATTTTATTTGGTCGATCTTTTAATATTGCCGAAAAATGTGGCTCGAAAATCAAATCTGTTTTTCCATTAGATTATCTGAAATCAGTGTTCCGACTCGCGTAAATTATTGTGTAAATCATTTTATAGACTTGAAATTTGCATAACAAATGTTAATCACACGCGAGACCTCACGTAAGAAAAAACATGGACAAAAAAGTCCATTACCTGTTTATCGTGAGTAAAGTAACAGGTTTTGATGCTAGTTCTAATCCTTATTGAGAAATCTATGTCGAATCATGCGAACATACCTATCCAGAAATTAACACGCATGAAAAATTGTTCGGTGAAAAAAAAAACACGGAAACCCATGACACAACAAAATGTCTCCTTGACATTGTCCGATCAGAGTCCTCTTAGACTGTCTTTTCAGCTTTTTAATGAGTAGTAAATGTAGATCTAGTTAGAATTCATATTAATTTAGGCCTACATAATTATGAAATTTCAATACAATCTAGAAGTGTTAAATTTGCGGTATTTTGTTTTTCAGGTATGCTGAAAAAAGAACAAACACAATTTTCGCATTTTTTTCTTTCTTTTCTTGGAAATTGAAATATCATATGATATATCGAATATCGATCATTTTGTATCGATACAAATATCGTATCGATCAAACTGACCGATACGGAGCCCTAGTTTTCAAGTACTGTAACTATACAAACAGCTTAGGTACCGAGGCTCAGTTTGTACAGGGCTAAAATTTTGTCCTCTGGTAAAGGGTAAAAGAAAAAGCAACTAAATTGCAAAATGAAGAACTCAAAAATTTAAAGTGATTTGAATGCATGATTTTTGTGTACAGCATATTTTGTAGGATTTAAAAGGGATTGGACATTTTTTTGCATATTATCAATACTAGATTTAACCCTTTACCAAACAATCCCTGGTTTTTACGACCCTGAAATGGAAGCATTTTGAAAACATTGTGGGAAAAGGAGAAAATGCTGGTCACCAGCATTTTCTCCTTTTCCCACAATGTTTTCTACCCTTGTGGAAACATACTTTCAATTTTTGAGTTACATTTATTTTGCCTTCTGCTTTGGTTTTGGACCAGTCTAACATTTTGTTGTTTGGTAAAGAGTTAAAACCTTCACTAAACAACAAAATTTTGATTTGTCCAAATCAAAAATACCTACAGACAATAAAATGAGTGAGAGTCAAAAATTGAAATTTGTTCTTGGAAGGGTAGAAAACCTTTTGGGAAAAGCAGAAAATGCTGGTTACCAGTATTTTATCCCTTTCCCACCATATTACTATTTAATAGGCTTCCCTCCCAGGGTTGTTAATTAAAACACTAAAGGATTCATCATTTACAAAATAACCCCATATCTTAACATATTCTAATGGAGGATATTTCTGAAAGCATATGGAAAGAAGGATGAAAGGTTACTGGCATTTTCTCTTTTTCCCGCATTGTTTTCTAGCCTTTCAAAGATATCTTGTATCTTTTTAGCCGTATTTAATCTGTTGTCTAAAACTGCTATGAAATTGGACATATCTGAAATTTTGTCATCTGGTAAAGAGCTAACTCTTTCCACTGTGATGATCCGTATTTTTAATGAACCAGAGAAGGATTATAGAAAACACAGTGGAAAAAGAAGAAAATGCTGCGTAACACATTACCAAACAATCCCTACTTTTGACACCCCTAAGAAAGAAGCCTTTTGAAAACACTATGGGAAAAGGAGAAAATGCTGGTAACCAACATTTTCTCTTTTTCCCACAGTGTTTTCTACCCTTCCCAGAACAAATTTCTATTTTTTTTGTCACTGTTTTTTTGTCGTCTGCAAATGCTTTCAATTTGGACTCGCCTAAAATTTTCTCATGTGATAAAGAGTTAACAGCATTTTCTTCTTTTCCGACAATGTTTTTTCGAAATCTATCAAAAACACATCTAATCATATGAATTACTTTTACTATGTCGGATGCAAGTGCTTTCGATTTGGATGAGACTAAAATTGTTAATTGTTAACCCTTAACCCATTACCACACAATCCCTACTTTTGACCCTTTGAAAGAAACCTTGAAAACATTGTGGGAAAAGGAGAAAATGCTGGTGACCAGCATTTTCTCCTTTCCCACAATGTTTTTTACCCTTCACAAAACAAATTTCAAATTTTCAGTCACTTTCATTTTGTCGTCTGCAAATGCTTTCAATGTGGACAAACCTAAAAATTTGTTGTGTGGTAATGAGTTAATTGATGACTTATAAATTTTTGGAATGATTTTTTTTTTTCCCTGTTTTGTAAGATCTTCTTTTTGTGAACGTTGTTTATCAAACATTTCAGCTGAACAAATGAGAACAATATGACAAAATACAGATTTGTTGTCCATTTTTGGCATGTTGTCACACTATCCAGCATGTCACAAGTTTGTCTCGTATGAGAGGATTTGGTGAGTGGAAAGTGGGCGTGAGTTTTGGCAGGGTGATTGCCAACAGACTGAATGCTTTGTGGGATTATAAATATTTTTAGTACTCTTCTCATAATAGAATAACTTCACATGGTTTAGACTACACAATCCCGACTTTTGACAATCCTCTGAGATGAAGTCTTTTGAAAACACTGTGGGAAAAGGAAAAATACTGGTAACCAGCATTTTCTCCTTTTCCCACAATGTTTTCTCCCCTGTCCAAATCGAATTTCATGTTTTGGTTTGCATTAATTTGTCGTCTGCAAATGCTTTTCAATTTGGACCAGTTTAAAATTTTGTCATTTGGTATATAGTGTTAAGGCTGTACCTGGCAATCCTGTGTTTGAACGATCCCGAGGTTCATTTAGAAGCCTTTTCGATCTTGTGTTTTCACGATCGTAAGGAAACGAGCTTTTGAAAACCTTGTTGGAAAGCCCTTTCACCTTTTCCCACAATGTTTTCCACCCTGTCAGTGATAATTTTAATCATTTGAGCCACATCTTAACTATTTACTGCACAATGAGGACTTTATGGCCCCTGAGGAAGAAGCCTTTCTTCACAAGTTTCTCATCTATGTCGACAGCGACTAACACTTGGACCGACCATACAATGACAGATTATCGTCTTCACAATAATTTGCATACTTTTAAATGGAACCATTCAAATTTAAATGCATATAACCCTTTACCAGACGAAATAATTTTAGACTGGTCCAAATTGGAAGCATTTGTAGACGACAAAAGTAATGTGTCTCTAAAATTGAAATGTGTTTTGGGATGAGTAGAAAACATTGTGGGAAAAGGAGAAAATGCTGGTTACCAGCATTTTCTCCTTTTTCCACAATGGTTTCTAAAGGCTTCCTATTCAGGGTTGTGAAAACCAGGGATTGTTTGGGAAAGGGTAAACCCTTTACCAGACAACAAAATTTTAGCCTTGTCCAAATTGAAAGCATTTGCAGACGTATATGTCAGTGTGGCTCATATTGTGCAACTTTTCTTTGATAGGCCAGAAAACATGTGGGAAAAGGAGAAAATGCTGGTTACCAGCATTTTCTTCTTTTCCCACAATGTTTTCAGAAAGCTTCTTTCCCTGGGATGTCAGAAGGCGGCATTGTGCTGTGAAGGGTTAAGCACCAGCTTTGTTTAGTTTTGGCCTTTATTGTCACTTTAAGATTTTGATTCAACACAACTGGAGTGGTAATGTATTGATTGCACCCGGATGTGATGCTCTTGTTTTTCCTTAATTTGTAAAATTTGATAATTATCCCCTGTTTTTTTCCCGTACAAAAATATTATCAATATCCTATAAGATGAGTAGGAAAAGTTATTTTGTGTTTCTTTTTTTTATCTTTCATAATATTTCAGTAAAAGTAGGCATTCTGTTTCAAGTAAAGCTTGGTCTTTGAAGAAAAATCAATTTGAGGAGAAAGAACAGAACACTGCTTGAATGTCATGCCAGACTTCAGCAGAGGTGTTCCCCACAGACTTTAACTCATTACCAGACGACAATATTGTAGGTTTGTCCAAATCGAAAGCATTTGCAGACAACAAAATAAAAGTGACTGAAAATTTTTATTTTGTTTTGTGAAGTGTAGAAAAAATTGTGGGAAAAGGAGAAAATGCTGGTTACCTTTGAATACTGCAAAATTTAATGCTTTGACTTTGGAGAAGGCTAAAAAATTTGACTCCTCTATTTTGAAAACAAAATACAGAGTTGAAATTGAATATGATACAAAAAAAAGGTTGTTTTTTTTTTTTTTGAAAATGGAAAAAAAAACACTGTGGAAAGAGGAGAAAATGCTGGTAACCAGCATTTTCTCCTTTTCCCACAATGTTTTTAAGAGCCCTTTACATGGGAGATTGAAAAAAAATTGATCAAGCCAGAAAGGGCTAAACTAACTTGCATGTCCACAGATAAGAAAAGCCTGACTTCCTTTATGAAAGATATATGTTGTTTCATCACGGCATGGCTGTCACAGGTAGACAATTAAACCTTAAGATCGGCACTTACCAGCCTTTCTTAACGTTTTACCAAACGACAAAATTCTAGACTGGTCCAAATTCAAAGCAATTGCAGACCAAAATTAAACGATACTGAAATGACTTTGATTTTTATCTGAAAGGATTGATAACATTGTGGGAAAAGGTGAAGATGCTGTGGTTACTGGCATTTTCCTCCTTTTCCATAATGTTTATCATCATTGAAGACATTGGTAACAAAAAAAGAAGCAGGACCTGCCTTTGCCACCATGCGTACCTGGGTAGTGGACGTCATGTTGATAATTTGTTTTAACTCATTACCAAAAGACAAAATTTTAGGTTTGTCCAAATGGAAAGCACTTGCAGACGACAAAATGAAAGAGACTGAAAATTTTGAATTTGTTTTGTCAAAGGTAGAAAATATTGTGGGAAAAGGAGAAAATGCTGGCTACCAGCATTTTCTCCTTTTCCCACAATGTTTTCTAAAGGCTTCTTTCTCAGGGTTGTCAAAAGTAGGGATTGTGTGGTAATGGGTTAATCTGGAGATCTGGACATTATTATTTTACAAGTAACTTTTTCATAGTTTAATGAGTCACATGAATAACTTTTATAAGTTTGGTATGAATTTCTTTTGACTATTTTGCATTTAACTCTTTACCCCATAAGGCATTTCTATGGTATCTCTAATTGACCCTAAATAACAGCAAGGATGAAGCCATTTCTTATGTGTGTATGACACCTTTTGATAGCACAGAAAACATTGTGACAAAATGTGAAATTGCTCGTCATGAGCAATTTCACCTTTTGCCACGATATTTTCCAAAGGCTCCTACAAGCAATGCGTAGTAATGAGTATCTATGGAGTAAAGGGTTAAAGTAAAAATTTAATGAACAGAAATGACAATTAAATATGAATTAATGAATGAAAAAATGAGTGATGACATAATTGAACCTTTCGCTTGTAGAAAAATTTTCAGTCTAGCCTCCTAAAATCAAAACATTTTCGGACGACAAATTTAGTATAGTCCAAGTGATAGGTTTTATCTTTCAAAGGGAGGAAAACATGGTGCTTACCAGCAAATTATCCTTTTACCAAAATGTTTTTAAAGGCTTCCAGTCTCAGAGTCTTTAACACAAGGGGTTGAATAATGGTAAAGTGTTCAAGGATAGATTATTGTTTTATGTGATGGATCATTGTTTTGAAAAGATGAAGAGGGTTCAGAAACACTAATCATCCAAGATTCAGGCAATTAACCCTGTACATTGTACTTCAAAGCTCCTCTGAGTCAACTGAATATAGAGGGACCAAAGCAGGTAGAGCAGTAGATAGCACAGTCAGGACCTAAAAACCAGGGGTCAGCTGCTATGAATCAACAGCTCTGCAAACTTCTTTTCTAAGATTGATGATAGTCACTGTGAGAGGAATCATTTCTTTTGCCCTTTTCTTTGGGCTGTTGCAAGAGAGCCAAGTTTTGGCAGCTCAGTTGTTAGCGTACAGGACTTCAGAACACAGTCTCGGTAGCTCAGTTGTTGGCGCACAGGACTTCAGAACAAAGTCTCGGCAGCTCAGTTGTTAGCGTACAGGACTTCCGAACAAAGTCTCGGCAGCTCAGTTGTTAGCGTACAGGACTTCCGAATAAAGTCTCGGCAGCTCAGTTGTTAGCGTGCAGGACTTCAGAACAAAGTCTCGGTAGCTCAGTTGTTAGCGTGCAGGACTTCAGAACAAAGTATCGGTAGCTCAGTTGTTAACTAACAGGACTTCAGAAGAAAGTCTCGGTAGCTCAGTTGTTGGCGTACAGGACTTCAGAACATAGTCTTCGTAGCTCAGTTGTTAGCGTACGGGACTTAGAGCAAAGTCTGGTAGGTCAGTTGTTAGCGTACAGGACATCTGAACAAAGTCTCGATAGCTCTGTTGTTAGCGTACAGGACTTCAGAACAAAGCGTACAGGACTTCAGAACAAAGTCTCGGTAGCTCTGTTGTTAGCGTACAGGACTTCAGAACAAAGTCTCGGTAGCTCTGTTGTTAGCGTACAGGACTTCTGAACAAAGTCTCGGTAGCTCTGTTGTTAGCGTACAGGACTTCTGAACAAAGTCTCGATAGCTCTGTTGTTAGCGTACAGGACTTCAGAACAAAGTCTCGGTAGCTCTATTGATAGCGTACAGGACTTCAGAACAAAGTCTGGGTAGGTCAGTTGTTAGCGTACAGGACTTCAGAACAAAGTCTGGGTAGCTCTGTTGTTAGCGTACAGGACTTCAGAACCAAGTCTCGGTAGCTCTGTTGTTACTGTACAGGACTTCAGAACAAAGTCTCGGTAGCTCAGTTGTTAACAAACAGGACTTCAGAACAAATTCTCAGTAGCTCAGTTTTTAGCGTACAGGACTTCAGAACATAGTCTTCATAGCTCAGTAACTGTTGTTAGCGTACAGGACTTGAGAACAAGGGATTGCTGGTATGATCCCTGGTTTGACCAATTTATTCCCAGAGTTCATTATAAAGATTGTGACAGGATTCTTTCCTCTCTTTTTGCAGACAGTATTTATGTGGGAAAGCAGCCAGTGGATTTGAAGGAATATCGCTCAAAGCACTGGTAAAAGGAAGTCCAGGAAAGCATTGGTAGGTGCACTGGCTGCTGCTTTTGAACTTAAATAATGTTGAAAATGGCGTATAACACTATAGAATTATGCAAAACATGGGATTGTCTGGTAAACAGTAAACTATAGCAGACAAACTTAAAATGTTTTTCAAATATTTGTATTTGACTTTGAATAGGTAGAAAACCTTGTAGGAAAAGGAGAAAATGCTGGTTGCCAGCATTTTCTCCTTTTCCTACAAGGTTTTCAAAAGGCTCTTTCCTACGAGGTTGCCTAAACTAGAGATTGTGTGGTAAAGGGTTGAACAATCAAAGCATTGAACATAATTAAATCTTCTAAAAACTTCAAAAGATGACACATTTCATAATTGAGGGATCAGGTCAGCTGAGCAGTAAATTTTAGTTCAGGTACAGTAATTTCAAAAGCTGTTATGTCAAGTTTTACTTAAGTATATTCTTTTGGCAGCCTTTATTAGAATTGTAGCAAATCTTAATTGGAAAACGTTGTGGTCAGAGGATGAATTGTATGTCACCAGCTATTTCCTCTCTTGACAGAATGCTCATGTCAATTGATACATTATAATTCGTGATGGTTATCCAAAGTCATTATCCAAAGAAATTTTGAAGCCTGTAAGTCAAAGATATCTTCAAACCTGTAAGTCAAAGATATCTTCAAGCCTGTAAGTCAAGGCTATTTTCAAGCCAGTAAGCCAAGGATATTATCAAGCCTGTAAGCCAAGGATATTATCAAGCCTGTAAGTCAGATATCTTCAAGCCTGTTAGTCAAAGATATCTTCAAGCCTGTAAGTAAAAGATATCTTCAGGCCTGTAAGTCAAGGATATTTTCAAGCCTGTAAGTCAAGGATATTATCAAGCCAGTAAGCCAAGGATATTATCAAGCCTGTAAGTCAAAGAAATTTCAAACCTTTACTAACCTTTCTCAAGTTTTGACGATGCTGAGATAAGACATTTGAAAACATTTGTGGTTTCCCCTTTTTCTGCAATGTTTTCTTCCCTATCAAATACAAACCGCATCATTTGAGGCTCAATTTAGTAGTTGTTTGCCCCTGCTCTCAATCTCTGCAAGTCTAAGACTTTGTCATTTTGCAAAGTGTTCATATAGATTTTTATCTCAGATAATTTTGAAATTGATCGCATCATCTTAAATGGTTCATTATAAAGTCATAACACATCAAAAGACGGTAGAAAACATGGTGTGGTGAATTGATGTTGAGGTTTAAATGCCTGTTTAACCCCTTAATAGGGCATTGAATTAGATTTTCATTTGCAGGGTTTTTTTACGGAAGAGAACCTTAACAAGACAGCTAATTTTGTGTTTTGTATGCAAAATGGCTGTAAAAATGGCAGACAGAAACATACATAAAAAACACAATGAATTTGCAAATCTTCTCTTATTTTACAGTAAAATTTCATATTCCTTTAGTAGTAGTATTGCTAGTGATTATTTAATTCCCTGACACATTAGGGTGGCGATACAGTGGCGTCCAAGAAGGAAAGTAGAAGGCTGAGGTGCATGTAGTAGGATCATGATTTTGGTTTTTGTCATGCTGTTTTCCTCGTTCTTATCGCGGGGTAATGTTTTATCCTCCATTGACTTTTCGAGAGCAGAGCAAAGGAACAACGGATGAATAAATGTGTTGATAGAGTTCGTTTTCATAGATAGTGCAAATGAATGTCATGAAGACACAGTGTCAGCATAGTGTGAACACCTTCAGAACACCATAAATGCCAAGTGCATGCACTGTGAGCACCATTAACCCATTACCACACAATCCCTACTTTTGACGCCCCTGAGAAAGAAGCCTTTTGAAAACACTGTGGGAAAAGGAGAAACCAGCATTTTCTCCTTTTCCCACAGTGTTTTCTATCCTTCCCAGAACAAATTTCAATTTTTCAGTCATCTTTATTTTGTCGTCTGCAAATGCTTTCAATTTGGACCAGTCTGAAATTTTGCCGTTTGATAATGGGTTAATTCGTTGCGACAAAATCCCGGGTTTTGACACCTTTGAAGAAAAAGTCTTTTGAAAACAGTGTGGGAAAAGGAGAAAATGCTGGTAACAAGCAATCTGGGCAAGTTAAAAAATTTGTTCTCTGGTAGAGTTAACTCAATCTGCAGTTTTAACAACCTTGAAGAATTAGGCCTACTAAAAACATTTTTGGAAAAGGAAAAAATGCTGGTAACTAGCATTTCCTCCTTTTCCCATAATGTTTTCTACAATTTCTGATTCAATTTTCTACATTTCAGCCACAGTAAAATTATCGTCTGCAACTTCTTTCAATTTGGATCAGTCTATCATTTGGTGAAGAGTTAACCCTTTACCCCATAAGGCATTTCTATGGTATCTCTAATTGATCCTGTATAACAGCAAGGATGAAGCCGTTTCTTATGTGTATATGACACCTTTTGATAGCATAGAAAACATTGTGGCAAAAGGTGAAATTGCTCGTGACGAGCAATTTCACCTTTTGCCCAATGTTTTCCAAAGGCTCCTACAAGCAATGCATAGAAATGAGTATCTATGGAGCAAAGGGTTAAAGGTATTGATACCATATTTTATTGCTAGTGATTTTTGTCTTATCTTCACAAAAATCAATATGAAATATATTTTTGATTTCTCATAGGTATCATTGATGCCTAACCTTTTACCACACGGCAAAATTTACAAAGTCTTATTTAGTGTCTGATCCAGGGTGTGCGATTGCGAGAAATGCGCAAGTCTTTCATGATTTTCTAAACCATTGCGCTACAATTTGCCCACAAAAGATAATTAGGCAATTAGCGTTTGATCACTGATTAACGCTCGAATGCCGATGTGAAAATCACTTTCACAGGCAGCACAACTGTACAGGGATATGTTTATAAGCTGTAATTCATGATTCCTGAATTGTATTAGATCATTTCTATAAATCAAGAGTGACTTCCCTTTCTTACCCCATGGATTTTTATCATGGGTACCGAATAAGATTGTTATTTTACCCAAAAATGTCTGCCAATTATTGCTCTCAGACGATAGCAGTGTCTTTTTAGGGTCGACTGACTTCACAGTTATAGGGGAAACAGGTATTCCTCACAGCTTAACCCTTTACTCCATACATGTAGATACTCATTTCCACGCATTACTTGTAAGAGCCTTTGGAAAATATTGTGGCAAAAGGTGAAATTGCTCGTCACGAGCAATTTCACCTTTTGCCACAATGTTTTCTACACTATCAAAAGGTGTCATATACACATCAGAAACGGCTTCATCCTTGCTCTTATTTATGGTCAGTTAGAGATACCATAAAAATGCCTTATGGGGTAAAGGGTTAAATACCCGCTGTACTGTCTATGTAATGAAGCGATGTATTTTACCTGTCTTACCTTGTATGTGTTTGTTTTGTAATGTTGTGTATGTCAACAAAGGCTTAAATTATCATCTGAGAGTAATAGCTTCTAGATTTAACCCTTCACCACTTTATGACGACTTTTGACGACCCTAAGGTAGAAGCCTTTGGAAAACGTGGGAAATGGAGAAAATGCTGGTAACCAGCATTTTCTCCTTTTCCCACAATGTTTTCTACCCTTCCCAAATCAAATTTCGATTCTTCAGTCACATCTGTTTTGTCGTCTGCAAATGCTTTCAATTTAGACCAGTCTATAAATTTGTTGTTTGGTAAAGAGTTATACATAGATCAGTAACAGGTCTCCAACTCTTATTTATCAAAATAAATGTAAGCAAAGTACTGATATTCCATTCAAATACAAGATTGTCAAGATGAGTTTATTTTGATGTTACTATTAGTTTCGTATTAATAAAATAAAATTTTGTCGTTTGGTAGAGAGTTAACTCTTTCTCATGTGACAGAACTTTGGACTCGTCCAAATTAAAAGTATTTACAGGCATCAAATTCACCCCAGCTTAAAATATGATTTCTGTCTATGAAATGGTAGAAAACATTGTGAGAAAAGGAGAATATTGTAGTAACAAGCATTTTTTCCATTTCTAAGCGTTTTCAAAAGAGTTTTTCTGTGGGGGTCGTTAAACTTGAGACTGAAATACTGTAAATTGTTGGGAAGATGAAACTATCTACGCCCACACCTCCTTTACCCAGTGTGGCCTGCTGACAATTTCTTTTAGCTCCACTGTTTAACACTTTACCAGACGACAAAGTTTACATCTAATCCAAATTGAAAGCAGTTGCAGACGACTAAATAAATAAGACTGACAAGATAGAAATTTGTTTTGGGACAGATAGAAAATATTGTGGAAAAAGGAGAAAATGCTGGTTATCAGCATTTTCTCCTTTTTCAACAATGTTTTAAAAGAATGTCTTGACATATTAGGAAAAACACTGGAATGTTTTAGTTAACCCATTACCACACAATCCCTACTTTTGATGACCCCGAGAAAGATGCTTTTGGAAAATATTGTGGGAAAATGCTGCCAGCATTTTCTCCTTTTCCCACATTGTTTTCAACCCTTCACAAAATAACTTTCAGATTTTCAGTCACTTTTATATTGCCATCTGCAAATGCTTTCGATTTGGACAAACCTGAAATTTTGTCGTTTGGTAAATTGAGTTAACTGTTGAATGGAGTCGTTATCAGAAACCATGTTGGTTCAAACTGGGCATAGAATTCGGAAGTTTTTGAAGTTGAAGTAACTTTTTCAGTGGGGTATACTTTTTAAAAAAGATTATCTCATGGGGTCCCCTTGATTGAATAATTCCATTTATGGTCATAGACCTTTTTATAATGTCTTACTTCACATGCATAATTTTATGATTATCGATGGTGAAATAGCTCATTGATAAAAATATCTTTTTTTTTTCTTTGGTAAAAATTCACCCTACTGTTTTCTATAATGTGGTTCATGAAATTCATATCTTTTTTCATACATAAATTTCTTTTTTAATATGATGTCATATAGTGTTTCAAAAGGCTTCATTCTCAGAGGCATGAGATTGTTTGGTGAAGGGTTTTTACCCTTTACTCCATAGATACTCATTTCTACGCATTGCTTGTTGGAGCCTTTGGAAAACGTTGTGGCAAAAGGTGAAATTGCTCATGTTCAAGAACAAATTTCATAGCTACGATTGATTTATCATCCGCAAATAGTTTTGATTTGGCACAACATTGTAGATAAAGGAGAAAAATGCTAGAAACCAGCATTTTCTATAATACTCACCTATTGTCTACCCTTTCCTAGACAAATTTTGTCATTTGAAACTGTCATGTCTAATTTTGTTTTCTACAAATGCTTTCTATTAGGATCATAGGTCTAAAATTTTATGGTCTATTAAAAAGTTAATCATTCACTGTTTGGGAAAAGAGAGTAGTCATGAGAAATAAAATTTTTGTTGAGAGATGAAAATATGAAATTTATTTCTTTTTAAGATAAAATCAGTTCTATGATAAAATCAGAGGTCATTTTCCACAATACTGCTTTTGAGAAAAATTCTCATTATGAAAATGTAAACGTCCATTTACACCTATACTTTTGTGGTAAAATGACTTTTTACCCATTATTGTATAAAAGTGGTGCTTTCACATCCTCCACTTAACCCATTACCCAATACACCATTTTGAGACCGTCCCAAATTCAAAGAAGCTGCAGATGACAACTGAAATGTTGCTAGTAGTGGGTTTTAAGATACAGACTGCATAGAAAACATTGTGAGAAAAGGTAAAGGTTAACCCTTTACCACACAGCATTGAGTTTCAATAAGCCTATGGAAGAAGGTTTTGAAAACAGTGTGTAAAAAGAGAAAGTCCATTAAATTAAATTAAATTTGTTGTCTGCAAACGCTTTCATATTTTGACTGGTCGAAAATTATGTTGCAGATGGTAAAGAGTTCAAGCTTTGTGGCATACAGAAATTGTAGACTGGTTCAAATGCCAAGCACTTGCAGGTGGCATATAAAACATGCAGTACCTGAAATGATGGAATTTTGTCTTTGAAAGAGTAAAAACATTGTGGGAAAAGGAGAAAATGCTGGTGACCAGCATTTTCTCCATTTCCAACAATGTTTTTTTTTTTGAGAGGATTTTTCTCCAGGCTGTTAAAAAACTCAGAATTGTTTGGTAAAGATCTAAAGAATGAATATCGGTGTAGAAAAGTTTTAACTCTTTACCACACTACAAAAATGTAGAATTATCCAAATTGAAAGCCAAAGCAGACGACAATTTAAATGTGGGTCAAATGATTAAATGATGTTTGATAGGGTAGAAAACATTGTGGAAAAAGGAGAAAATGCTGGTTACCAGCATTTTCTCCTTTTTCTACAATGTTTTCAAAAAGCTTCATTCTCAGGGTCGGTAAAGTGTTAATATTTCGAGGTTGTCAACATCCTAACAAACAAGCTACTGTATCCCACAGCTATGGTTGAGTTGTCATGGAAATAAAATGTTTTGAAATTACAATGATCACTCTTAAAAAAAATGATTTAATATATTTACCTCATACAGTAGATTTTTTTTCTGCCTGTCTCCATGAATACCGTGAAATGTGTTGTTGGTCTACAAGAAAATGGAGGGAAGAAACATATGTTGTGAATTTAACTCTTTACCACAAAATCCCGACTTTTGACGACCCCAAGAAAGAAGCCTTAAGAAAACATTGTGGGAAAAGGAGAAAATGCTGGTAACCAGCATTTTCTTTTTTTTTCCCACAATGTTTTCTGTAACCCTTCCCAAATCAAATTTCAACTTTTCAGTCACATTTATTTTGTCGTCTGCATAAATAATAATAATATTATGTTTTCAGTTTAACCTTTTCCCAAACATAATCCCTGGTTTTAAAACCTTGAGATAGAAGTCTTGAAAACATTGCGGGAAAAGGAGAAAATGCTGGTAACCAGCATTTTCTCCTTTTTCCACAATGTTTTCTACCCTACTGGAAACAAATTTCAATTGTTGAGTTACATTTATTTTGTCATCTGCAAGTGCTTTCAATTTGGACCGGTCCAAAATTTTGTCGTTTGGTAAAGGGTGAAACTAGTCTAAAATTTTCTTGTGTGGTAAAGAGTTAAGGTTAATCCAGGGAGGAAATCATTGTGAGAAATGGCAAGGTTCAGATGAAATGAATTACTAATACATCTCCATTTGTCTCAATGTTTTTTATGGGACACTACAGGAGAAGAGCAAGTGTTATATCCACACTGCTGGTCTATTATTCATTCCCATAAAACATATTTTCAGATTGGTCTGTTTCAATGTTGCTCAAATGATGTGGTTAATAGTTTTTCAAATGGTGGAAAATATTGCATGAAAAGGGGCAAAATTTAATGCTGTTTTATCAGCATGTTGTCCTTTTCTCACTGTGTTTGCAAGAGCATTCTTGCTGGGGTTAGAAAATGGGAAAATATGGGATCTCATGGTGTCAGGGGTTACTGCCCTATTCACAGATGACTTGTAATCATATTACCCCCATCAGAGCTCCAGGTAAGTGGGAATGATGGTATTCTAAATCGCTTATTTCTCTTCAAAACCCTATGTTGTGGGTACTCATTAGAATCGTCTCGATGAGATGATTCAAATGTGTACCCACAATATAGAGTTTGATTGAGAATAATTAATAGTTTTAATTTTGATATCAAAATCACTCCCTCCATCTGGAGCTCTGTCCCATGTACTTTGAAATTTTTGTAGATGACATGAATGGCGTTTATCCCTGTACCACACTGCAAAATTTAATTAACACTTGTCCAAACAAGCCCTGGTTTTTACGTGTCTGCAGTAAAAGACTTTTAAAAACACTGTGGGAAAAGGAGAAATTGCTCGTAACGAGCAATTTCTCCTTTTCCCGCTGTGTTTTCTACCCTTTTTGAGAACTTTCTGCCATTTTCTCAAAATTTAAAATTGTCGCCTGTAAACTCTTTTAGTTTGGAAGAGTCCGAAATTTGTCGTTTGGGAAAGGGTAATACTTGTCCAAATTGAAAACATTTGCAGACGACAAATCAAATGCGACTCTAATGATAATATTGTCATTTGAAAAAGACAAAATATTGTAGGAAAAGGAGAAAATGCTGGTAACCAGCATTTTCTCCTTTTCCCACATATATTTTCAAAAGCTTTCTTTCTCATGGCCATTTAAAATTAGGGTTGTGTGGTAAAATAAGCTCATGACATGTCTGGTAGTGGTGGCCATTTTTCCCTATCCAAGAATGTTGTGGAAATACTTTTCCCCATCTACGCAAGCCAAGGCTGACAGTTCACTAGGCTACTCTACCCTTGGTGGATCAAGCTTGATTTTTACATTCCCCCGATATGCTTTTTCATTGAATGCAGCCAGCTCTAACTGCAATGAATGAAATCGCTCGTAGCATTTCATCTTTGATAAAAAAAAGAAGAAGGTCTCTACCTTTCGAGTAGAAGGTAAACATAGAAACCTGCATGGATGTCTGCTTATCGCTTCATGTGTATTCTTAAGCGGTTTGTAAAACAACATTTCATTGGCTTTTAGAAATATGATGAAAAGGGGGATAATAACCAGCATCCAATAGAGGGCCCATCACAGGAATCTCGAAATCAGACTCAATCAGCCAAGGTAAGATCCATGTAGTGATAGTAACCTTGGCTCGCGAAGATGATTTTTCCCCTAAGGATGGCAAAAATAGGGAGATCTTTCTGAGTACAAGGTCACTGCTCAACTGTACAGGACTGACCCACATAGCTCAGTCTGTCTGTGCATGTCAATTACTCTTCGAAGATTCGACCCGTCTGCTATTACGCATCACCAACTCCATAATACTAGGCAAAATATTAGGGCTTATACCGAAGCTATTACCCGAGCCTGTTGGGGCTGTTGAAAATTAATAAATGTCTGGTGCATATGTTACGTGCTAGCCGATCATAGCTGAATGAATCGCATCAGGTAGCTTTTTATTGCATAAACATTTATTTTAGTCTGAAATTTTTGTAGAAAATTAGTCTGGTTCTGTACCCAGAATGCCCAAATTAGTTAAAAGTGTATTTATTTTATGCCTTCTAGCGGGAGATAATGAACAGTTCGGATAGTATAGGACTTGTAATTGTCAAGGTTTGGGTCAGCCCAGAGGATGTGGGTTCTTTTCCCATGGCTGTCCATCTAAAATTACTAAAAGTGATGATACACCAAGCATGTTAATTCATTACCAAATGACAATATTTTAGGCTTGTCTAAATCGAAATCATTTGAAGACGACAAAATAAAAATGACTGAAAATTTGAAATTTGTTTTGTGAAGGGTAGAAAACACTGTGGGAAAAGGAGAAAATGCTCGTTACCAGCATTTTCTCCTTTTCCCACAATGTTTTCTAAAGGCATCTTTCTCAGGGGCGTCAAAAGTAGGGATTGTGTGGTAATGGGTTAAAAGAACCTGGCTTATCTTAAAGGACAGGTTCTTCCTGTATCTTGCACAGTCCCCAGTAACAAAACTTAACAGACTTCAGGAGGGCGTCACACATATGCATATGTATGAGCAACTTTTGGTAACAATAAATAAACCCAAATAAAATCAATCAGCTGTACATGTTAAACCATGAAGAAAACTTCCATTCTTTGAACCATTACTACTGCTTATTGTCTGCAGATGCTTTCAATTTGGAAAGAACTAAAATTTCCTGGTCAGGTAAAGACTTATTGGTTGTGGGTCAGAAATTGTTGGCAAAGAATGCATTGTTTTTTGTTTCTGACCTACTTTTACCATAGAAACTAAAAAATCTTGCTATCTGAAAAAAATATCAGTGCTATTATTGTTCTGTACTTCTAAAGAAACAAGACTTTTCCACCTGTGTTTCCTGTCAAAAGAGCAAGAATTCTATTATACAAAGTAAAACAAAAAACTTTTTGTTTGTGGGTTTTATAATTTTAGTCCCAGTATTTCTCTTATACCAAACAATTAGTTTCCTTTCCCACAATGTTTTCAAAAGATTAATGACCATGAGCCGGCAAAGTGGCCAAGCCCTGTATGTAGCTCAGAGGGTCAATCCTGGGGCTTCAAATTAACCCATTCCCAAACATCAAATTTTAGACTCTTCCAAACTCAAAGAGTTTGCAGACGACAATTTTAAATTTGATAAAAATGGCAGAAAGTTCTCCATATGGGCAGAAAACATTGCGGGAAAAGGAGAAATTGCTTGTGACGAGCAATTTCTCCTTTTCCCACAGTGTTTTCAAAAGACTTGTACTGCAGACACGTAAAAACCAGGGCTTGTTTGGGAAAGGGTAAAGGGGTCACTGGTTCAAATGCCTAGCTGGGTCTTTACAAAAATTGATGACAGTCATTGTGACAGGATCTGTTTATTGCTTACTGCTGATTTTAGTGTTTTGATACTGGTTATTTGGAGAAAGCAGCTAATGGCATTGGAAGAATATTGTGCAAAGACGTAGTGCTGGTAAATAGAAATTGAGGAAAGCATTTGTACTTGTTCTGACTTCTATGAGATAATTAATATTAATGTCAGAAACTCTGTTTTAACCCCGTACCAAACAACAAAATTTTAGACTGGTCCTAATTGAAAGCACTTGCAGAGGACAAAATAAACGCAACTCAAAAATTGAAATTTATTTCCAGTGGTTTCTTTTTTCAGTGTGGTTACCAGCATTTTCTCCTTTTCCCACAATGTTTTCTACCCTATCACATAGAAAAATCATCTTTTTAGCAACTGTTGATTTGTCATCTGCAAAATGCTTTCAATTTGGTTTCGTCCAAAATTTGCCGTTTGGGAAAGGGTTAAACAGGGTTTTAACAGCTTAGGTCATTTCATGGTCATTACTGCATTAATGCATACATTTCCTGGCTTCCTCACAGCAGCACTGATCCAGCTTTCTTTCGAAGTCACAGACTACTTTCTCACATTCATCAGAGATGAGAGGTGAAAAATCGCTTGATAGAAAGTTTGCCTCGATCACAATACAGTCATTGAAAGGGTAGTGTCACCAATAGACCCAATTTGAAAGGGAAACTTGTCATGGGGTAAAAAATATGAGAATATTATAAGAAATTTGACAAATCAGGGCTAAAAAAAAAATCTTTCTTTTGTTGAAAAAAAATGAATCAAGAATGCGAATATCTCATCTGTGACAACGATACCCATTGAAAAAAGGTCTGGTTATCCATTCAGTAGATTTCAAAGGCAGTGTAATAGAAAACCCTCTATTTTTTTCGTGTTAACTCTTAACCACTCTATTACGACTTTTAACAACAATTAGAAAGAAGCCTTTTGAAAACATTGTGGGAAAAGGAGAAAATGCTGGTAACCAGCATTTTCTCCTTTTACCACAATGTTTTCTACCCTTCCCAAACCAAATTTTAAATTTTCAGACACATGAATTTTGTTGTGTGCAAAATTGCTTTCAATTTAGACCAGTCTGCAATTTTTGTCGTAAATAGAAGAGAGAATGTTTGTGCTGTTAAGCATGACTCGCTGATCTTTTGCGGACACAGTAGATCAAGATCAGACTGCACAGAACATGCAGTCTGATCTTGGATCTACACTATTCATAGATAAGAGGATATTTTTCTACAAAAAATAAGTTAGAAATAAACTAGTAAAATTATTCCAGATTTTACTATCGACTTGAAAGTTTTATTTAACTTACGTAACAGGAGAGGGATCCAAAAAAATTCAATCCTTTAACCCTTAACAGCACAAGTTCGGGTTTTAATAACCATGAGAAAATACCTTTTCAAAAATATCGCGGAAATGCGAGAAAATGCTGGTTACCAGTTGCAATGTTTTTTCCACCCTAGGACAGGCAGTAATCATCATTTTAGCTTTATTTGTCATGCTCGTATATACTTTCGATTTGGGACTGATGAAAATTTTGTTTGGTAAAGAGTTTACCCATTACCACACAATCCCTACTTTTGACGACCCTGAGAAAGAAGCCTTTAGAAAACATATTGTGGGAAAAGGAGAAAATGCTGGTAACCAGCATTTTCTCCTTTTCCCACAATGTTTTCTACTCTTCACACAACAAATTTCAAATTTCGAGTCACTTTCATTTTCTCGTCTGCAAAATTAATGCTTTCGATTTGGACAAACCGTAAGAGTCGTTTGGTGAAGAGTTAAGAAAAAAGAAATTCAATCCTGTAAGGCTCATATGAATATCTCTAGATCATGTTTCACATTTTCTATCTTTTGCTGATCTTGCTTTTAAAACTTTTCATTCTCCTGATCGTTTTAACCCTTTACCAAAGAATCCCTGCTTTTTACAACCCTGAGATAGAAAACCTTTTGAAAATCTTTCATGAGCATTTTCTCCTTTTATCACAATGTTTTCAAAATATTTCTTTCTCAGGGTCGTCAAAAGTCAGGATTGTGTGGTAAAAGGTTAAAAATATTCTTTAGTCTTATTGTTCAGAGTTTTGACAATGTGAAAGTAACAGAACTTTTGATTGGCTTAACAAAACAGTTTAGCCAATCAGAAGTTCTGTTACTTTCACAGTTAGAAAATCGTGAAGAACAACAGCAAGAATGTTCTTAAGAATGGTTGGTGAATATGGACTCTGGGTTATTTATTACATAGTACGTTGCCAGTTTTATGGGAATTAAAATGCTTTGAAAAAATATATTTATGTGAAATACTTTACATAATTTATGTACAAAAAAAAAATCAAAGGGGACCTATGAAAGTAAAAACTTGCCTTAACTCTTTACCACACAATCCCGACTTTTCACGACCCTGAGAAAGAAGCCTTTTGAAAACATTGTGGGAAAAGGAGAAAATGCTGGTAACCAGCATTTTCTCCTTTTCCCACAATCTTTTCTACCCTTCCTGAACCAAATTCCAATTTTTCAATCACATTTATTTTTTCATCTGCAAATGCTTTCAATTTAGACCAGTCTAAAATTTTCTTGTGTGGTAAAGAGTTAACTCTTTACCGAACGACAAAATTACAGACTGGTTCAAATTGAAAGCATTTGCAGACAACAAAATTAATCTGACTGAAAGTTTGAAATTTGTTTTGGGAAGGGTAGAAAACATTGTGGGAAAAGGAGAAAATGCTGGTTACCAGCTTTTTCTCCTTTTCCCACAATGCTTTCATAAGGCTTCTTTCCAAGGGTTGTTAAAAGTCAGGATTGTGTGGTAAAGAGTTAATATATCTAGAATTTGAAGGTTGACCCTTGATATTTAGACAGAGGCTTTTTGAAAACATTGTAGGGAAAAGAAGAAAATTAATGCTGGCTACCAACAACAATGCTTTCTTCCTTTTCAGAAAATCTGAACAGTAGAGTCACATTTAACCCTTTACCAAATGACAGTTTTAGACCCGTCCAAATTGAAAGCATCTGCAGACAACAAAATCAGGGTGACTCAAAAATTGAAACTTGTTTTTGGGAAGAGTGGAAAACATTGTGGGAAAAGGAGAAAATGCTGGTTACCAGCATTTTCTCCCTTTCCCACAATGTGTTCTATAGGCTCCTTTCTCGGGGTTGTTGAAAGTTGGGATTGTGTGGCAAAGAGTTAACTCCCTTTTTAGAAAATCTGAAGAGTTGCATTGAACTACCGGCATTTACCAAACAACACAATTTTGGTCTCGAATAAATTGAAAGCATAAGCTGACAACAATTTAAATGTTGCTTCAGTAATGGTTTCTGTTATTTGATAGAGTAGAAAACATTGCGGGAAAGGATAAAATATGCTGGTTTACCAGCATTTTCTTCTTTTCCAAAAATGTTTTCTAATCTATCAAGGCTTCTTTCTTACGGTTGTGAAAAGTCAGCATTGTGTGATAAAGGGTTAATTTAAAATTTGTAATAATTGTCACCCACTGCTTGTCATGAAATTATGAGTCATGTTGTTGTTTTTTCCACACCTTTTAGATGTACCTTTGAGTCTGCGCCTTAACTCTTTACCACACAATACCTACTTTTGAGAAAGAAGCCTCTAGAAAACATATTGTGGGAAAAGGAGAAAATGCTGGTAACCAGCATTTTCTCCTTTTCTCACAGTGTTTTCTACCCTTCGCAAAACAAATTTCAAATTTTCAGTCACTTTTATTTTGTTGTCTGCAAATGCTTTCAATTTGGACCAGTCTAAAATATTGTCATTGGTAAAGGGTTAACTCTTTACCACACAAGAAAAATTTAGACTGCTCCAAAATTGAAAGTATCTGCAGATGACAAAATGGTAGTAAATGTGCCTGAAATATTGAAATTTTGTTTGAGAAGGGTAGAAAACATTGTGGGAAAAGGAAAAAATGCTGGTTAACAGCATTTTCTCCTTTTCCAACAATGTTTTCAAAAGGCTATTTTGTCAGGATCGTTAGGAGTCAGGATTGTGTGGTAAAGAGTTAAGCCTTTACCAGACATTAAAATTTTGGTCTTGTCCAAATTCAAAGCATTTGCAGACGACAATTTCAATGAGGCTCAAATGGTGCAATTTTGCTTTTATAAGGTAGAAAACATTGTGGGAAAAGGAGAAAATGCTGGTTTCCAGCATTTTCTCCTTTTCCCACAATGTTTCAAAGGGCCTCTTTGACAGGGTTGTGAAAACCAAGGATTGCTTTGTAGAGGGTTAACTCTTTACCACACGAGAAAATTTTAGACCAGTCCAAATTGAAAGCATTTGCAGACGACAAAATAAAGGTGACTGAAAAATAGAAAGTTGTTCTAGGAAGGGTAGAAAACACTGTGGAAAAAGGAGAAAATGCTGGTTACCAGCATTTTCTCCTTTTCCCACAGTGTTTTCAAAAGGCAACTTCTTCAGGGGCGTCAAAAGTAGGGATTGTGTGGTAATGGGTTAAAGCCCATGTAGCTATCAAAGATAAACAGTGTGGGTGTTAAATATGCATTTAAATAATGATTCATAATGGTTATAAGTGTGGAAATTATTTTGAAGATGACAATTTGTTACTTTGTGGTTGGTCCAAGTGTCAGTGCCGGCAGTAAAAAAATTACAAAAACCTGGCAACATTTGTCCTGGTTTTAAGATTTTTTTCTGCAAGCGACCTTAGGACCCAACTCGTAATAACAAAATTTAAATGTAATATTCACAATGATTTCCATACTTTAAACACTGCGGGAAAAGGAAAAAATGCTGGTAACCAGCATGTTCTCCTTTTCCCACTGTGTTTTCTACCCTGTTGTAAGCAAATTTCAATTTTTGAGTTACGATTTTTTTGTCGTGTGCAAGTGCTTTCAAGTTGGACCAGTAAAAAATTTTGTCAATTGGTAAAGAGTAATCTGGAATTAAAAAGATACCCTATATTGTTTACTTTTGGCCACTATAGGGCCTTTAGATATAACAGTATTCTGCTTAGGATTATTCAGTAAGGGCACAATTGTCCCACACACTTGCAGAAATAGAGGACAATTGACCCCAAACACTTGCAGAAATATGGGTTAATTGTCCCATACACTTGCAGAAAAAGGGGACAATGGTCCCCCAATTTCAGATACAAGGGACAATTGTCCCACACTCTTTCAGAAGAAGGGGACAATTGTCCCACACAACAGCAGAAAAAGGAGACACTGTCCCATACACTTACAGAAATAGGGGACAATAATGTCCTACACACTTGCAGAAATAGAAAACAATTCTTTCATACACTTGCAGAAATAGGGGACACCTATCTCACACACATGAAGAAATAGGAGACATTAAAGGTGACCCTTCAGATTATGGGAAGAAAATTTTACAAAAATACAAAAAAAATCATCCCTATACTCCCAAAGTCTTATAAATTTTATTCATAAAACCTCTGTAGTCGAAAACCATCCAACAACTATATAAATTAGATATTTACCACAGCCCAGGTCCATACTGAAGGGGGCACGATCTATTTTTACATCAGCAGCTCGTTCATTTACATACCGGAAATATACAGAGGAAGCTTTAAACATAGTATCCGAAGTTCTAGACATCATGGAAAATAATTACATGTTTGTTATGTTATGGAATTTATTAGTCATTAGTCACGTGCAAGTCACTTAGCATTCCCACAATGCTTTTCTGATTTTGGCGGGAAATCTAAAAATAGCTTAAGAGGCTACGTAGCCTTTTAAGGGAAGACATGTACCACCAAAAAAATTCTTTTTGGTAATTTTATGATTCTTATTTACTGATGATTTGTATTGTTTTTTCATATGAATTTCAGTGACATATATATTTCTTAATTTGATGTGATGTGAAAATTCTAAATACCCACCTTTAATTTGACTCCATTCAATTGCAGCAATAGGGGGCACACATACAGAAGTAGGGGACACACTGTCCCATACTTTTGCAGAAGCAGGGGACACATAAACCACACACTTGAAGAAATAGCTGACAATTGACCCAAACCTCTTGCAGCAATAGGGGGCAATGTTTGTCCTCATACACTTGAAAAAAAAATACAGACATTTTCATAATTGTAACAAGGTTGTTTGCTCTGTAACATTTATAAATGTGTTACTAGTTTTTGCAACAAAAAGACAGTATTGCCCATGATGCAAGCATAACCTATTAACAGAGAGAGAGTGACAGAGAGAGAAGAAAAGAAGAGACATATTTACGTAATAGATTACTTGTAATTGAAACCAATCACGATGCAATCCCTACTTTTGATGATCCTGAGAAAGAAGCCTTTAGAAAAAATTGAGGGAAAAGGAGAAAATGCTGGTTTCCAGCATTTTCTCCTTTTCCCACTATGTTTTCTACTCTTCACAAAACAAATTTCAAAATTTTCAGTCACTGTTATTTTGAAATGCTTTTGGACATACCGAAAATTTTGTAGTTTGGTAATGAGTGAATTTTTGTTTAAAGAGTTATGGCTATGAAGCTTTTTATTTTGTCTTTTTCAGGTGAGTGTTAAATTTTGATGCAGAAAATCTAGAAATGGAGGTGAAAGGTTGTGCAGAGGGTAATGTAGACAACCATAAGATATGGAATATTATGTTGTAGTAACTTTTCCTTTTGCTTGTATTTTGCTTCGAGCAGCATCAAAAAACTTGATACTTAAAGTTTAACCCATTACCTCACAATCGCTACTTCTGACGACTCTGAGAAAGAAGCCTTTAGAAAACATTGTGGGAAAAGGAGAAAATGCTGGTAACCAGCATTTTCTCCTTTTCCCACCATGTTTTCTATCCTTCCCAAACCAAATTTCAATTTTTGATTCACATTTATTTTGTCATCTGCAAAATGCTTTCAATTCGGACAAGTCTAAAATTTTGCTGTTTGGTAAAGGGTTAAGAAGATGTCTGAATTTTATCTCTCAGCAAGATGTTAACACAATTCTCAAGAAAGTTACTACATCAAAATACCAGTGTACCTCCGAGTATAATTACATTCAGAAATTTTAACAACAAAATATTGCATAAATGTCTCCATATGTATGACTATTTAAAGGCAGTAGTTTGACAAGTCAAATGAGAAATCAGTAGCAACTAGTCCACATAACAGTTTCGTCATCATACCAAAATTTGGAACCATACTTATTTATGTTTTTTTATGGTAATTCTGTTTAATCCATGTGCATTGCAATTATTGGAGCTAAAAATTTCTTAATACATGTACATGCAAAAACTTACTATGTTCAGTTTTTTCTTGTATCATAATCTGCTCAATGTGAAAGAGCCAAAAGTCACTGATATTGTATTCAATTGAGAGTATTAGGTTTCCAATGACATACCATTGTTCCACATTCCATTAACAATATTGAATGTATTTATATTTAATATGTTGCCTATTGTTATGATTTTGTAGACTTGTATGGGGTCACCTAAATTGGTAGTCTTTTGAATGAAAAATAACTCGGAAACTGTTGCTGCTGCAAAAAAAACTTTGAAGTTGTATTTATATGTGAAAAACCATTGATAAAATAACTTTGTTAGAAGAAGAATTAACAACCAAAAGTTTTGTTTCATTTTTGATGAAACTGAAAAATCAAACATTGTTTGCCAGTGATAAAATATTGATATGAAATTTTAGGCTGAAGTTTTCTATCGTTTGACAACATGAAACCCAGACATTTGCATATTCAATGGCATTACCTTTGCATATTACTTACTACCCAATACGTTCCACAGGAATTTACAAATATGATTTATAGAATCTAATTTGCCACAGTTCAATTTTGCCACACAAGTTAGTATATAATTATCCTGTTGATTTATGAATACAGCATGATTTACTAGTATTATTGCAGAGAAAGTGTTTTTTTTTTGTCATTGAAAAATTAATTTTGCTTACTTACCCTGAATAGTAATTTGTTGCAAGAAGTACTTTTAACACTTTCTACGGAACAGACTTGTGTTTTATATACCCTAAAGGAAAACATCACAGAAAATAGTGCAAAAAGGGGAAAATAATGTAAACTAGGATTTCCTCTCTTTCCACCGGCTTTTTACTCCCTTGAGATTCAATAGGTCCAAAATTTTGCTATGTTGGACAGTTAACCCCTTACCATACAATGATGACTTTTTATGACCCTGAGGTAGAAGCCTTTGGAAAACTTTGTGGGAAAAGGAGAAAATGCTGGTAACCAGCATTTTCTCCTTTTCCCACAATGTTTGCTACCCTTTCTAAATCAAATTTTTCATTCTTTAGTCACATTTATTTTGTCATCTGCAAAATTAATGTTGCCAATTTGGACCAGTCTACAGCTTTGTCATTTGGTAATGAGTTAAGTTACAAAAAAGAGTTTTGACAGTAAGATAACCAGACTTGCTCTAAATAGTAATTTGATGAAAGAACTACTTTTTAATGGGTAAATGCCATTGAAGTTACTAGAAAAGGTTGATAGACCGATACTGGAGAGTAATGTCATACTAATAACACATCTCTTTTTTTTTTCTGATTATTTCTTCTATCAGAGCTTTGTGATTACTTTGCATTATTATATTTTCATCGATTATTGGAGCTGCCAAGTTGTAGAATGTGATAAGGACCATTTTTGTGGTGTCATGTAGTGTATTGTTTAACTTTATCTCTTTTTCAACCCAGATAGCCCTACCTGTCCGCACTTCATAAAAAACAGCTTATCTCTGTAGATAATAGACAATGAGGACTACTACACTGCATTCCTTAGTAAACACTTTACCACAATAGAAAAGTGCTTACACATTCTTGTGTCATATTGTCTTTAGATAATGCACCTCCCATCACTGAACATTACCAAATGACAAATGTTTAGATTGGTCCAATTTGAAAGCATTTGCAGACAACAAATTAAATATGGTTCAAATGATGAGATGTGTCACTGAAAAGGTGTAAAACATTGTGGGCAAAAGAGAAAATGTTGGTTCTTTTCCGACAATATTTTTCGAGGGCTTTTTCCTCAGTGTGGTGTAGTAATGTTCTTTTTGTTTTCTTAATTTATGAGTGGTTTGCCCTTGATATCTATATTATTTTTAACTTCATATCAGACAACTTTGGAAAATGTTGGAATTGCCAACTGTCAAGTAGAACTTGCATGTAAAAGATTGATTTTGGTTCAGAAGATAGAAAAAAAAAACAACTGTGAGAAAAAACAAAAAGATTTTTACCAAACAGTCCCATCTTCTTATGACCATGAGTAAAAACCTTTACTGTTAGGTCTTGCTAGTAACCAGTATTTTTTCCTAGCAAGAAGCTATGTACAAAAGCTAATTATCACAGACGTGAAAAGATGAGACTACTGGGAAAGAAGGACAGATAATAATGTCTACCACAGGGTTTGAACTTGCAATACCACTACATTACCAAGTTAAGTTTAACCCTTTACTACACAGTCTCTACTTTTGACGACCTTGAGAAAGAAGCCTTTTGAAAAAATTGTGGGAAAAGGAGAAAATGCTGGTAACCAGCATTTTCTCCTTTTCCCACAATGTTTTCTATCCTTCACAAAACAAATTTCAAATTTTCATTCACTTTTATTTTGTCTTCTACAAATGCTTTCAACTTGGACAAGTCCAAAATCTTGTCGTTTGGTAAAGAATTAAATATATTTATTTTACATCAATGAGAAACAAGTTCTTATAACTTATACTAATCTCTCTTGATTCTGCTTCCTGGGAACTACACCAGTACTCGCGCTGAATGTGTGGGCCAATGAAAATCCCTGAAATTGATACCCACTCTCGGGTATCGAACTCAGGACGTTATAATGGTTATGAGGCAGACACTCTACCTCACAAACACGGACACAACTACAATGGACCACAACGGACACGGTACCAATGGGTCAAGGGTTCAGAGTTTTAGGCATTGGATTAGAGAAAATGAGAAAAGTGCTGGGAAAAGGGTAGAAGGAACGAGGAGGTCATAAACTTGACTAATTTGTCACAAAATATTTGGGTTACTAGGTTTTGGGGGGTCTCTTGACAATGGGGACTGCAGAATGTCACCTCGACAGTATCTGGTATTCTTATTGGAAATGAACCCTTTACTGCATGATGAAACCTTAGAGTTGTTTAACCCTTTACCAAACGACAATATTTTAGGCTTGTCCAAATCGAAAGCATTTGCGGATGACAAAATAAAAGTGACTGAAATTTGAAATTTGTTTTGTGAAGGGTAGAAAACATTGTGGGAAAAGGAGAAAATGCTGGTTACCAGCATTTTCTCCTTTTCCCACAATGTTTTCTAAAGGCTTCTTTCTTAGGAGCGTCAAAAGTAGGGATTGTGTGGTAATGGGTTAACCTTTTACCTCACAATCCTGACCTGTAACGACCGTAAGAAAGAGACTTTTATAAAAACATAGTGGGAAAAGGTGAATTTTCCTTTCCTCACAATGTTTTCCATCCTTCCCAAAACAAATTTCAATTGTTCAGCCATAATTATTATCTTGCCTTCAAGCGCTTTGAATTTGGGCTAGTCTAAAATTTTGTTGTTTGGTAAAGAGTTAAAATGAAAGCAATATTGCAGACAAGTTAAATGAGGTTAAAGAATTAAAATTTATTTTTGAAAGGCTAGAAAACATTGTGGGAAAAATAGAAAATGCTGGTCACCAAAATTTTCTGGGTTTTTTTCACATTTTTTTTTTTCCAAAGCTTTATCTTTCAGGGTAAAAAAGCCATTGAAGACGATGTAGAAAAAGGAGAAAATGCTGGTAACTAGCATTATCTGTCCCATACAATGTTTTTTACCCTTTGAAAGAGAGATCATTCCGCAAAAGACAATGTAGAAAAATCAGAAAATGCTGGTAACTAGCATTATCTGCTCGCTACAATGTTTTTTACCCTTTGAAAGAGAGATCTGCAAAGTGATTTGTGTAAATTAACAGTAGCACTGCACATGCTCATTGATGTGCAACCTGATCGTGATCTACACTCCAAAGAACCTACATAAACCTTATGGAATCAGATATTATTGTGGCAAATGCACAAATTTACTGTATACCAGGATGACTCTTACATTACTGAAGTAGACAAAATGATGCACCTGTTTTGTTATCATTGAGAATGATAGGTATAACCCTTTACTACACAATCCCGACTTTTAATGACCCTGAGAAAGAACGCTTTAGAAAACATTGTTGGAAAAGGAGAAAATGCTGGTTACCAGCATTTTCTCCTTTTCCCACAATGTTTTCTACCTATTCAAGGACAAGTATCATTATTTGACATGTCAGTTTTCCTCTGTAAATTTCCTCAATGTAGACGAGTATGAAATTTTACTGAGTGGTGAAGGGATAAACCCTTTACCGTCTAGCCCCAGTAACTCATTCGGTAGCATGTAGGACTTGAGAACATGGGGTCTGGAGTTTGATCCCTGCCTACGGCCCCTGGTGGCTCAGCCAATTTTTTCCTAGGATTGATGAAAGTCACTGCGACAGGATTTGAAAATTTGAAATTTGTTTTGTGAAGGGTAGAAAACATTGTGGGAAAAGGAGAAAATGCTGGTTACCAGCATTTTCTCCTTTTCCCACCATGTTTTCCAAAGGCTTCCTTCTCAGAGTCGTCAAATGTAGGGATTGTGTGGTAATGAGTTAAGGCCAACTCTTTTTTGGGCAATTTTTCGCCTCTCACCGCCGATACATGTATGAGAGAAAAGTCGTCAGTGGCTATGAAAGAGAATCCTGTCAGGACTGGTGTGAGAATCCCAGGAACCAGATTGGTATATGCACTGACTACTACGATATGACATAAGCTGTTGAAATAAAAAGCTTTTACTGCACATTCCAGCATTTTTTCGACCTTGGTAATTGCAGTGGACTTAACTCTACGAGATGAAAGAATTGTAGCATTATCTCAAATTGAAAGGATTTGCAGGGGACAATTTCAAATTGTTCTATATGATTATATTTGTTTTCAAAAGAATAGAGAACATTGTGTGGTCACCAGCTTTTCTTTTTTCCCCAAAATATTTTCAAACCACTTCTTTCCCAGGATTGTGAAAACCCAGGATGGTTTTGTAAAAGGTTAAGTCTCTATTATACAGGGTTGTAGTAAATTCTAGTCTACTTATAATTCCCAGGAGTAAGTAAATTGAATTACCAGATCAATGCAACATGAATAGGTCTACACAAGACATAGAAATATCACCAGTTTTCCCTGTTGCATAGGCAGAAAAGGGCTGAACAGCTCAGTACAAGCATATTTTTTTAAAACACTATTACCAAAAGGAAACATATTCTTTATCAAGTAACTTTTCCTGTGGTGTTTTCGTCTTATTTTTCATTCTCAAACTCATAGAATTTGTCTGCATATTGCTTTTTAAAAAAAGCTCATGATTAGTATATCAGGTATTGTGTTAATGTGGAAGTGTTTAGATGTAGTGTAAATATGAGAGTTCATTAATATTCTTGGAGAGCACCCAAGCACATTCTTAAAATTCCTAACCTTGACCTTTCTGTAGGAGTAAAACATACTGGCATGTATTCTCAATTGTAGATCTTGTATCGAAAACTTTATACATTAACAGTTGACCCAACAACCCTTAACCCATTACCCTATTAGGCATTTCTGTGGTATCTCTAATTGACCCTAAATAACAGCAAGGATGAAGCCATTTTTTATGTGTGTAGGACACCTTTTGATAGCATAGAAAACATTGTGACAAAAGGTGAAATTGCTCGTGACGAGCAATTTCACCTTTTGTCACAATGTTTTCCAAAGGCTCCTACAAGCAATGTGTAGAAATGAGTATCTATGGAGTAAAGGGTTAAAAAGCCTCTTACAAACACTTTTTGGAAAAAGGAAAAATTGCTCCATCAGTGTTTTCTACATTTTACTAGAAAAGTTGGATAGTTAACCCTTTACCACATGATCCCGACTTTTTACGACCCCGAGGTAGAAGCCTTTTGAAAACATTGTGGAAAAAGGAGAAAATGCTGGTAACAAGCATTTTCTCCTTTTCCCACAATGTTTTCTACTCTGCATGAAAATAATAGCTATTTTTCATTTATTTTGTCGTCGGCAAGTGCTTTCAATTTGGACCAGTATAAATTTTTGTTGTTTGGTAAAGAGTTAAATATCTAGCCATGTTGAATTTTTCTACCAAGATGGCTTTTAGGGAAGGAGAAAACGTCAAGATTACAAGGCAGAGCTCCAGGTACGAGGGAATGATGGTAGACATTCTAAATTGATTGTTTCTCTTTGAAACCTAATTTTGTAGATACCCATTAGAATCGTCTCGTGATGACTAATGAGTACCTACTACATGTACATAGGGTTTAGTGGAGAATTATTAGTATTTTCTATTTTGAAATCAAAATCACAAAATTTAAGAAACCAGCATTTCCTCATTTTCCAATGTTTTCAACCATTACAAAAACAAATGCCATCAATTGAGAGCCGCTTAGCCTCGATAGCTCAGTCGGTAGAGGGCAGGACTTGAGAACAGGGCTTGTGGGTACTATCCCTGGCTCAGCCATTTTCTTTCCAAGTATTAACCCATTACCACACAATCCCTACTTTTGACGCCCCTGAGAAAGACGCCTTTTGAAAACACTGTGGGAAAAGGAGAAAATGCTGGTAACCAGCATTTTCTCCTTTTCCCACAGTGTTTTCTACCCTTCCCAGTACAAATTTCAATTTTTCAGTAATCTTTATTTTAACGTCTGCAAACCTTTTCAATTTGGACCAGTCAAAAATTTTCTCGTGCGATAAAGAGTTAATGATAGTTGTTGTGATAGGATTCATCCCTCTCCCATGGCTGACCATTGTTTGAGCGATTGTGATGTGGAAAAGCAGCAGTGGCATGGAAAGAAATTGTGCCAAGTACTAGTAAAAGCTCAAATAGGTGCACCAGCCACTGTAATATAACTGAAGTAATGTTGAAAATGGCATTAAATACCATACAATCAATTAATCAAGCAGTTAAGAGCCAAATTTTATTTCTCATAATGCAAGTAATTTCAACTAAGATGAGTGTAATGTTTGTTTTATGGAGAAGCGTTGTCTGCGCATGTCATATTCTTCGAAGATTCGACCTGTCTTATTTGAAGCATCACTCTCCCTGATTTTGGGAAACTGTAGTATTACGTGCTAAAAAGTAGCAATCGAGAAAAGAGCTTTTATCAATATGTTTGAGGAGAAATGAGGCCTGTTTTAGCTCCAGAACCCTCTAAACTGCTGATCATAGCTAAGTGAATCACACAAGGTGGCGTTTTATTGAGTAAGCATTTACTTAAGAGTGAAATTTAAAGTAATGGTTATCGCGTAGGAAAGTGGTTCGGTTCTGTACCCAGGATGCCCAAACTAGATAGATGAGTATTTATAGAATACCATCTAGCGGGAGATAATAATGGAGAAGAGCTTAACCTTAGTGCCGAAAGTTGCCAGACAGAAAAGTGTTGATGCAGAAAAGTTCTGAATGGGTGTATATTTATGAGTAATTCTAACAGAGGCCAACAGGTTGTTCTTATTTATATAATTCATTGTGTGATTCATATTTCTAAAGGTACCTGTTGGATTTCTGGGAGACATCCTAGCAAACAAAAACAGTAACAGAGAGGAGCACCTGAGTTTCTTGAATAGATCCTTTACCAAATAATTTTGAGTTTTCTTGAAGAAAGGGAACAGTTTTCGTCTTAACCCATTACCACACAATCCCTACTTTTGACGCCCCTGAAAAAGAAGCCTTTTGAAAACACTGTGGGAAAAGGAGAAAATGCTGGTAACCAGCATTTTCTCCTTTTCCCAAAGTGTTTTCTACCCTTCCCAGAACAAATTTCACAGTTTTCAGTCTCCTTTATTTTGTCGTCTGCAAATGCTTTCAATTTGGACCAGTCTAAAATTTTCTTGTGTGGTAAAGAGTTAAGAGCTTGATTAACTCTTTACCACACAACAAAATGTTATTCGTAGGCCCGCCCAATTCAAAGCATTTGCAGATGACAATTTCAGTGTGGCTCAAATGATACTGGTTACCAGCATTTTCTCCTTTTTCCACAATGTTTTCAACAGGCTTCAGGCTTCTCTCTAAAGGTCATTAAAAGGCATTATTGTGTGGTAAAGGGTTAACAAGCAAAAACTACTGATGCAATATCAGATTGGATGTTCTTTGCAATATGATTCTAATCCATGCCGTCTTTGCAAGTTCCTATTTTTGCTACCATTTTTGCAAGTTCCTGTTTTTGTTACCATGTCCTCTTTGCAAGTTTCTGTTTTTGTTACCATGCCCTCTTTGCAAGTTCCTATTTTTGTCGTCATGCCCTCTTTGCAAGTTCCTGTTTTTGTTACCATGCCCTCTTTGCAAGTTCCTATTTTTGTTACCATGTCCTCTTTGCAAGTTCATTTGTTACCATTCCCTCTTTGCAAGTTCCTATTTTTGTTACCATACCCTTTTTGCAAGTTCATATTTTTGTTACCATGCCCTCTTTGCAAGTTCATGTTTTTGTTACCATGCCCTCTTTGCAAGTTCCTGTTTTTGTTACCATGTCCTCTTTGCAAGTTCCTATTTTTGTTACTGACTTGGCTACCATAAGCATTTGGCACAATAAATATTGCTGACATACCACTTAGATTCACACTGATGAGAAAATGAAACCACTAAAAGGTTGATAAACAACAATAAGAAGAGAATTTTGAAATTTGAGTTGGCTTATTAATGCTTAATCACACAACCCCGAAAAAAAGCATTTGCAGACAACAGTTTCAATGTGGCTCAAATGGTGTAATTTTTCTTTGATACGGTAGAAAACATTGTGGGAAAAGGAGAAAATGCTGGTTACCAGCATTTTCTCCTTTTCCCATAATGTTTTCAAAAGATTTCTTTCACAGGGCCGTTAAAAGTCGACATTGTGTTGTAAAGGGCCAAAACTCAGAATATTTTTGACAGTTGAAATACAATCACACTGCAAGTAAAGGTGTATGTATGTATTAAAGTTGAAAAAAGAAAGATTAAATCTAAGATCAGACTACACTTTCTGCAGCCAGTCTCTGCCCAGTCTGATCTTCATCCTATGGTATTTGGTAGGTAACAGCTTTTGTTGACGAAAGGGTCAAACACAGATTTTGAAATTTGAGCGGAGTCATTAGGTGAAATCTAGACCATGTATCACTTGGTAATGATTTCTAAGTCCCATGCACTCGGCCACTAAATTTTCTCACACGAACATTTTGTCTTGTGCTTCAACCCTTTACCACATAAAGCCGACTTTTAATGACTTTAGAAAAGAAGCTATTTGAAAACATTGTGGAAAAAAGTCTCCTTTTCCCAAAATATTTTCTACCCATTCAAAGAAAATAATTATGCACCATTTTCCGCTCTGCAAAGCTCTTTTTTTGACATGGAATTTTCGCTGAAAACCAATCTACCAAAAAGCATCCATTGCGGAGCATTGGCACCTGCACAAGGTGCTGTTGTTTGTGCTTTCAGACAAAGTTTGATAACTCTGTACTGTACAAACGACAAAATTTTAGACTGGTTCAAATCAAAAGCATTTGCAGATGAAAAAATGAAGTTGACTCAAAAAATGAAACTTGACTTTAGAAGAATAGAAAACATTGTGGGAAAAGGAGAAAATGCTGGTTATCAGCATTTTCTCTTTTTCCAACAATGATTTCAGAAGGCTTCTTCCTCAGGGCCGTTAAAAGTCGGGATTGTGTGGTAAAGGGATAAGAGGTGGAAAGCCGAGATATCCCTAGATATCTGCTGTTTAGTCAGACTTGAAAATAAACTGCTCCCCCCTGACAGTGCACACAATGCAATGTTTTAGATTTATCTCGAATGTGTAGGAGGGTAAATGTCATAAATATGATAATGCAATGAGGTGAAAAAGAAATTTGTTTTTTAACGAGACTTTACCGAACGACAAAATTTTAGACTGGTCCATATTCAAAGCAATTGAGCACAACAAAATTAATGTGACTCAAAACTTGAAGTTTGTTTTGGGAGGGTAGAAAACATGGTAGGAATAGGAGAGAATGCTGGTTAGCAGCATTTTCTCCTTTTCCCATGTTGTTGTCAAAAGGCTTCTTTTCCAGGGTCGTGAAAACCAGGGATTGTTTTGGAAAGAGTTATATATTTGCATTTGGCTTGAAGGTGTGGATATTTTCTTAAAGTACGCCCTATAATTTAGAGAAATAAAAATAAAATGCATCTCCCATTTTCTTGTGCAATTTCTAAATAGCTGCCCATGTTAAAATCTGACTTGAAGTGTCATTGTTTAACTCTTTACTAAACAACGCAAAAGGCTTCTGAAAACATTGTGGGAAAAAGAGAAAACGCTTGTAACCAGCATTTTCTGCTTTTCCCACAATATTTTGTCCCCTGTCTGTCTGACAAATTGTGTAGGGGTCCGTATTAACTCGGTTACTCAGTGACAACATTTTAGACTTGTATTAAATTTTGTAGATGACAAAATGAATGTCACACAAAAATTGAAAATTTACTTTAGAAGAATAGAAAACATTGTGGGAAAAGGAGAAAATGCTGGTTACCAGCATTTTGTCCTTTTCCCATAATGTTTTCAAAAGCTGTTTTACTCAAGGGTTGTTAATTAACCCATTACCACACAATCCCTACTTTTGACGCCCCTGAGAAAGACGCCTTTTGAAAACACTGTGGGAAAAGGAGAAAATGCTGGTAACCAGCATTTTCTCCTTTTCCCACAGTGTTTTCTACCCTTCCCAAAACAAATTTCTATTTTTCAGTCACCTTTATTTTGTCATCTGCAAATGCTTTCAATTTGGACCAGTCCAAATTTTTTTCATGTGGTAATGGGTTAAAAGTCAGGATTATGTGTGGTTAAAAGAGTTAAATAACCATTTTTAATAACATTCTATGATTTAATCTGCAAGAGCTATTGCATTTGAAAGTAACACAGTTTCAGAATTGCTAAAATATTATGGTCTATTTGATCAGAAGTTGTGTTACTTTCACAATCAGAAAATTCTTGTGAGTAAGAAACATCATTGAATACTGACCCAGTTGTTCCAAATTTAATTTGTTATCTGCAGATACTTTCAATTTGGACTGGTCTAAAATTTTGTTATGTGCCAAAGAGTTAACCCTTTATCAAAAATGAAATTTTTTAGCAACCAAATATAAAACTTTTTGTAGACTACATTAGTATTATGTTGCTCAAATGATCAAACATGTCACTCTTAAGGGAAAGAGAAAAAAATTGTGGAAAAAGGAGAAAATGATGGCAACCCCCCTAAAGTTGGCTCAAGATGGTATCGGGTTAATAGTACCTGATACTTTAAATATTTTCATGGGTCACACACCTTCAAGATAATTAAAAAATACTCGAACCAGCAAGTTTGAAAGAAGTCTTTTGAAAACATTGTGGGAAAAGAAGAAAATGTTGGTAACCAGCATTTTCTCCTTTTCCCATAACGCTATCTACTCGGTCAAAGGAATGTTTCATCATTAATTTTGAGCCACATTGAAATTGTTGTCCGCAAATGTTTTGAATTTGGATGGGTATAATATTCTGTTCTGTGGTAAAGAGTATACAAGAAAAAAAGAAGACGCAAGGGCGTCAAGGTCGCCTGAAAATGATTTTTTTTTCCGTTATTAAACTGAGAAATATGTAGACAACAGAATTGATCTGACTCCAATTTTTTCAGTTATTTTTCATTTGTGATAAAAAATAGCTAGATCTTTTGTTTTCCAATGAAATTGACATGACAATAGTGACCTAAAATGTCATAAATTTGCCATATGACCAATTGTCAAAATAAAGTATGGGCTTTCGCACTGCAAAACGTTCAAATGCCCGATTTAATTTTATTCTACTTTTATGCCAGTATTCAATTTCGCCATCTGAGAATAACTGCATAATTAAAAAAAATGCTACAAATACATTTTTTTCAGCCACGAGTACAAAAATATTGTATTTCATTTATAATTGGAGATACATGTATACCTTATAATTGGTCAATGATTATAAAATATACGTGTGGTTACTAAATAGTTTATTTTACAACTTACATTCAAGTTATATTTCCCTTGTGAAGTTCCTTTTTCCATTGCGCCAGTCCCGTGCAATGGTAATTTAGAAGAAGTTTAATGATCTGGGTACTCAATAGGTATGGGGAAAAAAGTTTCAGCTTATTTAACTTATAACTTATCAAGTAATGTCATCTTTATTATATATTATCAACCATAAACTCATTCTTTTTTTCAAAATGGTCAATGGTCTAGTTCCAAACTACCTATGCTCTCTTGTCCCGCCCATTATTGGAAGTAACACGACGTATAATCTTCGTAATTCTAATGACTTGGCAAACATAGTTTGTAGAACTAGCCTTTATATGAATTCCTTTCTGCAATCAGGTGTAAACGCATGGAACTCTTTGCCACAAGCTACAAGAGAAACTGACTCTCTCACGTCGTTTAAACGTTTGCTGAACATAGACAAACCCACTCCTTGTAAACTGTATTTTTATGGGGAAAGAAAAATGCAAATTATTCATACTCGACTTAGAAATACATGTAGCGATCTAAAACAACATCTCTTCTGGAAAAATGTTGTGGCTTCTCCTCTTTGTCGTTGCGGGGAAGTTGAATCTAATACACACTACTTCTTTGAATGCAGATTTTATCATTCGAACCACACTCGGACAACATATTAGTGCAAAATTGATACAGTTCTTTTTGGAGACAATGAACACTCCCTTGTCGAAAACAAACAGATCTTCAATGCAGTTCATGAATACATTGATAAAAGCAAGAGATTCTCTTAGTTTTAATCCAATACATTAAATGTCCTCTTTTTTGACAATGTAACACGTTACTGTCGAGAACATATAAATAATATACATGTACAAGTATAATTTTGTATCTTTTGTTGCCACTCTGCTCAATCACTCAATCACCAATCCCCATTCCTTTTTTCTTTTTACTTTTTCAGATAATGAAGCCTTTTCGTTCTTTACATTCATTACTTTCTGTTTTTTATGATAATCTTTTCTCTTCTTGATATTATTTGATAGTATTGGCGTATCATGTGATTTAGCTTGGGGAGGGGAACTATATAAGCAATATGCTTTCGTCCCGATCCTTTTCACATTTATTTCTTGTATTATCTATGTATAGCCAATACAAAATACAGTTTAACAAGATATGCAAGACATGAGAAAAGACAAAAATGCATGTATATCAGTAATAATTTGGAAAAAATAAGTGTGTGTCGGCATTACTTGAAATACTTCATGTTTTCCGAAGGAATAATGGAAAAGATAATTACAAATTACGTTGTTTACGTTGAAAAACCAAAAACCATTGACATACAAGAATTCAAACATCACCAAAACTATCTGCTGCTGAGCGCGCCTAAATATGGTATTGCAAATGTTGTGCATCAGGACCTGACAGCACGCAATGTGCATTCTAATCGCTAATCCACAAAGTCTGAAAATTAAGGGTTCCAACAACTCAATCTTCAGCTTTTCTTTCCTGAAAAATTTTCAATTACATTCATAAATACGAGAAAAGTCTGATAACATTTCGATTATCTGAAATTAAAAAAAAAAAAAATTCATGTACAATGTACATTTATACAAATAATCAACTGCGAATGATAAAACATATACTGATAATTGCAACCAAATTCTGTAGGTGAAGTTTCTGAGGACAGTGTAGATTAAGATCAGTCTTACCAGAAATGCTCTCTGATCCTAGATCTACACAGTCCAATACACTGATCAACACGTTGAACTACGTACATGTATATGAATTCATATGTAACCTGACAAAATAAGTAATAATTACGAATATTGCTAAACATGTAAGCTGGCATGTAAACTGATTAATGTAACCAAAGCCAGTCAGTGAAATATCTGAGGACGGTGTAGATCAAGATCAGACTTACCAAAATTACAATCTGATCCTAGATTCACGCAATCTAATGTATATAAGATGATGCATGTAACCAAAGCTGATCAATGAAATATCTGAAGAGGGTGTAGATCAAAATCAGACTTACCAAAATTGAAGTCTGATCCTAGATTCACAGTCTAATGCATGTAAGCTGATATTTAAATCAAGTTATTATCCATTTTAGAATTCAATCTGAACTTTAAGACCTGTGTTGGGTGCATTATATTGTACTTGTTCGAACTTGGTAACTTTTCCATTTCCCCTTCTGATATTACCTGCTTAAAGAAGGACATATTGCTACAAATATATAGATATACCTTAGGAAAGATATATGAGTACCAATACACACGTTTGAAATCATACATATTTACTTTATATATTAACAAATGTATAATGTCTATTGCGTACTTTCTTTTCCATTGCGCCAGTCCCGCACAAAGGAAATTTAACCCTTTCCCAAACAGTCCCTTATTTTTACGGATTTAGAATAGTAGCCTTTTGAAAACATTGTGGGAAAAGAAGAAAATGCTGGTAACCAGTATTTTCTGCTTTTCCCACAATGTTTTCTTCCCTATCATAGACAGAAATCATCTTGTCAGCAAGAGTTAAATTTCGTCTGCTAATGCTTTCAATTTGGTCTAGTTGAAAAGTTTTCGTTTGGAAAGGGTTAAAAGGTTTTAACATTTCGCCATCTAGGAATACGTGCATAAAGGAAAAATATCACTACAAGTACATTTTTTTCAGAGGTACAAAAACATATTTTTTGGTTTTTACTTGTAAATTACCTTTAATGGGTAGAAAAAAAAACATGTTTCAAATCATTGTTGTTATTCTATTTAATAAACAGGCACAATATATTTCCATGCGTATTTTCTTTTCCATTCCGTCCATTGCTCTAAAATATTTCCATTCTGCTCTTTAGGCTTACCGTTAAAGAGTCATTATCTCCTGCTAGATGGCATTCTATAAATACTCGAATCATCGAAGAATATGACATGCGCAGACAACGGTAAAGAGTAGGAGCAGTTCTGCATTTCCATTGGTTCCTAAGATCATGTGACTGGAAGAGTTCATTTGCGTTAAAAATAGATGCATTCTGCACAAGAACATTAATTGTTTCACAAAATGTTGCGCAGCAGACCGTTAATAATTCTTTCACGATTCTTTATCGGTTTAAAAACAAGTAAACAACCTCAAAAAAGGTGAAGAAAACCCCACACAACAATTTCACAAACATTCACACCTATTTTACCAAATTAAACCTGGCGAATATGATGAAAGATTTCAACCGGAAGTACCTACACTCTCCATGAACATCTCTTCTGAACTATATTAAATATAAGGTCGCCGGCTTCTGCCGGGCGACCAATGACCATCTCCCTCTGGCAAAATTCAGTGAGAAAAGCACTATGGAATGTGCAAGGGTCAGGCAGATGTTACCAAACGACAACATTTTAGACTGGTCCAAATTGAAAGCATTTGCAGACGACAAAATAAAAGTGATTGAAAATTTGAAATTTGTTCTGTGAAGGGTAGAAAATATCGTGCGAAAAGGAGAAAATGCTGGTTACCAGCATTTTCTCCTTTTCCCACAATGTTTTCTAAAGGTTTCTTTCTCAGGGGTGTCAAAAGTAGGGATTGTGTGGTAATGAGTTAAGCCCATTTCTGTACTATCATACAGGATTTGTGCCCACTAAAGGACAACTTTTAACATTTTAAACATACAATCCCAAGTTCTAATGATCCTGAAAACTTCCTGGGCAAAGCATTTGAAAATTTTAAAGTGATACAGATAAAATGAGGGTCTTTGACAGGGTAGAAAACCTGTGGGAAAGCAGCCAGTGGCTTGGAAAGAATATTGTGCGGAGTACTGGTAACAGGAACTCCAGGAAAGCATGCATAGGTGCACTGGCCTTCGTGATGTAACTTAAATAATGTTGAAAATGGCATTACGCACCATACAATCAATCAAACCAGTCAAATTCAATCAATCTACCTTTGGACAGTAACCTTGTACAGATATCTGTCTGAGTCTGTAGATGAAGGAGTGTCCATAGTTAGTTCAGTGCAACTGAAAGAGAGTTGATGGGAGACCACCATGCTAAATGAACAGGTGGGGGAAATGACACCATATTTCAAGGTCAAGTGATTTTGAGTGGACCCTTGAAGGTGTAAGATTTTTGAGAAATTTCCGAACATGGAGAGAATTTTTTTTTTTAACTCTTTGCTGGACTATCAGAAGATTTTTGCAAGGGAAAGGGCATTTTAAATTCAAAACGTTGTTGGAAAAGGAGAAAATGCTGGTATCCAGCATTTCCTACTTTTCCCACAATGTTTTCTACCCTTTCAAGGGTGAATTTTGTCCCTGAGACCATCTTTGACTCCTCACCAAAGGACAAATTTCACACTGGTCCAAATTGAAAGCATTTGCAGACAACAAAATAAATGTGATTCAAAAATTTATATTTATTTTTTGGAAAGGTAGAAAACATTTTGGGAAAAGGAGAAAATGCTGGTAACCAGAATCTTATCCTTTACTCACAATATCTTCTTCCTTGTGGCCGTAAAAATTCAGCATTGTGTGGTAAAGGGTTAACCCATTACCACACAATCCCTACTTTTGACGCCCCTGAGAAAGAAGCCTTTTGAAAACACTGTAGGAAAAGGAGAAAATGCTGGTAACCAGCATTTTCTCCTTTTCCCACAGTGTTTTCTTCCCTTCCCAAAACAAATTTCAATGTTTCATTCACCTTTATTTTGTCCTCTGCAAATGCTTTCAATTTGAACCAGTCTAGAATTTTGTTGTGTGGTAAAGAGTTAAAGTGATTGAAGGCATTGAAGATTCAAAATGGCCAGTTGTCCACAGCAATTGTTCATTTATGGCGAAAATGACAGTTTTTTCATCTCGTCCAGGTGGATTTTAATATCTTCTGATGCTCTTGTGTCAGGAGGAATGATTTGAAGTTTCAATAAGCAATTGTAAGCGGAGAAATTTTGCTCATTTAAGGTGAAAATGACATTTCACTGGTCATGTCATTTCAATGATCGTGTCTCGAAATTTTTTGAGTGTTTATTTGACGGAGGTCTCTTGTCTGGTTTTGCAACGATTTTTGTATATCTTTTATCTTTTTTTATTAAAAAGAAAATTTTCAAACAATCCTGGCTTTTTACAACACTTGGAAAGAACACTTCTGAAAATATTGTGCGAAAAAGGAGAAGATGCTGGTAACCAGCATTTTCTCTTTTTCCCCAGTATGCTTTCTATTCTTTAACCCATTACCAAACGACAGTATTTTAGGCTTGTCAAGATCGAAAGCATTTGCAAAGGACAAAATAAAAGTGACTGAATATTTTTAATTTGTGTTGTGAAGAGTAGAAAACATTGTGGGAAAAGAAGAAAATGCTGGTTACTAGCACTTTCTCCTTTTCCCACAATTTGAAAATATTAATTACTCTCTACTAAACCCTATGTTGTAGGTACTCATTGGAATCGTCTCGATGAGACGATTCTAATGAGTACCCACTGTCAACATAGGGTTTGGAAGAGAAATAGAGGATAGAAGAAAATATGTTGGGAAAGGGAATATGCTGTTTACCCGCATTTTATCCATTAACCATCATATTTGCAAACACCTGTTTTCTTCAGGTTAATAAAACTTTGGATTGTGATAAAGGGTTAAAGAAGAGGGCTTCTGAAAATGCTGCTTTCCCACAATGTTGTCTAGACAGTTTCAGGCTTAACTCTTTTTTCAGACAATAAAGTTTTAGACTGATCCAAATTGAGAGCATAAGCAGACAACAAAATTAATGTGACTCAAAATTTGAAATTTGTTTTGGGAAAAGTAGAAAACATTGTGGGAAAAGGAGAAAATGTAGGTTACCAGCATTTTCTCTGTTTCCCATAATGTTTTCAGAAGCCTTCTCCAGATAAGAGGGAGTGATGGCATTCTAAATCCATTATTTCTCTTCCAAACCCCATGTTGTGGGTACTCATTAGAATCGTCTCATCGAGACGATTCTAATGAGTACCTACAACATAGGGTTTAGTAGAGAGTAATTAATATTTTCAATTTTGAAATCAAAATCACTCCCTCTATCTGGAGTTCTGCCTTCTTTTTCAGAGTTGTGAAAACCTGGATTGTTCGGTAAAGAGTTAAATTGTTGTCTGAGAAAGCTTTCAATTTGGACCAGTCTAAAATTTTCTTGTTTAACTCTTTACCACACAATCCTGACTTTTAACAACCCAGAGAAAGAAGCACTGTGGGAAAAGGAGAAAATGCAGGTAACCAGCATTTTCTCCTTTTCCCACAATGTTTTCTACCCTTCCCAAAACAAATTTCAATTTTTGAACCATATTTATTTTGACGTCTGCAAGTGCTTTCAATTTGGACAAGTCCAGTATTTTGTTGTGTGGTAAAGAGTTGAGTTAGCTATCAGTTTATGTCTAAGACACAGTCTGAAAGGAAGTATCTGCAAAACAGTCATCAAGTAGAGGAGTTTGCATTAGCTTGTCGAATTATTATTGATGAAAAAATTGTTCCAATCATCCGCAAGTCACATTTGATTCCTTCCATTCTGAGATTGTAATCCTTTACGGAACAATCTATAGTTGTAATTAGCCTTAAAGTAGAAGAGTTTTGCAAGCATTGTGGGAAAAGGCTTGTTAAAGGCTTCAATGCTTGTAACCTGAGCATTTTGTCCTTTTCCTACGATACATTCACAGATTTTTTTTTTTCAAAACTTGTTTCTCGCATTTTTCTTGTCTTCAAATGCCTTCAGTTTTGACAGAAAATTTTTTGTTTCTTTGTAAAGTCTAGAATGAAAGGTTTAAGATCAGATGTCACAACTATGTCTTTGATCACAGTGCAGTCTCTGGTAACTAAGAGTTTTTCTTCTTTTCCACTCATTGTTTGTTAGTCAGATTTATTTTGTTGTGAAATGCTTGCAATTTGGACTACCGTAATTTGCGTATGTTTTGGGACACCCAAAAAATTGGGACACCATCAAAAATCGCGAAAATAATTATTTTTCATGACCCAAAGATTTGGGACATACTAAAAATTGCAAAGCGAGATCGGTATTTTTTTGTTCCAAAGAATTGGGACAGTGAAAAGCTATTTAGAGAAAAAGAAAATCTGTCAATCTGTATCAAAACGTTTGTTTGCAAATATTTATTTCGGCTTTCGCGTAGTTTTATTTCTCCACACGTAACGTCGTGATCATGCTTCCCAACCCTCACGATTTCAATGGGAGTTACCTGATTCAAGACAAAAAAACGATCACCTGATGTAGTCTAACTTAAACCCTAAATCAAACAGAAATCCGACGTAGCCTAAGTGTAAAAAGGGTGTGATAAACTTCTATCCAAGATCCGTAACGTGTGTACATCCGCAGTTGACAGAATTGACACGCGTGTAATTCATGGTCAATCGAGTTTAATGTCTATAAATAGAATTTCAAGGTACACAGTTTTACCCAAGGTTTATCGATCGAAGATCGACGAACCAATCAAATTTGAGATCGGTCCGAGTGGGTACTTGTCAGAGTGGAATTAACGTCACCTCACGTACATATAAGGAGGTAAGATATGTTGTGAATTTATCTACGCAACGCACAATAACATCTTCATCGCGATCTAAAGACGCAGACAATAATGAGTGACAAATTAATAATCAACAAAAATAATGAAAAAAAGCGAAGTTTTAAACTCTTAGTGCTCATATTGATCGGTGGAATTCCAATCTTGCTAAAAATAGATCACCCTGCAAACCTGACATCAGTGACGTTCCAATATTTCAACGTCGGCAATATATTCGACGGGTTAGCGGCGAGTGACTTTCAGTATGTCAGATAGTCTTGTTTGACCATAAGTTTTGGGACAGCTTACAAAATAATTATTTTTTGTAGACCAAAGTTTTGGGACACGAAAAAAATTAATTATTTTTTACTGTCCCAAAATTTAAGCAAATTACGGTAGTCTAAAATTCTTGTCGCGATGTAAAGGGCTAAAAAAATGCAACACAAGCTTGCAATAAAATCCTCTTACGAACAGCATCTCAGCTTTCTCAGAAATCAATGTAACCCTGTGACCCATAGTTATTTTCCAAACGACAAATTGTTGATGATTTCAAATTTGAAACGGCTAAGAAGTTTCAAATCAGTGAAAATGAGCTTAACTCTTTCCCAAACAAGCCCTGGTTTTTACGTGTCTGCAGTACATGTCTTTAGAAAACACTGTTGGAAAAGGAGAAATTGCTCTAACAAGCAATTTCTCCTTTTCCCACAGTGTTTTCCAGCCTATTGGAAAACCATCTGTCATTCTCATCAAATTCAAAATTGTCATCTGCAAACACTTTGAGTTTGGGAGTCTAAAATTTGTCATTTGGAAAAGGGTTAAGTGCATGATGAAGTAGAAAAAAATTGTGGAAAAAGCCGTATGAAAACATGGTGTGAAAAGGAGGAAATGCTGGTAACCAGCATTTTCTCCTTTTCCCACAATGTTGTCTACCCTTTCCAAACCAAATTTCAATTTTTCAGTCACATTTATTTTGTCGTCTGCAAATGCTTTCAGTTTGGGCCATTATAAAATTTTCCCTTAACTCATTAGCAAACGACAAAATTTTAGGTTTGTCCTAATCGAAAGCATTTGCAGATGACAAAATAAAAGTGACTGAAAATTTAAAATTTGTTTCATGAAGGGTAGAAAACATTGTGGGAAAAGGAGAAAATGCTGGTTACCAGCATTTTCTCCTTTTCCCACATTGTTTTCTAAAGACTTCTTTCTCAGGGGCGTCAAAAGTAGGGATTGTGTAGTAATGGGTTAAGATAAAAAGTTGGCCCAACTGAGGTGAGCATTTTCACCAGCAGTCGGTGCTCTTGTTTTTTAACAACAAAAAATTACGAAATGATGTGACAATTTCATTATCAATTTTACTGGAATATCTCGCTATATATAGAGCACAGATAGGATTCATTAACAAGCATTTTGTTGTTTCATGCTACTTTTCTCACCTTGCTCTATTCATGTCGTGAAATTAATTATTTTTGTTATTGATGTATTCCTATTTTATAATGCTTCTGTTGAAATTGCTTTTCCCTTCACAAAGTAACAATCCATGATTTTAATGACTCTGAGAAAAGAAGCCTGTTGAAAACACTCCTTTTCCCACGATGTATACCACCCCATGAATGACAAATTCATTTTGTTTGTTTCTGCAAATGCTTTTAATTCAGATTTGTCCAAAATTTTGTTGTTTACTTCTTAGTAACTCAGTACTGACTGAAATAATGATGAAAATAGCATTAAGCACAATACAGTCAATGACAACAACAACTTCTGTAGCATTAAAAGGCTTTTTTGGTTCAGAAAACAGTAAAATGAAAGGAGCGAGCAAAGAAAAAAATGCTGCAAAAGGAAAATCTTCACAAAACCAGTCAGAGACCCATGTGGTTTGATATATGAAACATGAAAACGAGAGAAATGAAGAAATTAATCTTTTCCCCTCATGAATAGATTCAAATATGAGCAAAGAAGATAATTGTATCAATAAAATATGTAAAATGAAGAAACTGTCATCGTTTTTCTCAGATTTTTTTCTTGCAATACGAGTATCTGAAGCAGGGTTTTTTGTGTTACTTGTCTTTGATCTTTTATTATTCAGGTAATAATACAAGTTGTGTAATAGATTTGACTAATATTACAATATTATAGAATTATTAAATATGTAGTGATCATATTTCTGTATTGTTACCATGGCGTTTGACTGTTTGGTTGCCAAGGAAATAAACAGAGGAACAACTTGGAGTGTGTCTGTACCACTGACAAAAATTTTTAGACTTGTCCAAATTGAGAGTATTTGCAGATAATGTTGAATATGGTTCATATAATGCAACTTGTCTCTGAAAGGGCAGAAAGTATTGTGTATGAAGAAGGTGCTGGTTACCAGCATTCTCTCCTTTTACCCCAATGTGTTGAAAAAGTTTTTTCTCACTTTCTGTAAAACTCTAGATTTTTCAGAAACTTTTTCCACATAATCCCTTTAACCCTTGCCCAAACAATCCCTGGATTTTACGGGTCAGGAATAGAAGCGTTTTGAAAACATTGTGGGAAAAGGAGAAAATGCTGGTAACCAGCATTTTCTCCTTTTCACACAATGCTTTCTGTCCTATCATATAGAAAAATCATCACAATGTTTTCTACCCTTCATAAATCAAATTTCAAATTTTCAGTCACTTTCATTTTGTCATCTGCAAATGCTTTTGATTTGGACAAAATGAAAAGTTTGTCATATGGTAATGAGTTAAACTGAAACTGTTTTGTAAACAGTTAACTCTTGAACCAAATTATCTCATATTCTTACAAACCTGAAGAAAACATTGTGGGGAAAAGAAGAAAATGCTGGTAAAAGGCATTTTCTCCTTTTCCCCACAACAATTTCTCCTCCTTTACAGCCAGACTCTCATCATTGTAGTAACATTAAAATTATCGTCTGCATACGCTTTGAATTTGAATGATGCCAATTTTGTGTTGTTTGGTAAAGAGTTGATAAACAAGGGCAAGAATTTATTGTTTACATTTTTTCGAAAACAAAAAACTTACTCTATTCATTTTGTTCTATCTTTTGTTTCAAAAAATGGACTTGTAGTCCACAGGTTCTGCCTTTTGTTCCATTGAAGAGCTGTAAAGTATTGTAACTCACTGGGTTGTAAACTAGCCAAATTAGTTATAAACTACCAGCAAGGAATATTGACAATTTAGTGCTGATCGTATTTCAGAAGTCCTTTTGTGGCAAGTTCAATACGTGGGGGTCTCACAAAGACATTTATAGATTTAATTTTGACAGTAGATACAATACGATCCTGTCAACACCTTATTCGTATACTTGATAGGTATCACAAGTTCATTTGATTCCTATTGATCCATGGGCCTACATTTAACTCTTTTCGGCACAATAAGGACTTTTAACAGCCATGGGAGAAGAGCCATTTTGAAAACATTTTGAGAAAAGGAGAAAATGCTGATAACCAGCATTTTCTCCTTTTCTCATAAATGCTTTCAACCCTTTTAACTCATTACCAAACAACAAAATTTTAGGTTTGTCCAAATCGAAAGCATTTGCAGACGACAAAATAAAAGTGACTGAAAATTTGAAATTTGTTTTGTGAAGGGTAGAAAACACTGTGGGAAAAGGAGAAAATGCTGGTTACCAGCATTTTCTCCTTTTCCCACATTGTTTTCTATAGGCTTCTTTCTCAGGGTCGTCAAAAGTAGGGATTGTGTTAAAATGGGTTCAAGAAATTTAGACATTACTAAGTTTGATTGGGGTTGTTGGGTAAGCAATCAACTCATTACCAAACAACAAAATATTAGGTTTGTCCATTTTGCAGAAGACAAAATAAAAGTGACTGAAAATTTGAAATTTGTTTTGTGAAGGGTAGAAAACATTGTGGGAAAAGGAGAAAATGCTGGTTACTAGCATTTTCTCCTTTTCCCACAATGTTTTCTAAAGGCCTCTTTCTCATTGGGGTCTAAAGTAGGGATTGTGTGATAAAGGTTTAAAATGCCTCGTTGCTTTCTTATTTATCATTCTATTTTCTGCATTTTATGAAATCTGTCATAATTTCATTTTTATTTTCCTTTTTTTTTTTCATCCCAAGTGTAAAATTCCCCTGTCCCCAGGCAGAACTTATTCAAATGAATGGTAAAGACGAATTGACAGCCAAAAAAGAAACTATGGGTTCCACATTTGAATTAAAATCACACCATTTGAAGACCGAGCAACCTGTCATTATGGTTGGTTAAAGTGTTTGTTGCCGATAGAAATGTGAGCTTAACTCTTTACCACACATTCCCGACTTTTAACAACCCTGAGAAAGATGCCTTCTGAAAACATTGTGGGAAAAGGAGAAAATGCTGGTAACCAGCATTTTCTCCTTTTCCCACACTGTTTTCTACCCTTCCCAGAACAAATTTCAATTTTTTCAGTCACCTAATTTTGTTGTCTGCAAATGCTTTCAATTTGAACCAGTCTAAAATTTTGTCGTTTGGTAAAGAGTTAACCCTTTACTCCACAGATACTCATTTCTACGCATTGCTTGTAGGGGCCTTTGGAAAACATTGTGGCAAAAGGTGAAATTGCTCTTGACGAGCAATTTCACCTTTTGCCACAATGTTTTCTACACTATCAAAAGGTGTCATATACACATAACAGTTTCATCCTTGCTGCTATTTAGCATCCTCGGATACCCCGGGGTCTCCCTATTTGCTACGCTACATCGACCCCTGGGACAATTAATTGAATTTCCCTCGCTTTACCGCTGGCCGAATGCTGGCTTTTCATTGGTTCCATCATCGTTTTGTGATGGGCGAGTGGACTGTACGCTATGACATTTCGTATCGATTTTCCGCGGCTGATTCAAAGTTTTATCAGTCAATTGTCCCAGGGGTCAATGTAGCATAGCAAATAGGAAGAAACCAGGGTATCCGAGGATGGCTATTTAGGGTCAATTAGAGATACCATAGAAATGCCTTATGGGGTAAAGGGTTAAATAATCAGGTTTAAAGCTGCCTGATTGCTGTATCTTTTGTTTATTTTAAAATTCATTTTTCTGCCAGCAAATAACATTTGGGCTAACTGCTCAATTACATATCGTCATCTTCAAAATATTTTTTATACTAACTCTTTACTAAACAACAAAATTTTAAGACCAAATTGAAAGCACTTGCAGATGACACAATAAGAATAGAAAACATTGCTGGGAAAGGAAAAAATGCTGGTTACCAGCATTTTGTTTTTCCCACAATGTTTTCAAAAGATTTCTTTCTCAGGGTCATAAAAAACAGGAATTGTTTGGGAAAGAGCTAATAAATGGTATTATTTGAATTTAAATGCATTTAACTCCTGCTTTTCAGTATTTTCTCGTTTTTGACCAATGTTTTCAAAAGACTTCTTTCCGTGAAGCGTATAAGTCCAAGATTGATTGGTATTAGGATTATAAATATGTATAAAATTTATTGTTTCCTAAAGATTCAAAAATCATTTCTTTCTTTAAAGAATAATTTAAATTTCTATTTCCAGAATTGCCTGGAGATGGAGAGGTACCTGAAAAACGAGCCGAAACTTACGTCATTCAAAAAGATAAAAGATTCACGTTTAAAACCAAGAGAAGCGTGGATTGATTCGGAACCTACAAGTCCATGTTGCGCGGGTGATAGTGAAAACTTAGAAAATATGTGTGGTGCATTAAACATTAAGAAAGAAGACGAAGATCTGATAATTCCGGAACCTTTAAGTGAGGAGGAAGACGAAGACGGTGAATTAACAGAAACGGAAGATAGACTCGAAGAATTGGCTCACTTGGACTTGAACGATAGGACAGGCGATAATCTCAGTTTAAATAGTTTTAGTTCTTCTAGTAGTGGAGTATCATGGGATAGCAACATTAGTGACCCCCCTCTGTCCCCTATAGCCCCGAAATCCAATGACCCTTTTGCTTTAAGACTTGTTGCGGGACCTGGGCGTACACACACGGTGGCCGTGCGTGTTCATTCCGCAGATTCTCTTCATAAACAGCAGCGGGTGGCTTTACCAGGTCACGGCAGTACCAATAGGTCAAGGCCATACACAACACAACATTCATCTCAAGGTCATGTGACTCAATCACAGGTTCAAGGTCAAGCTTTAACACAAAGACCACCCATTCCAAATGGTTCAGTTCGACAGTGTGATATTAGCCCCGATGCGAAACGACGGAATCACAAATGTCCCTACACCGGATGTAAGAAAGTTTACACGAAAAGCTCTCATCTTAAAGCTCACCTCAGGACACATACAGGTAAAAATATTTTCGATCGTTGTAACTTTGTGCAAAAACAATACTGGATTTTAAGGATCCTACAAAACCCTTTTACAAAACAGTGTTGGGTGTTAACCCCTTTACCCCATAAGGCAGTTCTATGGTATCTCTAATTGACCCTAAATAACATCAAGGATGAAGCCGTTTCTTATGTGTATACGACACATTTTGATAGTGTAGAAAACATTGTGGCAAAAGGTGAAATTGCTCGTCACGAGCAATTTCACCTTTTGCCACAATGTTTTCCAAAGGCTCCTACAAGCAATGGGTAGAAATGAGTATCTATGGAGTAAAGGGTTAAGAACTCTGACAAAAACAGTTTTTAAAAGTACTGTAAGAAAAGGAGAAAATGTTGGTAACATTTGTCTTCAGTTGCTGAACATTATTAGTTGTACGGTCAGGTTGCAGGGATGACTTTGAACCACCCTGGGAAAGAGGCCTTTTGAAAATATTGTGCGAAAAGGAGAAAATGCTGGTAAGCAGCATTTCTCCTTTGCTCACAAAGTTTTCTACCCATCGAAAAAAGAAATCACCATTTTAACAACATTTAATTTGTTTTCTGCAAATGCTTTCAGTTTGGACCAGTGTAAAATTTTGTCATTATGAAAAGGGTTAAATAACATTTTAAATGATGTTCTGTTTCAAACCAATGTTACATTTCAAACCAACAATGTAACATTTTTCGATACTTTTGATAGGGGTTGTTGCGTTTCAAAATCATGTTCATGCGAACTGCCAAAACAAATTGCGCATCAGTCAAAAACATCTGCATTACGCTTTATTAATCCCATACCAAACAGTCACGACTTTTAATGACCCTTTAAGAAGGCTTCAGAAAACATTGTTTGAAAAGGAAAAAATGCTGGTAAAGAGCATTATCTCCTTTTCTTGCAATATTTTCTACTATATCAAGGACTACTTTTGTCACTTTTAATTTATAGTCTGCAAATGCTTTCAATTTGGAAATGTTTAAAATTTTGCCGTTTGGTAAAGTTAGTAGGGATCGAATAAGGAAAAACCAGAAATGTTGGTAACCAGCATTTTCTTCGTATTAACTTTTTCTCCTTTTTTGTGTTTCTACCTTATCAAAGACGGAAATTACCAATTTAGCTACATTTATTATGTGGCCTGTAAATGCTTTAAATTTTAGACCAGGCTGACGTTTTGTTGGTTGGTATAGAGTTCAAAAAGGCAGACATTTAAAATTTTTATGCCTTTGATAGGGGTTGTTAGGTTTTGAAATCATTAATAGGTGCATTTGTCGCATTTGTCACCCTCTGTATATGTGAAATTATCTTTAAAATGGAGTTAAATTATTAACAAAAAGATTTTTTTTACATTTTTATACGGGTTGATAGGTTTTCAAATCATGATCATGCGAACCGCCAAAATAAATTGCGCATCAGTCAAGAACTTGTACATCACGCTTTAACTCTTTACCACACAATCCCGAGTTTTGATGCCCTTGAAGATAAAGCCTTTTAAACCATTGTGGGAAAAGGAGAAAATGCTGGTAACCAGCATTTTCTCCTTGTCCAACAATGTTTTCTACCCTTCGCAAAACAAATTTCAAATTTCCAGTCACTTTTATTTTGTTGTCTGCAAATGCTTTCAATTTGGATAAGCCTAAAATTTTTCGTGTGGTAAAGAGTTAACTCTTTACCACACAATCCTGAGTTTTGATGCCCTTGAAGATGAGGCCTTTTAAAACATTGTGGGAAAAGGAGAAAATGCTGGTAACCAGCATTTTCTCCTTGTCCCACAATGTTTTCTACCCTTCGCAAAACAAATTTCAAATTTTCAGTCACTTTTATTTTGTTGTCTGCAAATGTTTTTAATTTGGATAAGCCTAAAATTTTGGTATTTGGTAATGAGTTAACTCTTTACCAAATGACAAAATTTTAGACTGGTCCAACTTGAAAGCACTTGCAGAATACAAAATAAATTTCTTTACAGCAGGGTAGAAAACATTGTAGGAAAAGGAGAAAATACTAGTCACCAGCATTTTCTCTTTTTCCCTCAATGTTTTCAAAAGGCTTTTCTTTTAGGTTAGTTTAAAGTCTGGATCGTGTGGTAAAGAGTTAATGGACAATTCATAGTTTTCACGACACTGTAGAAGAAAGCTTTAGAGAGCTTTTAGGGAAAAAATCATGTATGTTGGTAACCAGAATCTCTCCTTTTCCAATACTGTTTGCCATCTTTTCAAAGGCAAATCTCATATTTTGAGGCTCCTCAAATCTGCATAATTTTTTAATGCTTTCCATTTTGACTACTGGAAAATTTTGTGGCTCGTTAAAAAGTTGACAGACTGCAAGGTAAGGCTGACGTATGGTAAAGAAAATTGTCAACTTTATGATGTCTAAATGTCTAGATGCAATCAAACTTCAAAATTAGAAACTTTTCATGTTTTATAATACTCATACCCTTTCTCTGTTGATGAAAGTTAACTCTTTACTTAATAGTAAAAATTCTGACTGGTCCAAATGTAACTCTTTACCAAACGACAAAATGTTAAACCAGTCAATTTGAAAACTTTTGCAGATGACAAAAAAGATTTAATTCAAAAGTCTAAATTTGTGTTGGAAATAGTAGAAAACTATTTGGGAAAAGAAGAAAATGCTGGTAAAGGATTTAAGCGGACAACAGTGTTGTAATTAAAGTATGGGAAGTTTTTCTTCGAAAGGGTACAAAACATTGTGAGAAAAAGAGAAAATGCTGGTATCCAGCATTTTCCTCTTACCCACAAGGTTTTCTACCATTTCAAAAATAACTTTCAATTCTTCAGCCAAATTTCTTTTGTCGATTGCATAAATTATGTTTTCAGTTTGGTCTATTTTAAAATTTTGTTGTTTGGCAGAGTTAACGAAATAATTCTGAATTTTAACAACCCTAAGAGAGAAAGCTTTTAAAATCATTGTGGGAAAAGGAGAAAGTGCTGGTAATCAGCATTGCATTTTCTCCTTTTCTCACAGTGCTTTCTACCCCAATAGACAACTTGCACAATTAACATTTTTTTACCAAATCGTCCCTGGTTATTTTGGCCTTGAGATAGAACGCTTTTGAAATCATTGTGGGAAAAGGAAAAAATGCTGATAACCAGCATTTTCCCCTTTTCCCACAATGCTTTCTACCCTGCTTGAAATTTCAACTTGGACATGAGTCTAAAATTTCATTTGGTAAAGAGTTGATTTTGATATCAGTAGGTGTTTGGAATTTAGAAGAGAATTTAGAAGAGTCCAAATTTTAATCATTTGGGGAAGCAATAATGGTGTTTTCATTTCGTGAAATGATGATTTTTAAACCCCTGAAGCACCAGTTTAACTCTTTACCACACAGTCCCGACTTTTAACGCCCCTGAGAAAGAAACCTTTTTAAAAAACACTGTGGGGAAAGGAGAAAATGCTGGTAACCAGCATTTTCTCCATTTCCCCCAGTTTTTTTCTACCTTTCCCAGACCAAATTTCAATTTTTCAGTCACCTTTATTTTGTCGTCTGCAAATGCTTTCAATTTGGACTGGTCTAAAATTTTGTCATGTGGTAAAGAGTTAACCAAAGGGATACTCTCGGCAAGAAAATGAAACCTAAATATTGTAATTTTAATTGTTGCTTTGGCTCAGATTATCTTACTAATGCGGACAGTGTAGATCAAAGATCAGACGGCATGTTTTGTGCCGTCTGATCTTGATCTACACTGGCTGCAAAAGTTAATGTAGTTGTGAAAGTCTGTTCAACTCTTTACCAAACAACAAATTTATAGACGACAAAATAAATGAGACTGAAATATCCAAATTTGATTTTAGAAGGTTAGAAAACATGGTGGGAAAAGGAGAAAATGCTGGTTACCAGCATTTTCTCCTTTTCCCACTATGTTTTCAGAAGGCTTCTACGTCCTCAGGGTCATCAAAAGTCGTCATTGTATGGTAAAGGGTTAAGGAAAAGATAAATTCCCAACTTTTCTCATGAGACACTGAACTTGTCAAAGCTGTTAAATTTTTAAGATTTATGTACTGTTTTATTTGAAAATTTTAGTTTGTGACCTTGACATACGTTTCGTAAGAATGACGCATACTAGTAGATTTTTGTATTATGTAAATATGGGTACAAAAAAAGGAAGTAAGAAACATGCAAAGATTTCAGAAGACAAAAAGGCAGACGGACAACAGTGGTGGATCTAAAAAGACCAAGACAGATGGACCGATGGGCTGACAGACGGACAGTTTGGGTTTGACAACACAACAGAGATGAACTGTAAGACATACAGACAGATGGACAAACAGTTACTTTGATGGTAGCAATAAATTAGAGGAGTAAACAGACAACAGAGAAGAACTGGAAGACAGATGGATGGATGCACAAACAGATAGTTTGACAGTGACCCCAAAAAAGAGGCAAACAGTTTACAGAGAGATGAACTGAAGACAGGGAGACAGACAGAGAGACTGACAGAGAGACAGATGGACTGACAGACGGACTGACGGACGGATGGACAGACAGAGAGACCAACAGACAGATAGATTAACAAAACACTTTCATTTATATTACAATATGCAATTATGGCTGCTGTCATGGAACCTTGAATATTTTCAGGCAGTATTTTTGGTTACCAGCATTTTCTCCTTTTCCCACAATGTTTTCAAAAGGCTTCTATCATTAAAAGGTCATTAAAAATCGGGATTGTGTGGTAAAGAGTTAACAGAATTCTTAACTCAGTACCAAACGACAAAATTTCAGATTTGTCTAAATGGAAGGCATTTGCAGACGACAAAATAAAAGTGACTGAAAATTTGAAATTCGTTTTCTGAAGAGTAAAAAACATTGTGGGAAAAGGAGAAAATGCTGGTTACTAGCATTTTCAGCTTTTCTCACAATGTTTTCTAAAGTCTTCTCTCTCAGGGTCGTCAGAAGTAGGGATTGTGTGGTAATGGGTTAACTTATCCATGTTGAGGTAATTTACAGGTGACAAATTGAATTGGGCTGAATTAATGAGATTTTTGTTTTTTGAAAATAGGGGATTTTATGTTGAAAAGGAGAAAATACTTGTTACCAGCATTTTCTCCCTTTTCCCACCATGTCTTCAGAAGCTTCCTTTTGAGAATATGAAGTCTTTACCACACAATCCCAACTTTTAACGATCTGGAGAAGGAAAACTTTTGAAAATATTGAGGGAAAAGGAGTAAATGCTGGTTACCAGCATTTTCTCCCTTTCCCGCAATGTTTCCTACCCTTCCAAAATCAGAATTTAATTTTTGAGCCACATTTATTTTGTCGTCTGCAAGTGCTTTCAATTTGGACTAGTCCAAATTTTTGTCGTTTGGTAAAGAGTTAAAACATTCTATATCATTTTGTTAAGGATTGAAGATTTTTTTAGTACGGTATCTTTAATTTCTGACTTGAAGACGTCTGCACTTAACAAGTTATAAATGTCCAGTTTCTGTGTGAATAAGGACAGTTTCGGACAATAGAAGTCAGGCTTTGATGGTCCATTGGTTTGGTTTTATGGCTCTGGTAACCCCTGAACTGCCGTAAAAGAAATATTTGAAATGTTTTTTGATTGGGTGAATTTAATAGACTTTAGAAAACTTCCTTTTAACCCTTTACCACACAATCTAGACAATGATTGTAACAGTTAAGGATTTTGAAAATATTGTGGGAAAAGGAGAAAATACTGGTATTACCAGCATTTTCTCCTTTTCCCACAATGTTTTCTGCCCTTCACAAAACAAATTTCAAATTTTCAGTCACTTTTATTTTGTTGTCTGCAAGTGCTTTCAGCTTGGACCAGTCTAAAATTTTGTCTGTTGGTAAAGAGTTAACCCTTTACGACACAATCTAGAGAACGATCCTGACAGAGAAGGCTTTTGAAAATATTGTGGGAAAAGGAGAAAATGCTGGTATTACTAGCATTTGCTCCTTTTCCTACAGTATTTTCTAACTTTTCCGAAACAAATCTGATTCTCAGAGCCACAATTACTGTAATTTGCCACAATGTTCTGAATTTTAATAACACTGATGAAATACGGCCTTTGTAAACATTCTGGGAAAAGGATAAAATTCTTGTCACAAGCTTTTTCTCCTTTTCCCAAAATGTTTTTCATCCTATCAGTGTTAAAAAGTCAACATTCAAGCAACATTTGATTCATAGCCTGCATATACTTTACATTTGTTAAAGTCCCAATTTTGTCATTTGTTAACCTTTTCCCAAACAAGCCCTTCTTTTTACGTGTCTGCAGTACAAGTCTTTTGAAAACACTGTGGGAAAAGGAGAAATTGCTCGTAAAAGGCAGTTTCTCCTTTTCCGACTGTTTTCTATCCATTTTGAGAACTTTCTACCATTTTCATTAAATTTGAAATTGTCGTCGGCAAACTCCTTGAGTTTGGAAGAGTCTAAAATTTGTTAAATGGGAAAGGGTTAAAAGACTTACGAGGTCCAACACATTTAAGTGATTAATTCTTTATCATTGTAGGAGAAAAACCATACAGTTGTAGCTGGGAAGGTTGTGAATGGAGATTCGCCCGATCAGACGAACTCACTAGACATTATCGAAAACACACAGGCGCCAAACCGTTCCGATGCAAGTTCTGTGAGCGATCATTTTCCAGATCCGATCATCTTGCACTCCATATGAAAAGACATGCAACATCGGATTTGTAACGAGATCACACCTTAGGCTTATTCAAATTTATTAGAATTATATATTCGAAAAACAACCCAAAACATTAATATTCATGAATATTCATGTATCATTATAACCAATTATATTTGTGTTCATGTGATACGGAATTCGACCTTGAAGCATAATTTACAGTAAATTTACAAAACAGAAAACAAAAAAAATTGTATTAACTGTCGAATTGTTCAAAGATTTTGTTTTTTGTCTTGTTTTGTTTTTTCTGTTTGTTTTTGTGTTGTTTTGATTCATGCCAAAAATGTCTCATATGGTACCATGCTCAGAATTTTGTTGTCAAGGAAACAGAAGGACAAAACTAGAGTAAAAAAAAGAGTATCAAAAAAATAATTTTGTCAATGTTAATTCTAAACCACATGACAAAATTTTTTAGACTTTTCTATTTCGAAAACATTTGTAATTGACAAAATTAACGCTTTACCAGACGACAAAAAATTTTAGCCCTATCCAAATTGAAAGCATTTGCAGACAACAATTTCAATGTAGCTCAAACGGTGCAATTGTTTAGTGATAGGGTTGAAAACACTGTGGGAAAAGGAGAAAATGCTGGTTACCAGCATTTTCTCCTTTTCCCACAATGTTTTCAAAAGGCTTTTTTCCATAGGTTGTCAAAAGTCGTCATTGTGTGGGAAAGGGTTTATAGGGCTGAAGTGAAAGAATTTACATTTAGTTGTTAACCAAATGGCAGAATTTGAGACGCATCCAAAATGGGAGCATTTGCAGGTGACAACTCAACATGGCTTTATGGCTATAACCTTCTACCACACAATCCCGAGTTTTTAACAATCCAAGAAAATAGCATTTTGAAAACATTGTTGGGAAAGGAGAAAATGCAACTTTTTTTTGCCTTTTGACTGAAAAAAAAAATCCATCCTTTGAATTATATGTTTCATTTGCAAATGCTATCAAAATGGATAAGGCAAAAATTTTGCTGTCTGGTTTAGATTTAAACAGACTGCGGGTAGAGCCTGAACAAAACATGAAAAGTAGCGCTGATTCAGAGCGACATTTGTAGTTTGGGAACAATTCATGTAAAATCGCTTTCTTTAACCCATTACCAAACGACAAAATTTTAGACTGGTCCAAATTTAAAGCATTTGCAGACAACAAAATAAAGGTGACTGAAAAATTGAAATTTAATCTGGGAAGAGTAGAAAACACTGTGGGCAAAGGAGAAAATGCTGGTTACCAGCATTTTCTCCTTTTCCCACAGTGTTTTCAAAAGGCTTCTTTCTCAGGGTCGTTAAAAATCGGGATTGTGTGGTAAAGAGTTAAATCATTCACGACAGGCATTTGCTATTGCCTACACTTGTTTACTGCTAGCTGTCTTCTCTGCTGGGTCCTTATTCGCCGACAAATCTTATTAGTCTTATGCTGAAGAATTTTCTAGATTTGAAAGAAACACAACATCTGATTGGCTAAACCATACAGTTCAGCCAATCAGAAGTTGTGTTGTTTTCTAAATCTAGAAGTAGACCAAGAATGTTTTTAAGAATGGTTGGTTTATATGGACCCCTAGTCTTGTATTGCAATACTATATACGATCTGAATACTACATTGTATGCTCTTTACTTTTGGTGTCCTTTGTATGAATTAAAATTATATTTTTTTTATTATATTTTTTTTGGTATTTCTACATAAATCATCACTTTTTGTATCTTTACTAAAATGTATCAAACTATTATGATAAAAACCAAGGCTTTCCAAATATTAAGAATCTGGTTATGTAACAGGTTCTCTGATTTGCCAAAAGAAAATGGATTATCCAATCAAATGTATTCTCTCTCTCTAGAAAACAGGCTTTAGAATTGAGTTATCCTTCGATTAGTAAAAAAGCAAAATACTAAATAATAATATCTTTTTGCAAGATTTCATTAATATGATAAATAAGAAATAGAAATGAGACAGGCCACTGCATGATGCATCAGAATGATACTACCAAGTCTTTATTACCTCATTACCAAACGACAAAATTTTAGGCTTGTCTAAATCGAAAGCACTTGCAGACGACAAAATAAAAGTGACTGAAAATTTGAAATTTGTTTAGTGAAGGTTAGAAAACATTGTGGGAAAAGGAGAAAATGCTGGTTACCAGCATTTTCTCCTTTTCCCACAATGTTTTCTAAAGGCTTCTTTGTCAGGGTCTACAAAAGTAGGAATTGTGTGGTAATGGGTTAATTAAGGTGAAATGACTACAGTACACATTAATTCATAAATCATAATGCAACACGGCTGATAAAGATATGCTGTGTAACCTTGCTAGGCATTTTGCCACACGGCTGACAAAAATATGTCGTGTAACCCTGGTAGGCATTTTGCTACACAGCTGACAAAAATATGTTGTGTAACCCTCCTAGGCATTTTGCTACACAGCTGAAAAATATATGTCGTGTAACCCTGATAGGCAATTTGCTACACGGCTGACAAAAATATGTCATGTAATCCTGGTGGGCATTAATTTTGGCTTGCTCCCATCCTCTGATGCAGGTCTCCAAAATTAATGATTTCAGATTGGACATTTCTAAAATTTTGTGATCTGGTAAATAATTGATTATGATGTCTTTCATTATTCTTATATTATTCTTCTTATACATTGAATAGATCTGAAAATATATATTCATATTAATCTACTGTACTTTCTTTCTGATGTGACTTGTGTGTGTCGGTTTATTTGTATGCTTGCGTATTTTTGAGTAACCTAAAGTTTTGATGTCACAATCACTATCAAAATACAGCATTACATGTACATGTATTTGTCTATGCCATCTGTAGGTTCTGAAAAAAATGTGTGACTGTATATCTGCTTCAGCTTTACTAGATCACATGGTATCCCTACATTTACAGAGTCCTTTTCAATTGTTTTCGTTTTTGACTCAAAATTGAAAAGGTGTATCTGTAGAAAGTTCACAGAATTTTAATACAAAATGAATTAACTCATTACCAGTCGACATTATTTTAGACTTGTCCAAATCAAAAGCATTTGCAGAAAACAAAATAAAAGTGACTGAAATTGCAATATTTGTTTTGTGAAGGGTAGAAAACATTGTGGAAAAAGGAGAAAATGCTGGTTACCAGCATTTTCTCCTTTTCCCACAATGTTTTCAAAAGGCTTCTTTTCCAGGAGCATCAACAGCAGGATTTGTGTGGTAATGGGTTAAAAAAAAAACCTTTTTGTTATGGAGGCTATATTATAATACATGTATTATTAGATTAGAGACACCTGAAATATTAGAGATAAAAAAAAGGTTTATTTGTGGCATGGTTGAATTAAAGCAATTAAATTGTTCTTGAAAATAACTGAAAGATGAAAGGCAGGAATGTAAAGAAATTTAGTTACAGAATTATTTTTTTCTAAGCCAGTGGAGCCATACGGGACATCATGAACCTCTTGTTTAAATTATTTCTTTTTTTGGTCAAAGTTTTTGACAGTGCAGATTTGCTATGTCCCTTTTGATATATCTTTGAGTCCCTTATTCCTTTTTTTCTAAACATTCAAGATTTTACCAACCATGATAGAGAGGGCTTTTAAGTCTTTACTAATGTATCTAGAGTTTTAACTCTTTACCACACGAGAAAATTTTAGGCTGGTCCAAATTGAAAGCATTTGCAGACGACAAAATAAAGTGATTAAAAAATAGAAATTTGTTCTAGGAATAGTGTTTTCCAAAGGCTTCTTTTTCAGGGGCGTCAAAAGTAGGGATTGTGTAGTAATGGGTTAACTCTTTACCACATAATCCTGACTTTTATGACCCTGAAAAAGAAGCCTTCTGAAAACATAGAGGGAAAAGGAGAAAATGCTGGTTACCAGCATTTTCTCCTTTTCCCAAAATGTTTTCTTCCCTTCCCAATACATATTTCATTTTTTCAGTCACTTTATTTTGTCGTCTGCAAATGCTTTCAATTTGAACCTGTCTAAAATTTTGTCATTTGGTAAAGAGTTAAGGCTCTGAAAAGAAAGCCTATGAAAGAATTTTAGAAAATGGAGAAAATGCTTGTAGCCATTTTCCCACACTGTTTTAAAAGCTGTCTTCCTCAGGATAGTTAACCCCATACTGCATAATCCTGGGTTTTAACAACCTGAAGAAAAAAAAGCTTTTGAAACAATTGTAGAAAAAGAAGAAAATGCTAATAACCACAATGTTTTCTACCCTTCCAGACAAAAATTGCATCAGTGAAGCCTCACTGAATCTGTTGTGTGTAAATGCCCTCCATTTTAGAAAGGTATAAAGTGTCGTCATTTTGTAAAGGGTTAATGAAGATCAAAGTGACTAGAGGAAATGAGTAAGATAAATTACAAAATGTGCCTTCCATGCTTATCATGCCCACATTTTAAGTCTTTACCATACAATCCCGACTTTAAACAACCCAGAAACAGAAACCTTTTGAAAACATTGTGGGAAAAGGAGAAAATGCTGGTAACCAGCATTTTCTCCTTTTCCCACAGTGTTTTCTACCCTACACAAAACAAATTTCAATTTTTGTTTTGCATTTATTTTGTCGTCTGCAAATGCTTTCAATTTGGACTTGTCCAAAAATTTGTCGTTTGGTAAAGAGTTAAGATGTGTTTGTTTGTCAGTAGTTTTTGCGCTCTCCTGCCTTGCATAAATTTATTAATTTGAAAATGCATCATGCATAATGAATGAGAACAATGTCTTTACACACCTTGATTTAAACCCTTCGTTAACCCTGTACCACACAGCAAAATTTTTGGCCTATCTCAAATTGAAAGCCTTTGCAGACGACAAAATAAATGTTTGTCAAAAATCGAAATTTGTTCTGGGATGGGTAGAAAACATTGTGGGAAAGGGAGAAAATGCTGGTTACCAGCATTTTCTCCTTTTCCCACAATGTTTTCAAAAGGCTTCTTTCTCAGGGTCATTAAAAGTCGGGATTGTGTGGTAAAGAGTTATTAGGGTAGCTCTATTAAATACTACTAGTATTTTATTTACATCTTCCTATATTTACTTCATGATAAATGAATAAGAAACTGTAATAATTTCTCTCTCTCTCTCTCTCTCTCTCTCTCCCTATCCATATTGATGTCACTGTGACTATTGCTATTTGTTAATGTAACTTCTTGTAACATGATGTACATTATTATGTACAAGTGAAATAAATATCTATCTATCTATCTATCATTTAAAAGGGTAGAAAACTTTGTAGAAGAAGGAGAAAATACTGGATACCAGCATTTTCTCCTTTTCCCATAATGTTTTCAACAGGCTTCTCTCTAAAGGCTGTTAAAAGGCATCATTGTGTGGTAAAAGGTTAAATGAATTCTTTACCAAAAGACAAAATTTTTGACTGGTTTAACCCATTACCACACAATCCCTACTTTTGACGCCCCTGAGATAGAAGCCTTTTGAAAACACTGTGGGAAAAGGAGAAAATGCTGGTAACCAGCATTTTCTCCTTTTCCCACAGTGTTTTCTACCCTTCCCAGAACAAATTTCAATTTTTCAGTCACTTTTATTTTGTCGTCTGCAAATGCTTACAATTTGGACCAGTCTAAAATATTCCCATGTGGTAAAGAGTTAAGGTGATTTTTTGCGCATGACATCCAATATATGGCTCAAGAACTGAAATTTACCTTTGGAAGGGTAGACAACAACATGGGAAAATTGGAAAAGTGCAGGTTACAAGTAAATTCCCTTTTTTTCCTCACTTTTTTTTCTACCCTTTGAAATATGAATTTTATCCTCTGGACCATCTCTAACCCTTAACTACACAATGACGACTTTTGACGACCCTGAGGTAAAAGCCTTTTGAAAACATTGCGGGAAAAGGAGAAAATGCTAGTAACCAGCATTTTCTCCTTTTCCCCCAATGTTTTCTACCCTTCCCAAATCAAATTTCGATTCTTCAGTCACATTTATTTTGTCATCTGCAAATCCTTTCAATTTGGACCTGTCTATAAATTTGTTGTTTGGTAAAGAGTTAATTTGTTGTCTGCAAATGCTTCCAATATGCACAACTCTAAAACTTTCCCATTTAGCTAATTCATTACTGGGCGATGAGGGCTTTGTACTGAGATACAGAAAATGTTAACAATGTGCAAGGGTGTACAATGAAACAAAATTTCTGTTTAATTATAAATGTAACCTTTTCCTCTTGAACAACTCTAATTTACCGTACTCTGTAAGTTAAACATGTACATAAGGCATACTGTTGCATTATGGGTTTTTATGCCCCTATCACAGAGGTGCACTTGTTTTGTACTATGTGGTGTCATTTCCTCTTTGTTCGGTTTTCTTGTGTTGGTAGATTTGATTTGTGGTTACAAAATTACATTTTTGCTTGAATAATTTTGTTCTGCTGCAAACCAAGTTGTTATTGAAGAAAGGAAGTTTTCAAATTTTGATAGGTAACCATGCATGCTTGATAAAAATTGTATTGAGAATTTATTGCCAAAATGCAAAGATAAAGTAATTTGGTGTTCCCCTGTTTGGGCTATATTAATTGCATGACGACATGAAATGTGAATGCACTCCCACACACTTAAAACTGAAAAAAAAAAACATGTTTACTTCATGCAAATTTCATTTGCTGCTTTTTTTGTGACTTTTGAAAGACTTTACCCCTGACCATGAAAACCCTGACAAAGAAAGCTTTTCAAAATGAAGTACCAAAAGGATGATGTTCTTGTTACCAGTATTTTCTCTTTCCCACAATGTTTTCTTCCCTATGAAATTAAAACTCCCATCATTTGGTCCTTGAAAAATTTGTTTTCTGCGATTGCTTTTAAATTGAACAAAATTTAAATGTCTAGTAAGGGGTGAAAATGCCTTCTACAGTTTCTCCATTTATCACAGTGATTTCTAATTGATGGTCCGCTTATTTTTATTTTGGAAATGTCTTTATTTCAGTGGAGCACTCAAAAACAATATATTTATTTTAAAAAAAAGTCCTGAAGTTCACTTCTGCACTTTGTAAGAGTATAAAAGTTTGATTCAGTATAAGTAGAAGTAATAAATAAATTAATAAGTTAATTTTGGAAATGCCTTTGTTTCCGTGGAGCACTCAAAAACAATATAATTATTTTTAAAAAAAAAGTCCTGAAGTTCACTTCTGCACTTTCTCAAGAGTATAAAAGTATAAGTAGGAGTAATAAATAAATAGTATAGTAAATTATGATTTGGCATTGAAATTCAAGCATTTCAAAAGGGAAAGCATAAATTGTCGAATAATTTAAAGGTTTCTAAATGGGTTTGGCACTCAAGTGACTTTGATCCACCCTCTAACCTTTTACTACACAATTCAGAGTTTTGACAACCCCTGAGGAAGAAACGTTTTGAAAAACATTGTTGGAAAAAGAGGAAATGCTGGTAACCAGCATTTTCTTCTTTTCCTTCAATGTTTTTTTTTCCCCTCTATTTTGAAAAGCAAATTCTATCACTTTTGTAGCACTCAAATTGTCGTCTGCTAATATTTTGGATTTGGACAAATCTATAAGATTGCTGTCTAGTAATTGCTTAACTCACTACCAAACGACAATATTTAGGCTTGTCCAAATCAAAAGGATTTGCAGAAGACAAAATAAAAGTGACTGAAAATTTGAAATTTGTTTTGTGAAGGGTACAAAACATTGTGGGAAAAGGAGAAAATGCTGGTTATCAGTATTTTCTCCTTTTCTCCAATGTTTTCTAGGGGCTTCTTTCTCAAGGTCGTCAAAAGTAGGGATTGTGTGGTAATGGGTTAACTCTTTACCAGACAACAAGATTTTACACTGATCAAAATGAAAGGTTTATCAGACGACAGAATAAAACTGACCTAAAAAACTAAAATCTGTTTTGAGAAGTGTAGAAAACATTGTGGGAAACTGAGAAAATGCTGGTTCAGAATTTATCTCTGAAAGAGTGGAATGACATGGGGGAAAAAATAGAAAAATAATCCTCAAAATGTTTTTTTGAATCAAGAGGGTCTGTATATTCATCAACCAATCTGAAGAATGTTCTTATTCTTCAAGAGTTTCCAAGTTTGAAAGTAACACAACATCTGATTGGCTAAACCATTTGGTTTAGCCAATCAGAAGGTGTGTTTCTTTCAAATTTGGTAAGTTCTAGAGAATAAAAATTGGAATTTTTTGTAAGAATTATTTTGATTATGGAGCCAGGGTCGTTAAAATATTTTAATATTCTTTAATGAAATAAGTATGGTTGGTTATTTACTGCTTTATTTATCTATAAAAATTATGTCTACGAATGAAATAATTTTTGTCCCGTCATTATGGAGATCTTTCCTGTTGCGTGTCATGCGTCATGCATTCCTGTGGTCTAAATGCAGGTAATATTTTAGGTGTTGCTATGACATTGTGGGAGGAAATTATAACGTAAATAACTTTCTGTGCTTTATTATGCAGACTATTTATTTTGGTGAACCCTTTACCACACAATCCTGAGTTTTGATGACCTGTGGAAAGATAGCTTTTGAAAACATCGTGGGAAAAGGAGAAAAACCAGCATTTTCTCCTTTTTCCTTAATGTTTTCTACTTTATTGAATACATAAATCACCAGTTAAGTTGCACATGAATTGTTATCTGGAAATCCTTTCATTTTTTTTTCCAGTCCAAAATTTCGTTGAGTGGAAAGGTAAAGAGAAAATGCTGGTAGCTAGCATTTTGTCCCTTTTCCACAATGTTTTCAGTCCTGTCAAAGAACTTCCGTTCACTTGTACCGTTTTTGACTAAGAGATCTGCAGATACTTTCAATTTGGAAGAGTCTGTTATTTGCTGTTTGATAAAGAATTAAATGAGAAAAGTTAGAAAATTATGTAGGGAATAGTGCAATGATGCAATTATATATTGGTCAGTTGTTCAGAAAATAGTCTTTTTTTCCATACAATTATCAACATGTTCAATTCTAAACCCTTCATACCAAACACTCTCAAGTTTTGGCAACTCTGGAGAATAAGGCTTTTGAAAACATTGTAGCAAAAGGAGAAAATGCTGGTAACCAGCATTTTCTCCTTTTCCAACAATGTTTTCTTTACTTTCAAAACCAAATCCAATTATATAGGCCACATTTTATTTGTGGAGCAAATATTTTCAAGTTGTTTGTTAAGAAAACTTTGTAGGGAAAAAAGAGAAAATTCTGTTTACCAGTATTTTTTCCCTTTTTTGACAGTGTTTTCAAAAGCCTTCTTTTGCAGGGCTATTAAAACTTGGGAGTGTTTCATATAGGGTTGATTTATTTTTAATTTCATCCTGCTAAACAAGGGAAATGACGGCTCATAACTCTTTACCAAACGACAAAATATAAAAACATTCCAAGTTGTAAGCATTCGCAGACGACAAAATGAAATTTTTAATGTGGTTGAAAAAATGAAGATTGCTGTCGAAAGGGTAGAAACATTGTTGGAAAAAGAGAAAATGCTGGTTACCAGCATTTTCTTCTTTTCCAACAATGTTTTCAAAAAGCTTCTTTCTCAGGGTCGTTAAAAGTGAGGATCGTGTGGTAAAGGGTTAACCCTTAACCAAACAATCCCTGGTTTTTACTGCCCTAAGATAGAAGGATTCTTTCTTGGGGGTCGTTAAAAGTCAGGATTTTGTGGTAAAGAGTTAAGAGTTTTCTGAAATCTATTTAACTTATTGTTTTTCAAACTGCATGACAAAATGAAATTAACGCATACATATATGAGCCATCTTTTGGCAAAACGGGGCTTACTGCATCTCCGTGATATGTGATACCAGCCCATCATCACATGATTATGAATCCGTAAGAGCCACTTTTTCAATAATAATTGACTTAATCATGAGGTAGACTGGTCCTTGGACAAACAGAAGCTTGACCAATGGAAAAAAGTTCCAGACAAGGTCAGCTTACGCGGAATGTGCAGGCTGACCTTGGTCGATACTTTTCGCATATGCATTAAGCCCCCTTTTCACAGAGTACAGCTCATATATTCATGTATGTTAGAATTGCATGACAAGTGTATTAAATGCATGATTTTATATTTTCAATTATTTATTCGTTCAAAACCATCAAAAACCCTTTTATACAGCTGCCTTTGGATATTTTGTTCTTTTCATTTTTCAGTAACATGCCTGTCATTGCAAAAATAAAAAGAATTGTTCTATGTGAACAATTCTATTGTTTAACCCATTACCAAACAATCTCTGGTTTTTACGACCCTGAGATAGAAGCCTTTTGAAAACATTGTGGGAAAAGGAGAAAATGCTGGTAACCAGCATTTTCTCCTTTTCCCACAATGTTTTCTTCTGTGCTGGAAACAAATTTAAATATTTATGTTTATTCAAGTCTAAAGTTTTGTCGTTCGGTAAAGAGTTAAGATAAATGAAAACTGTACTAATGAAATTTTACATAGATTTGAAAATTTTGTTGTAAGATGTACTTTTTTTTGCCAGTTTTGTCCAGTTTTGTGTGGGATGAATGTACAGCATAAATGTGTGTGAGTGTGCAAAACATTTCTCTCTCTGGTAACAAAATTTCTCTCTCTGGTAACAACATTTTCTTCTTTTTCCACAATGTTATTTGAATCATTTTGTCATCTGAAAAATTGTTAAAATGAGATAGAGAATCTTCAGTGTAAAACAGATATCAAGCAAAGGATCTGCAATTATTAACTCATTACCAAACGACAAAATTTTAGACTGGTTCAAATTCAAAGCATTTGCAGACGACAAATTCAAGGTGACTGAAAATTGAAATTTGTTCTGGGAAGGGTAGAAAACGCTGTGGGAAAAGGAGAAAATGCTGGTTACCAGCATTTTCTCTTTTTCCTACAGTGTTTTCTAAAGGCTTCTTTCTCAGGGGCGTGAAAAGTAGGGATTGTGTGGTTATGGGTTAAAATGACTGTTGTAATTATGCATGCATAGACAAAGTACATAGACATCAAGAGAAAGGTTTGCAGTTCAAATGGACAAATCAACTTAATTTTTCATTAAAACCTATGTTGTGGGTACTCATTAGAATCGTCTTGAGAAGACAATTCTAATGAGTACCCACAACATAGGGTTTAGTAAAGAAATAACAATTTAAATATTTAATAAAACCCTTTAATCTGAACCTCTGTGAGTGAAAGTGCAAGTGTTGCGCATGGCTGATTTTGACAAGGAAGAATGTTTGTAAATTAAATGAGTGGACTCTGAGAAAAGGGGTTTTTATTCATTTTTGTAAAGTATTCTATCGGGCAAGTCGTCACATAATGAATGATCTGTTAACTCTTTACCACATGAGAAAATTTTAGACTGGTCCAAATTGAAAGTATTTGCAGACGACAAATTAAAGGTGACTAAAATACAGAAATTTGTTCTGAAAGGGTAGAAAACATTGTGGGAAAAGGAGAAAATGCTGGTTACCAGCATTTTCTTCTTTTCCCACGATGTTTTCTAAAGACTTCTTTCTCAGGGGCGTCAAAAGTAGGGATTGTGTGGTAATGGGTTAATTTAACTTAGTCTAACAACTGACCAAATCTTAAGATAGAATGGTCCTTGGAGATGCAGTAAATTTACTGATAGCAAAGCAAAAAGTTTTGACCCATGTCAGCCTGTGCAGACTGCGCAAACTGACATGGGTCTATACTTTTTGCGGATGCATTGACTCTCCACCACACAATCCCGACTTTTAACGACCCTGAGAAAGAAGCCTTTTGAAAACATTGTGGTAAAAAGAGAAAATACTGGTAACCAGTATTTTCTCCTTTTCCCACAATGTTTTCTACTCGTCCCAAACCGAATTTCAATTTTTCAGTCACGTTTAATTTGTCGTCTGCAAATGCTCTCAATTTGGACCAGTTTAAGATTTTCTTGTGTAGTAAAGAGTTAACCCATTACCACACAATCCCTACTTTTGACGACCCTGAGAAAGAAGCCTTTTGATAACATTGTGGGAAAAGGAGAAAATGCTGGTAACCAGCATTTTCTCCTTTTTCCACAATGTTTTCTACCCTTCACAAAACAAATGCAAGTCCCTTTTATTTTTTCGTCTGCAAATGCTCTCAATTTGAACTAGTCTGAAATTTTGTCGTTTGGTAGAGTTAAACCCCCTTTTTCTCAGAGCATGGCTCAAGACTTAGTATACAACTGTTTTGTAATTCTTTAATAATGCTATTTTTGTGATACTACTCTTCGAAGGTGATATTTACTACTTTTGTGTTATTTTTGCTGTACTTGTGTGTCATTTTTGCTGTCCTTGTTGGTAATTTTGCCTACTTACATGTATTTTTTTCTTGTCCTTGTTGGTAATTTTGCTATGATTGTGTCTATTTTTTTTTCCTTTTGACTCGGTGGAGCTGTACATGACTCTCTGGAAAGAAACATTTAAAGTCCTATATGGTTAATTCTTTACAAAACGATAGAATTTTAATCCAGTCTAAATTCATAATAATTTGTGGATAACAATGTAATTATGCCATATATCTGTCAAAGAATAGAAAAAAAATATATACATGTATTGTGGGAAAAGGAGAAAATGCTGGTTACAAGCATCATCTCCTTTTCTCACTATGTTACCTAAAGACTTCTTCCTTAGGGTCTCTGAAACATGGATTGTGTGGTAAACAATACCATTTTTGAATGACCCTAAAAAAAGGTTTTTAAAAACATAGTGGGAAAAGGAGAAGATTATTGTAACCAGCATTTTCTCCATTTCCCACAGTGTTTTTTTTAACCAGTTTCAAGAATCCTGTTACGTAACTTGCACCAGGGATCTTATATACACTCTATAATTCTTTATATGATCCCAGCTAGCATGGAAAGGAAAGTTGAAAAGTGATAATATTCATGTATTGTAACTGCCAAATTACTTTGTATCATTACAGATTTTAATGAATGGAGAAAAGCTTTAAATTATTGTTAAACTTTGACATGAAGTTTTTTTTTTCAATGAACTTTCAGCCAAAATAATTGAATTCTTATAGAGTATTTTCTACTTGATTGGCAGTTTGTTTTATAAGCAATTTGCTTGTTTGTTTGTTTGTTTGAGCATGTGCATGAAGTCAGCATTTGTTTAACCATTTACCAAATAATCCTGACTTTTAATGACTTGGAGTAAAAGTCTTCTGAAAACATTGTGAGAAAAGGAGAAAATGCTGGTTAACCAGCATTTTCTCCTTTTCTTACAATGTTTCCCATCCCTTAAATGGTAAACCTTACCATTGGATTCACTGATATGTATTTAATGTATTGTCTGCAAATGCTTTCATGGTGGCCTATCCTACAATTTTGTCATCTGTTATTTGGTTGCCAAGGATGTATATAAGATCCCTGGGTTAACTCTTTACCAAATGACAAAACTTTAGACTGGTCCAAATTGAAAGCACTTGCAGACATCAAAAAACGTAGCTCAAAAATTGAAAGTTGTTTCCAGCAGGGTAGAAAACATTGTGGGAAAAGGAGAAAATGCTGGTTACCAGAAATTTTCCTTTTCCCAAAATGTTTTCAAAAGGCTAATATCTCAGAGTTGTTAAGACCAGGGATTGTTTGGTAAAGGAGTAAGGGTCTGATTATTTTTTGCAAAGGAGTAAAGAGTTAGAGAGAGAGAGAGAGTGAGAGAGATAGATTTATGAATAATGCATTGAAGGTACAATGTATTTAAACATTTATTTCTGAATTTTTGTTGTCTTTTGCTTTTGTCCCAAAGGTTTGGAGTTCAGGAGGGGTATCATAGTAAATAGGGTGATTATTCAAGTAGAATAGTTAGAACTGTATGAGTTATTGATAGCCCAATGTTGCAGGAAGTACCAACAACATAGGGTTTTGTCACAATTATTAAACCATTTTACCATGTACAGTAGCTATTGCAAACCACAACTGAAGTTGTTAAGTGTAGATTTTGATCAGATTGGATGTTCTGTACAGTCTTATCTAAATCTATATTGATGACAAAGTTGTCATATATTGTCCTCTTCCTATTGCCAGGCAGTCTCAAGTTTAACTCTTTACCAAACAACAAAAGTTTTGGACTTCACCAAATTGATAGCATTGGCAGATGACAAATGTAGCTTAGATTATGATTTATATCTTTGATAGGGTAGAAAACATTGTGGGAAAACGAGAAATTGCTGGTTACTAAAGGTATCTTCCCAAGAGTTGTTAGGACGTAGGTTTGTAGGGTAAAAGTTGTTGGAAAAAGAGAAAATGCTGGTAGGCAGACTGATCTCTTGTTTCCCACTTTATTTTACTCCCAACTAAGAAAGCTTTACTGTGGAAAGGTGAAATACATTGTGGGGAAAGGAGAAAATGAATAGTTGCAGTCTCCTTTTCCCACAATGTCTCCAAAAGCCTTCTTCCTTTAGGGTTGTGAAAATATTGGTGTTTGGTTAACCCAATACCACACAATTCCTACTTTTGACGATCCTGAGAAAGAAGCCTTTAGAAAACATTGTGGGAAAAGGAGAAAATGCTGGTAACCAGCATTTTCTCCTTTTCCCACAATGTTTTCTACCATTCACAAAACAAATTTCAAATTTTCTGTCACTTTTATTTTGTCGTCTGCAAATGCTTTTGATTTTGACAAGCCTAAAATATTGTCATTTGGTAATGAGTTAACTCTTTACCAGACGACAGAATTTTAGCCCTGTCCAAATTGAAACCACTTGCAGACAACAAAATAAATGTAGCTAAAAATTGGAATTTGTTTCCAGCAGGGTAGAAAACATTGTGGGAAAAGGAGAAAATGCCTGTCACCAGCATTTTCTCCTTTTCCCACAATGTTTTGTAAAATGCTTCATTCTCAGAGTCGTTAAAAGTCGAAATTTTGTGGTAAAGGGTTAAAGTTTAAAATGCAAGACTGTTTGGTATGGGCCTGAATGAGGCTGGTAGGGATGAATTAGGGGGTGTGGGTGAGAGATAAGGTGTCAGTAGTTAAGACTTATACCTCTTTGAGGCCAGACCTTCTCTCTTTGTGTGGAAATCTGATTTTCTCCTACACTGTTTTGTACTGTTTTCTTTTTGTATCTTGATCTTTGACAAAGTGTTTGTTTATGTTTCTATTTGTTATATTAAATTTCATGTATATATACAGATCTATATGAAAATATATATATTAAAAAAACCTGAAAGTGAAGATTTGCTTGTTATTATTGTGTTAGTCACAAGCCCAGTATAATGCATCTTTGCTAGCCAAGACTGACAATTCCCTACCGTTACTCTACCCTTGGCGGATCAAGCTTGATTTTTACATTCACCTGATACGCTTTTTCATTGGATGCAGCCAGCTCTAACTGCAACGAATGAAATCGCTGGTAGCATTTCATCTTTGATAAATATAGAACAGCGTCACTACCTTTCGAATAGAAGGTTAACATGGAAACCCACATGGATGTTTGCTTAGCACTTCATGTGTATTCGTAAGCAGTTTGTAAAACGATACTACATTGGCTTTTAAAAATATGATGTAAAGGGGGGTAATAACCAGCATCCAATAGAGGGCGCATTGCAGGAATCTCAAAATCAGGCTCAATCCGCCAAGGTAAGATCCAACTGTGAGCGTAACCTTGGCTTGCGAAGATGAGTATAGTGGAAACATTTATTTTACATCAATTGACCTCTCTGCCTATTTTGATTGACAGGTCTACGAACGTCTTATCGGCCAATGAAAACGCAGCATTAGGCTTTATGTAAACAAAAAAGTCTGACACAACTTCTATTTAGCTTGACAGGCTTGACAATCAATATAGTGCGTTACTAAAGGGGTGCGTGCCAAACTAGGACACCGGTTGCTCAGTAGATATTCTGTAGGTCCTAACTATGGGTTCTGTGAATAAATTTACTTTGGAAAAGTCAGAAATAGTTCTGTCTTGTAAAAAGTTACTAAACAATCTTGAGTTTTAATCACCTTAACTCTTTACCAAACAACAAAATTTCATACTGGTCCAAATTGAAAGCATTTGCAGACCACAAAATAAATGTGACTTAAAGATTGAAATATATTTTGAGAAGGATAGGTTGGTTACCAGTATTTTCTCTTTTTCCTACAATGTTTTCAAAAGACTTCTTCCTCAGGGTCGTTAAAAGTCGGGATTGTGTGAAAAAGGGTTAACCCTTTACCCCATAAGGCATTTCTATGGTATCTCTAACTGACCCTAAATAACAGCAAGGATGAAGCCGTTTCTTACTTGGATATGACACCTTTTGATAGTGTAGAAAACATTGTGGCAAAAGGTGAAATTGCTCGTCACGAGCAATTTCACCTTTTGCCACAATGTTTTCCAAAGGCCTCGACATGCAATGCGTAGAAATGAGTATCTGTGGGGTAAAGGGTTAAAACAGAGGACTTCAAAAGCCAGACAACGTTTGCTAGAAAAAGAAGTGATCTCAATGTTATCAGAACCACTCCACAGATCTAATAATAATCAAAGGGAAACAACTACGGCTATACTATCATTGTTAACATGCATTCTGGGTTGTCTCCCTTGTCAGGTAGATGCATCCTGTTCATCTTGAATGTGCAAGTGCCACCACTTTCATAACCACTTTATTCATTTCTTTTCGAGGATTATAGGCCTATAGATGTTTGTCAGTTATTTGTAGATTTATCTATAAATTACTGACGAAGAATTGTTAGAATATAAACAAGGAAAAAGTATTAGAATGAAACCCAAACCACCATGAGAAGACCTCGCGGCACGCCTTATTCAGATATATATTTTGAACTATTACCAATTGATAAGAAGAAAATGATGATGACGATCATTTTCTCCTTTTCCAACAAAGTTTTGTGCTCCTTTTAAAATCGAAGCCAGCCATGAGAGCAACAGCTAACTTGTCGTCTGCGAACGCTTTTAAACTGGACAAGACCTTTAAAAGAGTTATACGGTTTATTCTTTCTAAACACTTCATTTAACTTTTAACCCTTTCCCAAATGGCAAATTTTAGACTGTCCCAAACTCAAAGTGTTTGCAGATGGCAATTTTGAATTTGATGAGAATGGCAGAAAGTTTTCCGATAGGCTAGAAAACACTGTGGGAAAAGGAGAAATTGCTCAATTTCTCCTTTTTCTCATGGTGTTTTCTAAAGACTTGTACTTAAGACACGTAAAACCAGGGCTTGTTTGGCAAAGAGTTAAGCCTCTCCCATACGACAATTTTCAGACTTTCTCAAATTTAAACACATCTACAGACGACAACCTTAAAATCAATACAAATATGCTTAAATTCCGTGATAGGTTGGAAAACATTGTGGGAAAAGGAGAAAATGATGGTTTCCAGTAATTTCTCCTTTTCCAACAATGTTTCAAAAGGCCCCTTACCTTTGGTCGTTTGAACCCAGGATTGTTGAGAACAGGGTTATTTAAAATGAATTATGATTTCGATCGTCTTGCGATTTTTCGTCGCTTGACTTATGCAAGGGAAATAACAAAGAACTGATAACTTATCATGTTTTACGAGTTGCTTCCCTTGTCACATTGGGGGAGCAGGCGGCTTTTCTTTAGAAGGGACGGTTTATAGATCTTTATTCGCGATTTAAATATAGTCCGATCCCTGTTTGAATTGATTTGTTTTCTTGGTAATGATTGTCCGATAAACACGATTTACGTCAAAAAAAAAATGAATCAATCAAAATGAGAACACTTTTAAATTCTCTTAAAGAACTTCCGAACAAATACGGAAAGTACCGAGTCTCCAAGAAACTCAGCTGGAAATTTGAGAGGCAAAAGATGGTTGCGGTCAGATGGTATTCGTTTCAAATGGTGAAGATTCGAGCCTGTACAGATGGAATTTCGTGTAAGTAGCGTACGATAAGGCTTCACTATAAAAGAACATGCAGTTGCCCGAGATTATGCTTTATTTAAGAGACCGGAGAGGAAAAGTTCCCAAAATTTCCAAATGTCGCCATTTTCAAATTATGCAGACGATTTTTTTTCAATCAAAGTACTGAAACTCCGGAAGAGTCGAATTTATGCTTAACATGCCGTATTCAACTGTATTGCAAATGCAATGAAACTGCACTTGTAGATATCGGATAAACTTCAAAGTGATTAAGAAGATCTAGATCTACTTAATAGAAGAAGAATTCAGGTAAATAAGAAAGCATTTTGGTAGAGGCTGCTGAGCTAACGTTCGTGATTATTGACTATAATTTGAAGCTATTTTCTAGCTAATTTTCAGCAGCAGAGTCTTTGGGTATGCATACCATGTGTTAACCTTTAGTCTTCTTAGTGTGCATCAAGGATCTTTTGCAGATAATGTAGATCAAAATCAGATTGAAAAAAATGCAGTCTGATCTTAGATCTACACTTTCTGATGAGGTGGTATTCTTCCCCCTCTCCCCCCCCCCCCCTCCCCCCCTTCCCTCCACACACACACACAAAGTTTGAAATAGATCTAACAATATTTTGATTGATCAATTAGATCTAGTGTTGGCTCAACAAGTTTCCTTGAATTTATTTAGCAAGTTAAGGGTGATTTTTATTCTTTACAGGATAGTGATGTGTCGGAGCGGACAGGTCAGTTTATTTAACTCATTACCAAACGACAAGATTTTCGGTTTGTCCAAATGGAAAGCATTATAGACCACTAATAAAAGTGACTGAAAATTTGAATTTTGTTTTGTGAAGGGTAGAAAACATTGTGGGAAAAGGAGAAACCAGCATTTTCTCCTTTTCCCACAATGTTTTCTAAAAGATTCTTTCTCACGGGCGTCAAAAGTAGGGACTGTGTGGTAATGGGTTAACAATATGACATGAGTAGATCTAGACAACAGGTTCTCCTTTGGAAAAAGCTGAGGTAAGTTTCTATTGTCAAAGCCCTGCCAATGTGTGCATCATTTGCGTCTGCTTTGACCTGGGTTGCAGGAAACTGATGATTTTCCCAATCTCTTGGCCTGTATACCCTAATCGTCATGACTTTTGGCGCCACAGGCAAAAACATAGACTTTTGCAAACCGCATAGATCAAGATCAGACTGCACAGAACATGCAGTCTGATCTTTGATCTATACTGTCTGATTGTACTGTCAGCCTATACAATCAAAGTCTTTGTAAGTCTTAATAAATTGTATTTAGAGCTTTTGAAAGGGGTTGAGTTTATTTATTTGGGTCAGTAAGATTTAAAAACATTTTTTGTTTAATTCTCAAAAGTTTTTGAAATTTGAAGCCTTTTGAAAACATTGTTGGAAAAAGAGAAAATGCTGGTAACCAGCATTTTCTCCTTTTCCAACAATGTTTTCCACTCTTCCCAAAATAAATTTTCAGTAACTTTCATTTTGTCGACTGCACATGCTTTCAATTTGGACCAGTCTAAAATTTTGTCACTTGGTAAAGAAAAAAAAGGTTGGTTAATCATATTTTTATGAACCTGTGAATGTAGGCTTTGGAAAATTACATTATAAAGGAAATATTTCTTTTCTGTATTTTCTCCTCCCAATGTGTTAATGAATTATATTTAGAGCTATTGAAAGTGGTTAAGTTTATTTATTTGGTGCAGTAAGATTTAAAAACATTTTTTGTTTAATTCTCAAAAGTTTTCTAAATTTGAATGTAATACAATTTCTGAATGGCTAAACCAAATGTTGAAAATGACAAAACATACAAAATGAATAACTTCTTGCTCTAAAAGTTTCATAACTTAACTCTTTACCACACGACAAAATTTTAGACTGGTTCAAATTGAAAGCATTTGCAGACGACAAAATAAAGGTGACTGAAAAACTGCAATTTGTTCCGGGAAGGGTAGAAAACACTGTGGGAAAAGGAGAAAATGCTGGTTACCAGCATTTTCTCCTTTTCCTACAGTGTTTTCAAAAGGCCTCTTTCTAAGGGGCGTCAAAAGTAGGGATTGTGTGGTAATGGGTTAACCCTTTACCACATAATCTTCATTTTTAACAGCCCTGAAGGAGAAGGTCTGGAGGACACTGTAGGAAAGGAGATAATAGTGGTAAGTGGAATTTTCTCCTTTTTCCACAATATTTTGTACCCTATGAAAGGCAAGAACCATCATTTGAGCAACATTTATTTTGTGGTCCTGCTGTTGTATTGAATTTACTTGAGTTCAAAATTTTGTTGTCTGGTAAATAGTCGATGGAAAAATGTTTTGAATTGTCAAATTCACCTACATAGGTACATAACTTAACTCTTTACCAAACAACAAAATTTTGGACTAGTCCAAACTGAAAACATTTTGCAGACGACAAAATAAATGTGAATCAAAACTTGAAATTTGATTTGGAAAGGGTAGAAAACATTGTGGGAAAAGGAGAAAATGCTGGTTACCAGCATTTTCTCCTTTTCCCACAAGGTTTTCAGAGGCTTTCTTTCTAAAGTTTGTTAAAAATCAGGATTATGTGGTTAAGAGTTAAACAGGCATGCGTATTTATATCGTTATATCTCAATAAATATTTTGAAAGAAGATATTGGCAGTTTAAAGTTATAAAACGTATATTGAAGGGATGAGAGCAAAAGTGTGCTATAAAAGTGAATACTGCTGTAGAAAATACAACATTTTGTCTCTAACTTTTGAGAATTATTGTTCCTAGATAACAAGTTATAAGCCATTTAGGAAAATTTATGATATTTGATAAATTCTGTGTACATGTTTGAATAGATTATGCTTTTCACTTGACCTTTTAACAAACAGTCTTGATGACCCTGGTGAATGGAACTTTTGAAAACATTGTGGGTAAAGGAGAAAATGCGGGTAACCAGTATTTTCTTCTTTCCCTGCAATTTTTTCTACATCCCAAACACAAATTAAAATTTTTAGCCACAATTATTTTTTTGTAGTATGCAAATGCTTTCAATCTGGCCTTGTTTTTACCTTTTAACATATAATCAAGTCCTGCATGAGAAGACTTGAAAACATTGTAAAAAAAGGAGAAAATGCTAGAAACCAGCATTTTCTTCTTTTCCCACGATGTTTTCCACCCTACTAGACAATTTCCATTATTCGAGTCGCGCATAAATTTTAACATCATTTTCTCCTCTTTCAACAATGTTTTCAAAAGTTCCCTTTAATAGGGTCTTTTAACCCTATACCTCACAATAGCGACTTTCAACAACCCTTAGAAAGAAGCCTTTCGAAAACATTGTTGGAAAAAGAGAAAATGCTGGTAACCAGCATTTTCTCCTTTTCCAACAATGTTTTCCACTCTTCACAAAATAAATTTGAAATTTTCAGTAACTTTCATTTTGTCGTCTGCACATGCTTTCAATTTGGACCAGTCTAAAATTTTGTCACTTGGTAAAGAGTTAAAACTCAGGATTGTTTGGTAAAAGCTGGGTTAATTATTTCGCCTACAATTTTGTATTTTTATGAACCTGTGAGTGTAGGCTTTTGAAAATTATGTAATAAAGAAATAATTCTTTTCAGTATTTTCTCCTTCTCCCAATGTTTAACTCATTACCAAACGACAATATTTTAGACTTGTCCAAATCAAAGGCATTTGCAGATGACAAAATAAAAGTGACTGAAAATTTGAAATTTGTTTTGTGAAGGGTAGAAAACATTGTGGGAAATGGAGAAAATGCTGGTTACCAGCATTTTCTCCTTATCCCACAATGTTTTCAAAAGGCTTCTTTCTCAGGGTTGTCAATAGAAGAGATTGTATGGTAATGGGTTAATGATCTTAACACATTCCCAAAAATACCAGCATTTTCTTCTCTTTTCCATGATATTTTCAAAACCCAATTTCCTCCAGGTCATAAATATATGTGATTTTTCTGATACAGGGTTACCCAAAGTAAAGTCATCGCCATCTCCAGATTCCATGTAGGGGAAGCCGATCCCCAGTCGCCAAGTCGGAAGGGTGCAGGACTTAAGAACAGGGCATGTGGGTTCAATCTCTGGCTTGGCTAATTTCTTTCGGAGGATTGATGATAGTCATTGTGACAAGATTCATTCCTCTCTCACCACTGACCATTGTTACAACAGTAGTTATGTGGGAAAGCAGCTCGTGGCTTGAAAAGAAAATTGTGCAGATTACTGGTAAAGGTGACTCTAGGAAAGCACAGATAGGTGTACTGGTCGCCACCATGTTACTGGAATAATGTTGAAAGCAGTATTAACCCTTTACAAAACAACAGAATTGTAGAAGGGTCCAGATTGAAAGCATTTGCCGTCAACAAAGTAAATGTGACTAAAGAATTGAAATAAGATTTAGGAAGGGAAGAAAATATTGTTTGGAAAAAAAGAAAATGCTGGTTACCAGCATTTTCACAGTGCTGGTTAGCATCATTTTCACTGGTTACCAGCATTTTCTCCTGTTCCCACAATGTTTTCAAAAGGATTCATTCACAGGATTGTTAAAAGTCAGTATTGTGTGGTAAAGGGTTAAACACCATATAATCAATCAATCAATCAATCAATCAATCATTCTAGAGGGAACAAGTTCTAAATGGGGTTAAACAACAACAACAACCCAGACAAAACTGTTTTCCACAAAACAAATTTTGCGGGTAATGAACAGGTGATATGGGGAAGTAAAAGCCAATATGTAATAAAAGCAACATGCCCTCCCTCGATCTTGTTTATAGATAGAGATTTGATCGAAATTACTGATGCGTGGCAACATATTTCAATTCAACAACTTTTACCCTTTATTGCAGTGATAATCGGATGATTTCGTATTTGGATTTGTTTGTTTGTATTGCGTTGAAGCCTTTACTATGCGAAAATTTTGTAATAGTCCAAATTGAAAGCATTTCCAGACAACAAAATAAGTGTGACAGAAAAATTGAAATTCGTTTTGGAAGGGTAAAAACTTTGTGGGAAAAGGAGAAAATGCTGGTTTCCAGCATTTTCTCCTTTTCCCACAATGTTTTCAAAAGGATTCTTTCTCAAGTTTGTTAACAGCCTGTGATGTTTGTTATATGGTAAAGGCTAAATGGTATTTTTAAAATTATATCAGTTACATCACAGTGGCCAGTGTAACTATCTATACTTTTCCTGTATTATCTGTTGAAGGTACTTTGCACACTATTCTGCCCAGGCCACTGGCTGCTTTCCCAGACAAGATTGTCAATACGATGATCAGCATAGAGAGAGGAATAAATTCATTTGAACTGACTACCATCAATCGCTGGAGAGAAATTAGCTGTGCCGGAGAGTTTGGGAGTGAATGGTGATAGTCCTTAAAGCTGCAGTAAAGCCAAAGAATAGGTCATTTTCACACAATCCCAACTTTTGACGCCCCTGTCTAAGAAAAAAGCCTTTCGAAAAAATTGTGGGAAAAGGAGAAAATGCTGGTAACCAGCATTTTCTCCTTTTCCTACAATGTTTTCTACCCTTCAAAAACTTGACAATAGCAACAATCAGCCATCTTTGCGAGCCAAGGTTACGATCACTACGTGGATCTTACCTTGGCTGATTGAGCCTGATTTCAAGATTACTGCAATGCGCCCTATATTGGAGACTGGTTATTACCCCCCCCCCCCTTTTACTTCATATTTCTAAAAGCAAATGAAATACCATTTTACAAACCGCTTACGAATACATGTGAAGCAATAAGCAGACATCCACGTGGGTTTCCATGTTTACCTTCTATTCGAAAGGTAGCTACCTAAATCTATTTTTATCAAAGATGAAATGCTATGAGCGATTTCATTCGTCGCAGTTAGAGCTGGCAGCATCCAATGAAAAAGCGTATGGGGGAATGTGAAAATCAAGCTGGATCCGCCAAGGGTAGAGTAGCGTAGTGAATCGTCAGGCTTGGCTTGCGAAGATGCAATCAGCTTGTGCTGTGTTTTCTGTAAAATGTCAAGAAATTGGTTTTCCAAGCCGAGAATGGGGACAAAACAATCAAGTGAATTAAAGTTTTGTTTCAATGCATTGAATTATCATGTGGTGTTTACCTCACTATTACGTCACTGGAGGTTTACAATGAAAAGTCAGCTAATGGTCGGCAATCATCAATGAAAACAAACAGATATTGGGGCATGATGGGATCTGTTCTAGTTTCAAAATCCTTTTTCTGCCATCGACTGGAACTTTTACGAATCACAGATTGTGATGTCTTTTAACTCTTTACCAAATGACAAAATGTTGGACTAGTCCATATTGAAAGCATTTGCAGATGACAACATAATTGTGAATCAAAATCTGAATTTTTGATTTGGAAGGGTTGAAAACATTGTTGGAAAAGGAGAAAATGCTGATTACCAGCATTCTCCCCTCAATGTTTTCAAATGGCTTTTTTCCACGGCTCATCAAAAGTCATTGTGTGATAATGATTTAATCAGTTTTTAATTTGAATATATTTCAAAGAGAACGTCAAGGTATCATTGTTCCTCCAGCGTACAGCGTCTTCATTGTCTGTGTTATCAAAGTGCAAAACTTTGACATTTTGTACTCTCTCTGTTAGAACAAAATGTTTACTTCAAACTCAGACAAGTTGTTACTCACAAAAAGGGGAACCTATACAACAAGGGCAGATTACTATAAAAGAATATTAGACAAAGTTATGTCCCTTTTTTGATTTAGAATTCTCACTGAAAATCAAGCAACCACAGCCATGTCTCGATACCCGAGTATGGTGCACTTATTTCTAAATTTGATAATCTTTTTGTTAAGCCTTTCCCAATTGACAAATTTTAGACTCTTCCAAACTAAGAGTGTCCACAGACGACAAATTTCGAATAGGTACAAATGAGCTTTGGGTCTCTCATAGGGTGGAAAACATTGAGGGAAAAGGACAAAATGCTGGTTACCAGCATTTTCTTCTTTTCCTTCAATGTTTTCAAAAGCTTTCATTCCCATAGTCGTGAAAAACAGAGACTGTTTGGTTAAGTGTTATAGTGCCTCAGAAAAGCCAAGTCCAGACTTGAGTAAGCTTGTAATGAAATAACAAGAATTTCTGTCTCCACCAGCATTTTCTCCTCCACTCACAATGTTTTCAAGACCTATTTCTGAGTCATAAAAACATGAGATCAGCTGATAAAAGGTTAAAACCCAGAAGGGCTGATTCTCATGCTCTAGTGAATATTGCAGTAGAAGTTAATGTTTACCCTTACAGTAGTTTTCATAGCAAGACTATTAATGTAAGCCTTTACAGAAAGCATAGATTAAGATTAGACAGCAAGATACATGCAGTCTGATCTTTGATCTATATTGTTCACTTTGCCAAGACATTTTGGACAAGGGTAATAGTGAAACTGCAGTTTTTTGTTCTAGATAGAAAATTTTGGCAGGGTTTATTTTGGGGTCTTAGGGTTAACCCTGTACCTGATGAAAAAATTTTTTAGACTAGTCCAAATTCAAAAGTACTTACAAATACCAAATATGGCTAAACTTAGGGGATATTTTTTTTTCCAGAAGGGTAGAATAAGAGTAAAATGATGGTTAGCAGCATTTTTTCTTTTTAACACGAGGTCTTCAAAAGCCATATTCTGTATGATACTCAAAATGCGGGATTGTGTGGTAAAGGTTTAAGAAGTTTTCATCTGGAGAACAATGGCTGATGTAGCCTCAAGCTGTTTTGTCTGCAATTATGTTTTTTTTTATTTTGTCTATTTAATACAAAACCGTTACAAGTACTCTTCATACTTTTAATTGCATATTTAATTCTTTACTTAACTCTTTACCAAACGACAATATTTTAGGCCTGTCCAAATCAAAAGCATTTGCAGACGACAAAATAAAAGTGACTGAAAATTTTAAGGGTAGAAAACATTGTGGGAAAAAAGAGAAAATGCTGGTTACCAGCATTTTCTCCTTTTCCCACAATGCTTTCTACAGGCTTCTTTTTCAGGGTCATCAAAAGAAGGGATTTGTGTGGTAATGGGTTAACAAAATGTTTTAGACATGATGAATATATGAACTGTACTCAAATCTTGAAATTGGTCACCATTTGCAGGGTAGAAAATATTGTCTGAAAAGGAGAAGATGTTAGTTACCATCATTTTCTCCTATTTGCATAAAGTTTTCTATAGCCGTCTTCCTGAAAACTGTTGAAAGTAAAGAATATGTAGTACAGGGTTATCCCATTACCCGTTTAACCCATTACCACACAATCCCTACTTTTAACGACTCAGAGAAGAAGCCTTCAGAAAATATTGTGGGAAAAGGAGAAAATGCTGGTAACCAGCATTTTCTCACAATGTTTTCTACCCTTCATGAAACAAATTTCAAATTTTTAGTCACTTTTAGTTAGTCGTCTCCAAATGCTTTTGATTTGGACAAACCTAAAATTTGTGGTTTGGTAATGAGTTAACCCATTACCACACAATCCCTACTTTTGACGCCCCTGAGAAAGAAGCCTTTTGAAAACACTGTAGGAAAAGGAGAAAATGCTGGTAACCAGCATTTTCTCCTTTTCCCACAGTGTTTTCTACCCTTCCCAGAACAAATTTCAATTTTTCAGTCACCTTTATTTTGTCGTCTGTCAGTCCAAAATTTTCTTGTGTGGTAATTAGTTAAGCATTGCAGATTTGCTGATGACATAGATTAAGATGAGACTGCACTGATCTTGGTTTGCTCTTTAGTCCTTTACCATACATTCGTTAGGAAGAAGGCTTTCAAAAACTTGGTGGGGAGAGTAAAAAATTTAATTTTTTTCTTTCAGAGAAAGAAATAATGCTGGAAAAGGAGGAAATGCTGGTAACCAGCATTTTCTCCTTTTCCAACAATGTTTTCAGATCCGGTCTCGTTTAGAGTTCTATAAAATACTGGATTAACTGGTTAAGGATGAAGTATATGATACTAGAAATAGATCAAATTTTCCGTGTTTGAAACCAAATGAGGGAAAACATATTATTTCACTAAATTAGCAGATACAGTAATGTAATTTGAATCAAACTGTTGCATCCAGCCGATTTCCAAAGAACATCTGAAACTACTATAGAGGCTTGATTAATTGTATGATGTTTAATACCATTTTCAACATTATTTCAGTTATATCATGGCGGCCAGTGATAGGGATATCAGAAAACTATATAAAATTACACTATTCAGCCTAGATCAGGCTATACTTTTATGTTGTCTGATCCAACTCTAAACTGCTATCAAAAGCAATTTTTGTTGTGAAATATATAATATTGGGGTTATAAGACTTATAAGTTAGAGAAACATTTTTTTTATGAGAAGAAAAAGACAGATAATTGCAATGTAACAAGTATTTTTTACTGAACACTTCTCAAAATTTTAGACCGTGTAGATACTGAAAATCAGCCTGCACATTTTGTGCTGTCTGATCTTGGGTCTACATGTCTGCAAAAGCCTTTAAAATCATGCTTGTGATTCATAGTTACAATTAAAGCTATTGACAACTTCAGGTATTGGTTTGTGTTCGTAATATTTATAGTATGCGAAGGGTTGACTAAAAAGGCAATAATTAGATGGGCTAAAGGGTGTACTTATTTGTCAAATCAGTTTTGTATGGGGAGCAGAGTGGATGTATGGTATTGTGAATAGTGGAGTTTTACAGTGGTGAAATTTCGTCAGTCATTTCGGCAAAATTGGATTTCATTTAGAAGTTTTGTGTGAATAATCAACATTTTCAGTTTTACTGACATTTTCTACTACTAGGTGAGTTTAAATTATTTGTAGAAAATGTTTAGTTTCTCTTGGTAGAAATTTGGAATTTAAGGTACCAGTAGGTGAAGATAATGAATTACCCAAGTCTCTTACTAGATGAGCCGAGAACATGGGGGCTGTTGGTTTTACCCTACCATTTTAAATACGAATTCCACTGTATGTAACAACTCTGAGAAAGAAATCATTACTTTGAAAACATTGTGACAAAAAGAAGAAATGCTGATGACCAGCATTTTCTCCCTTTTTCACATTGTTTTCTAATGTTACTTCGACAAGTTCCTTCATTTAAGGTTCCAGTAGGTGAAGATGATGATGAGCTGAGAACATGGGGGTTGCTGGTTTTACCCTACCATTTTAAATACGAATTCCACTGTATGTAACTACTCTGAGAAAGAAACGATTACTTTGAAAACATTGTGACAAAAAGAGGAAATGCTGTTGACCAGCATTTTCTCCCTTTTTCACATTGTTTCTAATGTTACTTCGACAAGTTCCTTCATTTAAGCCACAAATGATTTGTTACTTGAAAAATTCTTTCAATATTGGCAACTCTAAATCTGTCATTTTGTAAAGGGTTAAATAAGAAAGTTTAAGTTTATTCTAAGGGCTGTAGAGTTGCACTTTATTAACCAGGATATGCTAGTGTTGAAGTGCAGTACCTGGTGTACATCCTGATATAGTGTTTCATGGGAGTGTCCTTGACCAAGATATTGCAGAACCCCAGCTTGGCCCTGGTGAGATGTGGTTGGCATTATTATGAATCAAAATGTTGAGAATGCTGAAGTAGTATTAGTCGAGGAGGCCATTGTGTGGAATTAATAATCTGAAAGAAAAAAGAGAAAAAGAGAAATAGTATTCAAATATTGGCTTGAAAGTCAACCTACTAAGCAAATGGATACATTTTTGGTTGAAGGGAGAGTACACATGACAAAGTTAGGATTCTTGGCAGTAGGATGCATGATTGATAGAGAAAAAAAACATGTAAATATATTGAATGAAATTAAGTTTGTACTTGAAAACTATGATTTTGAAATATCCTTGGCCGTTGACATTGTATTCCTAACATTACAATTATTTCAATCTCTTAATATTCATGCCAAATCAAATGGAGTAGAGGGCAATCATGGATTGACAAGCCATGGGAGGAACTGGTTTTGGAACGAAAAAGCCCAGGACCGAACAATCAGTTGACAAATTTTGGATCATTTTGCCAACAGAAGGCTATGAGCGAGTGAAGCTCTTTCCGATCAAAAATTTGTATTTCCATGATCTATACCTTCACCCAATTTATTTTAACATGCCATTTCCAGTTATATATCTAAGTGTTACCAAAAAAAACTCATTTGTCTAAGAAAAATTGAGTTTGATTGGGTTTATTTCCTTTGGCTTTGCACAAAATACAATACATGGTCCTCAAAATTCAATATTGAACTCATAGTGGTGTTGTCTTCGACAAATACCACAAAAATTGAGCTATATTGTGATACAAATGAAACATTGTTATTTTAGGTTTTACATTATTTAGTTTACATTGATTGAAAAACAAGTTCTTTATACTTATAAATATTCTAATCTAACCGGATTCTGCTTCCTGTGAACTATTCTAATCTAACCGGATTCTGCTTCCTGTGAACTACACTAGTACTCGCATCAAATGTGTGGTCGAATGAAATCCCAAAGTTGACACCCCTTGAGGCCTGGTGGGTATTGAACTTGGGGCTTTATTGTTATGAGGCCAACACACTACCTTACAACCACAGATTAATGTATTGTAAACCAGTAAAAACATTGTGGGAAAAGATTTATGAAAGAAATATGTGACGACTTGCATGAAATAATGCATCACAGAGTTGTATGAAAATTTTACCAAACAGCAAAAATTTAGACTGGTCCAAATTGAAAGCACTTGCAGACGACAAAATAAACATTACTTAAGAATTAAAAATTAGTTTCAGCAGGGTAGAAAACATTGTGGGAAAAGGAGAAAATGCTGATTAACAGCATTTTCTCCTTTTCCCACAATGTTTTCAAAAGGCTTCTTCCTCAGGATTATTAAAAGTTGTCATCATGTGGTTAAGGATGAACTCTTTACCACACAATCCTGACTTTTAACAATCCTGAAAATAAAAACCTTTGAAAACATTGTGGGATGTTTTCTACCCTTGCAAATTAAAATATCAATTTTTGATTCACGTTTTTTTTTATTAGTCTGCAAATGCTTTCAATTTGGACTAGCCCAAATTTTGTCATTTGGTAAAGAGTTAAACCCATTTTTCTCAGAACTTGGTTCTTATATCAAGGAAAGCCTTTTACCAGAGGAGAAAAAACTGAAAACTTTTCCTAGATAAAGGCTTTTGCATAATAACAGATCACAAACCGTAGCTTAGATTAAATTTTATGTAAAATAGGGTGGAAAACATCTTGGGAAAAGGAGAAAATGCTGGTAACCAGCATTTTCTCCTTTTCCCACTAAGTTTTTAACCCTATCAAAGAAAAATCGCTTCATTTTAGCCACCATGAAATTGTTGCCTCAAATGCTTTCAATTTGGATAGGTACAAATTTGACTGTTTTGTAAAGGGATTACAAAACAATCCCAGTTTTTTTTTTTTCCCTGTGGTAAAGAGTTAACAAGTTAGACCATATGAAGTCATCATTGCAATACAAAACCTTCGGGGCAAATTCTGATCCTATTATGGCAACATAGATACATTTTCATGTGTATACAAACAGCATTCATCGAACACAATAGGAAAAAAAGAAAAAAAAGAAAAGATTTCAATGAAAATTAGCAAAAGCTAAATGTCAATGGAAGATGTGGGGGTGGGGGGGTGTTACAGTGTTAAACCTTTACCACAAAGTGACGACTATTGACAACCCTGAGTTAGATGCCTTTTGAAAACATTGTGGGAAAAGGAGAAAATGCTGGTAACCAGCATTTTCTCCTTTTCCCACAATGTTTTCTAACCTTCCCAAATCAAATTTTGATTTTTCAGTCACATTTATTTTGTCGTCTGAAAATGCTTTCAGTTTGGACTAGTCTATAAATTTGTCTTTTGGTAAAGAGTTCGCCTATATCCTTCTAAATATCTAAAATGAAATTTACAATTCGGTGGTAAACAAATAAATTCAAAGGTATGTCATTGGGAATAATATCTCTTTCGTGGTACAGCGTAGGTCCAAGATCAGACTGCACATTCTGTGCTGTCTGATCTTGATTTACGCTGACAGCAGAATGTCAGCGAGTCGGGCTTAGCAGCCTGGGGGTCAACTCATTACCAAACGAAAAAATTTATAAACTGGACCCAATTCGAAGCATTTGCAGACAACAAAATAAAAGTGACTGAAAATTTAAAATTTGTTTAGGGAAGGGCAGAAGACATTGTGGAAAAAGGAGAAAATGCTGGTTACCAGCATTTTCTCCTTTTCCCACAATATTTTCAAAAGGCTCCTTTCTCAGGGTTATGAAAAGTCAGGATTGTGTGGAAATGGGTTAAATATGGATTATATAAATATGTGAAGGTGTTTGCTCTGGCCTATCTTTTGACATGTCCTATTTTTTCTCTTTTTTTATATATTTTCCTAAGAAATGTCAATATTTAAATTTGAAAGTAAAAGTGGGGAAAAGGTACTTTAAAAATTTTGATAAAATGACAGATAAAAAGACAGACTTGTAGCCAAAAAAAGCTGAATTTTTTTTCCTGTTACTTACAAATATTTTTTAAGATCACTTGATAGCAGTTTTATATAGATCTAAATGTATCCATATTAGGAAAAGGGATAAAACTCTTTTATAACTCTATTCTTAACACATACAAAAGAGTTAAAAAAACAAAAATTGACATTCTTACCAGGAGGTTTTAACCCTTTACCAAACAATCCCTGGTTTTTACAACCCTGAGATAGAAGCCTTTTGAAAACATTGTGGGAAAAGGAGAAAATGCTGGTAACCAGCATTTTCTCCTTTTCCCACATTGTTTTCTACTATACTGGAAAAAAAAAAAATCAATTTTTGAGTTACTTTTATTTTGATGTCTGCAAATGCTTTCAATTTTAAAATTGTGCTGTTTGGTAAAGGTTTTAACCCTTTACCACATGACAAAATTTTAGACCCGTTTAAATTGAAAGTACTTGCAGACGACAAAATAAACACAACTCAGAAATTGAAATATGTTTCCAGTGGGGTAGAAAAGTTGTTGGAAAAGGAGAAAATGCTGGTTATCAGCATTTTCTCCTTTTCCCACATTGTTTTCAAAAGGCTTCTAAGTAAGGGTCATAAAAACCAGGGATTGTTTGGTAAAGGGTTAACCCTTTCCCAAATGAAAAAAACTCAAACTTATTAGAATTGTAAGCATTTGCAGATGACAAGGTAAGTTTGATTCAAAAATTAAAAACTTCTCTTTTTAAATGTAGAAAATATTGTGGGAAACAAAGAGAATACTGGTTAACAGCTTTTCTTTTTTTTTTCCCCACAATGCATGTAAAAAATTTCTTTTTTTTTCAGGGTTGTCAAAAATCATGATTGTCTGGTACAGAGTTCATCCTGTACAAAGAGATACCTGTTTTTATGATTTTGATGATGTCTCTTGGAAGCATTGTGGGGAGAAAAAAATGCTGTTAGTCAGCTGTCTTTGTCTCAGATTGTTTTCTACCCAACCAGCAACAAATCCTATCCATTGAGCCACATCTGCAAATGCTTTGTCTTTCCATTTGGATGATTGTGAAACCTGGGTCCTTATTCACCAACTATACTTAAGAACATTCTTTGTCATGTTCTCCTGAATTTTCTAAATTTGAAAGTAACACAACTTCTGATTGGCTAAACCAAATGGTTTAGCCAATCAGAAGTTGTGTTACTTTCAAATTAAGAAAATTAAGGAGAGTTAGACTGAAAAGCTTTTAAAGAACGGTTTGTGAGCACGAACAAAGATTTTAGACTCTTTACCAAGCAATGCTGGGTTGTAACGACATTGAGGAAGCAGGCTTATGGAAAAAAGTGGGAAAAGGAGAAAATAATGTATCGAAGATAAGAAAAAAATATATAGTTTTCAACTTGTTTGACTGTTTGAAATGCAGATTCAATTTAGTAAATGGATATTTGAAACCTACCTTGAAGGTCTTAATTTATAACCAATTATCTTAAAAATCTGAAAAAAAAAAAACTTTTATGTCAGCCATTACTACTGGTTGAATTTATGAGTGCATAGAGTGTTTTTCATCACCAGTGTTTCAGTCGTGTTACAACAGCATCTCGAAAATAGATATGAGGTATACTCTGTGAAAGGGGGTTTAATGAATCCACAGAAAGTGTCAACCAAGGTCAGTCTGAACAGTCTGTGCATGCTTACCTTGGTGTCAGCCTGAACAGTCTGTGCATGCTTACCGTGGTGTCAGCCTGAACTGTCTGTGCATTCTAACCTTTGTGTCAGCCTAAACAGTCTGTGTATGCTTACCTTGGTGTCAGCCTGAACAGTCTGTGCATGCTTACCTTGGTGTCAGCCTGAACAGTCTGTGCATTCTAACCTTTGTGTCAGCCTGAACAGTCTGTGCATGCTTACCTTGGTGTCAGCCTGAACAGTCTGTGCATGCCAATCATGGGTCAGCCTGAACAGTCTGTACATGCTAACCTTGGAGTTGGCCTGAACAGTCTGTATGTGCTAACCTTGGTGTTGGCATGAACACTTTGTGCATGCTAACCTTGTTGTCAGCCTGAACAGTAACCATGGTGTTGGCCTGAACAGTCTGTATGTGCTAACCTTGGTGTTGGCATGATCACTTTGTGCATGCTAACCTTGTTGGCAGCCTGAACAATTTATGCATGCTAACCTTGGTGTCAGCCTGCTATCAGCCTGAACAGTCTGTGCATGCTAACATTTGGTTTGGTCAAAACAGTATAATTATGCATGCTAACCTTGGTGTCAACCTGAATTCTCTTTGCATGCTAACCTTGGGATTAATCTGAACAGTCTGTGCATGCTAACCTAGGGTCAGCCTGAACAGACTGTGCATGCTAACCTTGGTGTTGGCCTGAACAGTATGTGCATGCTAACAATGTTGTCAGCCTGAACAGTCTATGCATGCTAACCTTGATGTTGGTCTGACCAGTATGTGCATGCTAACCTTGGTGTTGGTCTGAACAGTCTGTGCATACTAACCTTTGTGTTGGTCTGAACAGTCTGTGCATGCTAACTTGGGGTCAGCCTGAACAGACTGTGCATGCTAACCTTGGAGTCAGCCTAAACAGTTTGTGTATGCTAACCTTGGAGTCAGCCTGAACAGTCTGTGCATGCTAACCTGGGGGTGGGGGTCAGCCTGAACAGTCTGTGCATGCGAACCTAGGGTCAGCCTGAACAGTCTGTGCATGCTAACCTTGGAGGAAACATTTTGCTATTAGTCTGTCAGTTTTCTGCAAATCAAAGGACCAGTTTATCTAATGACTCAGGTGATTGTTACAACTTTAATTGCTGTGTGTATTGATTTGCTAGATGTAATGCATGACAGAGATACAATAAACCCCTTTCTGTCAGAGTATGGCTCTTATTCATGTGTTCCCTTGATCTTACCAGTGCTAGTAAGGAGCTTTGCAGTGTCTTGAACTCATTGGGATTCCCCTTCTTTTTGGAACAATGTGATTGGTCTTTAACTCCAATTTATCACTCATTCATGTGTTTTTACCCATTACCACACAATCCCTACTTTTGACGCCCTTGAGAAAGAAGCCTTTAGAAAACATGGTGGGAAAAGGAGAAAATGCTGGTAACCAGCATTTTCTCCTTTTCCCACCATGTTTTCTACCCTTCACTACACAAATTTCAATTTTTCATTCACTTTATTTTGTCGTCAGTTTGGACAAACCAAAATTTTTGCTGTGTGGTAATGAGTTAATGACAAAGAAGGAACAGGTATTTGAAAATATTCTGACAAAAAGGAATAAAATGCGGTAACATACATTTTTAGATCAGCTGCTTTCAGAGAAATGTCAGGGTATTGTCATAAGCCTAGGCATCGATTTCTGTGTCATGGTCGCAAATAAACTTAACCCATTACCAAACGACAATATTTTAGACTGGTCCAAATCGAAAGCATTTGCAGACGACAAAATAAAAGTGACTGAAAATTTTAAATTTGTTTTGTGAAGGGTAGAAAACATTGTGGGAAAAGGAGAAAATGCTGGTTTCCAGCATTTTCTCCTTTTCCCACAGTGTTTTCTAAAAGTTTCTTTTTCATGGGCGTCAAAAGTAGGAATTGTGTGGTAATGGGTTAAACATTTTATGATACCTCCCTTATTATTGAAGAAATCGTCTTCAAACCAATGCATAACTTAATAATTACTATCAATAAGAAAACCTACACAACAAGGGCAGGTTACTATCAAAGAATTTGTGACTGAGTTATGCCCCTTTTTTGACTTAATTTTTTTTTAAACTGAAATTCAACCAACTGTAGTTGAGTGTTGGCACCCACATGCAGTGCTCTTGTTTTCTTTTGCCAAGCTGATTTCTAAAGCCTTCTTTTTCTGAGCCAAATAAACCACAGGCTTGTGAAACAGATTGATTGTATGCCGTTTAACCTTTTACCACATAATCCCTAGTTTTATAACCTGGTTGTGACAGGCCTTTGAAAATATTGTGGGAAAAGGAGAAAATGCTGGCAGCCAGCATTTTCTCCTTTTTCCCACAATGTTTTACTACTTTTTCTGATACATATTCCATCATTTGGGTATCATTATACCACTGCGAAACGAATTTTTCAGGGTATACTGGAATCAGCCTATCAGTCCGTGTGCCCATCTATGTGTCCGTCGGCATACAAAATATTAGTAATTCTGTATCACAAACTCCCACAGTTTTCCTTTAATTGTATTGAAACTTTGCAGATAGGTTGATCATATATTGAAGATTTGCAGGACGCAATTTTCAAGTGTCGACTCCCCCTGGTTTAGGAATTATCTCCCCTTGAACTTGATACTTTTTTCTATCAAAGCGCTTGGCAGGGGTATTAACCCATTACCACACAATCCCTACTTTTGACACCCCTGAGAAAGAAGCCTTTTGAAAACACTGTAGGAAAAGGAGAAAATGCTGGAAACCAGCATTTTCTCCTTTTCCTACAGTGTTTACTAACCTTCCCAGAACAAATTTCAATTTTTCAGTCACCTTTATTTTGTTTTCTGCAAATGCTTTCAATTTTGTTGTTTGGTAAAGAGTTAACCCATTACCACACAATCCCTACTTTTGACGCCCCTGAGAAAGAGGCCTTTTAAAAACACTGTGGGAAAAGGAGAAAATGCTGGTAACCAGCATTTTCTCCTTTTCCCACAGTGTTTTCTACCCTTCCCAGAACAAATTTCAATTTTTCAGTCACCTTTATTTTGTCGTCTGCAAATGCTTTCTATTTGGACTAGTCTAAAATTTTCTTGTGTGGTAAAGAGTTAAGTCACATTCAGTGACAGCTCTAGTTTTACTTGTCATGTAAAAATGCTTTAAATTTTTACCTATTCAATATTTTGTTGTGTGATAAAGTATTAACATCATTTTCAACACTATTTCAGTTATATCGTGGAGGTCAGTGCACCTATCCATGCTTTCCAGGAGTTTCTTTTACCCGTACTCCTCACAGTGTTTTTCTAAGCCATTGGCTGCTTTCCCACAGGGAAGAAGAGAAGAATAAAGAAAACAAAGCCTTTTCTTCCTCAAGGTTATAAAAACCACCCAGATTATTTTCATTTTTTTTTTCATGTAAAGTTTTGTCTGGTGTCCTATTATTAAACTCCCATCAGTGCGGATAGTTTTTCGCAAATCACTCATGACTTGATAATTTTACTGCATTGATACATACAGCTGTATACATGATCATGCTCAAATATCTCTTTGGAAAAAGATACCATAAAAACCTGTTACATGAAATTTAGGGAATCTACTCAGTTTTAACAAAAATATATAGTAGCGAGCTACACCATTAATTTGGGGTTAATTCTTTACCAAAGGACACCACATTTTTGGACTGGACCAAATTTAAATCATCTGCAGGCAACAAATGAAATCTTGTTGATATGATGGTTTCTGATTTTGATGGGAAAGAAAATATTGTGGAAAAAAAAGAAAATGCTGGTTACCAGTATTTTCTCCTTTTCCCACAATGTTTTCTATAGACTTCTTCCTCAAGATTGTTAAATCGTGACTGTGTGATAAGGAGTTAAAATGCACAACTGTTTAGTGAAGGGTAATAGTTTCTAATTTCAACCACTGTAGCTAAATTGTATCCTGATATAAACTCCAGTCGGTAACATTGAAAATCAAAGCATTGAGAACGCTGAAGTGGTATTTGTCAAGGGAGCTGTTGTGTGCAATTAATAATTTGAAAAAGAGAAACATTATTCAAATATTGGCTTGAAAGTCAATCTACTATGCAAAGAATACCTTTTTATTGGAAGGGAGAGAACTCATGTCAAAGTTAGGATCATTAGTGTATTGATGGTCTCCCTTTGATAATTAGGAGTCAGGAGTAATGTCCCTTGACAATAGGGTGCATGATTGATAGAGATGGTCATTTGATAAAGCAGCCAGTGGCTTAGACAGAATATTGTGTTACTGGTTAAAAAGGTCCAGTAAAGCATGAATAAATACACTGGCCAATGCGATATAACTAGAATAATGTTGAAAATAGCTTTCACTCTTTACCAAACGACAAAATTTTAGCCTTGTCCAAACTGAAATCATTTACAGACGACAAAATAAATGTAACTCAAAAACTGCAATTTATTTATAGCAGGGTAGAAAACATGGTGGGAAAAGGAGAAAATGCTGGTTTCCAGCATTTTTTCCTTTTCCAACAATGTTTTCAAAAGGGTTCTATCTCAGGGTCGTAAAAACCAGGGATTGTTTGGTAAAGGGTTAAATGCCACACAATGGATAAACATTATTTCAGTTATATTTTTGATGATATGTCACATACACAGGCTTATTCAGGTATATCTTGGGTTTCACCAGTTGTACGCTGAAGGGCTCTGAGGTGCCTTGCCAAAGAACACTCCAATGAAAAACTAAATGATTTTTTGAGGATTAAACTGTGGACCTCCAGGTTACAAGTCTTAAGCTTTTCCACTAAGCCATACATGTAAAAACAATAAAAATGATTTATCATTACGGTTATTACCATTTTTTATTAAAGCAAGCCATTGACATGTATTCATATAGCTAATTACCCTTTTATCCACTGATAGTCAGTCTGCATGACTTGGTAGTCAGAAAGTGTGCATGCTCTGTGAAAAAGGAGTTAAATAAATCTGCGAAAAAAGTATCGATCTAGGTCCAAGCCTGCGCATTCTGCACAGGCTGAACCTGTGTCAAAACTTTTTGCTTATGGTAAATTTTCTGCATGCCCAAAGACTATTCTACCTAGGGATTTTGTCAGTTGTTATATCAGAGGGATTCTAAGGATGCAATATAATTGGTTGGTATATCATGGAGATGCACTATGCCCCTTTTTCACAAGAGCTTGGCCCAAATGGTTCGTGATTAGTAACCTTTCAAACAATCTCTTTATTTGCAACCCTAAACACAAAGCATTTTAACTCTTTACCCCACAAGGCATTTCTATGGTATCTGTAATTGACCCTAAATAACAGCAAGGATGAAGCTGTTTCTTATATGTATATGACACCGTTTGATAGCATAGAAAACTTTGTGGCAAAAGGTGAAATTGCTCGTCACAAGCAATTTCACCTTTTGCCACAATGTTTTCCAAAGGCTCCTACAAGCAATGTGTAGAAATGAGTATCTATAGAGTAAAGGGTTAACCCTTTACCACACAATCCCTACTTTCAATGACCATGAGAAAGAAGCCTTTGAAAACATTGTAGGAAAAGGAAAAAATGCTGGCAAGCAGCATTTTTTCCCCTTTCAGAAACAAATCACGTCATTCAAGCAACATTTAATTTGTCGTGTGCAAATGCTTTGAATTTGGACTAGTCTTAAAATATTGTCATGTGGTAAAGAGTTAAAACAAAAAAATGAAATGGAGAAAATTTTAGTAACCAAAACTTTCTCCTTTCCTCATAAAACTTTTATACACCTGTACTTCTGCAAAGACAGCTTGTATCATTTCTCTGCGATTACTTATTTTTTGCCAAATTAATCTTGTATCAGCAAGTGTAACATTTGTTTGAGGAGCGAAGGGTTGTACAATTAGTGTTATTACCATTTTGTATAAAACCAAGCCATTGACAAGCACTCATGTAGCCATTTGCCCTTTTATCCATTGATATTTGAAGTTGGCACTCAGAGAATATCATTCTGTAATAATTTGATAATACTCGTTTTCACTAATACTAGCGCTAATATAGCGGAGCTGAGATTGGCTAAAACATTTCTTTTGTAGCTCAATGAAAAAAAAAAACATAGGGGCGCTGGAAGTACTGTTTCTACATAATGAGGCATTTATAACATTGTACATTTGGGACATTTATCCGAGTTATTAACTTTTTCCCGAACCACAGTTGAAAGCATTTGCAGACAACGAAATAAATGCGACTCAAAAATTGAAAATTGTTTTGGGAAGGGTTGAAAACACTGTGAGAAAAGGAGGAAATGCTGGTAAACAGCATTGTCTCCTTTTCCATAATGTTTTCAAAAAGACTTTCTTTTTCAGTTTCTTCTTCTTTTTTTCCATAATTTTTTCTATTAATATATGTAAACTATATTTACAATGTTGTCTGCAAATGGTATCAGTCTGGAGTAGTCTTAACCCTTTACCACACAATCTCGACTTTTAACCACTCTTGAGGATGAAGCCTTTCGAAAATATTGTGGGAAAAGGAGAAAATGCTGGTACCAGCATTTTCTCCTTTTCCCAAAATGTTTTCTAAGCTTCCCAAATCACATGTCAAATTTCGAAGTGCATTTATTTTTTTTTAATGGAAATGCTTTCAGTTTGGACTAATACAAAATTTTGTTGTTTGGTAAAGTGTTAAATGTTGTTGTCTGGTAAAAAGTTACAAAATATTGTTTCAGACAGCAGTACAATCAAAATAAAAGAATGCTCAGGGATTAAGATTTGGAAAAATGTTTTGACTGGGAAAGTTATTCAAAGAATGCAGGATTAAAATAGGATTGACAGAATTAATATTACATGCGGTTTTTATCCACTTGAGCTCAAAATATGACCGAGCCCTGGTAGCTTAGTCAGTAGTGTGCAGGACTTGAGAACTCGGGGTCCAGGGTTTAATCCCTGGCTATGATTCCTGGCTCGGCCAATTTCTTTCCGAGGATTGATGATAGTCACTGTGACGGGAATCATTCCTCTCCCACCACTGACCATTGATTTGATTATAATTATGTGGAAAAGCAGCCATTGGCTTGGAGAGAAAATTGTGTAAAGTAATGGTAAAAGGAATTCCAGGAATGCATGGATAGGTGCACTGGCTGCCACATTGTATCTGAAATCGTGTTGAAAACAGCATTAAACATCAATCAATCAATCAATCAATTAATCAATCAATCAAAATGATACGAAAGAAAAAAATGTAAAGACAGTTGTACATGTAGACAAATAATTCTGATTGTAGACAGGGTCAATAGAAAGACATTTGATTGGAACTTGCAGCAGCTTTTTTTCGCTCAATATTATAAAAAATCTGTACTCCACGATAAGGGGAGGCTTTAATTCATTCGAGCATGTCAGGTAGAGCTTGGTTTAAAGCAATCATAAGGGTCTGAGTTTGATTCTTGAAGTGCCTGTGTCACCATTGAGGCAGTTCATAGGCTGTTAACTGGCATTTTTTCTTTTTCCCACAAAGTTTTCAAACCTATCAAAGTTTTCTACCTTATCAAAGAAAAAATTCAGTCATTCAAGCCTCTTTGAAATTGTCATCCGCAGATGCTTTCAAATTGGGCTGAGGAGGAAATGAAAACAAGCATTTTCTCCTTTTCTCACAGTGTTTTCTAATTCTTCAAGAACAAATTCATATATTTATCATAATTCTCTTGTCATATTCAAAATTTCAATTTTGACCAGCCCAAATTTTTATCATGTGGTCAAGAGTTGCTATTCCCCCACAAAACGAATGTTTTCGGGGGTATACTGGAATCAGCCTGTCTGTCTGTGTGTCCGTCTGTGTACTAAATACTGGTAATGCCTGTTTCTGTCAAAGTGTTGGGGGGGGGAGGGGGGGTATTAGTCACATTTGGAGTGCAACACGCGAAAAGGTGCATTCGGACATTTGCGTAAAGTGTCTTCCCGGATTAGCCTGCGCAGTCCGCGCAGGCTAATCCGAGACGGCACTTTACGACTACATTAGATTTTGTGTTACAGTAGACTTGCGTAAAACAGAAAATCACATAAAATCGGAAAGTGTCCTTTCGGATTAGCCTGTGCGGACTGCACAAGCTGATCTGAGACGACACTTTACGCAAATGTCCGAATGACCCTTTTCGCCTGTTGCACCCCATTTAGTGACAGCGCTAATTTAACCTATTACCATACAACAAAATTTCAGACCTGTCCAAACTGAAAGCATTTGCAGACAACAATTTCAGTGTGGCTTAACCCATTACCACACAATCCCTACTTTTGATGCCCCTGAGAGAGAAGCCTTTTGAAAACACTATGGGAAAAGGAGAAAATGCTGGTAACCAGCATTTTCTCCTTTTCCCACAGTGTTTTCTTCCCGTCCCAGAACAGATTTCAATTTTTCGGTCACCTTTATTTTGTCGTCTGCAAATGCTTTCAATTTGGACCAATCTAAAATTTTGTAGTTTGGTAATGGGTTAAATGAAGTGTTTTTCCTTTGATGGAGTAGAAACATTGTGGGAAAAGGAGAAAATGCTGGTTGCCAGCATTTTCTCCTTTTCCCACAATGTTTTCAAAAGCCCTCTTTCTCCAGGGTCGTAAAAACCACGAACTGTTTGGTACAGGGTTAAAAGGTGAGTTTCTAGCTAGGGCAGCCATAAAATAGTCAGTGGGTGAAAAGTGAAATATCTAAAAGAGCATAAATTTTCTTTCCTATGTACCCATGTTTATAGACCATCTTTGATCTGTTTATCTTAAACTCTTTTCCCTTTTCGTTTAAAAACATCTGAAGCAGACGGCATTTGAAAAACTTCTATTAACTCTTTTCCCTTTTCATTTTAAAAATATCTGAAGCAGACGGCATTTGAAAAACTTCTATTAAATGGAGAATTGAAGAAATTTAGTTGCCCTCTATTTTTCACAAAGTTTTTAAAACTTGTAAATCTATCCTTATTGTAATTTTTAACATAATCCTTTTGTTTTAACCAATGTTTTTCTGGTAATGTTTTCAATATGGGTGCATGTAAAACTTGCACATAAACACTTTACCAAAGAACAAAGTTTTAGACTTTTCCCAAATTCAAAGCATTTGCAGACGACAAATCAAAGGTAACTCAAATGATGAAACTTACTTTAAATTTAATTGAATAGAAAACATTATTTGAAGAGGAGAAAATGCTGGTTACCAGCATTTCTCTTTTCCCCACAATGTTTTCAAAAAATGCCTTTCTACATGTTGTTAAAACTCGGTTTTGTGTGATACAGCATTAAAAGAATTTGCAGACGACAAAATGAATGTGACTGAAAAATTGAAATTCCTTTTGGGAAGGGTAGAAAACATTGTGGGAAAAAGGAGAAAATGCTGGTTACCAGCATTTTCTCCCTTTCCTACAATGTTTTCCAAAGGCTTCTTTCTCAGGATTGTCAAAGGTCGGCATTGTGTGATAAAGGGTTAAGCAATGGGGTCGATCTAATTTTATGACTTGAACTGACAGTAGGCTAACAAAGCTTGGAGATTATATTGTTATTATATGAGATTAACACAAATATTTTTCTACGTCCTCGTAAAAAGTTTTGCTGTATTTTGCTGGTGACCTTTATACTCTTACAGACTGTCAAGGTCAACTCAATCATTTAACACATTACCAAGCACCAATATTTTAGGCTTGTCCAAATTGACAGCATTTGCAGACGACATAATAAAAGTGACTGAAAAATCGTTTAACCGTACTGTCCCACATTTTAACAACTCTGAGAAAGAAGCCTTTAGAAAACATTGTGAGAAAAGAAGAAAATGCTCGTAACTTTATAAGGGTTGTTAAAAGTCAGGATTATGTGGAAAAGAGTTAACTCTTTACCAAACAACAAAATTTTAGACTGGTCCAAATTGAAAGCACTTGCAGACGACAAAAAACACGTAAATCAAAAATTGAAATTTGTTTCAAGCAGGGTAGAAAACATTGTGGGAAAAAGAGAAAATGCTGGTTACCTTTTCCCACAATGTTTTCAAAAGGCTTCTTTCTCAGGGTCGTAAAAACCAGGGATTGTTTGGTAAAGGGTTAACCAGTAACTGCACTGTAACAGGCTTAACCCTTTACCCCATAAGGCATTTCTATAGTATCTCTAATTGACCCTAAATAACAGCAAGGATGAAGCTGTTTCTTATGTGTATATGACACCTTTTGATACCATAGAAAACATTGTAGCAAAAGGTGAAATTGCTCGTGACGAGCAATTTCACCTTTTGCCACAATGTTTTCCAAAGGCTCTTACAAGCTATGTGTAAAAATGAGTATCTATGGAGTAAAGGGTTAATATCCATAGTTTATTTAGGGTGTAGGGTTGTTTTGAAAATTTCTGCTTTATTAGGTTGGGTGTTTTGATTTGAGATTTTCACGAAAAAGAAGAACCTAATTCAACTCTTTACCACAAAATCCCAACTTTTTACCAGCCTTTCATATCAAGTCATGTTCATATCATGGCAAAAGCTCACAAGGCTTGAACCTATTGCCTTCATGTGTCACACACTGAGTTGGTCATGGCAGAATATTTGGGTCCCGCTGTATACAATATTCTACTCTAGATATGAAAAAAAAAGGAGTTAAGTTCAAATATGCTTAATTCTTTACTAAAGGACAAATTGACCCTTTCCCAACCAACAAATTTTGGACTCTTCCAAACTGAAAGAGTTTGAGGACAAGAATTTTAGATTTGGACAAAATGGGAAAAAGTTCTTAAAAAGGGTAAAAAACACTGTGGGAAAAGGAGAAATTGCTCGTTATGAGCAATTTCTTCTTTTCCCATAGTGTTTTCAAAAGACTTTTACTGCAGACAAGTAAAAACCAGGGCTTGTTTGGGAAAGGGTTAATAGGCTGGTCCGAATTGAAAGCACCTGTAGACGACAAAATAAATGTGACTGAAGAATCGAAATTTGATTTGGGAAGGGTAGAAAACATTGTGGGAAATGGAGAAAATGCTGGTTTCTAGCATTTTCTACTTTTCCCACAATGTAATCAAAAGTTGTCATTGTGGTAAAGGGTTGAATAGACTTGATGAAACATAAATTGTAAACCAGGTCACCTTCGAATAAAAACCGAACTGTTTGATTTATATATTGAAAATGGCTCAGATTTCATTAATTTCTATGCATGTTATTTTACAAATACTTACCTAACTTTTGTTAATCCTTTATGGAATGCTGGAATCTGTAATAATTATGAGGCCACTTTTGAGAACTCCATTGTCTGCACATGTCATATTCTTTGAAGATTGACCGGTTATTTTATGATGCATCACTTCCCCCAATATTGTATATAAAGTAGCAATGTAGAAAATGACTTTTATAAATGTATTTGAGGAAAAATCAGGCCTGTTTTAGCTCCAGATTTCTCTAAACTGCTGATCATAGCTGAATGAATTGCACCAGGTAGTGTTTTATTGAGTAAATGTTTTAGTTTGAAATTCAAAGTAATGGTTATTGTGTAGAAAAGTAGTCTGGTTCTGTACGCAGGATGCTCAAATTAGATAGATGAGTATTTGTAGAATGCCATCTAGCGGGAGATAATGTTGAGAACTGTAACTCTACACTAAACAAGTACTTTTAGAATTTTGTAGGAAAAGGAGAGAGTACTGGTAATAAGCACTTTCTCATTTTGCCAAAATGTTTTCCACCATAGACAAATTTTGAGATTTGAGTAATATTTGAATTGCTTTCTACCAACTCTTTGAATTTGGACAAGTCTGAGGTATTTCAAGTGGTAAAAAGTTAACCCTTTGCCAAACAATCCATTTGGTAGACCCCAAGGAACCAGGCTTTTGGCTTTTGAAGATGTCTAGGGAGCAAGAGACGATACTGGTGCATGTACCATATAGCATTTTCTCCTATTTGCTTAATGTCTTCTTTTATGTATATTTCACAGGGGATCAAACATACAGTTCAGTCTCCCACCAAAGTGTAGATGAAAACTCTGAACATCCACTGAGGTACAAATGCATAGTTGCACCAAAGAGCTGGACTTATAGAATGTTTCCTACACATGCCTGGAACAGCCGATTGGTCAAACTGATTGATTGGTTGATTTGAATCTTGTACGAATTTGATTGGACAAAGAGCAGGGCCCACAGAATGTTTCTATGCATGCCTGGAACAGTACTGTTGATTGGACAAACTGATTGATTGGTTGATTTGAATCTTGTACGAATTTGATAGGACAAAGAGCGGGACTCACAGAATGTTTCTATACAGTTGATTGGTCAGTTGATTGATCAGATGATTTGAATCTTGTACAAATTTGATTGGACAAACAGCAGGGCTCACAGAATGTATCTATGCATGCCTGGAATTGCTGGCTGGTCAATTGATTGATTGGATGATTTGAATCTTGTACAAATTTAATTGGACAATCAAGCATGGGGAAATCTATGAACCTAAATAACTTGACGCCAGAAGAGGCCAACCAAATTCTACAAGTGATCCAGAAAGATTTTGAATTGAGGCAGAAGGAGAGAGAAAGATTGAGGTATGTTGGGATGACCCAGTCTATATTCACCAGCAATTCCTAATCTAGCACAATCTTTAACTCTTTACCAAATGATCCCCGTGGGGTCCCGGGGGTTTTTTACTTTATAGAATAGGACCTCGGCCTTTCTCTATGGCATATCGTAGAAGGCGACTAAAATTAGAGACAAACGGCTGCTTTCCTCGTAATTCGTAGGATTGCAGCAGGCTGGGTAGTTCTTATTCCAAATCCTATATTTTTTTTTCTTGATGTAAATAGGGTTTGGAATGGGAATCAGTTGGCCTGTGGGACCCCGTGTGGTTTAATCGGGGGTATAAGAATAAACCACTGCAGTCCCGCGATCGTCACATCTGCCATTTCATCTGGCGGAACAAAAGTGACAGCATGCATGTCGTAAAAGGCGACAAAAGGGGCATCATTTTGTGTTTCATCCATTCCTCATTTATCATGTTTGCCTTATGTTGTTGCACATGTATGTTATTTTCACCTCGCATTATTGTTTACTAAGTAAGTGCGCCCAATATGACCTAAGTTGTCGACGGGCCATAAAACACTATTCATTCATTCATTCTTTACCAAATGACAAAAATTATAGACTGGTCCAAATTGAAAGCATGTGCAGATGACAAATTAAATGTGACTGAAAAATTGAATTTTGGTTTGGAAAGGGTAGAAAACATTGTGTGAAAAGGAGAAAATGCTGGTTACCAGCATTTTCTCCTTTTCCCCACAATGTTTTCAAAGGCTTTCTTTCTCAGGGTCATTAAAAGTCGGGATTGCGTGGTAAAGAGTTAACTTCTTTTTTTTCCAAGGATTAATGATCGTCATTGCAACAGAAATCAGTCATCTCGTACCACTGGTTTGAAAACATTGTGGGTTAAGGAGAAACCAGCATTTTCTGCTTTTCCCACGATGTTTTCTTCCCTTCCTAAAACATATTTTAGCTCTTTAGTCACATTCGTTTTGTTGTTTGCAAACGCTTTCAATCTGGACCAGTCTATAATTTTGTCGTTTGGTAAAGGGATAAGTGGGAAAGGCAGCCAGTGGTTTTGGAAGAATATTGTTAAAAGTACTGGTAATAAAAACCCCAAGAAAGCATGAATAGGTTCACTATAAGTGATATAATGTTGAAAACAGTATTAAACACCATACTATCAACCAACCAATTGACCAACCCATCATTCAACACTTGGCATCTCTCTCTGTGATGGTACACTAAATGTAGTTCTGTAACAAGTGGCTTCTTTAAAAAAGAAGCCAGGAGAGGTCAACATCATTATTTTCTAATACTTTTTATGCTTTTAGGTTAAATATATCTAGGTACATGTAAAGAAACAAGCAAGACAATAAACGGGTAGATCTAGTTGAAATCTGTTCAGTTGTAAATACACATTCATCAAAGTGGATGGCAAAAACTGGATTCCGTATCATCCGTCCTTGTAATTTATGTAAGTCAAGTCACATGACCTTCTTTCCGCGTTTTAAGGTCACGTGATTTTTTCCGCTGTGTTCGTTTCTATTTTTAACGAAATTCTTTTTTTCTTTTTCTTCTTTTTGTTTAGATTTAAGATTGTAATACAAAATTAAAATTGTTGGAAAGGAAATATGCAAATAAATCCTTACAATTTTGTTGAAATTCGCGATATAGAAACAAACCACGTCTATTTCTTATTTCAGTTTTTAGACTTCGATTTCTTTATAAAATCATGACGAAACAGACTGTGTATCGGAACAATTCCCCTACAAAGATTGGATTTAGACAGCAATTTCTGAGGCAGTCTGCCTTTTAAACTCAACACTGTTGGAGAGGTCTGATGACCTCTCCAATTACAGCTTTCATCTCTTCTCTCACACACAATTTCAGTTCAAGCTGTTGTTTTGAAATATTCTAACTATATTTTTGAAACATCAGCTGTTAATGTACATGTCTATCAGGTGTCATACTATTATCATTCAGGCATTACAATATTCAAACTGTTAACCCTTTATTGAACAATTCCAAGTTTCCATGGTCCAGTGGAATGGAATAGTTGAATATCATGGTGAGAAAAGGAGAATATGCTGGTTACCAACATTTTCTCCTTTTCCCACAATGTGTTCTATCCTATTAACTCTTTACCAAACGAAAGAATTTTGTACTGTTCCAAATTGAAAGCATTTGCAGATGATAGAATAAATGTGACTTATATAGAGAAATTTATTTTTGGAAGGGTAGAAAACACTGTTGGAAAAGGAGAAAATGCTGGTTACCAGCATTTTCTCCTTTTCCCACAGTGTTTTCAAAAGGCTTCTTTCTAAGGGTCATCAAAAGTAGGGATTGTGTGGTAATGGGTTAACCCTTTATTGAACAATTCTGAGTTGCCACGGCCCAGTGGAATGGCATTGTTGAAAATATGGTGAGAAAAGGAGAAAATGCTGATTACCAGCATTTTCTCCTTTTCCCACAATGTTTTCTACCCTATTAAATGATGTTGAAACTTTGGTAAAATGTCATTGAATTAAATCTTTTACCAACAATAGAATTTTCTCCAATTCAAGCATTTTGCAGGTGACAAATGAAACCATCCTCATTGACCCAGTTTTGATTACACTGTAATCAACCCTGGGTTTTTTGGCTGGTGTTTCCTTGTTCTCATAAATTATTCATGAAGCAATTTGACTGGTAGTCTCAGTTTTTCTTTGAGAAAATTTGAAGTATTTTTATCACAAATATGCCATCATTTCTATTTTTGGTAACTGACAAAATGAAATTGCCCTACCTACAAGAGAGAATGAATATGTTATCGATTGGCTATTAGGGTATTTTCCATATGAATATTCATAGGAAACGAAGATTTGATAGTCAGTTTTCCCAGGGGTAATGCATGGAGAGCAACGTAATGCTTAAACCTTGGTTCCGAGGATGAAATGAAACATGTTTCAATTGATAAAATATACCTATTTAAGTACCAAAAATATTGTAGGAAAATGAGAAAAATGCTGGTAGCACAGCATTCTTTCCTTTTTATACGCCTGTCGAAGACGGGACGTATTATGGGATCACCCGTGGCGGGCGGGCGGGCGTCCGGGCGTCCGGGCGGGCGGCGTCCAGTTCTTTGTCCGGAGCATATCTCCAAAACTATACAAGCTAGGGTTATGAAATTTCATGGGTGGATAGATCTCATCGAGGCGGAGTGCAGTGCACAGGAATCATAACTCTTGCTTGCTTAATTTTTGAGTTATTGCCCTTTGTTGTTTTTCATACTTAAATTTTGTCCGGAGCATATCTCCAAAACTATACTAGCTAGGGTTATGAAATTTCATGGGTGGATAGATCTCATCGAGGGGGAGTGCAGTGCACAAGAAATCACAACTCTTGCTTGCTTAATTTTTGAGTTATTGCCCTTTGTTGTTTTTCATACTTGAATTTTGTCCGGAGCATATCTCCATAACTATACTACCTAGGGTTATGAAATTTCATGGGTGAATAGATCTTATTGAGGGGGAGTGCAGTGCACAGGAATCATAACTCTTGCTTGCTTAATTTTTAGCTCCACTGGCCGAAGGCCAGCGGGCTATTGTCATGGCGTTGTGTCCGTCGTGCGTCCGTCCGTCCGTCCGTCCGTCCGTCCGTTCGTCCGTTCGTCCGTGCGTGCGTCCGTAAACTTTTTCTTTAAAAAACTTCTTCTCAGAAACTATTGACTGGATTTTTACCAAATTTCACAGGAATGCTCCTTAGGTGGTCCTCTTTCAAATTCCTTCAAATAATTGTGTTCCATGAATAATTCTGGTTGCCATGGCAACCAAAGTAAAAAACCTTTAAAAATCTTCTCCTCCCAAACCACTAATTGGATAGCATTATTTTTTTGCAGGAATGTTCCTTAGATATAGGTCTACAGAATTCCTTAAAAAAAAAAAGATCCGTCAAAAAACATGGCTTTTATGGGAGACTCATTTTCCTTTTATGGTATAAAGTAAAATCTTTGAAAAATTTCTTCTCTCAAACTACTTGTTTTGATTTCATTGTTGTATTGAAGGTTAGTTCCAATGGTGGTAAGTCTTTACCATACAATCCTGACTTTTAAGGACCCTAAAGAAGAAGTCTTTGGAAAACACTCTTGGAAAAGGAGAAAATGCTAGTAATCAGCATTTTCTCCTTTTACCTCAGTGTTTTCTACTCTATGAAAGAGAGAAATCATCATTTCATCAATGTTTAATTTGTTGTCTGCAAATGCTCTCAGTTTGGTCACATCCCAAGTTTTGTCGTTTGGTAAAGAGTTAAAGATGGTTGCTTTACATAATCTGTAATCCTTTTCATATAAAGCAAGGGAAACTCTGCACTTTGATTAGTTCTGGTAAAGGTTTGTTGACCTCCTGGTGACCTGGTAGAAAGAGGGACAGGGCTTTACTGTTGTGATAAGGCATTTTGTTCTCCAATCAAACTGATCACTGACAAAGAAGAGTTTAGAAAACATTGTGGGAAAAAGAGAAAATGCTGGTAACCTTTTTCCACAATGTTATCTACCCTTCACAAAACAACTGTCAAATTTTCAGTCACTTTTATTTTTTCATCTACAAATGCTTTCCATTTGGACAACCATAGAATGTTGTGATTTGGTAATGAGTTAACTAAACTAGAAGACAAAATTTTTATAACTGGCCATAATTGAAAGATGTTGCAGACAACATAATAAATCTTCAAATTAGTAAAACTTGTATCAAAAAGGGTAGAAATTATTGTGTCAAACTAAGAAAATGCAGGTAACTTTTATTTTCTTCTTTTCTCACAATGATTTTCATAGCCTTTTTTCTTTAGTGACCTAAAATGCAGGAATGAATGGTAATTGTAAAAAGACTTCTCTTCACAGGTACAGAAAAATCAGGCCTGTGGAGCGATACAGGCGCTCAAGCGCCTCTAGTTGAGTTATTGCCCTTTGTTGTTTTTCATACTTGAATTTTGTCCGGAGCATATCTCCAAAACTATACTAGCTACAGTTATGAAATTTTATGGGTGGATAGATCTCATCGAGGGAGAGTGCAGTACACAAGAATCATAACTCTTGCTTGCTTAATTTTTGAGTTATTGCCCTTTGTCGTTTTTTATACTTTAATTTTGTCCGGTGAATATCTCCAAAACTATACTAGCTAGGGTTATGAAATTTCATGGGTGGATAGATCTCAGCGAGGCAGAGTGCAGTGCACAGGAATCATAACTCTTGCTTGCTTAATTTTTGAGTTATTGCCCTTTGTTGTTTTTCATACTTGATTTTTGTCCGGTGAATATCTCCAAAACTATACTACTTAGGGTTATGAAATGTCATGGGTGGATAGATCTCATCGATGGGGAGTGCAGTGCACAAAATCACAACTCTTGCCTGCTTAATTTTTGAGTTATTGCCCTTTGTTGTTTTTCATACTTGAATTTTGTCCGGAGCATATCTTCAGAACTATAGTATCTAAGGTTATGAAATTTCATGGGTGGATAGATCTCACTGAGGGCGACTGCAGTGCACAAGAATCATAACTCTTGCTTTCTTAATTTTTCAGTTATTGCCCTTTGTCATTTTTTATACTTGAATTTTGTCCGGTGAATATCTCCAAAACTATACTAGCTAGGGTTATGAAATTTCATGGGTGGATAGATCTCATCAAGGGGGAGTGCAGTGCATAGGAATCATAACTCTTGCTTGCTTAACTTTTGAGTTATTGCCCTTTGTTGTTTTTCATACTTGAATTTTGTCCGGACCATATCTCTAAAACTATACTAGCTAGGGTTATGAAATTTCATGGGTGGATAGATCTCATCAAGGGGGAGTGCAGTGCTCAGAAATCACAACTCTTGCTTGCTTAATTTTTGAGTTATTGCCCTTTGTTGTTTTTCATACTTGAATTTTGTCCGGTGCATGCCCCAGCTTTACAACTTGGGGTAAGACGGGCGTATCTTGCGACAATTTGCCGCTCTTGTTGCACAATGTTTTCAAAAGTCATAAATCTCATGGTAGTTAAAAGTAAGGATTGTGTGCTAAAATATTAATCTTTCAGTAAATCAATGAAACCGCTCAGTAGTATCAGTGTTTTGATTTCTCTTCCAGTAAAATAGAAGAGGATATCTCCGAAGAAGACAGTAAAACAGCAGTTCTTTCGAAGCAACAGAAATTCAACGAGACTTGCTGCATAAGATGTTGTCAGACGTTTGGCCTGATCTTTAACAGGAAGCAGACATGTCAGAAATGTAAACTGTTTGTGTGTAAATCATGTGCAGACTACGACGATAGCATCAAAGGATACATTTGCAAAGCCTGCTCGAAGGAATTGTAAGTGTCAAACCAACAGCAGTTGAATCTTTATGAACCCTTTACCACATATTCCCTACTTTTTACGACCCTGAGACAGAAGCCTCTAGAAAACATTGTGGGAAAGGAGTAAATGCTGGTAACCAGCATTTTCTCCTTTTCGCACAATGTTTTCTGCTCTTCACAAAACAAATTTCAAATTTTCAGTCACATTTATTTTGTCCTCTGCAAATGCTTTCGATTTGGACAACCCTAAAATATTGTCATTGGTAATAAGTTAATACACAAATTTCAACTTGTCCAAATCTAAACCTCACCAGGGTATCAGGAGCTTGAAGGACTCAGAGGAAGAAGTCTTTTGAAAACATTGTTGAAAAGGAGAAAATGCTGGTAATCTGTATAAATGTAGGTCAAACAATTGATTTGTTTTTGAAATGTTAGAAAGCATTGTGAGAGAAAAGGAGACAATGCCTCGTAGTTTTATGCTTGAACCCAAAAGAGCGGAAATGAGTTTTGGTTGTTTGAACGATACTTTCTGCCATTTCAAAAATAATTTCAGTTGTATGATACCAACCAGTGCACCTTTCCATGCATTTCTGGAGTTCCTTCTTCCAGTACTTCACACAAAAATCTTCCCAATCCACAGGCTGCTTTCCCGCATTACCGTTGTGGAGCAGGATCAATGGTGAGAGGAAATTAATTCTGTAGCAATGACTATCATCAATCCTTGGAAAGAAATTTGCTACACTTTAGAACACAACAAGGAAAAAGATCTTGGAAAACTTTGTGGTAAAAGAAAAAAACCCAGCATATTTTTCTTTAGTATTACACATTGTTTCTTCTCGACAGATCCCAAATTTAAGCCAAAATTAATTAACCAATCTGCAAATGGGTTGGAAATTGACAAGTCAAACATTTTGTCATGTGGTCAATGGTTAAAGAAATTTAACTCTTTACCACACAGTCCTGACTTTTAACGGCCCTGAGAAAGAAGCCTTCTGAAAACATTGTGGGAAAAGGAGAAAATGCTGGTAACCAGCATTTTCTCCTTTTCCCACAATGTTTTGTACCCTTCCCAAATCAGATTTTAGTTTTTGATTCACTTTTATTTTGTCATCTGCAAATGCTTTCAATTTGGACCCTGTCTAAGATTTTTGTCGTTTGGTAATGAGTTAAGGAAGTTATCTTTTTTTTCCTATTGAATTTAAGATCATGTATATCACTTTTTTTAAACAGCGAGTTGATTACCTAATCGCTGTTTTTTATTTCCTTTACTTCAGAGAGTTAAAACAGAAATCCTTTAATTGGTTTTACGAAAATGTGAGTCAGAGGTTCAAACGATTTGGCAGTGCAAAGGTGGTGCGAACCTTGTACAAATATTCGGACAGCTCTAGATCCAGTAAATTTCACTGTAAGTAAAATTCTTGCTTTCCTAACTAAGGTTATCAAGATTTTCTCTTTTCCCTAAAAGTCTTCAAAAATAGTCCTGGGTTTAAAATTCTGAATAAGAAAGTAGGCCTAAGGGCCTTTTGAAATTTTGAAAACATTTCAGGAAAAGGAAAAAATGCTGGTATCATTATTTTCTCCATTTCCAACAAAGTATTTTACCCTTTCATATTAACTACATAAGTTGGGCTATATTGGTCATCTTCATCAGTTCTCAGTTTGGAAAAATCTGACATCCTGATGTTTGGTAAAGAGTGAAAAATATTTTTGAAGAAGATATTGAAATTTTATCTCAAAAAGCATGCCCTGTTGTGTAGTCCAGGAGTTAGCCTATCCAAGTTGTGACCTGGGCCTGTATTCACCAACCATTCTTTAGAATATTTTTTGTCTTATTTTCCAAGGTTTTCTAAATTTGTAAGAAACACAACTGCTGATTGGCTAAACCAAATGGTTTAGCCAATCAGAAGTTGTGTTACTTACAAATGTAGAAAATTCTGGAGAGTAAGATAAAGAATGTTATTAGGAATGATTGCATGGTGAGTACAGACCCTGGTGGTGCAGGTGTGATATTGAGTTTAGGTAAACTTTCTTTGATTTTTCACACCTCATGTATAAGGCATGCAAGAAACATAAGTCGGTGACTAAAAAAGAAATGTGTCATGTCAATACTTGTGTGAGAAAGTCAGAAAACACATGCGCAAAAACTCCAATGCAAAATCCACCCACACCCCCAACAAGGAATATCAGATTCTTTTTATTACATAACTCAGGATTATACAGTAAACAGTCAACGCTGGGAATCAGAACAGGATAAGTAAACCTTAATAATCTTTAGTGGACCTAGAGCTGTTGTAGGATACAAAACAGTGGTATCTGATTTTCCGTCCTCTTCACTGACAAAATGCCCTCGGCTATCTGTGTTTCTAAAGTTTTGTGACTTCAATGTTTTTCTCTCTTTCTCTCCATCTCTTGGGGCTAGCTTACTATGCTGGCTTTTGACCTTAACTTCTGGAGATGCTGTAATAAAATGAATAAATAGTAATTTTTGATTGGTCAAAAATGAAGGCCTGTTTATTCTGAGGATCCCTATAAGGCCAATTTTTGTGCAATTGCTGGCATGGTCACTTCTCATTATTTCATTACTTATTGAATCACAAAAGTGTTTAGATTTGCATATTCTACTATCTCTCTTTAACCCTTTCCCTAATGACAAACTTTTGGACTTGACCAAATTGAAAGTATTTGCAGATGGCAATTCAACTCTTGCTGAAAAGATGATTTCTATCTATGATAGGGTAGAAAACATTGTGGGAAAAAGGAGAAAATGCTGGTAACCAGCATTTTCTCCTTTTCCCACAATGTTTTCAAAAGGCTACTCTTCCGGACCCATAAAAACCAGGGATTGTTTGGGAAAGGGTTAAACCCTTTACCACATAATCCCACATATCAACATTTTTGGGAAGAAGAAAATTCATTGTGGGAAAAGGAGAAATTGCTGGGAACCAGTAGCAGTAGTCATTTAGGCAGAAATTATTCCTGTCTTGAGGCTGATCATTTTGTTAATGATGTTGGAAAACAGCCGCCAGTGGCATGGAAAGAAGATTGTGCAAAATACTGGTAAAAAAAAATCCAGGAAATCACGAATAGGTGCACTTAGCAGGCTGGGTGTTATAAATGAGGTAATGTTGAAAGTGACATAAAACACTACAGATAGATAAGCACTAACCCTTTCCCAAATAGCAAATTTTGGACCAAACCAAACTGAAGGCATTCTGCAGATGACAACAGTTGCTAAAAAGATGATTTTTCTATATGATAGAGTAGAAAACATTGTGGGAAAAGGAGAAAATGCTGGTAACCAGCATTTTCTCCTCTTCCCACAATGTTTTCAAAAGGCTACTATTCCAGACCCGTAAAAACCAGGGATTGTTTGGGAAAGGGTTAATCTGTCAAGCCGAAAAGATAAAAATTTGTCTGCCGATTGTACTTTCAGATGAAGAGAGTGATTGAGTTTATGTATTTTGCGTTGAAGTAATTCACTGTAATAAATATTCAAAATGCCTTTATAATGAGGTTTGACTTGTGCAGAAAATTGCAATTTGATGTGCCCACAATGCATGAATGCATTCTATGTATGTGTTTTACCCTTAAAGTGCAGAGTAAATAAATGACATCATTAGTCAAAAAAAACCAAAAATGCAGCACTTTCAAATTGACTTTCAAATTTCTTGAACTTTATACCAAATGACAAAATTTAACTCGATACCAAACAACAATATTTTAGGCTTGTCCAAATTGAAAGCATTTGCAGATGACAAAATGAAAGTGACTGAAAATTTGAAATTTGTTTTGTGAAGGGTAGAAAAGATTGTGGGAAAAGGAGAAAATGCTGGTTACCAGCATTTTCTCCTTTTCCCACAACATTTTCTAAAGGCTTCTTTCTCAGGGTTGTCAAAAGAAGGGATTGTGTGGTAATGGGTTAAACTGCCGAATGAATAAATGACATTATCAGTCAAAAAAAAAATGCAGCACTTTCAAATTTCTTGAACTTTCTACCAAACAGCAAAATTTAAGACTTGTCTAAATTCATAGCATTTGCAGAGAACCTAATTATGAGCTGAAATTAAATGATAGGATTTGTATCGGAAGGGGTAGAAAATTGATAGATGGGTGGAATACTATTCTAAGTGCCTGTATGTTGTATAGGCACTTAGAATAGTATTGCACTTATTCATTGAAAGATGCTGGTTACCAGCTTTTTTTCCTTTTCCCAGTATGTTTTCACGAGCCATGTTTGTTAGGATTGTTAAAACCTGGGTAAAGGATTGACTAACCCTATTCCAATCTTGAGTTCAAACCTCTACCAGATGGCAAAATTTTAGACTGGTCCAAATTGAAAGCATTAATTTTACTGACAACGAAATAAATGTGAATCAAAAATTTAAATTTGATTTGGAAAGGGTAGAAAACACTGTAGGAAAAGGAGAAAATGCTGGGTACCAGCATTTTCTTCTTTTTCCACAATGTTTTCAAAGGTTTTCTTTCTTTGGGTCTTCAAAAGTTAGGATTGTGTTGTAAAGAGTAAATGCAGTACATAGACCAGCTGAAGATTTATTTCACATAATTTGATAGTTAATTCATGCTTGCATGTCTTTAAGGTAGGAATGCAAATTCATTTATTGAAAATGTTTGGTTCATAATTTATTCACGGATATTAATTTTGTACACTTAAAATATTTTTCGAGTATATTTGAATGAGCTACTGTCAGACAAAAGGGAGCTTAGTGCATCTCTGTGATCTGATCATTTGATTTTTTGATTCTTGGTTGTATTGGGGTTTAATGCCACTTTAACAGCCAAGGTCATATCATGGTGGTCGGTGACATATGTTTCCTGCCTTTCTTACACCAGTACTAACACAACTTTCTTTCCAAAGTCACCAACTACTTTTCTCACATACTTCTGCAGAGATGAGAGGCAAAAATACGCCGGAAAGAAATCCATTTTGTTTAACCCTTTGCCACACAATGACAACTTTTTAATGCCCCTGAGGAAGAAGTCTTTTAAAAAAAAAACATGGGAAAAGGAGAAAATGCTGGTAACCAGCATTTTCTCCTTTTCTTACAAAGTTTTCCACCCTATCAAAGCAAAATTGCACTGTTTTGATTTTAGTTACTATGAAAATTATTGTCTGCAAATGCTTTCAATTTGGATAGGTTTACATGTTTGCAATGTGGTAATGGATTATACAATCATTTTTGAATTATCAACTTAAACTGACCTGCATAGAATTTTCCCGATGGTCCCTTTTTGCGTGATAGGTCACATATTTTCACATAATTTATTATGTTTAAATGCAATTTTCGTAGTGGTTTATGCGTTGCGTTGTTGACATCATTTCTGTTTTCTGGTTTTTACAAAAATGAGTACAGTTACAGATCCAGTTAAAGATAGTGACATTTTTGAAGTGAAAATACAAGCAGAGAAAAAGACACGAAGGAATGAAGAAAGGCATGAAGAAAGGCATAAAGGCATGAAGGAAGGAAGGAAGGAAAGAAGGAAGGAAGGAAGGAAGGAAAAAGAAAGAAGGAAGGAAAGAAGGAAAAACAGAGAAAGAGAGAAAGAAATAGAGAGAGAGATAGAGAAAAGAGAGAGAGAGAGAGAGAGAGAGAGAGAGTTAAATGAGACTCAAATGATGAAATTTATCTTTGATAGAGTAGAAAACATTGTGGGAATAGGAGAAAATGCTGGTTACAAGCATTTTCTCCTTTTCCCGCAATGTTTTCAAAAGACTTCATCAGGGTCTATGTCAAAAGTTGGATACCATCATTTTCTCATTTTCCCACATTTTTTCAAAAGCAGAACTTGTTTAACCCTTTACCCCATAAGGCATTTCTATGGTATCTCTAATTGACCGTAAATAACAGCAAAGATGAAGCTGTTTCTTATGTGTATATGAGACCTTTTGAAAGCATAGAAAACCATTGTGGCAAAAGGTGAAATTGCTCGTCACGAGCAATTTCACCTTTTGCCACAACGTTTTCTAAAGGCTCCTACAAGCAATGTGTAGAAATGAGTATCTATGGAGTAAAGGGTTAAGGTTGTTAGAACTAGGACTGCCAAGTTAGAGAATTAAGGGAAGTAACCTATTGTATTTAAATCAGAAAGTTATGGGAGGTAACCCATTGTATTTAAATAAAATTTAGGTTTAGTTATCTCCCTTAAGGTTTTTTTTTTTTGCTTCTTCTAAGCATTCTTTAGACAAATTGACTTGCTTTTTCAGTCAAAGCATGATCAAGATCAGACAAGGCCCGTAGGAACAGGGGGAGCTGGGGGGGGGGGAAGGGGGGGTTTAATCATGTTCACTAAAATATGAGCTTTTAGTGCAATGCAACAACCATGCAAAAATCTCAGTATTTCAAAATTAGCCCCCCCAATCTTGAAATGCTTCCTACGTGCCTGTCAGACTACTTATCCTGTACAATAAGATTTTGATTCCCTATCTTTTTTATGTAAGTGTATATGTATTGCTCCATTACATCTTTTACCAAACAATCTAGAGTAATAACTATTTGAAAACATGGTGGGAAAAGGAGAAAATGTTAATGACCAGCAAGACAGGGTTGAAAGTATTTTGGAGGACACCAAAGCTTCAAGATAGTAATGCATAAAAAGTGAAGCCAAATTTTGAATCTAGATGGCTTGAAACTACAACATTCTTTCATTTATATCATGGCAGCTAGGGCTCCAGATAGAGTGATTTTATTTAGAAGTTGAAAATATTAATTATTTTTAGCTAAACCCCATGTTATGGGTACTCATTAGAATCGTCTCAAAGAGACGATTCTAATGAATACCCACAACATAGGGTTTCAAAGAGAAATAATGGATTTAGAATACTGTCATTACCTCTTATCTGGAGCTCTGTGGCAGTCATAGCACCCATAATTATGTGCTTTTCTTTTTTGTACTTTGCACAATATTTTTTCACGATCACTTGCTGCTTTTCCATACAACCATCATCTTAACAGAGATCAGTGGTGTGAGAGGACCAAGTTTTTTTTTTCACAATTACTATCATTTTCTTTTAGAAAGAGATTGCCTTTGAACCAGCAAACCTATGGTCTTAAGCCTTGTGGATTAACTCTTTATCAAACGACATAACTTTAGACTGGTCCATATTGAAAGCATGTGCAGGCGACAAAGAAAATTGAAATTTAGTTATGGAAGGGTAGAAAACATTGTGATAAAAGGAAAAAATGCTGATAACCAGCATTTTCTCCTTTTACCACAATGTTTTCGAAAGGCTATTTTCCTGAGATCGTTAAAAGTTGGGATCATGTGGTAAAGAGATAACCATTATCTAAATAGTGATGAGCAGTGAGAAGGGAACTAGTTTTTTTTTTGCAATTGCTATCATTTTCTTTTAGAAAGAAATTGGCTTTGAACCAGCAAACCTATGATCTCAAGCCTTTTAGGTTAAATTTTTCGCTAATATGAGAAGCTTTTTAGACTGGGATAGATCAAGATCAGACTGCACAAAACATACACAGTCTGACCTTGGATCTACCCAACTGGCTACCCGATACCAGACTATGTCCTAATTAATCTTCAACAGCAGTGGAAATCTACTTTCAAACCTTAAAAAAAAGTGAAATTTCTGGAATTGGTTTTGAAAGAGTTAATTACTGTGCTGTTAACCCATTACGGAACGACAAAATTTTAGGTTTGTCCAGATTGAAAGCATTTGCATATGACAAAATAAATGTGAATCAAAAATTGAAAATTCATTTGGAAACGGAAGAAAAAGGGAAGAAAACAATGTGGAAAAAGGAGAAAATGCTGGTTACCAGCATTTTCTCCTTTTCCCACATTGTTTTCAAAGGCTTTCTTTCTCATTGTCGTGAAAGGTCGGGATTGTTTGGTAAAGAGTTAATTGTTTACCCTGCAAGGCAATTTTTTTTACTTTCATCTACCAAAAAGCTTGTTTTGCAATGCCTCAGCTTGTCTTGATTCATGTTGACAATTTGTTTGGCCAGATTTAACCCCATAACAATGGATCCTTTGTTTTATGACCTAGACAGGGAAGTCTTTCAAAAACATTGTGGGAAAAGGAGAAAATGCTGGTTACCAGCATTTTCTCCTTTTCCCAATGTGGCACATAAATATTTTCAACTCTTTCTTTTGCATTATTTGAGCAGCAATTTTTTTTATCAAATGCATATTTCATATGTTTTATATGGACAAGTCATAAGGTTAGAGTCAAGAGTTAACCCTTTTTACAAGGTCAAATTCTTAGTTATAATGCCTCACATTAAACTCTTCAACTCTTCAATATATGGAGTTAAGAAAGTCTTATTTTTTTAACACTTTTTTTGAAAACTCAGTTTTTACCTCTTTTATCCTCTTTTTTTTTTTTAATTTCCTTTCACAGCTCAGTTGTTATTGCTCTGTCATGAACTTTATGAGCTTTTTTTTTACTTTAATATATCAAACTTTAATATATCGAATGAATTTTACTGTTTCCTTAACCCTTTACCACACAATCCCGACTTTTAACAAAGAGTTAACAAAACTTGAAGTGAAAGTAAACAATACAGGGACTAGATACAGGGACCAAATTCAAAAGGAAGCCTTCAAGTTGGACCAGTCTAAGATTTTGTCTTTTGGAAAAGAGTTGACAAAACTTGAAGTGAAAGTAACAAATACAGGGACCAGGTACAGGGACAAAATTCCAAAGGAAGCTTTTGTTGTCTGGGATACCATGTCAGGTGATAAAACAGCTAAAAATGTCTCTTATTGTCAATGCAGATTAACCTGTTACCACACAATCCCTGCTTTTGATGACCCTGAGAAAGAGGCCTTTAGAAAACATTGTGGGAAAAGGAGAAAATGCTGGTAACCAGCATTTTCTCTTTTTCCCACAATGTTTTCAGCCCTTCACAAAACAAACTTTAAATTTTCGGTCACTTTTATTTTGTCGTCTGCAAATGCTTTCAGTTTGGACATACCTAAAATTTTGTCTTTTCATAATGAGTTGACTCTCTATGAGACGACATAATATTAGAATGGTCCAAATTCAAAGCATTGGCAGACGACAATCTGAATTTGGCTCTGATGATGGAATTTTTAGTTAGCAGGGTAGGAAAAAATAGAGGAAAGTCAATGACAAAATGCTAGTTACTGGCGTTTTCTATGCAAATGTATGTTACCAGCATTTTCTCCTTCTCCCCCATCTTCCCAAGCCAAGGCTGACGATTCACTACGCTACACTACCCTTGGCGGATCAAGCTTGATTTTTACATTCACCCGATACGCTTTTTCATTGGATACAGCCAGCTCTAGCTGCCAATGAATGAAATCGCTCGTAGCATTTCACCTTTGATAAAAATAGAATAAGGCAGCAACCTTTCGAATAGAAGGTAAACATGGAAACCCATGTGGATGTCTGCTTATCACTTCATGTGTATTTGTAAGCGGTTTGTAAACGATATTTCATTTGCTTTTAGAAATATGATGTAAAGGGGGGGTAATAACCAGCATCCAAGGCGCATCGCAGGAATCTTGAAATCGGGCTCAATCAGCCAAGGTAAGATCCACATAGTGATCGTAAACTTGGCTCGCGAAGATGCTTCTCCACCTTTCTTTTCTAAACCCGTCTTAACTCATTACCAAACAACAAAATTTAAGGTTTGTCCAAATTGAAAGCATTTGCAGACAACAAAATGAAAGTGACAGAAAATTAGAAATTTTATGTTGTTCAAGGTAGAAAACATTGTGGGAATCCTTTTCCCACGATGTTTTTCAAAGGCTTCTTTCTCAGGGTTCATCAAAAGTAGGGATTGTGTGGAAATAGGTTAATATGGTTGTCAAAACTCAGGATTATGTGGTAAAGAGTACCTTCTTTTCAAACCAAAAGATTTCCAAACTGTTTCAATTTTTAAAATCTCATTTTAAATTGGAAGCATCTGCAGACGAAAAATTTGTAGTTTTTTTCCAATGAACTGGATTTTTTTTATAGGGTGGATAATATTATGTGAAAATAAGGCTTTGCTTGTTACAAGCCATCTTCGCGAGTCAAGGTTACGATCACTACGTGGATCTTACCTTCGCTGATTGAGCCAGATTTCGAGATTCCTGCGATGTGCCCTCTGTTGGATGCTGGTTATTACCCCCCTTTACATCATATTTCTAAAAGCCAACAAAATACCATTTTACAAACCGCTTACGAATACACATGAAGTGATAAGCAGACTTCCGGTGGGTTTCCATGTTTACCTTCCATTCGAAAGGTAGCGACTTTGTTCTATTTTTATCAAAGATGAAATGCTACAAGGGATTTCATTCGTTGCAGTTAGAGCTGGCTGCATCCAATGAAAAAGCGTATCGGGGGAATGTAAAAATCAAGCTCGATCCGCCAAGGGGTGGGGGGGGAGGGGGAGTAGCATAGTGAATCGTCAGCCTTTGCTTGCGAAGATGGTTACATGCAATATCTCTTTTTCCCATTATGTTTTCTTTCTCCCGTCTTTCTCCCTTTACTGCACAATACCAACTTTTAACAATACATAGAAAGAAGCCTTTTGAAAATATTGTGGGAAAAGGAGGAAATGCTGATAACCAGAAAAACTTGCAGGCAGATAGGCAAATAGGGTGTAATATATAATTATGTGAAAAGGTAGCAGAGTGCATTTGCAAAAAGTATCAACCCATGTCGGCTTGTGCAGGCTAATGTGGGTTGATACTTTTTGCTGTCAAAGGACAATTCTACTCTCGTATTCAGCTGATTGTCAGACATAAAGGACTTTAGGTATTAATTATTATATAGCTTGCAACAAGCGAAAAAGGGGCATTCGGACATCTGTGTAAAGTGTCGTCTCGGATCAACCGGCGCGGTTGGCGCATGCTGATCCGAGACGACACTTTACGACTTCATTAGATTTTGTGCAACAGTAGACTTGCATGAAACAGAAAAACACAGAAGAACGGAAAGTTCCATTTCGGATTAGCCAGCGCGGAATGCGCAGGCTGATCCGAGAGGACACTTTACGCAAATGTCCGAATGTCCCTTCTCACGTGTTGTAGGCCATATTATTACTTGTTTGGTACTAAATGGCATTAAACCCCCTTTGGCCAGATTATTGCCCAATTATACATGAGTTTGCTTCGCACACATAAAAAAAAAAACCAGAGAACCTTGTGTTAAAGATTAGGAGATTTACGCATGATCGATAAGCCCCAAATCGAAAGTTGAAGTTATCGAAAGGATATTTTTGGCAGGGAGTTTATCAATATTGATTCAGTCTTAATTTGACACTTTCTACCTGACTGCTAGATTGTTGGCAGGCCGAGTTAAATCCAAATTTGATGGACTTATATGCAAATGTAGTGTTATTGTGAGGAAAATTTTTTGGTGTATTGAAATGACAATTGCGGTGAGCAAGATACAGATTGTTTGTTGACAGTGTAGATCCAAGATCAGACTGCACATTCTGTGCAGTCTGATCTTGGATCTATACTGTCCAGTTACTTGTTATATACTGTAACATGAGACAGCCGCAGATGGGTAAAATTGAATCCATTTGTGGGCAATGTAGATCCAAGATCAGACTGCACAAAATGTGCACTCCCATCTTTGATCTACACTGTCCAGAATTTGATTTGGATACTCTGACACATGAGGGCTTGAGATGAAAACAGTTTTAGACAGAGTAGATCCAAGATCAGACTGCACAGAATATGTAGTCTGATCTTGGATCTACACTGTCCGAAAGTTTGGACCCTAACGAAAAATTGGCTAAAATAGTCCTTGCAAATTCCCATTTTACTGACCAGAGGTATAGATTTAAGTGGAAAACAATGGGTTTTAACGAGTTCAAAAGCTTAACTTCAAAGACAAAACCTAATAAGTACTCACAACATAGGGTTTTTTTAAATGAGAAAACGGTGTTTTCAGAAATCAGTGACCCTTACCTTGCTGGAATTCTGCATCTATTTGCAGTCTAAGAGTTAAAATACATGGAGTTAGTGTGAATTGAATTGCATTGTGTGATATGCATTGTTGGTTTGTGCTTTGAAGTGCATTGTGGAATGTGCATTGTTAGTTTATGAGTTAACATGCATTTTCTCCTTTTTCCCACAAAGTTTTATAATCTTTTAGATACAAATCCAATCATATGAGGTTTATTTAATTTGTTGTCTGCAAATGCTTTCATCTTGGACCATTCTGACATTATAGTCATGAAGTAAAAAATGTTAACTCATTACCAAACGACAAAATTTAAGGCTCGTCCAAATCTAAAGCATTTGTAGACGACAAAAATAAAAGTGACTGAAAATTCGAAATTTGTACTATGAAGGGTAGAAAACATTGTGGGAATGCAGGTTACCAGCATTTTCTCCTTTTCCCACAATGTTTTCTAAAGGCTTCTTTCTCAGGGTCGTCAAAAGTAGGGATTGTGTGGTAATGGGTTAATCAATGTTAAGTGAATACACTACCATACTTCTGGTTTTCTCTGCTTATTTTGGTTAGTCTGATCAGCACCTACTCTGTTTTCAACTATGTTTTTTATGAAAGCTGCTTAACTCTTTACCACACAACAAAATACTGAATTAGTCCAAATTGAAAGCAGTTGTCAATGACATAATGATTGTGACTCAAATTTGATCTTGGAAGGGTAGAAAACATTGTTGGAAAAGGAGAAAATGCTGGTTACCAGATGCTGGTTACCAGCATTTTCTCCTTTTCCAGCAATGTGTTCAAAAGGTTTCTTTCTCAGGGTTGTTAAACGTTAAGATTTCATGGGAAAGGGTAAGCTGTTTTACAATTGAGAAAAATAATTATGTAGAGAAAATACAGGTTTTATTGTTAAGAAAAAAATTGGAGAAAGATTTACAAGTTAGATTGTTGTAACTTAACCCTTTACTCCATAAGTCATTTCTATTGCATCTCTAATTGACCCTAAATAACAGCAAGGATGAAGCCGTTTCTTGTGTGTAAATGACACCTTTTGATAGCATAGAAAACATTGTGGCAAAAGGTGAAATTGCTCGTCACGAGCAATTTCACCTTTTGCCACAATGTTTTCCGAAGGCTCATACAAGCAAGGTGTTGAAATGAGTATCTATGGAGTAAAGGGTTAATGTTTCAGACTTGGTTAAATGTATAGCCATTATTTCCTTGTAATTGTTCACCAACGACAACTATATTAGATTTATCCAAGTTGAAAGCAATTTGCAGATGACAAAATGAATGCAACTCTTGTGATATTTGCCCTAGAAAGGGTAGGAAATATTGTGGTGAAAGTAATGCTGGTTACCAGCATTTCATGCTTTTCTAGCCCTGTTTTCAAAGGCTTGTTTCCAAGAGTTGTAGGTTGGCAGGATTGTTAAATCTTTACCGAGCAACAAAATTTTGAACTTGTCCAAATTGTAAGCATCTGCAGACGACAAAAAAAATGTGACTCAAAAATTGAAATTTAATCTTTGAAGAGTAGGAAAGAATGTGGGAAAAGGAGAAAATGCTGGTTACCAGCATTTTCTCCTTTTCCCAAAATGTTTTCAAAAGCTTTCTTTTTCAGGGTCACTAAAAGTCGGGATTGTGTGGTAATGAGTTAAGGGATAATTAGCCAATACCTGTGCCATGATTGTCTTTTTCACCTTTTCACACAATATTTTAATAAGTCATAGAATTGCAGGCTTGTTGGGTTTGAGTGTAGTTTCTTTGTATAGAGTTTAACTCTTTACCACACAATCCCTATTTTTTATGACCCTCAGAAAGAAGCCTTTTGAAAACATTGTGAGAAAAGGAGAAAATGCTGGTAACCAGCATTTTCTCCTTTCCCCACAATATTTTCTACTCTATCAAAGAGAAATTCCACCATTTGAGCAACTTCGAAATTGTCATGTGCAAATGCTTTCAATTTGCTAAGGACTACTTTTTTGTTGTTTGGTAAAGAGTTAAAACCATTTCAAACATTTCAGTTACATTGAGGGAGCGAGAGAATCTATCCACGCGCACAATATTCCTCCCAGACCACTGACTGCTTTCCCACATAACCATTATAGAAACAGTGATCGGGAAAGAAAATTCTTTCTGCAGATTAATGATAGCCGTTATGAAAGGATTTATTCCTCTCTCACAAGTAGGCACTGTTTGTAAAAATTGGAGAAGCAGCCAGAGGGTTGGAAAAGATATGGCTTGCAACACACTAAAAGGGACATTCGTACATTTGCGTCATCTAGGATCAGCCTGCTTAATCTGTGCAGGCTAATCTGCAAAGCCACTTTACCACATTAGAACATTAGATTTGTTTGCTACATGTGACTTGCAAGTAACAGAAAATTACATAACAAAGGAAAGTGGTGTTTTGGATTAGCCTGCACTGACTATAATCAGGCTGATCCGAGACAAGGCTTTTCACAAATGTATGAATGCCCCGTTTCTGCGTGTTGCAGGCCACATTGTTTTAGATATTGAAAAACAACTCTAAGAGAGCATGAATAGGTGCACTTGCTTTCATTATATGACAGAATACTGGACAATATGGTATTGGATAAAATTTCCAAAATGGCAATAGAAGATTTCTTATCTAGGTAAGGGTTACCTGAGAAGAGCAAGATTGGGAAAAACTGCAATTGAACACAAATTTCACCCTGTTTTACAGCATATTTCACAAATTTTCAGGGGAAAGTGATAATTTGATGGTTCTGCGATAAGATCATGTGAATTTGTTTGTGGGCTTGTTATCAAGGGCTGGGTTAATTTCTGGTGGATAAAATGGGCTGTTGTGGGCTTTAATGGGCTATTGTTCTTTGTTCAGAGAAAATGCATGTTAGTTCTTTACCTGTTGACAAGTTCTTTACCTGTTGACAAGATTTTAAACCTTTAACAAACAATTCCAGGTTTTTGGCGATGCCATGGAAGAGGTCTTTTGAAAATATTGTGGGAAAAAAAGAAAATGCTGGTAACCAGCATTTTCTTCTTTTTCCACAATCTTTTCTTCACTTTAAAAGGCCAATTTGAGATTTTGAGCCATGCCTAATTTGTCATCTGCAAATGCTTACAATTTGGACCAGTCTAGATTTTTGTTGTATGGTAAAGACTTGAACAAATTCAAAATCCAACTTGAAGACATTGTAGGAAAAATAACAGAAAATGCTGGTTCTTAGTATAATTCTCCTTTTCCAACACTGTATTCTAAAACCTTTTCCCGCAGGGTTATTAACTCTTTGCCAAACGACATTTTAGACTGGGCCCAAATCAAAACATTTGCAGACGACAAAATAAAAGTGAAAGTTTGAAATTTGTCATAGGAAAGGTAGAAAACATTGTGGGAGAAGAAGAAAATGCTGGTTACCAGCATTTTCTCCTTTTCTCATAATGTTTTCAAAAGGCTTCTTTCTCAGGGGTGTTAAAAGTCTGGATTGTGTGGTAAAGGGTTAAACCTTGAAGCTTCGAATTAACCTACTGGACATTTTTTGTACAAAAGAAGACAACAATTACTGCAGTATCATGTTTGCTTTTTGTCTATAGTCACATTTATTCTGTTGTCTGCAGTTGCTTACACTTTAGACACATCTGCAATTTTGTGGTTTGGTACAGGGTAGAGTGCCTGTCACAACTACACGGGTAGGAAACTTCATATTCAGAGCCAATGGCTCCGACGAGAAAATGTTGTGTTGGTCTTCTGTTTCTGAAGATGTCGGCTGAAAAACAATCCCAAAACAGGTAGGCATATCAATATTTGTAATTGTGTGTTCTTATGTCTTTGAAATTCAAAAAAAGGAGAATGTCATTCGATGCTCTGGTCTTTCAACGTGATTTCTGCACTACGGAAAGTTGGAACAGGTGTACGATGTTGTCTGAATCATTTGTGGCGTGGGTTGACCGTAGCCAAAATAATATGTCTCGGAGATAAATTCAGTCTGTTATTGCCATTTAATTGGCAAGTAAGAGAGAGTCTTACTGTCCCAAAACCGTGAATTAATGTCCTGAAATGTTACATTCACTACTGGTCAAAAATTGAAAAGAACAGCACACAAATTGATAAAAATAAAGAAGGGCTCTGATTATGTGGGCTGGCTCTGACTATGTTACTCGGCACCGATTCAAGAGGGCTCCCTTTCAAAATTTTAATTTTCTGTAAATAATTAGTAAGGACGTAAGTTTTATTTTTCCGTTTATATCTTTAAATAATATCTTCCAAAATTGAGTTTATTTGTTGGATGGAACATGACCGCATGTATGAAAATACAAAGGAATGACATGGTAACGTTAGAAAAATGCTGTTCAACATTAAGTCTATCTAAATTTTGAAAATGCTTCTGCATAGCTTTTGGTTAGACCGAATGGTCCATGTATAAAAATTTTCGTGCTTTTGTCGTAAGTGCAGCCCACACATAAGCACAAATAATGAAAAATATTTTCTTTTTGAAGTATGAGAATGATAAACACAAAACGTGTTTGAATGGTCTAGATGCATGAATTTGCACCAGGCAGTTTCTGATTCATTATTCGGTCATCAACATAATTCTTTACATTATGACTGAAACTTTAGAAACAAAATAATTATTTTGCCAGTCAATTTTAAAAAGGTCTCCTGTAAAAGTCATTTCGAAATCTGTCAACACCCCTACAATCATCACCACAGCAATGATTTTGATGAATCAGAATTCCGCAAATAAATTTTGGATAGATCACCCAAGAACAATTTCTTGCAGAAGAGCACATGCTCGAAAGTGACTAAAATCATAAGTCCAACGAGAGAACCACATGCAGGTGCCAACAATAAGCTGTTGTTTTTTCGACGGATTAAAAATTTCCAAAACGATTTTTGAAAAGGGTCACCCGAGGAACATCTCTGTGATATCATTCCAACATCTGACCATCGGTTTCAGAGAAGAATTCTTAAGAATTTCTTCATGGCCATAGTGCAAGTAGCTCCCATTCATCAGAGCCATGTTAATTGACGGATCAAAATATAGAAGATTTTTTAGTTTTTTTTTTTCCGATATGATTTCCGTATTGTGCAAGTAGCCCCCATTCAATACAGCAAGGTCTCTTGACATCAAAATTTCGCAAACAATTTTGGAAAAGGGAAACCCAAGGAGCATTTCTGTGAAATTATTTTAAATCTGACCAGCAGTTTCAGAGAAGAAGTATTTTCAAGAATTTCTTCATTTCCGTTCGGTGCAAGAAGCCCTCATTCACCAGAGCCATGTTTCCTACGGGGTTAAAATTTCGCCTACAATTTTTAAAAAGGGTCACCCAAGGAACATCTCTGTGAAATGATTTCAAAATCTGAGGAGCAGTTTCAGAGGTGAAGATTTTTAAAGAATTTCCTGGCAACTAGGGTTTTTGATCTAGCTGAAATTTTGCATGGGTAATGATTTATATCTCTATGGGTTATGTGGCAAATCACAACTCTAAACTAAATTTGGTTTGTGATTTACAGGTGTTTGAACTGAGCCACTATAATGCCCCATCTTATGACCTTGTAAAACGCTGGCATCGTGAATTCAAATATGGCCGGAAGTCTGTACTAGAATTTAAATGACCATTGGGTTACAAGAAGTAATTTATACTCATTTTCTATCAGATGTCATTCACATACATGACTCAGTTCAAACACCTATAGGTGTCAGAAACCACAATTAGTTCAGAGCTGTAATTTGCCACATAATCCATAGAGATATATAAATCATTACACATGCAAAATCAGCTAGATCAGAAAACTGAAAGTGGGTCAGGGGTATTACTTATTGAACGACCCTCGTAAAATGAACTTGTTGCTTCACATTTAAGTCCACGCACCTTCTTATATTTACCCGGAAATTAGAAAAAAATAAAATAAACGAAATTCCTCTTCCATCGGAGCAAACCGATATTTTCGTAGCCGACCTACACAGTCGGAGCCTTTCTTAAATTACGCCCGTGTTTGTGTAGTTTTCTGTCAATTCTTGCATTGAGCGAATTGAAACGGCAAAGACAATTATCTAACCCTGTAGAGCTGGAAAATTTGTTTACTTTGCTTATTTAATGGGCAGAAAGAGCCTGTATTTATCTCCGAGACGTATTATTTTGGCTACGGTCAACCCACGCCACATATGATTCAGACAACATCGTACACCTGTTCCAACTTTCCGTAGTGCAGAAATCACGTTGAAAGACCAGAGCATCGAATGACATTCTCCTTTTTTGAATTTCAAAGACGTAAGAACACACAATTACAAATATTGACATGCCTACCTGTTTTGGGATTGTTTTTCAGCCGACATCTTCAGAAACGGAAGACCAACACAACATTTTCTCGTCGGAGCCATTGGCTCTGAATATGAAGTTTCCTACCCGTGACTATAGATACCTCTGCTGTAATTGTGAATCATGGTAAGACTCCAAAAAATGTGAAGTCTGATCTCTGATATACACTGTCTAGAAATTCAGAGGTTTATTTTCTTGTACAAGTAGGATTACTGATCACTGAATTTTTTCTTTTAACTAATTCAACAGAAATGACTTAGACTTAAAGACAAATTCAACAGAAATGACTTAAATTTAGAGATAAATTCAACAGAAATGACTTAAATTTAGATATAATAATTATATTATGTGCTGTATTTCCTATGCAAAAGATACTAACAGATTAAGAAATAATCCAAGTATAAATGTGCAGGGATTGGTAAAAGTGAATTTAAAATAATTATATTATGTGCTGGATTTCCTATGCAAAATAAACTGACAAATTAAGAAATAATCTGTGGATAAATGTACATGGATTAGGTTTATTTTGTGCAAGTGATTTAAAAATGCAGATGTGAATTATTTTAAATGATGGATTACTTTAAATGATGGATTACTATAAATGAAAGAAGGGATTATCTCACAAGGTAGATATTACTCAATGTGGACCACATTTAGAAGACTTGGTGAGGAGTTTTGTTTATTTGTACTTTATGTCAATATTTTAATGCTGAAATCATCATCATTAGCATCATTGTTATGATTTTTTTCTTCTCCCTTTTCCTTCTTCTTTGTCTCCCTCTTCCTTCTCCTTCCTCTTCCACTTCCTTCTTCTTCTCCTTCTTCTTCTACTCATGCAGAGCAAGGGTAGCCCTTCAGCAATCAACCATTTACCACACAAACCCTACTTTTGTTGACACTGCGAAGGAAGCCTTTAGAAAACATTGAGGGAAAAGGAGAAAATGCTGGTAACCAGCATTTTCTCCTTTTTCCACAATATTTTCTACTTTTCATAAAAAAAAAATTTAAGTTTTCAGTCACTTTATTTTATCATCTGCAAATGCTTTCAATTTGGACATACCTAGAGTTTTGTCGTCTGGTAATGAGTTAATCATGACTTCCAGATTTTTACCCAAATTTAATTTGGCATCTGCATATGCTTTGGGCTTGGACAGGTCTACATTTGTCATGTGGCAAAGGCTAGATACGTCAGTAGTGTACATGTCTTGAGAACAGTAAGTCACTGGTTTCAGTCCCCAGGTACCATATGTGAATTTCTTTCTGAAGATGATTGCAGCCTGGCTCTTGCTCCTCTCTCTTTCCCCGTCTCTCAGATCTGCTGTCGATCTCTATGCCTCTCCCATCATCCCTCAGTATTTGCTATCTTCTGTTTTGTCCCAAAACATATTTCTTATGCATTCTGTCTCTCACATAATTATGTTTGTTTGGGCAGTTTTCGAAGACGTCAAGGTATTGTCGTAGCCGTGGCCTTGTAGTCTGTGTCCTTGTCATGCAAAACCTTCAACATTTTCTAAAGCTTTGACATGGTGTAGTATCTATGTATTACCTGAAGACATGTACTTCATACTTTGGCAAGTTGTTCGCTATCAAAATGGGAACTTAAATCTTTACCAAACAATCCCAGGTTTTTACGACCCTTAGATAGAAACCTTTAGTAAACATTGTGGGAAAAGGAGAAAATGCTGGTAACCAGCATTTTCTCCTATTCCCACAATGTTTTCTACCCAGCTGGAAACAAATTTCAATTTTCGAGTTATGTGTATTTTATTGTCTGCAAGTGCTTTCAATTGGGACCAGTCTGAAACTGTCGTTTGGTAAAGGGTTAAACAAAATGGGCAGGTAACCATGACAGTATTTTTTTACACATTAATGCCCCTGTTTCTACTGAATTTTGACTGAACATGAAGGAGCTATATCCTAGCCTTGGCACATGCATGCAGTGCTTTTGTTTACACGCACATGTAACATTATTATACCTCAAAGAAATTTCTTGTGATCTGATTGAATAATATGCCTCAAACATACATGTAATGTACACTGGCAAAACAACGTAAAAGCAGTTTCCCTTTCGGAAGCCAAAAAAAAACTAGTAAAATTCACTTAAGTCTTTACCACACAATCCCGACTTTTAACGACCCTGGGAAAAAAACCTTTTGAAAATATTGTGGGAAAAGGAGAAAATGCTGGTAACCAGAATTTTCTCCTTTTCCCACTACGTTTACTACCCTTCCCAAAACAAATTTCAATTTTTTAGCCACATGTATTTTGTCGTCTACAAATTTGTCGTTTGGTAAAGAGTTAACAAATTTAATGTGAGAATGGTAAAAATTTGCAGTATATTAAATTCCTTGTACAGCCAGGTGGCAGGAGACTTGGAAACTTGCTCACGGTTGCTTTCAGCTCACAGCAACATTTAAACAAGTCTCCAAGTCCCCTGCCACATAACTGTACAACTAATAACCTGTAAAACTTTTTTTTCTCTGTCCAAACATTGAAAATGTCATCCATTATGAGATAGCAGATATTCAAGAGAAAATTTATCTTCCTTTTGTAATTTACTTCCCCTTATCTGTAACCTTATCATGTTCTCTGTATTTGTCTCACCCTTTACTTCAGCAGGACAACCTTTGACACAGCTGTTTCAGAATGCAGTGTGACAATGTTAGATTTTATAAATCCTGTACCAAATTATTTAGAGAACAAAGCTTTTGAAAATATGGTTGACAAAGAAGAAAATGCTAGTAACCAGCGATGTTTCCTTTTCCCATGAAATTTTCTGTTCTTTTACATACAAATTTCATGTTTTGAGGCCTATTTAATTTGGCATCTGCAAAATATCAAGGGGTAAGTGCAAGACTATTGTAAATGCAAATATATTGTGTATACACTTACATTAGTCCTGCACTAAACCCTTGATTAATGGTGTTAATCTGAAACAGTCCAAGAATTTGTTGTTTGGTAATGAGTTAACTCTTTACCACACAATCCCAACTTTTAACGACCCTGAGAAAGAAGCCTTTAGAAAATATTGTGGGAAAAGGAGAAAATGCTGGTAACGAGCATTTTCTCCTTTTCCCACAATTTTTTCTACCCTTCACAAAACAAATTTTCCGCCACTTTTATTTTGTAGTCTGCAATTGCTTCCGATTTGGACAAGCCTAAAATATTGTCGTTTGGAAAGGAATTAACCCATATAGTGCCAAATAAAGTCATTGGACATTTTCATTCTAGAATAGGACCCATGTAATTACTTATTCTTTGCTGTCTTTATTTGTAGTCTTAGTCTGTACCACATGAGAAAATTTTAGAATGGTCCCAATGGAAAGCATTTGCAGATGACAAAATAAAGGTGACTGAAAATTTGAAATTTGTTTTGTGAAGGGTAGAAAACATTGTGTGAAAAAGAGAATGTTTTCAAAAGGTTTCTTTCTGAGGGGGGTAACGTTGTCATTGTGTGGTAAAGGGTTAAAAAGGGAACAGTGTAAATCAGGTATCCGACTACATTTTTTGTGCAGTCTTATCTTGACGCCGCCTGCAAAGGCAACCATATTGGATGCTTGAGAAATGGCTTTTAACAAAAAGTTGACATGGCACGGGTAATTAGTGTTTGCTATACTGGTATCATTTCTGTTCAATCAGGTGAAGATGTTGATAATCCTGCATTCGATGAAAATGATGACTTCCTTGCTGAGCTGGATCAATCAAAAGGTTACTTGCACTGACCAAATGTCTTTGCACGAAAATGTTTTTTACCCCACCCATCCTTTGTTATGTCGCATTCTATTATCTAAAGGTTATCTTTGCTTGTCAAGTGTCTTTGCGCAGAAGGATGTTTTAAAACACAAAACTTGTTTTATGTTGCAGCTTGTCATCAAAAAGTTCCTTTACTTTTACAAATTTATTTGCACAAATATATTATCCCAACCTATCCAGTGTTGGGTCAAACTATGATATTGTCATTAAAAGATCACCTTTATTGAATGATCATATGTCTTTGCAAAGCCATATTTATGCCATCCAGTCTGCCATGTTGCAGGTTTCATCAGAAAGTTACTTACAATGAACAAATTAAATATCTTTACACAAGTATATTTACCCCACCCATCTGCAGTTCTATTGAAGCATGTCACCAAAAGATTATACATGTACATGTAAATGTATTGTATGTTTGACCAAATGTCTTTGAACAGGGATGTTTTCCCAGCCATGCCTCCTTCAGGTTACAAATTGCTTTATCCAAAAGTCATTTTGATTGAACAAAGCATGATTCTTTTACAAAAACCTATGCTTCCCACCCACTCTCTTTTGTGTTATAGTTAGGCATGTATAAGTTTTACTGAAAAAATATCTTTGCACAAACTGATCTGGTATTCTGATAATTTTCTCCAATCTGTGGAGCACTCTCTATTGAGAAATGTCTGTACAATTCAAGAGTAAACCCATAACTGTAAACTGTGGAACTGAACTGATATGTTGCACATACTCTCATTGTTTACGCTTCATGCTGATTGCTCACATATATTATCCTATGTTACAGAATATTTACAGATTTAACTAACACTCCACATCTATTTACAACCACGGCGGGAAATCACGTGACACAACAACAACAACAATGACCGTTATTTGAAAAAAATCCCCAACTTCAGGTAAGAAAATCTTCAATAATTCCATTAATACGTGACCGATTGGAATTTGGTTTGAAGCAGAGAAGGCGGAAGGACTCCGGGGATTTGCTTGATGTGTTAGATTTTTTAAAAAACACCCGATAAAAAAGTTATTGACGAGCAAACAAATTATCCAGGGTAAAAAAATTGTTTGCTCGTCAATAACTTTTTTATCAGGTGTTGTTTAAAAAATCTAACACATCAAGCAAATCCCCGGAGTCCTTCCACCTTCTCTGCTTCAAACCAAATTCCTATCGGTCATGTATTAACGGAATTATTGAAGATTTTCTTACCTGAAGACGGGGAATTTTTTCAAATAAAGGTCATTGTTGTTGTTGTTGTGTCACGTGATTCCCCGCCGTGTACAACAGTTTCGACAATTTTGTAGGACAGCAGATCTTCACAGATGTAGAGGGTAATACATAGCCTGTGCAATTTATTCTAATTGCTCTCAATATCCCCAGGCTTATAAGAATCAACATGTTATTTTTTCGGCAGTACAGTCGACTACAAGTTGTGTTAAGAGATACTCATGCACTTGCCATCCTCTGTCATATTTCTATGTAAAAAGAAAAGTCACTTTCACTGAGAATATTTCTGTCTATGCACAATCTCCTGTTCTTCAAACATACTCTGTTAAGTTGCGTTTTACGCAAAGATTTTTTTTGCACTGAAAATAAATTAAACCCCACATGTCCTGCCATGTTGTAACGGTTATCAAAGGGCTATTTCCATAGAAAAAATATCTATACATATGCATATTTTACACCACCTATCCACTTTTATGTTGCTTTTCTTCACTCCAAAGATTTTAACACTGAAAAAAATTTTAATGTCCTTGCAAAAACACAATTTACCCCACCCACCCTCTGTTTTGTTTTGTTATTTATTGAAAGCTTATTTTGATTGCATGACTGTAGGCAAAAACTTATTTCTCACCATTCTTCATCATATGTTTCCATTGCGACTTCATTTTTAAGTCGCACGTTTGTCAAAACGTTCGACTTTTTGCGATGAGCTCGAGGAGCTCAGGGTGGGTTGGGGGGTGTCTATAGTGGGTTGAAGAATCATGAAAAAAATTGGATCAAAAACGTCGTATACACTTCATAAACGAGGTGCAGTTACTCTGCTTTAAACCCAATCGCTGTAGAACTACTTTTTCTTTGGTATGTCTGGAATTTGTTCTTTATGATGGGACTGGACCCGGTAACTCATATAACTCATATACCTACGCTAGAAAAAGGAGAACGTGACTCAAATTTTAAATTAAAAAAAAATGCGGTTATTTTGTATATCATGTGAAAATTTAACATCTATCTTTGTTTAGATGGGTAAAGAAAACACAATTCAGCTAAGATATCCCCCATCAGTGCTTAATGTGAGTTTAAAAGGGATCGCGGATTAATATGGCTTATCGAGAGCACCTTACTGTAAATATTCATGTATTATCGAGACCGGTAGAGCTTCGCTTATAAGGGTGGAATTTCGGACTCGAGTGATGTCATTTGAAATCAACTCTTTTAAACCATGCAAACAATAAATTCAGGGTTAAATATCGTAAAACTCGCTCTAAATTTGAAAATTTGTTTCGTTCCGCAGCTTTGACCTAGTTTGTAACGTACGTCTCGGATGAAACACCCCAAACCACTCGAATACCCCAAAACACCCAAAAACTATTCCATTACACATCAAAAAACTTCTGTAACATATAAAACTGCATGCGAAACGCTTACATACACGATTTTATGGAAATCAGACATGAACTTTTGCTATCAATTCTAGTATTTTAGGTCTTTGATCAGCTTAAGTTTGAAGTACAAAATTGTACTTTGATTAAGAAAATGCAAATGGCGGACGGGATAGAAAACAAACGCACATAACGATTACACCAGTAAAGTTAAAATGTTGATTACTGCATTTGTTCGGACCCCAAAAGAGTGGCGACAAGGATATTGCATCCCCTCCGTATACAGTAAATACAACTTGAAATATGGAACGCAAGGTAAAATACAGCAATTACGACCGTACATTGACAGTTGCACTATTGAGGGGGTTTACAGTCAAAACGTACTCAAACCAAAACGTACCCAAGTCAAAACGTACCCGAATGGAGTCAAAACTTACCCAAATGAAGTCTAAACCTACCCAAGTGGAGTCAAAACGTACCCAATGTGTAGTCAAAATGAACACATGATTTTTATAGTATTTCTAACTTCAATTTGTGTAAAAATTAATAGAAATTACGTATTCGTCATCATGACGATTTATAACTCTTGCTTTATTTTGAATTTGCCTTACATGATTAAAACCAATGATGAAACTTATTTAACAATAAACATAGCGAAGTCAATCAAATGCTTAGTGATAAAATCACTTTTTTCTTTCTATTTTTTTTTTTTAAGGAAGATAAAGTTACTATTAATGAAAAAAAAAAAAGCATATTGGATACTTCAAAAATATTTATCCATCATTATAAAAATACGTTTTATATATGAAAAAAAACAACATAAGCATCAGCACATTTAAAGAAATGATATAACAGAGAAATGTGATACATTAATTACATTGTTTGGATAGCAAAGATACAATTTCAACACTCAAAAAGAGTGTAACAAATTTAATGTGGTGATTAACCCATTACCACACAATCCCTAGTTTCGACTACCCTGAGAAAGAAGCCTTTAGAACACATTGTGGGAAAGGGAAAAAAATGCATTTTCTCCTTTTCCCACAATTTTTTCTAACCTTCACAAAACAAATTTCAAATTTTCTGTCACTTTTATTTTGTCGTCTGCAAATGCTTTCAATTTGGACAAGCCTAAAATTGGGTTGGTCTGGTAATGAGTTAAACTAATTATTCACAATGGTCTTTAACCTGTTGTAGATTGCATAGTTATTAATTACTTTGCAAATATTTTTTATAATTTGAGAGTCAGTTTGGTTGAGATGAAAAACCTTCGGACTGTTTTTTCAGCTAACCTGAGCACAACATGCTCAAGGGAAGCTTTTAGGATCACCTGGTGTCTGTCATCCGTCATGCGTCATCAACAATTCTTTAAACATCAACTCCTCCAAAACCGCTGGGCCAATATGGACCAAACTTGGCTGGAATGTTCCTTGGGAGGTCCTCTTTGAAAATTGTTCACAGAATTTGATTACGTCAAAAGTTTTGGTTGCCATGGCAACCAAACAGTTTTCTAAGAAATTCTTTAAAAATCTTCTTCTCTGAAACAGCTGGCCAGATTTTAAAATAATTTCACAGAGATGTTCCTTAAGTGACCCTTTCCAAAACTTTTTTGTGAAATTTTGATCAGTCAAGAAACATGACTCTGGTGAATGGGGGCTATTTGCACTATACAGGAATGAAGAAATTCTAAAAAATTCTTCTTCTCAGAAACCACTGGTCATATTTTGAAATAATTTCTCAGGGATGTTCTATGGGTGACCCTTTTCAAAAATTGTTTGCGAAATTTCAATCCGTCAAGAAACATGGCTCTGGTGAATGGGGGCTACTTGTACTTATATGGACATGCAGAAATTCTTGAAAATTCTTACTTCTCTGAAACGGCTGATCAGATATTGAAAAAAGTTCACAGAGATGTTCCTTGGGTGACCCTTTTAAAAACTTGTTCGCGAAATTTTGATTTGCCAAGAAACATGGCTCAGGTGAATTGGGGCTACTATATGGAAATGAAGAATTTCTTGAAAATTCACCTTCTCTGAAACCCATGATCAGATTTTAAAATAATTTCAAAGCAATCTTCCTTGGGTGACCATTTTCAAAAATGTTTTCGAAATTCTGATCCATCAAGAAACATGGCTCTGGTAAATGGGGTCCACTTGCACTATTCGGACATGAAGAAATTCTTGAAAATTCTTCTTCACTGAAATGGTTGGTCAGATTTTGAAATGATTTCACAGAGATGTCCCTTATGTGTCCCTTTTCAAAAATTGTCAAGTGCTAGCATCTGTATGCAGTGGCACTGTTTCAGTAAGTTCCAAGTAATAGAGGTGACCAATGACATACATTTAATATTGTTTTGGGTATATTATGTCAGGCTATATGCCAACATGGATATATTAAAGAAAAAGAAAAATGAAAAGATCTAACTTGGTGGGAAGCTGCCTATTACAAGTAACTGCATTTGCTCAAGTAAATTGCAGACTAGTCAAAATCGAAGAATTGCTGAAAACTAATCAAATTTGACTACACCATTAAATTTGAGTCTAATTGGAAGAAAACCTTGAGTAAAAAAAAATGAGTTTTTCTTTCTTTCAGCTCTGTTTTCCAAAGCTGTTTGAATTACGTAAAAGCAAGATTGTCCTGTAAAAGGGTGATGACCATCTATCAGTCCCAAAATATCAAGGTTTCACCATTAGTGCGACTTTCAGGACCTTCAGTCCTTTGATTTAATTGCTGATGGCCTATATTCTAACATATTTCTGTTTTGAGATTTACCCCACCCACACTGTGTGTCTTTTTATATTGTGCTTTGGTTGTGTCCCATTCAATTTGAAATTTTGGTTAGTTTTTAAATTTTATCATAAATGCTTGCTTGTGTTAAATTGCTTTTCGTTATTTGTAAATGAACATAAAACATTTTAGACTTACCTATAAGGTCTTCCTCAAATACTTGCAATTTGAACCAGTCTTTAGTTTTGTCATTAGGTGAAGAGCTATGGCACGGATTACCTGGTGGAGGGTCTACACAATCATGACTATTGATTGATTATTTTCGTTTATTTATCGTCGCTACCGGTTGCCCATTTGAGCGACGCCCCCAGAAGACAGTTAGTTGTTACGGGGGATAGTGCAAGGATACAGGACGAAACTACTGAGAATTCCGCCTGGTTCTTTAACGTGCTTGGTGTGTAGCACCGTCACACGGGACCTCGGTTTAACGTCTCATCCGAATGACTATTAGTAATTTTTAGTTGGCCAGCTGGGGATTCGAACCCACAACCTGTAGGACATTGTATTCACAAGTCCTACGCTCTACCTACTGAGCTATCTCGGCTGGTCAAACATGACTATACCGTTGTCTGTGCATGTCATATTCTTCGAAGATTTGACCTGTCTGCAGTGACCCATCATGGATCCCATATACATGTACTAGGGAAAAGTAGGGCTCATACCAAAGCTATTATCAAAGCCTATAGCAGCTGTTTAATCCATTACCAAACAACAAAATTTTAGACTGGTCCAAAGTGAAAGCATCTGCAGAGGACAAAATAAACGTTACGCAAGAATTGTAATTTGATTCCAGCAAGGTTGAAAACATTGTGGGAAAAGGAGAAAATGCTGGATATCAGCATTTTCTCCTTTTCCCACAATGTTTTCAAAAGGCTTCTACCTTAGGTTCGTAAAAACTAGGGATTGTTTGAGACAGGGTTAATAAATGGCTGGTGCATAGTTTACATGCTATCTGATCATAGCTGAATGAATTGCACCAGGTAGTGTTTATTGAGTAAACTTTTATTTCATTTTGAAATTCAAAGTAACACTTGTCGATTTGAAAAGCAGTTTGGTTCTGTACCCAGAATACCCAAATTAGATAGATTTGTATTGGTAGAATGCAATCTAGCGGGAGATAATGATTACTAAACTGTTTCAAAATTGAGAGACAAAGAGGAGGGGAAAAAGGGAAAAAAATAAAGGAAGAAATAGCAAATGTTACTGTTTACATACTCTGTGCCCTTTCTCAAGCAATTCATATTTTGTTTAACTGTTACCCTGTAACAGACAACCCCATGTTGTAGGTATCTTGAAGGAGAAGGCCTTCTAAAATATTGTGGGAAAAAGAGAGAATGCTGGTAACTGATTTGTCCCCTCATGAAGAAAAAAGCCAATTTTTTGAGTCTCAATAATTTCGTTATTGGCAGATAAAGTCAGTTTTGACCCGCACAAGGTTTTATTCATCAGTAAAGAGTTGATTGACATCTTAATCAATGTGCTCTTTTCAATTGCATGAATTTAAACCTTTATCGCACAATATCGTTGAGAAAGATTTCAGAAAACATTGCGGAAAAGTGAGCAACCAGAATTTACTTTGTTTCCCACATTGCATCCACCCTTTCAAAGGCCATTTTCCTCTTTTGAGCTAAATTTAAGTTGTCTTTATAAAATGCTTTGAAATTTGAGAAGTCGAAAATTTGTTGTTTTAGAAAGAGTAACTGTTAATCGGTCAATGAATTTTAATGAGATATTTTACTCCTTAGCTTGCCAAATAAAACTAGATAGTTGTACTCTAAAAGGAATTGCCGTACTTAGATCCTATTGAGACATGGTGCTTTCTGGCATAAATTGGCAGTGCTTTTGCATTTTACCGACCAAAATTACATGTCCTATCCCCACCACAGCGTATTTTACAATATTGTTGACCAGGGCAAGACTTTCTATGAACAATTTTTGGCAACACAGGGGCTTCAGGAATTATCAGGCTTAAATTATACTTTGTACCCTGACTGAAACGCTTTATCCAATTATGTCAGGATGGGGTAATACATTCTAAGAACTTGTTTGGTGTGATGGGGGCTTTAGGGATTAATCCATTACCACACAATCCCTACTTTTGACGACCCTGAGAAAGAAGCGTTTGGAAAACATTGTGGGAAAAGGAGAAAATGGTGGTAACCAGCATTTTCTCCTTTTCCCATGATGTTTTCTACTCTTCAAAAAACAAATTTAAAATTTTGATTCACTTTGATTTGTCGTCTGCAAATGCTTTCGATTTGGACTATCCTAAAATGTTGTTGTTTGGTAATGAGTTAAATCATTAAATAAATCAAGCAATCAATAAAAAGTTAACATCACAGGCTGTAGACGGGGATCTTTAGATAAATCAAGCAATCAAGAAAACAACTATTAATTTTATTGTTATTTCAGCTGACAATGAAAGTGACAGTGGTTATGACCCGTCCCTATACAGTTCCTTCGGACAGTCGGGGTCAGCGAGAGGGGTCAAGAATAGACCTTCGCTGTCAGGGGTGTTTCCAGAAATCGTCATCAGTGATGCAGATCAAGGTAAGAATATTTTGCTTTTGTTTGTTTGATATTTAACTCTTTACCGAACAACCCCTGGTTTTATATGACTTTGTGAAGTTTTTTGAAAACATTGAGGAAAAAAATAAAATGCTGGTAACCAGCATTTTCTCCTTTTCCCACATTGTTTTCTACCTTCCTCAAAACAAATTTCAAATTTTCAGTCACTTTAATTTCGTTGTCTGGTAATGCTTTGAATTTGGAACAGTCTAAAATTTTGTCATCTGGTTAAAGAGTTTATTCTATCAACATAATGCTAGATCTACCAAGCATAATTATGGCCAATGCAGCCCCTTATGTTGTCCTGGAGATTCTCGGACCAATATGTAGCACTGCACTCTTACCAAGTAAATACCTGCTTTTTCCACCTGCTGTCAAGATCACGTTTACCAGTGAGAAGCAAATCTTATCAAAATGATCATCATCAATGCTTAAAAAGAGTTTGGCAAACCTTGGATTTAACCCAATCATAAATGATCAAATCTTTAATTATAACGACCCTGATGAAGTTTGAAAACGTTGTTGGACATTTAACTCTTTTGCAGACAACAAAATTTTGGACTAATCCACATTGAAAGCATTTGCAGACGACAAAAGAAATGTGAATAAAAAATTGAAATTTTATATGGAAAGGGTAGAAAAAAATGTGGGAAAAGGAGAAAATGCTGGTTAATAGCATTTTCTTCTTTTCCCACAATGTTTTCAAAGGCTTTCTTTTTCAGGGTCGTTAAAGTCGGGATTGTGTGGTAAAGGAATAAAGGAGAAAATGCTAGTAATGAGAACTTCAGTTCATTAGTCACATTGAATTTTATCATAACAGTCTGTACCAATCTAAAATTTTGTTCCTGGGTAAAGAATTGAACCTGCAACCCCAGAATTTTTAGTCTGTACCTTACCCACTGAGCCACAGGGCTTACGAGTCTAGGATATGGGTCTCACTGGGAAGAAAACTTGAGAAAATGAGAAAATACAGGTAACCAGCATCATTTTCTTTTCCCTGTTTGCTAGACCCCTTCAATGACATTGTAAAAACATGATAAAAAAGATTAAAAAGTGGAAAAGTAGGTGGAAAGGGAGGGAGGGAGGAAGGAAGGAAATAAGGAAGGAAGGAATGGAGGGAGAGAGGGAGGAAGGAAGGAAATAAGGAAGGAAGGAATGGAGGGAGAGAGGGAGGAAGGAAGGAAATAAGGAAGGAAGGAAGGAAGGCAGGAAGGAAGGAAGGAAATAAGGAAGGAAAGAAAGAAGGAGGAGGGAGGGAGGGAGGAAGGAAGGAAGGAAGGACTAACCCTTTGCCAAACAATTCTGGGTGTTCATGACCCAAGGAAGGATGGCTTTTGCAAACATTCTGGGGGAAAAAGAAAATGCTGGTAACCAGCATTTTCTGCTTTTCCCACAATGTTTTCTATCCTATCAGAGAGCTTAAGCTCACATTTTGTTGTTTTGTTCTGAATTTGAAAGAATCAAAAATTCTTCGTTTGGGAAAGGGCTAATTTGCAGCATGCTAAGAGCACAGGTTCTATTGCAGACAGTGTACATCAAGATTTTACTCTTTTAGCATAACACAAAAGTTAAGACTTAACAGAATCGAAAGCTTTTGCAGAAAACATTAAGAAAAAGGCTAAGGTAATGCTGTTTGTTTGTGAAGGGTTTGAATACACATTTTCTCCTTTTCGAACAGTGTTTTTAGAGCTTGGAATTGTGTGAGAAAGGGTTAAATGCAGAAGAGATTCAGACTGATAGAATTTAACTATGATCAACAGTATATAAAACACTGCACTGAGAGATATAACTGGAAGGGTGTGATTACATTTTTTGTAAAGGGACATAACTGCAAGGCTGACATTTTGCTCTCTTTATGAGAGTTATGCATCTTGTACAGACATACGAATTTTGTGAAGACTAACGGCTGATGGTTTATCTTTGCTAGAAATTTGTAGGTTCATAGAATTACAAGTGTTTTGAATTAACCCTTTACCAAACGATAAATTTTAGACTGGTTCAAACTGAAAACACTTGCAGACGACAAAATATATGTAACTCAAAAATGGAAATTTGTTTTCAGCAGGGCAGAAAACATTGTGGGAAAAGGAGAAAATGCTGGTTACCAGCATTTTCTCCTTTTCCCACAATGTTTTCTAAAGGCTGCTATCTCAGGGTCGTAAAAACCAGGGATTGTTTGGTAAAGAGTTAACTCTTTGATGAATACCAATATTGTTGACTGGTCCAAATTGGAAGCATTTGCAGATGATACAATGGATGTGACTATAATCTTAGAAATTTGTTTTTGAAAGGGTAGAAAACTTTGTAGGAAAAGGAGAAAATGCTGGTTACCAGCATTTTCTCCTTTTCCCACAAAGTTTTCAAAAGCTTTCTATTTCATGACTCAGTTGTAAAGTGTAGGACTCGTAACCTGGTGACTCCAGGTTCAAGTCTCACTGGAAGCACTTGAGTTTTCTTGGGCAAGTAACTTCAGAGCCCTAGCCGAGTACTGGTAAAACCAAGGCCATACTTGAATAGGCGAGTTGTTTCTGTGATGTGACTGAAATAATGCTCAAAGGGCCAGAATAACTAAATGTTGTGACACCCAGTACTTTAAAAAATGCAGAAAAAGCCATCCACTCTTGCATTTCGTCAAAATTGCCCTATTTTCTATGAAATGTATGGAAACAGAAAGCATGATATTGTTCCAAGTGATGGATTGATTTATGTTGTATTCATTTCATTTCTTGTCACCATTGGTTGCCCATGTCAGTGAGGAGGCCCCCTGAAAGCTGTTAGTTTTGTTAAGAGGACGGGGGGGTGGGATGCAGAGTGGGTGAGTGGAGGGGGGGAGGGGGTAGTGCAAGGTACAGGACGAAACCCATTGTAAATGTTGTTGTTTTTTTTAATTTAACATTTTGCCAAACAATCCGGAGGTTTTATGCACCTATGAAAGACCTAGTTTATCATACTATAGTGGGAAAAGAAGAAAATGAGGTAAACAGTATTTTTTCTTCAACACTGCCTGGTTCTTTTACTTGATTGGCATATAGTACCATCACACCAGACCTCAGGTTAATGCCTTATCATAAAGACTATTGGTAATTTTAGGTGGTCATCTGCGGGGATTGAACCCACAACCTTAAGACTTGGCATTCATAAGTCTAGTATACTCTACTGGTTCAGCTACCCTAGAGCTACATGTATGCAGGCTGGTCATTGTCCTAAGTGGATGTGGGTAGATGGTCTTATAGGGAATGGGGTTGATTATAATAACACCCAAGGTGGTCTTTGTTGAAGGGTATTGGTCCATTAACTGAAAGGATATCATATGTCCTCAATCTGGCCTCTTTCAGCCAGATTATCGTGGTCATTATTGCACTGCCCATGCTTCACTGGCCTTCGTAGACACGGTTTTATACCTCCAACGTTAGCCCTCGGAGTGAATGAACTTAACCCTTTGGCTGCTAAGCGCGACTCGCTGACCTTTTGCTGACAATGTAGATCTTAGATCAGACTGCACAGAACGTGCAGTCTGATCTAAGATCTACACTGTCCGATAAAGAGATATTATTCCCCAACACATAACTTCAAAAATAGGAATATTTGGGTTTATGCTATTGAAAAGAAAATTTAAGTTTACTAGCATTTTCTCCTGTTCCCACAATGTTTTCAAAAGGCTTCTTCCTCAGGGTTGTGGAAAGCAGGGATTGTTTGGTAAAGGACAAACTGACCATGGTTCACCAAACTTCACACAGCCCATTCATACCTCCCTCATTAGATATTCTGTATCTTGAACATAAAATTATGGTCTTTTTTTTTTTACATTCATTGGATCTTTTTCTGTATTATTCATTATAACATGACAAACAATAACCCCAAAAAAGATGCAAACTTTGGATCCAAATAAAACCAGCATAATATTAGGAGCAAGAACACAGTGAATTTTTAACCCTTTACCAAACAATCACTACTTTTTACGACCCTGAGATAAAAGCCTTTTGAAAACATTGTGGGAAAAGGAGAAAATGCTGGTAACCAGCATTTTATCCTTTTCCCACAATGTTTTCTACCCACCTGGAAACAAATTTTAATTTTAGGGTTACATTTATTGTGACGTCTGCAAGTGCTTTCAATTTGGACCAGTCTAAAATTTTGTCCTGTGGTAAAGAGTTAAAATTTATGGCATCTGTGGTTGTGGGGTAGAGCATTGGCCCTCTAACCATTAAGGTCTTGAGTTCAATTCCAGGCAGTGGGTGTTAACTTTGGTTCTTTTCATCGGCTCACACATTCGGCACAAGTTCTGGTTTAGTTTCAAGGAAGCAGAATCGAGAGAGATTTTCATTATGGTTACCAGCATTTTCTCCTTTTCCAACAGTGTTTTCAAAGGCCTTCTCCCTCAGTGTCTTAAAAAGTTGTGATTGTTTTGGGAAAAAAAATAAATAGAGTAAAAAGGGTATAATTTAAAAATACAAATCAAGCTGTCACACTATGAAGTTTTTAAAAAAGGCATTATTCATATGAAAATTGACAGCTTTTGAGTTTGATACTGGTTATCTAAATATCAGATGTTTTTGTAAACCACCAGATGGAATTCCACACCAGTTTTCGATAACGAATATTAGGATGGGGACTTTTTGTTATAACATTGTGCAGACTAAACATACTAAATAGATCCATCTATTTTTCAGGACAGGCAATGTAGCCCTGAAAAATATTCAGTACATTTTTAAAAGTATGCTTATACTCATTTTCAGCAAGTTTTCAGTATTTGTTAGAGCCCAGAATTGTTTGATAAAAGGTTTACTCATTTCCACATGATCTGAGGTTTAACAACCCTGAGGAAGAGTGTTTTGAAAAACTTTGTGGGAAAAGGAGAAAATAGTGGTAACCAGCATTTTCTCCTTTTCCCATTATGTTTTCTACCTTTTCAGAGACAATTTCCAGCATTTGAGCAGCATATAATAAGTTGTTTGCGAATCATTGGGACAAGTCCAAACTGTTGTCATCTGTTAACCCTTTACCTGATATGCCAATTTGAGGCTCTTCCATTTCAGCAGCAAATAAAAATATGATGTCAAAAATATGGATAAATGAGAATTCAAATATCTGATTGAGTGGAAAACATTGTGGGAAAAGGAGAAATTGCTCGTTACGAGTAATTTCTCCTTTTCCCACTATGTTTTCAAAAGCTGTCTGTTGTTGATACGTCAGAATGAGTATCTATGGAGTAAAGGGTTGGGGTTAATAACTTCAGTAGCAAACATTAAATTGTAACATAATAAATCATCATTGAAATGTCACATGACCCTTTTTTTAAAATGAATGATGTTTGGGGCGTATACGAAAAATTTGTTTTGAAAAAATGCCATCGATGAACAACTGGTTAATTAATTGCAGTGTTTTCTTGTCTTTGTAATGATTAAACTGTCGCGTAACACTATTAAATGTATATCATATTCTTTTTCTTCACTGGGCTCGAATCTTTGAGAGCTCGAATATTTTATTGAAGGGTGTTGAATTTGACCTTTCAACAAACAATGCTGTGTTTTAACAACATTGATGAATGTATTTTAAAACATTGTGGGAAAAGGAGAAAATGCTGGTAACCAGCATTTTATCTTTTTCCCACAATGTTTTCTGCACTTTCTTGCACAACATGCATCGTATGTGCCACTTTTGATTTATTGTCTTCAATTTAATGTTGTCAATATTGATGTGTCTGAAATTTTATCATCTTGTAAAGGAGTTGACCTTATACCAAATGACAGAATTTTAGACTTGTCCAAATTAAAAGCATTTGAAGAGAACAAAATTTGGTGTGGTTCAAATGAGTGGATTTGTCTTTGAAAGGATAGAGAAACATTTTCAGCGTTTTCTCCTTTTCTAACCATGCTTTCAAATACGGTCTTTCTCATGATGGTTGAAAGTCGGGTTTATTAACCCTTTACTGCATAATGCCAACTTGTGATGAATCTAGGAAAAAGGCTTTTTGAAAACATTGTGGGAAAAGGAGAAAATGCTGGTAACCAGCATTTTCTCCTTTTTCCACAAAGTTTTCTTCCCTGTCAAAAAAAAAGAAAAATTGCACCTTTTGAGCCACTTTGAATTTTTTCGTCTGCAAATGCTTTTGATTTGGACAAGGCTTAAATTTTGTCTTCTGGTACCCTTGGAAAGAAAGCTTTTTGAAAACATTGTAGGAAAAGGAGAAATTGCTGATAACTAGCATTTTCTCCATTTCCCACAATGTTTTTTCCCCATCAAATGAAAAAATTACACCATTTGAACCACATTCAAATTTTCATAACAGGGTTAAGCAAGGGGTCAGAATCACTGAAATAAACAGAATAAACTGGTAGTGACTAAATTTTATGAATAAATAAATACTCAAGCGGCTATGGCACAAACATCTTATGTGGCTTTAATGGGCTATCAACGTGTTTTTATTCATAGTTTATAGGTCATTTAGCCGAGCCGCAAAAACTCAGTCTATGGCAAACCAGTCAGTGGCTTTTGTTGATGCAGGGGTTATAAGTTTGAAACTGAAAGATGTTTTTATTTGTTCTTCATATGGTGTTACATGCTATTGTTAGCATAACTTTGCTTAACTCTTTACCACACGACAAAATTCTAGACTGGTTCAAATTGAAAGCATTTGCAGACGACAAAATAAAGGTGATTGAAAAATTGAAATTTGTTCAGGGAAGGGTAGAAAACACTGGGGAAAAGGAGAAAATGCTGGTTACCAGTGTTTTCAAAAGGCTTCTTTCTCAGGGGCGTCAAAAGAAGGGATAGTGTGGTAATGGGTTAAGTCTAATGTTTTAACCTTTTACCACACAACAAAATTTTGGACCAGACCAAAATAAAAGCATTTGAAGTCAAATATTTAAATGCAGCTCAAATGATGATCTCTGTATTGATAGAGTAGAAAACATTGTGGGAAAAGGCGAAAATGCTGGTTACCAGCATTTTCTCCTTTTCCCACAATGTTTCCAAAAGCCTTCCTTCCCAGAATCGTGAAAACCAGGGATTGTATGGTAAAGGGTTAAGGACTTTTCTAATAGAAGTTTTTGAAAACCCAGTGGAATTAGTAGTATGAAATGCTGGAAACCGACATGTCCCCTTTTTCTCAAGTTTTCACTGTTTTAAAAGTATTTCCATTCACGACAAAAAGTCGTCTGTCCCAGGTTATAAGTAAATAAACATACAAATACCAAAATTAACTGGAGACATATTGGGCCTTATCTATCATATTATACAACTAAATATGGACTAATATTTATATTGTGATAAAATAATTCTGGAGGCAAACTTTGCATTTCAACATTTCATTCCTGGGTTGCCAAATATGGTTATAATGTTCTATTTAATAAGGCCATAACAAAATTATTGTATATTCATATTAGGTTATTGTTACTTTTAACATAAAGAATTCAAGAAAAGTAATTTTTCTCCTTCTTACATTACTAGATACCATTTCCCTTGAAATTATTAGATTTTAAACTCTTTACCAAACAACAGAATTTTAGACTTGACCAAACTGAAAGAACTTGCAGACTACAAAATAAAAGTAACTCAAAATCTGAAGTTTGGTTCCAGCAGGGTAGAAAACAATGTGGGAAATGGAGAAAATGCTGCTCACCTTTTCCCACAATGTTTTCAAAAGGCTTCTTCTCCAGGGTCTGCATAAGTCGGCATTATGTGGTGAAGGGTTAAAATTGTGTTTCTTGTTTCAATAGACCAGATCCAAGGTATCTGTAAAAACTATAGCTCTAGTGACTGCTTTCTTGCAGCATAGTTTTTCTTACCATGGCATAATCAGAGGTGACCTAATACTAAACATTTTTGAACAGTAAAAAATATTCTAAGGCCTCCATCAGTACATACCGTAACTAGATGTAGTAAGAAATTGCATGGTGATCGATTATCTTTGTCACTTCACATGTAAACACTGTCTACCCCATAAGCTGTGGGCTGTTAAAAAAAAGTGTTGTCTGCATGAGGTCAAATACGTTTGTTATACTGCAAAGAAATTTCTTGTGATTTGATTGGATAATATTCCCTGAACATACCATATCTATATCATGTACACTGGCAAAACCAACCGATATAGCCCAGTAGGTGGAGCGTAGGACTTGTGAACACAATGTCGTACAGGTTGTGGGTCCGATTCCCCGGCTGGCCAACTAAAATTACTAATAGTCTTTCGGATGAGACATTAAACCGAGGTCCCCGGCTGGCCAACTAAAATTACTAATAGTCTTTCGGATGAGACATTAAACCGAGGTCCCGTGTGACGGTGCTATACGCCGAGCACGTTAAAGAACCAGGCGAAACTCTCAGTAGTTTCGACCTGTATCCTTGCACTATCCCCGTAACAACTAACTGTCTTCTGGGGGCGTCGCTCAGATTGGCAACCGGTAGCGACGATAAATAAATGCAAATAACCAAACCAAAACCAGCCCATATAGCTCAGTAAGGTAGAGCGTAGGACTTGTGAACACAATGTTTCAGGTCACTACAGGTTGTGGTTTCGAATCCCTGGCTGACCAACTAAAATTACTATTATAGCCTTTCGGATGAGACATTAAACCGAGGTCCCGTGTGATAGTGCACATTAATGAACCAGGCGAAGCTCTCAGTTGTTTTGACCTGTATCCGTAACAACTAACCTTCTTCTGGGGGGCGTCGCTCAGATGGGCAACCGGTAGTGACGATACATAATCGGAAATAACCAAACAAAACCATGGAAAAGCAGTTTTCCTTTCTGGAGCCCTGTATACATGACTACACTGTCAGCACAACATCTAAAATGGCGGTGTCCATCATGATTGACATCAAGATTATGCGCCAAACTTTGTGTTTTAGCATGTTTTACCAAGGTTTCAATGACATCAGATCTTAGTGATGTCAGTTTTCATTGAATTGAGGCTCTCAGAAGGGAAATTCTACTTCGTCAGTGTACTCGATTTTTTAAAACAAAAAAAAAGGTAAAATTTGCCAACACTCGTTTGAATGGTAAAAGCTTGCAGTTTATTGAATTTATTGTACAGTCAGGTGACAGGGGACTTGAAAACTTGTTCATGGCTGTGGTGATTCATGTTTTGCCACCTTGCCTTTGGCTTGGGCGACATGAATCATCACAGCAGTGAACATGTTTCCAAGTCCCGAGCAACCTGACTGTACAACTAATATTGTAAAGGGTAAAAATATGTAACATACCTAGACAACATGATGTAACATTATGCTGGAGGGGAATTTATTAACTGTTTACCAGTTGACAAAACCTTTAGACTTAGTCCATATTGAAAATATTTAATTTTGATGGTAAATCAAAGCATTGAGAATGCTGAAGTGGTATTTGTCCAGGAAACCTATTGTGTGGAATTAATAGTTTGAAAGAAAAAGAGACATATTGTTCAAATATTGGCTTAAAAGTCAACCCACTACTTAGCAAATGAATACCTTTTCGGTTGAAGGGAGAGTGCTCATGTACCTTAAAAATATAATTTTGAAATATCTTTAGCCTTTTACATTTAATTTCCAACATTACAATCAATTACTTCAATCTATAAATATTCATGAGCAATCACATGGAGAAGCGTGCAATGATAGGACAAACAAGTCATGGAACGAATCGGTTTGGAACGAAAAAGCAGGCAAATTTGTATCATTGCACTAATAAAAGGCAATGAGCCATAGAAGCTATTTTCAATAAAAAATAAGTATCTCAGCGATTGAGGCCACCTTGCCCAATGTATTTTAATATGCCATTTCAAATTACATATCTGAGTGCTACCAAAAAACTAATTTGCCTGAGAAAAAATTAGTTTAACTGGGTTTATTTCCTTCTGCTTTGCATAAAATAAGATACATGGTTATCAAAATTCAATCTTGAACTCATAGTGGTATTGTCTTCGACAAATACCGCAAAAATTCAAATCTAAACTCCTTACTAGGGGCAAATTTTTAAACTTGTAAATATTGAAAGAGCTTGAAATTTCACTAATGTAACTCCCTACCAGACCAGATAAAATTTTAACTCTTGTCCAATTTGAAGGAATTTAAATTCTACAGATGAAAAATCAAAATGTTGTTCACATGGTTGGTTTTGTTTTTGAAAGGTTAGAAAACATTGTGGGAAAAGGATAAAATGCTGGTTCCCAGCATTTCATTCTTTTCCTGCAAAGTTTTTGAAAGCCGCCTTCTTTAACCCTTTACCAAACAACAAGTTTTAGACTGATTCAAATTGAAAGCACTTGCAGATGACAAGATAAATGTAACTCAAAAATGGAAATTTGTTATCAGCAGGGTAGAAAACATGGTGGGAAAAGGAGAAAATGCTGGTTACCAGCATTTTCTCCTTTTCCCACAATGTTTTCTGAAGGCTTCTATGTCAGGGTCGTAAAAACAAGGGATTGTTTTGTAAAGGGTTAAGGAAATAAAATACAGATTTGAACTGAATTGGAGTTTGACACCATTTTAACAGCTTTGGTCATTATCATGGTGGTCAGTGACACACCCATGTGTTTCCAATTTGAGGACATTAATTCTACAGATGAAAAATCAAAATGTTGCTAACATGGTTGTTTTTGTTTTTGAAAAGTTAGAAAAAATTGTGGGAAAAAAAGGAGAAAATGCTGGTTCCCCGCATTTTTTTCCCGCAGTTTTTGAAAGCCATCTTCTTTAAGGAAATAAAATACAGATTTGAATTGAATTGGAGTTTGACGCCATTTTAACAGCTTAGGTCATATTATGGCAGTCAGTGATGCACCCATGTGTTTCCTGGCTTTCTCACACCAGTACTGACACAACTTTCTTTCCAAAGTCACTGACTACTTTTCTCACATGCATCAGAGGTGAGAGGCAGAAAATTGCCGGAACGAAAGTTCGCTGCAACCGGGTATCGAATCTCCAACCTCCAAGTCACGAGTCGGATACGCTTACCCCTCAGCTATCCAGCCGGGCAGTAAACTACAGAATTGTTTTATGAAGGGTTAATGTGGCACAAGCAATGGGTGTCCTAGCAAAATTGGAAAACATCATAAGGAAAGTATAAAACGTTTTTCACCAGCATTTTCTCCTTTCCCACATTATTTTCAAACAGGTTTTTATCTCAGGGTCATTAACTCACCACCAAGCGACAATATTTTAGGCTTGCCCAAATCGAAAGCATTAATTTTGCGGTCGAGAAAATAAAAGTGACTGAAAATTTGAATTTTTTTTTTTGTTTGTGAAGAGTAGAAAACATTGTGGGAAAAGGAGAAAATGCTGGTTACCAGCATTTTCTCCTTTTCCCACAATGTTTTCTAAAGGCTTCTTTCTCACTGTCGTCAAAAGTAGGCATTGTGTGGTAATGGGTTAAAAGAATGAATTGATGGGTAAACAGCTAAACTCAAAAGTGTATACTACCCAGAATTAGCCCAGCCTGCTAGCTCAGTGGTTAGGGTATCTGGCTCAGATCCAGGTGGTTGTGAGTTTGATGTCTGGTTAAGGAAAACTTTCTTTCCAGAGGTTTCATGTGTTGTACCTCTGATGCATGTGGGATAAGTTGCCAGTGGTTTGGAAAGAAAGTTATGTCAGCGCTGGTGTTGTACAGCCAGGAAACACATGCTTAGGTGCACTGACCGCCATGATATGACCTAAGCTGTTAAAGAGGCCTTGAACTCCAATACGAACATACAAATAAAACGCCCAGAACTCATAATTCCAGGTATGAAAGGGAAAACATCATTAACCCTTCACCAAACAATCCCTGGTTTTTACAACCCTGAGATAGAAGCCTTTTGAAAACATAACAATATAGCCTTTTAATAACCGGCATTTTCTCCTTTTCCCACAATGTTTTCTAACCTGCTGGAAACAAATTTCTACTTTTGATTTATGTTTAATTTGTTGTCAGCAAGACATGCTTTCGATTTGGAACAGTCTAAAATTTTGTTGTTTGGTAAAGAGTCAAGAGACAGACATATTGATTGAAAGCCCCCACACGACATATATCAATGTTTTGCATAAAGTAATTAATTTTATATGTGGATAGACATTTACTGCAGGCTCGTATAGTTGCAATAAAGTGATCGAGACAGACAAGATTGCGCTGACATGCTAGGCTGTAAATTATGCTGCAGATAAAACCTTGACAGCTTTTGAAAGTATTATAGTAAAAGGAGCAATAGTATATTCTCAAAAAAATTATTTTTATTTCAATGTTATTAACCCATTCCACACGCTCCAAAGTTTCAACAACCCTTAGAAAGAAGCCTTTTTAGAAACACTGTTGGAAAAGGAGAAAAATGCTTTTAACTCTTTACCACATAATCCTGACTTTTAACAACCCTGACAAAGAAGCCTTTTGAAAACATTGTTGGAAAAGAAGAAAATGCTGGTAACCAGCATTTTCTCCTTTTCCCACAATGTTTTCTACTCTCTCAAAGAAAAATTACACCATTTCAGCCACACTGAAATTGTTGTCTGCAAATGCTTTCAACTTGAACCAGTGTAAAATTTTGTTGTGTAGTAAAGAGCTAACCAGCATTTTCTCGTTTTTCCTCAGTGTTTTATAACCTGCAGAAGACAAACTGCTTCATGCGAGCTACATTTATAGTGTTTCCTGCAAATTTAAACATTGAAAAATCCATGTGGGTCACATTTAATTTAATATTGCCATCGCTTTCAATTTGGACAAGTCTGAAATTTTATCATTTCCAAAAAAGTTTAATAATGGGTGAATGACTGATTGGTGTTTTATTCCCCCCTCAACATCATTTCAGTCTTATCATGGTAATAGCGTTCATAAATGTCCTGTGTTTCTTTTATTCTAGGCTAGGGCTCAAAAAATGTCTTGCCCAAATTAGGAGCAAGTCATCAGTACAGGCATTTTCAGCTTTTGCCCCATTGTTTTAAAAAAAAACACTATTTTCACCTCATCCCAGAACGTTTTCTAGCCTTACCAAACCAATTTTCAGTTTTTCAGTCACATTGTGTCGTCTGCAAATGATTCCGATTTGCACCAGTCTAGCATTTTTATACCCCCTCAAAATGAATGTTTTCAGGAGTATACTGTAGACTAGGATATACTGGAACGAGCCTGTCTGTCCGTTTGTCCATCCATTTGCCCGTTTGTCTGTGTACAAATAATTGCCTGTTTCTGTCAAAGCGCTGGCGTGGGTATCAAGTCACACTCAGTGACAGCTCTAGTTTCACATGGTAAAGAGAGTTATTAAGTTAGTTTGGCAATCTAATGGTTAATTCATTTCAAAAGTTTTGTATGTAAAACAAGCACAACATCTTCCATATAAGGGAAAGGATTTAATTAGGTGATGATACCACATTTTATCTCTAGCTATAGATTCAATCAAAACAAAACAGTTACCTCCCCTGATTGTTACCTGTCTGTCAGCGTGTCAATTTCATTCATTTGTTATTGTGTAGTGTACTGTAACCTCACCTGTCATATAGCTTGTAGTTATCAGTGGAAATATACAAAACAGATTTTAGGTCTAGATTTTCTATATGTCATGGTATACATGTCTTTAGCGACCAGCTGTTTAATTAATTGATTTTTAATTCCACATAACAATATTGACATAAATTATGAAATTGTTTTTTGTGGGTGGATAGTTTAATGTGTGAGATGGGAAAATAATATCTGTGATAGAATGGTGTTTTAATTCCGTAAAGTGGAGTTTATTTTTTTTTGTATTTTATGATAGCTAGTGTTATTATGCAGGATTTATAAGCATGTATATTTTCCGTTTCAATTTTTTTATGTATACCTTAAGATATTTTGCATTTTTTTTGGACAAAAGTTTTGATCTCCTGTTTAACTCTTTACCAAATGACAAAGTATTGGGTTAGTTCAAATTGAAAGCATTTGCAGACGACAAAATAAATGTGAATCAAAAATTGAATTTTGATTTTTGGAAGGGTAGAAAACATTGTGGAAAAAGGAGAATTTGCTGGTTACCAGCATTTTCTCCTTTTCCCTCAATGTTTTCAAAAGGCATTTTTCCCAGGGTCGTCAAAAGTAGGGATTGTGTGGTAATGGGTCACAAAGTAAATTTATTTTACTCTCTCTCAATATACCTTCGTGAATTCTTTAGGAAATGACAAAACTTTAGACTAGTCAAAATAGAAAGCATCAACATAAATATGACTCAAAAATAAAAATTTTACTTCAGAAGGGGAGAAAACATTGTGGGAAAAGGAGAAAATGCTGGTTACCAGCATTTTCTCCTTTTCCTACAGTGGTTTCAAAAGGCCTACCCCCTTTAGGTCGTTAAAACTTGGGATTGTGTGGTAAAGGGTTAACTCTTTACCAAACGACAAAATTCATAACTTATTCAAATTGAAAGCGTTTGCAGAAGACAAATTACATGTTGCTCCAATGACTGGATTTTTCGGTTACAAAACATTTTGGGAAAAGGAGAAAATGCTGATCAGTAACATTTTCTTCTTTTCCCACAATATTTTCTTCCCTAACAAAGAAAAATCATTTCATACGAGCCACACTGAAAATGTCATCTGCAAATGCTTTCAATTCAGGTAGATGTAAAGTTTTGTCATGCAGTAAAGGTGGGTATCTAGAATTTTTACATTCCACCAAATAAAAAAATGTATATATCACTGAAATTTATATGAAAAAACAATACAAATCATTAAGAATCATGAAATTATAAAAAAAAAATTTTTGATGGTATTCCCTTAAAAGGCTACGTAGCCTCTTAAGCTATTTTTAGATTTCCCGCCAAAAAGAAAAAAAGCATTGTGGGAATGTTAAGTGATTGGCACGTGACTAATGACTCTGAAATTCCATAAAATGACAAACAAGTAATTATTTTCCATAATGTCTTCTTTGGACGCTATGTTTGAAGCTTTGTCTGTATATTTTCGGTGTGTAAATGAGCGAGTTGCTTATCTAAAAATAGACTGTGTTTCCCGTCGGTATCGAACTGGGCTGTAGTAAATCTCTAATTTCTCATGTTGTCAGATGGTTTTCGACTGCTGGGGTGTTATGAATGAAAATTGTAAGGCTTTTGGAGTATAAGGGTGATTTTTTTGTATTCTTGTTAAATTTTCGTCCCAAAATCTGAAGGGCCACCTTTAAGTTATAGAGAATATAAAATATTATGGGTAAAGAAGCAAATAGCGGTTACCAGCAATTTCTTCCTTTCCCCACTGTGTTTCCAAAAGTCTTCTTTCTTAAGGTTTGTACACTTCAGGATTTATTTGGTTGAGGGTTTCACACTTACAGAAGGATGAGTCACTATTTATTGATCCCTCTGTCCATTACAGTTACAGGTATTTTTTTTTCCTGGTGATCTCAGAAAAAGATTATGTCCACCCAGTTGGCTTTGTGGTTAGACCACTTGCCAGGAGAGTGGGAGGTTGAGTGGGGGAGCTTGTGAGTTGATTGATTGTGTTAAACACAGTTTTCAATATTATTTTAGTTAAATCACAGTGGCCAGTGCACCCATCCATGCTTTCTTGGTGTTTCTTTTACCAGCACTCTGCAAAATATTCTTTCCAAACAACTGGCTGCTTTCTCACAATAACAATCATTGAAACAATGGCCAGCAGTGAGAGAGGAATGAATCCTGTTGCAATGCCTATCATCAGTCCATTGGAAGAAACTGGCCCAGGGGGGAATTGAACCAGCCACCTGTGTGGGTTGAACTCGAGAGTCAAACAAAAGCTCCTGACTGAATAAATGTAGTTCAAGTTGTAATGGTTCACCTCTATCTAGCTCTGCTAAAATGTATTTAGTGAAGGCACAATTTATTATTTGGTTTAGATTTATTTGAGGAGGGGACATTCATTTTAGTCATTTGTCTGCAAATGCTTTGAACTAATGGACTAGTATTTAACTCTTGACCAAATGACAAAATTTTACACTGGTCCAAATTGAAAGGACTTGCAGACAACAAAGTAAAGGTAACTCAAAAACTAAAATTTGTTTCCAGCAGGGATAGAAAACATTGATGGAAAAGGAGAAAATGCTGGTTACCAGCATTTTCTCCTTTTCTCTCAATGTTTACAAAAGGCTTTTCTTTCAGGGTCGTTAAAAGTCGGGATTGTGTGGTAAAGAGTTGATTCTGTTGCTTCTATAAATTTGAACTAAGTAGGGTTTCCTTTGCTTTAACTTTTGCCCACCCAGTTAGCTCAGTGGTTAGTCAACTCTTTCCCAAACAAGCAACATTTTTTACGTGTCTGAAGTACAAGTCTTTAGAAAACACTATGAGAAAAGGAGAAATTGCTTATAACGAGCAATTTCTCCTTATCCCACAGTGTTTTCTTGCCCATCAGAAAACTTTCTGCCATTTTCATCGAATTCAAAATTGCCATCTGCAAACACTTTGAGTTTGGGAAAGTCTAAAATTTGTCATTTGGGAAGGGTTAGCATACAGGGATCATGATCTGATGGTTTTGAGTTTGGTACCTGGTTGATACCTGGTTGAGGCAAACTTTCTTTACTGCTGCAATTTTTTCTCCTCTAGCTTCTGATACAATTGAGAAAAGTAGTCGTTGACTTGGAAAGAAAATTGTGTCACTACTGGTATGAGAAAGCCAGGAAACACGAGCATAGGTGCACTTACAGTTGTGATACAATTTGAGTTGTTAAATAGCATTGAACTTCAGTGCTTCCTACGTGCCTGTGTAACCAGTAAGACATTTGAAAACATTGTGGGAAAAGGAGAAAATGTTGGTAACCAGCATTTTCTCCTTTTCCCACTATGTTTTCCACCCTGCTGGAAACAAAGTTCAATTTTTTAGTTGCGTGTATTTTGTCATCTGCAAGTTCTTTAAAATTTAGACCATTCTAATTTTTTTGTCGTTTGGTAAAGCGTTAAGGAAAGTTAAGAGCTCAATTCGGTCAAGCATAATTATCGGGGATTAAAAATGGAAGATTAAAATATTTAACTCTTTACCACATGAGAAAAATTTAGACTGGTCCAAATTGCAAGCATTTGCAGACGACAAAATAAAAGTGACTGAAAAATTGAAATTTGTTCTAGGAAGGGTGGAAAACACTGGTTACCAGCATTTTCTCCTTTTCCCACAGTGTTTTCAAAAGGCTTCTTTCTCAGGGGCGTCAAAAGTAGGGATTGTGTTGTAATGGGTTAAGACCGTATTTACACTAAGCATGCGCAAATTGGAAAGGCTAATCTGAAGTTCTCTTTTGTGAAACATTCAGTCTGATCTGTGCAATTTACAATGTCCTCGCCTATGGTAAGGTATTGGATCATTAATCAGGAAGTCCCGGTTTGATCCCTGCTTGTCGTGTTGGTCAATGAATTTGGCAAGACATTACAAAGTTCCAGCTTAATATTTGCGAAATTGAGGTATAAGTTGTTGCATTGATAACTGTAACTGGAAGGATTTTGAAAGGGGCTAAAAACATCATCTTAACTTTTACCTGTGACTGAGAAGTTTTAATATAACAATGCTGTGGGAGAAAGTTTGTTAAAAACACTGTGGAAAAAAGGAGAAAATATGGGTAGCCATTTATAATTCTCTCCCCTTTCCACAATGTTTTCTGCCTTGATAGAGACATTACCATCCTGTAGGCTTCATATACTGTAGCATCTGCATAATTCTGTCAGTTTGAACTTGTCTAAGATTTTATTATCTAGTCAAGAGTTTTAACCCTTTACCAAATGACAAACTTTGGACTGGGCCAAATTTGAAGCATTTGCAGACAACAAATTAGATCTTGTTGATATGATGATTTCTGACTTTGATAGGGCAGAAAATATTGTGGGAAAAGGAGAAAATGCTGATTACCAGCATTTTCTCCTTTTCCCATATTGTTTTCTAATTGGGCTTCTTTCTCTGGGTTGTTAAAAGTCGGGATATGGTGGTAATGAGTTAACTCTTTACTCCATAGATACTCATTTCTACGCATTGCTTGTAGGAGCCTTGTGAAAACATTGTGGCAAAAGGTGAAATTGCTTGTGACGAGCAATTTCACCTCTTGTCACAATGTTTTCTATGCAATGAAAAGGTGTCATATACACATAAGAAACTGCCTCATCCTTGCTGTAATTTAGGGTCAGTTTGAGATACCATGGCAATGCCTTATGGGGTAAAGGTTTAACTCTATAGTCTATACCACAGGAAAGTTTTAGACATTTCCATATTCAATGATTTGCAGAAAGGTTCAAATTTTGGAATTTCTCCTATAAAGGGTATAAAACAATGTAGGGGAAAAAGAGTCAGAATTCAAAGTATTTACAGAATGATGAATCATATTGGCTCAAAATTTGGTATTTGACTTAGAAATGGTTACAGAAACAAACAATGTGGGATCCTTTTCCCACAATGTTTTCAAGAGTCCTTTTCCTTGGGTTTGATAAATTTTCTGACAATATGGTAAAGGGTCAAAACATTGTGGGTGGGTGACAAATACCTTTGATGTAATATTGGACAAACATTGTTTTTCTTTTGATCTACCTGCAAACATCAGATTTTCAGCTGGTTTCACACGATTATTTCTCCCTTAGGGTCCACGGGCTAGAGTTGCGTAAAATAATGGAAAATAAATCTAGTCTTGTTACTTACATTTACATGCTAAATTTAACCCTTTACCCCACAATGCCTACTGTAATGACGCAGAGAAGGAAGCCTTTTGAAAACATGGGCCAGATAGAGGGAGTGATTTTGGTTTCAAAATTGAAAATATTGATAATTCTGCACTAAACCCTATGTTATGGGTACTCATTAGAATTGTCTCATCGAGACGATTCTAATGAGTACCCACAACATAGGGTTTGGGAGAGAAATGATGGATTTAGAATACCATCACTCCCTGTTATCTGGAGCTCTGGCCTACTAAGAAAAGCAGAAAATACCGGCAACAAGCATTTTTGGCTACAATTCTTTGTCAGTCAAGTTCAAACTTTTAAGTAAACTAGTCCGTCTTGATGCCTACTGCTTAGAAACTCTATTTTGTCACCAAAAGTGGATATTTTGCCTTGCACAAATTATGAAAATAATTCTTGCATAAATGTTTTCCTTATTTCTATCTCTAGACATCATATTTACGACTGGTTTCACACACTTTTATACTTCCCTCGGGCTGTTTTGAGTTTCGTGTAATATTGAAAAAGAATTTTTGCATCATAGGTAATTGACCTGTAAATATTGCAGTGGTATGCATAAGAATATATTATGGTCATCAGGTAATGCTAAATTCTTATGACATTCTGAGAAATAAGGCGTTTGAAAACATTGTGAAAAAGGGAGAAAATGCTGGTTACCAGCATTTTCTCCTTTTCCACAATGCTTTTTGGTCTTTGCTTTTCACAGCCATTCCATCATTTTACTTACATCTAAATGAATGTATACAAATGCTTACAATCTGTCAAACTTGATTCATTACCAAACGACAATATTTTAGACTCGTCCAAATTGAAAGCATTTGCAGACGACAACATAAAAGTGACTGAAAAATTGAAATTTGTCCTGGAAAGGGTTGAAAACACTGTGGGAAAAGGAGAAAATGCTGGTTACCAGCATTTTCTCCTTTTCCTACAGTGTTTTCAAAAGGCTTCTTTCTCAGGGGTGTCAAAAGTAGGGATTGTGTGGTAATGGGTTAATTTGTTTGCTTGGTTGAATCATGTCCACAAAATTTTGGAGTAGTCCGAATTGAAAGCAATTGCAGACGACAAATTAAATGTGAATCAAATATCGAAATTTGATTTGAGAAGGTTAGAAAACATTGTTGGAAAAGGAGAAAATGCCGGTTACCAGCGTTTTCTTTTTTCCCCACAATATTTTCAAAAGCTTTCTTTCTTGGGGTCGCTAAAACTTAAAAGTCGGGATTGTGTGGTAAAGAGTTTAATTTTACGATCTAAATGTTTTCTATAGGGAAAAAAGGGATTCGGAAGATAAAAATTTGAAAATGGGGATTTTATTGGGATAATTTTGCAGATATTGGATATCTTGCTGTAATTTTGAAACACGCATAGGGACAAATATTGATTACCAGCATCATTTAGCCGGCAGCTGTTTATCACACACGCAGAGAATACCTGTATTTTAACCCATCACTACATGGATAGGAAAATTTATGTACTCTTGTCATGTAGGAGAGCTTTTGAAAACATTAAGGGAACACTTGCACTTGTTTTTAACATGCACTCCCCCCTCCCTCAATGTTTTCCTTGAAATTAAAAAAAAAAAGATTTTCTTGAAATGTTTGGTTGTAGTTTAAATGAATAAGTCAGTATCAAATTGGGTTAACCCTTCTCAGTGTAGGAAAAATTGTATAAAATTGTGTGACGAAGAAAGTAGCTACTCTCGAAATGACCTCTCCTTTTCAAAATATATTTATAGTAGCATGGTCTTTATTTGCAGGGTTTTATTTCTTAAATTATGATGATGTTTTTTTTTTGTTCAAAGGTCTTTAAAGTAGATAAGCCAGTGAAATTGCTTTGTTATTATGGGATGGATGGACGAACAAAGGTAGAAATGTGACAATCATATACAAAGAGAATTAGTCATATTGTCGTTATGTTCATCCCCCCTTTTTTTTTCTCTGTGTGTGTGCGGAATAATCTGCTTAATTTCATGTTTTACCCTTTACCGTACAGTCTCGAGTTTTATCAACCTTGAGGAGAAAGCTTTTTGAAAACATTGTGCAAAAAGGATAAAATGCTGGTGACCAGCATTTTCTCTTTTTCCCACGATATTTTTTACCCTTTCAAAGACAATTCACATCTATCATTTGAGCAATTGCCTCCCACTTGAACAAATGGGAAAAAATGGAGAAAATTCTGTCTTCGTCTGGGTTTATTATAAGTCAGGATTGTGTGGTAAAGCGTTTAGTTGAAATTTACTTTTACAAACAACAAAATTTTAGACTGCTCCAAATTGAAGGCACTTGCAGATGACAAAATGAATGTAACTCTAAAATTAGAACTTGTTTCCAGCAGTGTAGAAAACATTATGGGAAAAGAAGAAAATTGTTACCAGCAGGTTTCTTCTTTTCCCACAATGTTTTCAACAGGCTTCTGTCTCAGGGTAGTCAAAACCAGGGATTATTTGGTAAAAGGATAAGAATAAAAAGCTGCTCTTTGATCTTTTGGCATTATTTTTAGATTACATGTATTTCCAAATTTGGTGTTGACAGAGATTTTATCTGATCTTATTCGTAATTTTACAGTCCTTTTGTTTTTGTTGAACAATGAAAATGTGATAAGGCACTTTTCTTTGAGAAGTGCATTGTGAGGTTTTGAATGGAAAGTGCATGAAATCTGTGACTTAATTCTTCCATAAACAACAAAGCTTTAGACAAGGCCAAATTGAAAGCATTTTACAGAAGGCAAAATCTATTTGTCTAAAACACTGAAACTTGTTATTGGAAGGGTAGAAAACGTTGTGGGAAAAGGAGAACTCTTGGATTGACCATACAAATACAGATTGTTTGTTTTACAATAATTTCCATCTTTTTAAAAGGTATGATTGAAATTCAAGTGTTTTTAAACACTGACATGGTTTACTTTTGACTGCAATTGGGGCTTTAACCCCTTACCACACAAGAAAAATTTAGACTGGTCCAAACTGAAAGCATATGCAGACGACAAAATAAAAGTGACTGAAAAATTGAAATTTGTTCTGGGAAGGGTAGAAAACACTGTGGGAAATGGAGAAAATGCTGGTTACCAGCATTTAATTTCTCCTTTTCCCATAGTGTTTTCAAAAGGCTTCTATCTCAGGGTCGTCAAAAGTCGGGATTGTGTGGTAAAGAGTGAAAAGGTATAGTGAAAATTCAAGTGCATTTAAACACCCATACGGTTTACTTTCGGCTGCAATTGGGGCTTTAACTTGGGCTTGGCCTACAAGTTTATTAACAAAAGAAAGGGCAATATGGTTATGTATGTATGTGTGTAAAATGTCATATTTTATAATGGGAGTATTTAAAGGAAAGAAATATTTGAATAAATTGGGAAGGTATTTCAAATGAGAGGAAAATAATTTACATACTGGGACGAAAATAAGCATTCAGGTGACGTGTATCCCTTTGCAACTAAAATCTGGAGTTTTAGCACTTTTGAAAACATTGTGGAAAAAAGGAGAAAATGCTGGTAACCAGCATTTTCTCCTTTTTTCACACAATGTTTTCTACCCTATCAGAGACAAAAACCTGTTGTTAAAGTCAAATTTGATTTGATGTCTATAGATGCTTTAAAGTCATTTTGTTCAAATCTAAGATTTAATTGTTTGGTAAAGAGTTACTTTAGGCAAAAATGTATTTAAACTGTAAGCTGTTGTAGGAAATACTTGTAATTTCAGTTTCATTATTTCATATTTGTGGATTTTGACATGTACATATATTTGCTTGTCATAAAAGCGGAAAGTTTTGCGACAAAATGGAAAGGTTGCTCTGTCAGCAATTCTTTTAAAATGTCACCAAAGAGATTTTTCTTTTTAATAAAATTTGAAAAGGTTAACACACTGAGATATTTCAGACATGGCCAATTTCAAAGCACTTGCAGAATGTCAGTTTGAATGTGACTCAAAATGGGAATTTTTCTGTGAAAGGTTGAAAAACATTGTGGAAAGAGGCCAATTTCTGTTGTGTATAGCCTTATCCGTAGGGTACTAAAAGAGTCAATGGATTGGGTAATTTGGGTTTAAGGCTTAAAATTTTAGCAGTTCAAATTTGAAATATCAGTTTTTTTTTTTTCCCAAACATAGTTTATATTGGTTTGAGGGTTATATCCTGAATTAGAATACATTTTTTTTTCTCCTGATTAACAGTGAATGAAAGAAGTGTTTAAATGAATAACAGCAATATGACATAAGTGTGACAAAAATGGGTTTTCAACTTGGACTTGCTGGTAATGTGATATACTGCAGTGACGTAGTGAAATAAGAACTTTTCCAGGATTGGTTTTAACGTTCATGTGGTTCGAAGAAAGTAAAAACCTCAAGTTATAGTGTAAGAATATGATTCGAGGAAGAAAGGAGACGAAAAGTTACGCAACATGGTTTATAGGATTTGATCATGGTAAGTTTATTTACATTTTAACCCTTTAACACTCAATCCAGACTTCAAATGACCTTTAAAAAAAAATTTTGTTCCATTATCTCACTGACTGTCTCCAAAATATCACTGACTATCCTAAAATCTCCTTTCTGGCCAAAAATTTCACTTTCTGTGCCATAATCTCTCTGACTGTCCCAAAATCCTTTCTGTCCCAAAATCTCACTATCCCAAAATCTCACTCTCTATCCCAAAATCTCACTTTCTATCCCAAAATCTCACTGACTAGCCCAAAATCTCACTTTCTATCCCAAAATCTTGCTGATTATCCCAAAATCTCACTAACTATCCCAAAATCTCACTTTCCCACAATCTCACTGACTATCCCACAATCTCACTTTCTATTCCAAAATCTCACTGACTATCCCAAAATCTCACTGACTGTCCCAAAATCTCACTCTGACTTACTCAGAATCTCACTTTCTGTCCCAAAATTCCACTAACTTTATGATCTAATTAATTAAAAAAAAACCATGATGATTCTAATTCTCAAGAAGTACAGTACAGGCCAAGTAGCACTCTTCACTCTGCACTCACCAAGTCTGTTTTCTTCGCTGCTGTTGGGGACGCTTTTCTTCAAGCAGCAGCCTGTGCAGAAAAGTTGGCAGCAATTGCCGTCTTCTTTCAATTATTCTTAGCCTCCATCTCAGGTGTGATATGCAAGTCTCTGAGTTGCTCTGTTGCTATTATAATGGCCGTTGGTACTATATTCTATGGTGGATGGCTTCGGATTTATACTCAGGGGCCTGCACTCGGCAGATAGCCGTCCTGCCATCTACCAACACTGACTGCATAAATCTATCTTCATTGATTTGCAAACAACACAGTGAAACGAGGTCACACTTAACCCATTACCACACAATCCCTACTTTTGACACCCCTGAGAAAGAAGCCTTTTGAAAACACTGTGGGAAAAGGAGAAAATGCTGGTAACCAGCATTTTCTACTTTTCCCACAGTGTTTTCTACCCTTCCCAGAACACATTTCAATTTTTCAGTCACCTTTATTTTGTCGTCTGCAAATGCTTTCAATTTGGACCAGTCTAAAATTTTCTCGTGTGGTAAAGAGTTAATGTGATTAATAATTAAATCAGAGTCACTATCTGAAACATCTTGGGGGTCTGAGAGAAACCCTTTTCATTGGGTAAAGCACTTTAGCCCTTTCTCACATCAACCCCAGTTTTAACGACCCTGAAGAAGAATAGCTTTAGGTCATTTGTACCAATATTGAATTTGTCAATCTGTGAATCTTTTCACAAACTACAAAATTGGTCAAATTGCAATGCATTTTCCAATGATAAATTATGTGGTTCATATGTTGGAACTTCTGTTTAAAAGGGTATAAAATATTGTGGCAAAAGGAGAAAATGCTGGTTACCAGCATTTTCTCCTTTTCCCACAATGTTTTCAAAAGCAGGAAGGTTTTCGAAAATTGGAAATGTGTGGTAAGGTACGTGTTAAAGCTTTTGGTCCAATTCAAAAGGGAGATCAGTAAATTCGGTTCAATCTGTCGTTACATCTACACAGAGACATAATGTGTTTACATGATTTCAAAATGGTAAAATCATGATATAGACGAATAGAAATTGTTTATTTCAGTTTGAAGAAAAAAAAAAGATCCTTGCTTGCATGGTTGGCTCTTTCAGTTTCACTTAACTCATTATCAAAGGACAATATTTTAGCAGCATCCAAATGGAAAGCATTTGCAGACGACAAAATAAAAGTGACTGACAATGTGAAACTTGTTTTGTGAAGGGTAGAAAACATTGTGGGTAAAGGAGAAAATGCTGGTTACCCGCATTGTTTTCTGAACTTCTTTCTCAAGTTCGTCAAAAGTAGGGATTTTGTAGTAATGGGTGAACGCTTTCCCAAATGAAATATATTAGACTCTTACAAATCGAAAACGTCCGCAGGATGACAAACTTGAGATTGATACAAATGAATCTTAAGTTCTCGAAAAGGGACTAGAAAGCATTGTTGGAAAAGGAGAAAATACTGGCTAATCAGCATTTTCTCCTTTTCCCACAATGTTTTCAAAAGTACTCTTCCTCAGGTTAATTATCTCTACCACACAATTCTGAGTTTTAATGACCCTGAGAAAGCAGCCTTCTGAAAACATTGAGGGAAAAGGAGAAAATACTGGTAACCAGCATTTTCTCCCTTTCCCACAATGTTTTTCTCTATTTTCAGTAGCAAGTTTCATCATTTTATTGGCATTTATTTTGTCATCTGCAAAATGCTTTCAATTTGGACAAGCCTTAAGAAATCATTGTGTGGTAACCAGGAGTTAAAGACTCAGGATTGTGGAGTAAAGGGCGAAGATCAAACAGAAATATCCTTCATTATAAAACTCTCTATGTAATATATTTTACATGTTTCACTGGGCTTTCTAATGAGGGACCCTTTGGATAATTTTGTGGTCCTGAGTAGCTCGGTGGTGGAGTCGTGGGATACTAGCAGATGGTTAGAAGTTTGAGCCTTGTTTAACCCATTACCACACGATCCTGGGAAAGAAGCCTTCTGAAAACATTGTGGGAAAAGGAGAAAATGCTGGTAACCAGCATTTTCTCCTTTTCCCACAGTGTTTTCTACCCTTCCCAAGACAAATTTCATTTTTTTAGCTACATTTATTTTGTTGTCTGAAATTTATTTTATGCTTTCAATTTGGACGAGTCTAAAATTTTGTCATTTGGTAAAGGGTTAAACAATAATCAAACAAAATTGCAGGAGCTTAACCCATTACCACACAATCCCTACTTTTGACGCCCCTGAGAAAGAAGCCTTTCAAATGCTTTCAATTTGAACAAGTCTAGAATTTAGTCGTCTGGTAATGAGTTAACCCATTACCAAACGACAATATTTTAGACTGATCCAAATTGAAAGCATTTGCAGACAACAAAATAAAGGTGACTGAAAAATTGAAATTTGTTCTGGGAAGGGTAGAAAACACTGTGGGAAAAGGAGAAAATGCTGGTTAACAGCATTTCTCCTTTTCCCACAGTGTTTTCAAAAGGCTTCTTTCTCAGGGGATTGTGCGGTAATGGGTTAAACCTTTACCACACAATCCCAACTTTCAACAACCCTGAGAAAGAAGCCTGCTGAAAACATTGTAGGAAAAGGAGAAGAAAATTGAGAGAGGTCTTGAAATGATAACACAAAATTAATCCTTTCCGGCTTTCCCACACAAGCCCCATGCAGTTTTAACAATCCTGAGAACAAAATTTAATATTCTGAAAAAAATTATGGGAAAAGAAGAAAATGCTGATAACCAGCTGTTTTTCCAGTTTTCTATCTTGTCTGGTACAATTCCCGTCAAATTAAGCAAATTAAATTTGTTTTGTGCCATTGCTTTAAAATATGGCAAATCAAAAATTTTGTCGTTTGGTGGTGAAAAGTTAATTAACTCTTTACCACGCAATTCTGACTTTTAACAACCCTGAGATGGAAGCCTTCTGAAAACATTGTGGGAAAGGAGAAAATGCAGGCAACTAGCATTTTCTCTTTTTCCCACAATGTTTTCTGCCCTCCCAAAATAAAAATCAATTGCTGATTCCCATTTGTGGTATTTATGCTTCAATTTGGACTAGTTCAAAATTTTGTCGCTTGGTGGCGAAGAGTAAATAAACGGATTGTCATGTCCAGAAGTTACATTAATTTGTAATCCTTTGGTGACGCATGACTTTTAACTCTTTACCAAACAACAAAATTTTAGACTGGTCCAATTTGAAAGGATTTGCAGACGACAAATCAAATGTTAATAAAAAGTTGAAATTAGTTTTTGGAGGGGTAGAAAACATTATGGGAAAAGAAGAAAATGCTGGTTACCAGCATTTTCTTCTTTTTCCATAATGTTTTCAAAAGGCTTCCCTCTCAGGGTCGTTAAAAGTCGGGATTGTGTGGTAAAGACTTAAACCATTTACCATACAATTCCAAGTTTTAATGACCCTGAAGAAAAGAGCTGCTGAGAACATTGTGGGAAAAGGTAAAAATGCTGGTCTCACTGGAAGCATTGGGTTTTTCATGGGAGTGTCCTTGGGCAAGACACCCAAGAGTTATAGCCCAACACTGATCAAACCAAGGACCACTTGAATATGTGAGCTATTGCTCTGATCTGATATGACTGTGCTAGCGTTGAAAGTGGTGTTACAGTACTAATCAATATGTCAATCAATCAATGAATTAATCTGTCCATCCCATCCATTCACCCTATACCCCCCCCACCCCCACCCTCACCCTTGAAACCAACCAACATTCCAGCCAGCCTACCCTACCTTACCCTACCCTTCCCTACAATAATTATTATTGGTGATTGATTGAATAGACTTGCCTTCCACGTTGTTTAAGACACATCTCAGTGGTTATACACCAACTCTGTCATGAAAATATCCTGTGTTCCTCTAGTCCTAGACTGGGGCTCTTGAACGTCTTGCCGAAGAACACTCCTACAAAAAACCCAGGGCCTAGAGTGAGAGTTGAACCTGGGGCCTTTGAAATTTTAATCTTACTAGTGAGTCATACAGGACTGCATTATAATGACCAATGTCAGTATACAATGTCCGGTCATGTTTCGACATGCATAGATATGACTAATATGTGTGGTCATTCACACATTGTGTTTTGAAATCTTTACTAAAAGGAGTTGCTCAGACACTACTTTTCCTCCAATGTTTTATACCCTTCCAAAAACTTCCAAAAAACAAATTTAAATTTTTTGGTGTAGTTGAATGTGCTGGCTTTTGACCTACATTTTGGTACAAATAACAACTGAATAAATAGAAGTTTGTGATTGGTCAAAATATGTAGTCATGTTTATTCTAAGGGGCCCTGCCAATCTTCTGGTATATACACTATCTTTCTAAAAATTATTTCTTGTTTATTTTCATTTATTTTGTCATCTCCAAATGCCTTCCATTTGGACAAATCTAAAAAATTGTCATGTGGTAAAAAGTTATTGCACAGTTTGCATATCGTCAATCTTCATCAAAATTTTTTCCTGTATCTTTACTCATTACATGGTTGAAATTTTGAATAGCTGATAATTTTGTTGATGGAGGAGTAGTTTTGTAGATAATTGATTGTAGATAACTTTACCGATTAGTAATATGTATTGATTAGTAATAGCAGTATTGATTATAGATAAAAGATATAATCATCAAACATGATTAACAAACACTGATAAAAACAATAAATCCTCTGTTAAAGTCACAATGTTGTTATTGAGATGTTTTATTGTTGTCTTTGAGTCTCCCACACGCAAGCTCTACCATAATTATTCTTTGTACAAATGACCCTTTCTCAAAAATCCCCCATCTTTAGCCTGGCTATATTCGAAGATACATGTAACAACCAGTTTATTGATAGAATGATGCTTTATGAAGCTTTCAAAATTATTTTAAATATATCACAGTGACAGCTCACATATTTACGTATTTCCTGTGTTTCACCAGTAATGGGCTAATGGGCTAGGACTCGAGTATCTTGTCAAACTACACTTGCACAAGAAAGCTGCTGGATGCAGAGAGGTTCAAATCCAGGAGCTCCAGGTCACAAGTCTTTCACTTTATCACCAAACAGCTCAGGACCCTTAACTCTTTACCAAACGACAAAATTTTAGACTGGTCTAAATTGAAAGCATTTGCAGGCGACAAAAGTTAGCTTCGACTCAAAAATGGAAATTTGCTTTAGGAAAGGCAGAAAACATTGTGGGAAAAGGAGAAAATGCTGGTTACCAGCATTTTCTCCTTTTCCCTCAATGTTTTTAAAAGGCCTCTTTCTTAGGGTCGTAAAAAGTCGGGATTGTGTGGTAAAGAATTAAAGGGTAAGATACAAAATACATTTATGAGAATCCTTAAATTGCCTTTGTTGTAAATACTTCTATGGTATCACAGGAGTTATGGCTCTTTAAATTTTCGTCATGTGCAGTGACTGTGTAACCATTTGGGGGTAATGGTGGGCATGCGACAGTTCTATTCTTATGGACAGAATGACAAAAGTCTCTTTATGAGAAATATTCTATTGTGTGCAAAGCTGTCCCATATGTGCCAAATATTGTAACGTAAATATATGTTATGACATTGCAAAAATGTGGAATATGTTTGAAAAGAATTTGGCAAAAAACAATTGCACTAAATTTAAATATTTGGCACTTTATAGGCTAAGCTATGTATCATTGTGATAGATAATTTTGAAATGGTAGCCAAAATATTTGGTGAAGGCATATTGCCAGTTGTGTCCCTGTCATTTCAGTCAGAAAACCCTAAACTTACTTTAAATCAATGTGAAAAATTGTGTCTGTGACTTCTTATTTTAGACAATTTAAGTCTTGGAATTGTGAAGTAGAGTTATTTTAGATTATTCAAGTTTTGAATTGTGAAATAGCGTCACTCCTGAAACCAGTTCTCTGAGACTTAGATTATGTATTGTGATTCTGTCCAGTAACGTTTAAGTAGTTGATCAAAATTGAAGAACCATTTGGTATTTTCTATGAGGGACCATTGTAAATTTGCTTATTTCATTGTATAGTATTGTAGTAAAATAAATCAAAGTGCTGGTGACACTGTTGTAACCCGTAGGGCGCCCAATACATTTAACTCTTTACAACACAATCCAGAGTTTTCATGACCTGACTGAGAAGGATTTTGAAAACATTGTGGGAAAAGGAGAAAATGATGGTAACCAGCATTTTTTCCTTTTCTCACAATGTTTTCTACTCTATCGAAGTCAGAAATCATCATATTACCAAGATTTAATTTGTTGTCTGCAGATGCTTTGAATTTGGTCCAGCTCAAAAATTTGTCGTTTGGTAAAGAGTTAAGTACTTGATCAAAATTGAAGAACCATATAGAATTTTCAATGAGGAACCATTAGAAATTTGATTATTTCATTGTATAGTATTGTAGTAAAATAAATCAAAGTGCTGGTGACACTGTTGTAACCCTCAGAGTGCCCAATACAATTTCAGCCTTGAGATAAGACCCATATTTGCAATGTCTGTATTGGTCTTATCCAGAATGCTATGCAAAACCATTAGTGTAGGTTGAAGATCAGGGTGATCTTGACTTACATTTGCCACTAAGGGCAACTAAGCTTGTCACAAGTGCTTTCTGGATTAACTCTTTACCACACAATCCTGACTTTTAACGACCCTGAGAAAGAATTTAGGCTTTAGAAAACATTGTGGGAAAAGGAGAAAATGCTGGTAACCAGCATTTTCTCCTTTTCCCGCAATGTTTTCTACCCTTCACAAAACAACTTTCAAATTTTCAGTCACTTTTATTTTGTTGTCTGCAAGTGCTTTCAATTTGGACCTGTATAAATTTTTGTCGTTTGGTATGGAGTTAACTCATCCCCTCCCTCTCTGTAAGTGAATTCCAATTATTTAGGTTTGAAAATATTCTTGCACAATGACAACTGGGCTATTTTCAAAAGGAAAATATTTAGATATAGGTGGTACATATTACATCTTTTGTCTGTATTATCGTTATTGTGCAAAGATTTTAAAATTTTCCTGATATACCTGCCATGATTTAAAATGAAATCTACAGAATATGGCAGAGTTGTTAACTATTGTAAGGGAAAACCATACTAATAGGGTAGGTAACTCATGAAAACTTTTGAATCAGTTATGCTCCTTTTGCAGTATAGAAATTGTTGCTTGGATTAAAACATGGTGTATGTATTTCAGGAGGCATTGTTGACAGATTTTCATAAATCATGAAATCCAAAAAAAGTATAAAGAGCAATATGGAAAATGAAGTAAAGATGGCTTTATTGTGATCTGAAAATCCTTGGTCCATATTCACAAATCATTCCTATGAAAACTCTAAGCAGAGCTCCAGATAAAGGGAGTGATTTTGATTTCAAAAATGAAAATATTAATTATTCTCAACTTAACCGTATGTTGTGGGTACTCATTAGGATCGTCTCATAGAGACGATTCTAATGAGTACCCACAACGTAGGGTTTCAAACAGAAATAATTAAGAATACCATCAGTCCCTCTTATCTGGAGCTCTGTCTAAGTCTTATTCTGCAACTTTTTCTAAATTTAAAAGTAACACAACTTCTGATCTGTTCAACCAAATACCAACCTTTTTAACTTTTCTACCAAAAGGGTTTCGTTTTTAGTGTTGATTGGTCTATTAGCGCTTTGAAGAATGCTCACGAAATTTGATAATTTGTAAAATACATTCACTTGTAGGACTTGGTAATTGAATATTTAAACAGCCCCATTGTTTTCCCCTTTTAACTTGATTGACAGCCATTGGTAGGAATATTTTGTTTCAGTTAAAAATAGTTTAAGTCTATATCACACATTCTGGAGTTTTAATGACCCTAGTATGGAAGGCTTCTGAAAACATAGTAGGATAAGGAGAAAACACTGGTAACCAGCTAAAGGAGGAAAGAAAGATAACCAGCAAAAGCACAAAGCAACGGTAACCATCAGTTGGTTTCCTTGAGTTTCTTTTATTAGTACTTTTCTGCACAAAACTCTTTCCAAGTCACTGGCTGCTTTTCCATGTAACCACTATCAAAACAATGATTAGAGGTGAGAGGGGAATGAATCCTGTCAGAACAACTATTTACATAATCAATCCATTGTGAAAAATTGGTCGAGTTGGGGAATAAACCATGATCCCATGTTCTCAAGTCCTGTATGCTACCAACCGAGTTACCGGTACTTGTCTTAACCCATTACCAAACAACAATATTTTAGACTTGTCAAAATTGAAAGCATTTGCAGACGACAAAATAAAACTGACTGAAAATTTGAAATTTGTTTTGTGAAGGGAAGAAAACATTGTGGAAAAAAGGAGAAAATGCTGGTTACCAGCAGTTTCTCCTTTTCCCACAATGTTTTCTAAAGGTGTCTTTCTCAGGGTCGTAAAAACCAGGGATTGTTTGGTAAAGGGTTAAGGGTGTTTACAAGAATGTTTTTACATTTTTCCGCAAATTTATTTTAGGAAGTAACAGGTTCACTCTGGCACCAAAGTTGATGACCTTTAAGATTTTATTTCTTGAAACATGATCAGCCTTCTCAAGTATATTACAAACATGGCTGGCAGTAATTAGCTAATTACTACAATTTTTGTAAAGATTGATGGATAGTTGTGGGTATATTATACACACTTAACTCATTACCAAACAACAAAATTTTTGGTCTGTCCAAATCGAAAGCATTTGCTGATGACTAAATAAAAGTGACTGAAAATTTGGAATTTGTTTTGTGAAGGATAGAAAACATTGTGGGAAAAGGAGAAAATGCTGGTTACCAGCATTTTGTCCTATTCCCACAATGTTTTCTAAAGGCTTCTTTCTCAGGGGCGTCAAAAGTAGGGATTGTGTGGTTATGGGTTAAACATATATATCATACAACACAATCCTGAGTTTAAGTGATTCAGATGTAAAAGGCTTTTAAAAACATTGTGTGAGAAAGAAGAAAATGCTGGATACCAGCATTTTCTTCTTTCTCCCACAATGTTTTCTACCGTTGCACTGATAAATTCCCAAATAAAAGACAACATTTATGATATCTTTTTCACACTTACTTTCAGAGTGGGTAAGGGTAAAAATTATGTTGTTCAGTAAGAAGCTTTAACTCATTACGAAACGACAGTATTTTAGACATGTCCATATCGAAAGCATTTGCAGACTACAAACTAAAAGTGACTCAAAATTTGAAATTTGTTTTGTGAAGGATAGAAAACGTTGTGGGAAAAGGAGAAAATGCTTTCTCCTTTTCCGACAATGATTTCTAAAGTATTCTCTCTCAGGTCGTCAAAAGTAGAAATTGTGTGGTAATGGGTTAACCGAGTATGGGATTTTTGGTCTACTTGGTATTTATTTGTCATCAGGCAACTTTAATTAAATCTTCAGTTTACTTCAAAAACCACGTAAATACAGCTTGAAACAAGCTGTTGTTACAAGGTTTTTGAAGTAAAAGGACGATATGTTGCTCACATAATGGGATTCATGTTTGAAAAGGTTGCCAACATTTTTTCCACAATGTTCTCATAAATATTCTGTCATAGGGTAAACATTTAGTAAGCAAAAGCTGCTAAAAGAGACCATAGTTGTGATCATACATCCATTCAGTATAACTTGAGCTTGCATCAGAAGACCACCTGTTGTAAGAGACCACTCTTTGTACTTACCTTGAAGTAGTATGTATCTGAATACTGAGATTTGAGGGTACAAACCAGTCAAAATGTGTAGTGAATACATTTCATTGTTGGTTCAAGGATAAACCTAGAACCTTATACAGTATCAAAGTGTTGAAAATGCTGAAGTGGCATTTGTCTTGGAAGCCACTGTTTGGAATTAATAACTTGAAAGAAAAAGAGAAATTAGTATTGAAATACTGACTTGAAACTCAACCTACTAAGCAGATGAATACCTTTTTCATTGACGAGATAGTAGTCGTGACAAAGCTAGAATTATTTGTGGTCTCCGTTTGATCATTAGAACGAGTCAGGAGTACATCCCTTGACTATAGGATGCATGATGGATAGAGAGAAAGCCATGTGAATATATTCCTAGAAATTAAATTTGTACATAGAAACTATGAATTTGAAATATCTTTGGCCGTTTACATTCAATTCCCAACATTACAACCAAATATTTCCATCTATAGATATGCCCAATCAAATATAGTAGTGCGCAATCATGGGATGAACATGCCATGGGACAAATTGGTTTTGGAACGAAAAAGCAAAGGACCAAACTATTGGTATACTATTTTGTATTATCGTGCAGTAAAAGGTTATGAGCAACTGAATCTATTTTCTTTTGGAAAATTAGTTTTTCCTTGAAGGATGACCTCAACCAGTGTATTTTAATATGTCATTTCAAATAACAAATCTGAGTGCTACAGAAAAACTCATTTGCCTGAAAAAAATGAATTTAATTGGATTTATTTCCTTCGGTTTTGCACAAATTAGGAAATGTGGTCTTAAAAATTCAATATTGAACTCAAAGTGGTATTGCCATGGACAAATACCACAAAAATCCTGTTTGACAGCCCTGAGAGAGGAGGTGTACAGAAATGTTAACTAGCATTTTCTCTTTTTCAACAAGGTTTTCCAAATCCCCATTGTTTGAGCCACCCTGATCTTGTTGCCAGCTAAAGCTTTGAATTTTACGGAGTCTAAAATTGTGGGTTTGTTTTTTGGGGGAGGGGGCAAGGGTTTATGTGCATTGACTCGAATTTCATTAGATGTATATAATATCTTGATTACCCTGTTTCCTTTGTTAATTGTGAAACTGGATAACACTAATCACTCTAGGGCACGGACATGTTGATAAATGGTGCAGGTTCTAATCCAATGTATGAAAATTAAGACAGTGTAGTTTGTAACTGTTTGCATGCTTAACTCTTTACCACACAATCCTGACTTTTAAGGACCCTGAGCCAAAAGCCTTTTGAAAACATTGTGGGAAAAGGAGAAAATGCTGGTAACCAGCATTTTATCCTTTTCCCACAATGTTTTCTACCCTACTGGAAACGAATTTTAATTTTTGACTTGCGTTAATTTTGTCATCTGCAACTGCTTTGACGTTGGACCAGTCTAAAATTTTGTTGTTTGGGAAAGGGTTAAAACCTTTAACTCTTTACGAAACGACAAAATTCTGGACTGGTCCAAATTCAAAGCATTTGCAGACGACAAAATAAATGTGACTGAAAAATTGAAATTTTATTTGGGAAGGGTAGGAAATATTGTGGGAAAAGGAGAAAATGCTGGTTACCAGCATTTTCTTCTCTTCCCACAATCTTTTAAAAAGGCCTTTTTTTTCCAGGAGCGTCAAAAGTCGTCATTGAGTGGTAAAGGGTTAAATTTTAACCAAACTACAAAATAATAGATCAGTAATATTAACCAAAAGGGTACCCTTATGCAGACAACAAATGATAAATGGATAGAATGATTCAGGGTTCATGCTTTGACATAGTAGAAGCATTGTAGAAAAGATAGATTTATTAGGCTACTTTTCCCAGAGTATGGGTTATGACCCTGTAGGGCCTTGCCAAAGGACACTGATAGGAAAAACTTAGCTCCTGAAGATTAAACCAAGGACATTTTGATCACTTACCATAAAGTTTATCCTTTATCACACAATCCAGAGTTTTAACAATGCCAAGGAAAAGCAATTTGAAAACATTGTGGGAAAAGGAGAAAATGTAATCAGCACTTTGTTCATCTCCCACAATGTGTTCTACACTTTAAGAGACAAATTTTGTTATTTTTAATATTTGATTGTTTGTCTGTAAAAGCTTTCAATTTGCACAAGTCTTTTGGTGACAAGTTCTGCACTGAGTCATGCAGGGCCACTGACATAACTTGATGTCTTTGTTTACTTTTAAACTATTTAGAGCATTTTAGTCAGTCACCTGAAATATATAAGCAAAGATTACCTCAAGATAAACTGATTGTTGTGTTTTACAATTGATTTATTGATCTTTAGTGTCCTGAATTAATGAAATGGGCCTCTCAGTTTGGAATAAAATGTAGTATACTGCCATTTAACTCTTTCCCAAACAATCCCTGGTTTTTACGACCCTGACATAGAAGCCTTTTGAAAACATTGTGGAAATAGGAGAAAATGCTTTTAAACAGCATTTTGTCCTTTTCCCACAATGTTTTCAAAAGGCTTCTTTCTAAGGGTTGGAAAAAGCCAGAGATTGTATGATAGTGGGTTAGTGAAAGTCATTGCAAAAGGGATTTATTCCTGTCTTATCTTTGAACTTTAATTAATTCTTTACCACACAGTCCCAAGTTTTAAGGACCACTTTTTTCTCCCGTTCACACAATGTTTTATTTTTGAACAGAACTTTTTAAGACACACTCCCAAGAATAAATAACAACTGTTTCTCCTTTTTCTCACGGTTTTTTCTACCCTATCTTAGACAAGAGTCCTAATTTGAGCGAAAATGTTTTGTCATTCTGTCAGTGCCTTGATTTTGGTGGTGTCGACAATTTTGTTATTGGGTAAAGAGTCAATTTAACTGTTTTTCTGCGTAGGATGCAGCCATTGGTGCAGAAAGATTTGAATTATGACTGCTGAATTAAGTTTCATTTATTATTGTGAAATTGTTGCAACTTTACCAATCCTTGATTACTCAATCAAAAAATCAACAAGCCCACACCAACATACAAATATTTTATCCCTTAACACTTTAGAAATAACAATATTTAAGGCTCTTCCAGATTCGAAACATTTGCAGATGACAAAATAATTGTGACTGAAAACTAAAATTTGTTGTAAGAAGGAGAGAATGGTATCCCTTAACATTTAAGAAACAGCAAAATTTAACCCATTACCACACAATCCCTACTTTTGACGCCCCAAAGAAAAAAAGCCTTTTGAAAACACTATGGGTAAAGGAGAAAATGCTGGTAACCAGCATTTTCTCCTTTTCGCACAGTGTTTTCTACCCATCCCAGAACAAATTTCTATTTTTTGGTCACCTTTATTTTGTGGTCTGCAAAATAATGCTTACAATTTGGACCTGTCTAAAATTTTCTTGTGTGGTAAAGAGTTGAGGCTAGTCCAGACGCAAAACATTTGCAGACGGCAAAATAATTGTTATTGAAAAAGTAAAATTTGTTGTAAGAAAGTTGCCAGCACTTTCTCCTTTTCCCACAGTGTTTTCAAACAGCTTCTTTCTCAGGGGCGTCAGAAGTCTGGATTTTGTGGTAATGGTTTAATTCCTGAAATCCACATTTTATGGTATCACTTAAAAAAGTTTTTACGCCTGGGTGTGTATCCTTAATGCCCGAACCCAATCATTAGGGAGCCGATCGATTTCTAGTTTTTCAAAAGCAATAACCTGGGTTTTTCAATAGGTAAGTAGATTTTAATCAACTAAGGAAAGCTTGAGGGCTGTTATTATGCGAGGGATTGCTATAAGTTCTGTCCTGATATAGAAGAATTAGTCATTTTTATCTTGGGAGAAACTTAAGTTTAACCCTTGACCTTTGCCGCACAATCCCAAGTTTTCAACAGCTTTTAGAAAGAAAGCTTTTGAAAACATTTTGGGGAGAGAAGAACTTTCAGTCTTTACCAGATGCTAAAATGTTATACTTGTCCAAACTACAAACAAAATTTGATGCAAATGATTATTTTTTTCTTTGAAACGGTCAGAAAAAACATTGTGGGAAAAGGAGAAAATGCTGTTTACCAGCATTTTCTCCTTTTCCCTCAAAGTTTTTAGAAAGCTTCTTCCTCCAGATCATTAAAACTCTTGATGGTTTTGGAAATTGAAAAAAACTGGTGTGGTATGTTAACTTATTCCGTTGCTAGAAGTTTATCAAGTGTCGAATAATTTATTTACTTTAAAATTAAATTTGAAAACTGCTTTACCTTTGTACCAGACAACCAAATTTTAGAATTGTCCGAAGTGAAAGCATCTTGCTCCAGGTTTTTAAGACACGGATTAAATACTTTTAATTTGGAGATAAAAGCTTTTGAAAACATTGTAGGAAAAGGAGACAATGCTGGTAACCAGCATTTTCTCATTTCCCACAGTGTTTTCTACCCTTCCCAAATCAAATTCAATTTTTGAGTCATTTATTTTGTCGTCTGCAAATTCCTTAACTCTTTACCAAACAACAAAATTTTAGGCTGGTTACCAGCATTTTCAGCTTTTCCCATGATGTTTTCAAAAGGCTTCTATCGCATAGGGCCGTAAAAAGCAGGGATTGCTTGGGAAAGAGTTAATATGGACCAGTTCAAAATTTTTTTGTTTGGTAAATGGTTAAGGGTTTATATCATTCTTAGTGTTATCCTCAAGGATTTTCTACATTTCAAAGTAACACAATTTCTGATTGGTCAAGCTAAATGATTTAGCCAATCAGAAATTGTGTTAAGTTTTTTTAAACTAAATTTAGAGTGAGAATGAAAATTTAGAATGTTTGGTGAATAGCAGCCTTTGTAATGTGTAATATGAGAGGATTTTTTTCCATAAATAACAATTTCTATTAGTTATTCATTGAAATTTCATTGTCAGATAAAATGGACGCCAAAAACTCTATGTGAGGTACATTGACTTGATAGGAATACGAGCCTTTGATGTCGAAAGTAATTAGACCTACGTCTACTTAACGACTTCATAATTGCACACACAACACACCAAATATGGTCGTTTTACGGTGAGATGACAGTGGTTAATTTGTCCGTGGCCTGAGGCTGACCAGCACGCCTTGACCCTTGGTTGGACACTTTACCTCAACTCTACTAAATGAAAGTTTTAGACTGAACAAATTGCAAAGCATTTGTGGAAGATAAATGTAGCTGAAATGGTGATTTATGTATTGTATACAGAAAACATTTTAGGAAAAGAAGTAAATGCGGGTTTCTTGCATTTTCTCCTTTTCCCACAATAGTTTAAAGAAAACTCTGTCAGGCTTGTTAAAACTGTGTTTAGTAATGTGCTTAACCCTTTAACAAACATCTATGGTTTTTACGACCCAGAGGAAGAAGCTTCTGAAAACATTGTGAGACAAGGAGAGAATGCTGGTAACCAGCATTTTCTCCTTTACCCACAATGTTTTTTACTTGTCTGAAGTCAATCTTCAATTTTTGAATCACTTTTATTTTGTTGTCTGCAAATGCTGTCAATTTGGACTAGTATAAAATTTTGTCATTTGGTATAGAGTTAAGGCTTGTCCTTAGCAAATTTATATGCAGGTTACAAATTTAACTCTTTAACACACAATTCTGACTTTAAATGACCTTGAAAAAGAAAGCTTTTGAAAACATTTGGGGAGAAGTAGAAAATGCTGGTAACCAGCATTTGCTTCTTTTCCCACAATGTTTTCTACTTTAAAAAAGTCAAGTTTCAATTTTTGAGTCACGTTTATTTTGTCGTCTGCAAATGCTTTCAGTGTGGACAAGTCTAAAATTTTGTTGTTTGGTAAAGTGTTCAATGTGCCTCAAATGCAATAGTAGACTATGAAAGGATATAAAACATTGTGACAAATATGCTTACCATCATTTTCCTCTTGATCCTCATTTTTTTCCACAATTTTCTTCCCAAGGGCTAATAAACAAGGAGTTGCGAAGATACCGGTAGATTGATTGATTCCTTGGTTTGTTGGATGGTGGGCTGGTGTTTAACCCATTACCACACAATCCCGACTTTTAACGACCCTGAGAAAGAAGCCTCCTGAAAACATTGAGGGAAAAGGAGAAAATGCTGGTAACCAGCATTTTCTCCTTTTCCCACAATGTTTTCTTCCCTTCCCATAACAAATTTCAAATTTTCAGTCACCTTTATTTTGTCATCTGCATATGTTTTCAGTTTGGACCAGTCGAAAATTTTGTCGTTTGGTAATGAGTTAAGGCAGCTTTCAACATTTTTTTCAGTCATATCACAGCATTAACTCACTTACCGTAAAACGCTGTGTATAACACGCAGGCATGTATAACACGCAGGCCTTTTTCAGCATCAGATCCGAGGAAAAAATGTTGTTCGGATGTACAACACGCATCAAAAATTGACCAAAATATCGTAACATGTGAAGATTAGGTCGCCGTCTTGAAAAATTGTAAATGGCGATACTTTATCAAAGGGAAATAACAATTTTTAATCAAAGTGGAAATGGTAATGATTCGATGTGTACTCGGGGGATTATAAAAACATGCCAGCTTATGACATTTTGCAAATTCACACATTGAACTGACGACCAGATCGTAGTTAATCTCTTATTTTCTCACCTCGGTCGACAAATGTGACAGGTGTGAAATAAACATAGATCTATATGATGTAAATCACGGTTTTTGTAAAAAGTAGCGATAAATATAAATTATATTTTTAAATCATTCATTTCTTTCTGAATCATTATTTTACTCTTTTATAATTGTTCAATTTTAGCTATTAACAAAGAATGAAAAAAATATGAGACGAATCAGACGATAACAGTAAATCAATATTTATCATTCCGGGGTACGTTCGCCATTGCCAAAATGGCTGATAGAATCGGGAAATTACGAATCCTAATCCACAAATTAAGAATGTACAAGTACATTTTAACAAAATTAAAACATGTTGTTTTTTTTGTAAATCGGTAAAAGTTGAAATGGGATGATGACGAAAGTTAAGGCTGTGGCGAGAGAACTTTGCCGTTTTGTACCTACGCCCCATCCCCCACCCACTTTGAACAGATACGACCGACTTTCAGGGAGGAGAAAAACATGGTTTTGCCTATAGTAGTGTATAACACGCAGTCCCCAGTTTGAAATTATTCAGAGCTGAAAAAAAGTGCGTGTTATACACACCAAAACACGGTACTGTTGTAACTATGTCCTTGGTTTCACAAGTACTGAGGTGGGTCTCTTAACCTTTTACTAAACAATCCCAGGTTTTCATGTCTCTGAGAAAGAAGCCCTCTGAAAACATCATGAGAAAAGGAGAAAATGCCAGTAACCAGCATTTTCTCCTTTTTCCACAATATTTTCTTCCTTTCCCAAAACAAAGTTCAATTTATGAGTCACATTAATTTTGTCATAATTATGCAGATGCTTCCAATTTGGATATAGTCTGAAATTGTGTTGTTTGGTAAAGAGTTAACTCATTACAACGCATTATCCCTACGACCCTGAAATTAAAGAAGCCTTTAGAAAATATTGTGGGAAAAGGAGAAAATGCTAGTAACCAGCATTTTCTCCTTTTCCCACAATGTTTTCTACCCTTTACAATAAATTTTTTAAATTTTCTGTCACTTTTATTTTGTCGTTTGCAAATGCTTTCACTGTGGAGAAGCCTAAAATATTGTAGTTTGGTAATGAGTCAAGTGTCTTTCACAAAGACACTCTCAGGAAAAACCCAGGGCTTCAAGTGAGAAATGAAACCAGGGTCTCCAAAATACAAATTCTACACCTTACGGCTTAGCCACATGGGACCCCTAATTTCAAGCAAAGGAACCATCAGGTGTACACTAAATGCCCAATTTTTCAGACAAAACTGAGACATTGTTGTCAGTGCAGACAGGAAGTGGGTGGGGTGGGCAAGTGGGTGGGATGATTAGTGGGTCGAGAAACTGGTGATTATTCATAGTTCACATTTTTGTTGTGCATTAGGTCAAAGTTGACAGAGGTTAACGCTCATTCTCTAGGTCACTTCATGTCATTGAGCAGACAATAACTTTTCTGTGTCTCCCAATTTTTCCTCCATTTGCAAAGAAAACCCTGAACCTTTGATATGGTTGTGAGAAACTTCAGTGTTGGCATTATTTTTTTCACAGAGTCCCATGGACTCAGTGCCTAAGTCCCATCTAAGCTTTAATCGAGTCCAATTCTTCTGCCCGTATGATGGATTTCAGAAATCATTCTTTGGATACTTATATTTCAATTGCTTGGTAATGTCTAATTAGCATCCATCTTAGTCCCTGCATCCACCAGTAAGTTACATGTTTTTAGCTTTGATACCAAGGCAAAACAAACATTTCATAACAGTTTTGCTCTATGATGTTGTTTCTTTTACCAACGATGATTTATATTCAGACTCTTTCAGCCAGAATTCTCGAAAAGAGCGAGCATTTTTTTTTCCACTTCGCCATGGTAGCCATATTGGACCTCAACAGATGCAGTTGCTATATGATGAAAATCACAGTAAATTGGATAAAAGGTTGCAATTCCATTATCTCCCACTAGATGTCATTCTATAGATACTCATCTATCTAATATGGGCATCCTGGGTACAGAGCCGAACCATGATTTTCCTACACGACAACAGTCACTTTGAATTTCAAACTAGAATGAACGTTTACTCAGTAATACGCTACCTCGTGTAATTCACTCGGCTATGATCAGCAGTTTAGAGAAATCTGGAGCTAAAGCAGGTCTCATTTCTCCTCAAACGTATTGATAAAAGCTATTTTCAACACTGCTACTTTATAGTGCATAATATTACAGTCTGCCCGCTTTTGGGGCTAGTGATATGTCATATAAGACAGTCGAATCTTCAAAGAATATGACATGCGCAGACAACGGTTGCAATTCATGTGACTGAAGCTTTTTTTAGATGCAAGATTTTCTAAATTAGTAATACTCTAACATGCAACAGTTTATCATGGTACTGGAAAATAACACTTGAGTTCTCTCCCTTGTAGTAAAATTTCGGCAGAATTAAGGACTTCAGTATCAGGGAGGACTATCCTACTTAAATGTTTGGAAATCTGTCGGAGCACTTTGTGGAGGTATTCTCACCTTTTGTGACACACAAGGGCATTTTTTTGCAGGGAAAGATTTCAATGTTATTGTAAGATGATAATGTCTTGTTTTATGGCCATGATTGATTCATAGACTGTTTAAGTCTTAACCACACAATCTCAGCTTTAAACGACCCTGAAAAAGAAAGGTTTTGAAAACATTGTGGGAAAAGGAGAAAATGCTGCTAAGCAGCATTTTCTCCTTTTCCCACAATGTTTTCTACTCTTCCAAAATCAAATTTCAATTTTTGAGTCACATTTTTTTTGTAGGCTGCAAATGCTTTGGATTTGGATATGTCCAAAATTTTGTTGTTTGGTAAAGAGTTAAATATACCAAATACCAGCTTGCAGCTGTCAATTGAAGAGATGTTTGAGTGTTTGTTAATACCTTAACAAGAGATATAAGATTCTGATTGTTTCTTTGTCCCATTCTCTCTATATTTATACGCCCGAAGGGTCGTATTATGTTATGGCCCCATTTGTCCGTCTTTCCATCTGTCCTTCCGTTGGCCCATCCCATCCGCCTTCCCATCCACCTGTCTGTCTTAGCAATTTCTGAAGTGCACAACTCCTCCTACATTTTCCATTGGAAGAGTTTGAATCTCACCTGAGAATGAATCTCTATGATGTGTAGCTTTTAACCCATTTCACAGACAAGCTAGCCCCTTTGGCTGTATTATGTGTCATTCTGCGAACCACACAATTCCAATTTTCAATGACACAAAAGGGGTATAGCTTTAGAAAACAATGTCTGAGAAGGAGAGAATGTTGTAATTTTCAGAGCCAAATATTAATTTTTGAACAACATTTATGTGGTTGTCTAAAAACTTAAAAACTTTTCTTTTTGTAAAGATTGATTTCTGTCCCTCCCCCTCCCCTCCCCCCCCCCCCAAAAAAAACAAAAAAAAACCAAAACATTTCATTTATTGGCATGGTTGTCATAGTACATGTTTTTTGCCATAAGTATAAGTATATATGTAGAAAATTTCAGTTGGCATATTCAAATGCTTTTATTTTGGCAGAGTCTAAATTGTTGGTATAATGTAAAGGGTTCCACAGAAAGATGACATATACATGTACATTAATATAACATAATTATGACCATAATATTCCTCGGGTTTCGCTCAAGCTATATCTCATAAAAGACTTACTGGGATCATGTGACAACCTTTGTGAATGAACCATGTTCTCTGAAAACGGGCCTTAACTCATTGTCAAATGACAATATGTTAGGCTTGTCCAAATCGAAGGAATTTGCAGATGACTGAACAAAAGTGACTGAAAATTTAAAATTCATTTTGTGAAGAGTAGAAAACATTGTGGTAACCAGCATTTTCTCCTTTTCCCACAATGTTTTCAAAAGGCTTCTTTTCCAGGGGCATAAAAAGTATGGATTGTGTGTTAATGGGTTAACTCTTTACCAAACAAGAATATGTTAGGCTAGTCCAAATTGAAAGCATTTGCAGACAACAAAACAAAAGTGACTGAAAATTTGAAATATGTTTTGAGAAGAGCAGAAAACATTGTGGGAAAAGGAGAAAATACTGATTACTAGCATTTTCTCCTTTCCTTACAAAGTTTTAATAAGGCCTCTTCTTAATGACTCCTTCAGGGTGGTTAAAAATCGTCCTTGTGTGGTAAAGGGTTAGGAGATTGTTAAGAACAAAATGTAAAAGTGACAGAAAGAAGTCAGAATTTGAAGAAAAAGAAAATAAGTGATTGTAATAAACAGCCAAATAGAATCAGTAAATCTGTAGAGTAATACCAATAGTTCTTCCGGCAATATTAGCCTACCTGAGCACAAAGTGCTTGGATGAGTTTGAAAATGCCGGTCATTCTGGATAAAGAAGTAGGTCACTAGGTCAAATCTGAAAAAAAGCTTTTTACACTTCTGAAAGAGATTTAAGATGGATCATGACTGTTTGGTCTAAAGGTTCAAATGAGCGACTTGAGTGCCATGATGGTCCTCTTGTTTTTCTAAACCTGTCCAACCCATTTGGAACAAACTATGTTTTCACAGCCTTGAGAAAGAAGGTCCTTTGAAAACATTGTGTAAAGATGAGAAAATGCTGGTAACCACATTTTGTAAAGGGTTAACTTTTTTCCTCAACTCTTTACCATACAATCCCGACTTTTGACGACACTCAGAAAGAAGTCTTTTGAAAACATTGTGGGACCAGCATTTTCTCTTTTTTCCCACAAAGTTTTCTGAACTTGTTAAAGAACTTCATTTTAGTTGTAACATATTTCATTTAGATTTCTCCATTGCAGATGTTCTATCAATTTGGAAAAGTCTAAGGTTTGTTATTTGTGAAAAGATTTAATCTACCATTCCTGACAAAATGGGTAAAATGTGACAATCAGAGCAGAAGGAAATGACTTGTAAAATATGAAATATGATATGTCCATTTACATAATACTTACCTTAACGCATTACCACACAATCCCTACTTTTGACGCCCCTGAGAAAGAAGCCTTTAGAAAACATTGTGGGAAAAGGAGAAAATGCTGGTAACCAGCATTTTCTCCTTTTCCCATAATGTTTTCTACCCTTCACAAAACAAATTTCAAATTTTCAGTCACTTTTTTTTTTTCATCTGCCAATGCTTTCAATTTGGACCAGTCTAAAATATTGTCGTTTGGTAATGGGTTCAATAGCCTGCTATAAGCACAATGAAATGGGTCTTTTGCTAACATTGTAGATGAAGAACAGAGTCCGCACAGAACTTACATCCTACTTCTCAAATCTATACTGTTAGATGTTGAATGAGTTAAGTCCTAGCTTAACCCTTTGCCACATGACAAAAATGTAGACTGAGCCAAATTGAAAGCATTTACAGATGACAAAATAAATGGGGTTGAAAAGTTGAATTTCGTTTTCGGAAGGGTAGAAAACATAGTTGGAAAAGAAGAAAATGCTGCTCACCAGCATTTTCTCCTTTTACTCACAATGTTTTCAAAAGGCTTCTTGCACAGGGTTGTTAAAAGTTGGGATTATGTGCTAAAGTGTTAAATCATTGCCACATAATTCCGACTTTTAACGACCCTTTAGGCAACAGCTTTTGAAAACAATTTGGGAAAAGGAGAAAAGACTGGTAACCAGCATTTTCTCCTTTTCCCAAATTGTTTTCCATCCTTCCCAAAACAATTTTCAATTTTTTGTGACATTTATGTTTTCATCTGCAAATGCTTTCAATTTGGACAAGCCTAAAATATTGTCATTTGGTAATAAGTTAAACAGCTTTTGACATTGCAATAGCTGGTGTTTTACTATGATTGGCTTAAAATCTTAGAAGTTGAAAACAGCCGGTGTATGAGGTTTGAAAGACATAATTTATGTATAGATTTTTGGGAGATCTCTCGTTATAGGACATGATAATATCAATACCCTCCCTTTGTTGAAAAAGCCCGATAAACATCTGAAAATTGTATGAAAAAATGTGCAATGGCTTGTTGAGATTCTTTGTCACAAAGAGCAGAACTATTAACTCTTTATTTGACTCATTACCAAATGACTAAATTTTAGACAAGTCCAAATGGAAAGCATTTGCAGACGACAAAATAAAGGTGACTGAAAATTTGAAATTTATTTCGTGAAGGATAGAAAATATTGTGGTAAAAGGAGAAAATGCTGGTTACCAGCATTTTCTCCTTTTCCCACAATGTTTTCTAAAGCTTTCTTTCTCAGGAGCGTCAAAAGTAGGGATTGTGTGGTAATGGGTTAAAAATCAAATTTTAAGCTTGTTTAATTTAAAAGTATTTGCAAACTACTGTTAAAATGTAAAATATTGATTATTGTTATTGATTTATAATACACTGTGATAAAATAATTTTATAGAAAAATCATGTTAAAACGAATTATGTAAATATTCTGACAAAAGGAGAAAATGGTTATTCTGGAATGAATTCTGCATTTATCACAAAGTTTACACCTGATCTTTCCATTATAGGACGCTTCAGAGCCCAAAACTTTAAAAAAATGCTTTTTTGACTGAATTATCCCTTGATATTGAAACCCAATAGCTATCATATTAAGATTTTTGAAGATTAATGGTTTTATCACACAGGTGAAAATATTGTCATCATAGCTAATATTGATTTTATACACCCACACATTTAGAATCGTTTGACACAGATTTGCAAGACTGGTGGCACTTGGACTGTTGACCCCTTGACCCTGCTGGATTTTAGAATGTTGTCCTGGAAAATTTGAATGTGAGATTTAGTCTAGTGCAGGTGCATGCCAGCCATTAATTTTTTACGACAAATTTTTAGACTGGTCCAAATTGAACTGTAAAATCGAAATTTGATTTGGGAAGGGTAGAAAGCATAGTGGGAAAAGGAGAAAATGCCACAATGTTTTCTAAAGGCCTCTTTCTTAGGGTCGTTAAAAGTCATCATTTTGTGGTAATGGGTTAACCATACAATGCTCTGTTCTGACGTCCCTGGAAAAGGTTTTTGAAAACACTTTGGAAAAAGAAAAAGCATTTTATCCTTTTCTCACATTCTTTAATCCTTTACACTGGGGAGTGTAGATCCAAGATCAGACTGTATAATACTGTACAATCTGATCTTGATCTACACTATCTACACAATTGTTGAAATCCAGATTGAAATCCAGTTCTGCTCAGTTTTAACTCTTTACCACACAATCCAGACTTTTAACACCCTTGTGAAAGAAGCCTTTTGAAAATATGGGTAACTATCATTTTCTCCTTTTCCCACCAATTGTTGTCTTCCCTTTCTAAAACAAATTCAGTTTTTGAGTTACAGGTTTTTTTTGTTGTCTGCTAGTTCTTTTGATTTGAACCAGTCTAAAATTTTGTTGTTCGATAAAGATTTAACCCACTACCACACAATCCCTACTTTTGACGCCCCTGAGAAAGAGGCCTTTTGAAAACACTGTGGGAAAAGGAGAAAATGCTGGTAATCAGCATTTTCTCCTTTTCCCACAATTTTTTCTGCCCTTCACAAAACAAATTTCAAAATTTCAGTCACTTTCATTTTGTTGTCTGCAAATGCTTTCAATTTGGACCAGTCTAAAATTTTGTCGTTTGGTAAAGAGATGAAGATAGACAAGAATTTCACATGGAATGTGAACCAAATAATTTATATAAGAATATTTCGGGGAATAAAAAGTGAGAGTAAACAAGAGGGTATTTCAATATTTACTGAATCCTTGAAAAACGTTCCTAGGTCCGATATTTTTTTTTGCTACTTCACTTGATACAGTAGCAAACCTTCAACCACACAATTGTGACTTTTAACAACTTCAAGTAAAAAGCCTCCTGGAAAACATTGTGGGAAAAGAGAAAATGGTGCTTTCCAGCATGTCCTTTCCAGCATTTTCTCCTTTGCCTACAATTTTTTCTTCTCAATTTTAACCCTTCACCCCATAAGGCAGTCTATGGCATCTGTAATTGTCCCTAAATAACAGCAAGCATGAAGCTGTTTCTTATGTGTATATGACACCTTTTGATAGCATAGAAAACATTGCGGCAAAAGGTGAAATTGCTCGTCACGAGCAATTTCACCTTTTGCCACAAGGCTCCTACAAGCAATGCGTAGAACTGAATATCTATGGAGTAAAGGGTTAAAGGTATGTTCCATTTTTTGAGCCACCTTGTATAGGTTGTCAGCAGTTGCATTGAATTTGGACATGTCTAAATTTTTGTTGTCTGGAAGTCAGCCCTTTATAACACAATTAGGAGTGTTAATGAGCTTGAGTAAAAATTTAAGCCTTTTTTAAACATTGTGGGAAAAGGAAAAAGAAATGCTGGTAACCAGCATTTTTTTTTCGGTAATATTTTGTAAACTATGACAGAATAGTCAAAATTAATTTGTCATTTATAGATCCTTTTAATATGGTGGTCACAAGATTCTGTTCTGTAAGACTAAGTAAAATATCGTTGGTTTACTTCAAAACCCTCGTAACTACAGTTTGTAACAAGCTGTCGTTACAAAGTTTTCGAAGTAAACTGATGATATTTTGTGGTGATAAAGATAATGGATTTTGAAATGAAATTTCTGCTGTGTGATTGTTAGTGCGATTGTTTTCAAAGAAAACCAGAGTTATTTTAGCGTCCGCCATGGTCTGCAATGTTGTTGCCTTGCAAAAGATTGGACATTTTCTTAAATCTTTGTCATTGTACTGGAGATGTCTTCTTCAGATTTGACATGGCTTATTAGAAGGGAACCCCAAATCATACCCAATGGATGATGTTTTAACCAATTACCAAACGACTATATTTTAGACCGGTCCAAATTGAAAGCATTTGCAGACAACAAAATAAGAGTGACTGAAAATTTGAAATTTGTTTTGGGAAGGGTAGAAAACATTGTGGGAAAAGGAGAAAATGCTGGTTAGCAGCATTTTCTCCTTTTCCCACAATGTTTTCTAAAGGCTTCTTTCTCAGGGGCGTCAAAAGAAGGGATTGTGTGGTCATGGGTTAAAAGCTTCTTTTTGTCAAAAGGTGCTCTTCAAATTATTCTTCTCAGGGAAGAGGTGGAGCTTTTCGGCGAACAAATATTTATTAAAAAGGTGGAAAGAGGGCGGGACTTTTAGAAAAGTGTTAACAATGTTTTGTTGTGAACCAGTGTATGTTCAACTGGACAGAATAACTCCCCATTTCAGACTGCTCCCTCATAACGGTATTTGCAAACAAGAAATTGAATGTACCTCAAAGGGTGGAATGAGTCCTTGGAAAAAGTAGAAAATATTTAGAGAAAAGAACAATTTTATGCTGAATTTTAGCATTTTTCATCATTTCAAAATGTGTATCATATTACCTCAGGCTCATTTAATTTAACCCTTTACCAAATGGGAAAATTTTAGACTGGTCGAAGTTGAAAGCACTTGCAGACAACACAATAAATTTAACTCAAAAAATAGATATTTGTATCAGGCAGGATAGCAAACATTGTGGGAAAAGGAGAAAATGCTGGTAACCAGCATGTTCTCCTTTTCCCACCATGTTTTCAAAAGGCTTATATCTCAGGGTCGTAAAAGCCAGAGATAGTTTGGTAAAGGGTTAAAATTGTAATTGCTTGGAAAACAGTCAACCATTGACCATAGAGTACCCAGTTTTAATGACCCTGAAGAAAAAGTCTTTTTCAAAACATCATGAAAAAGGGAGACACTGCTGAATACCAGCATTTTTTTCTCTTTTCCCACAGTGTTTTCTATCCTTTCAAAGACAATTTTCACCACTCCAGCTGTAATAAATTTGTCATCTACAAATGCTTTAGATTTAGGCAATTAAAAAATTTTGTAATTCGGTGAAGAGTTAGAGACAGTGTTTGTAAGGGTTATGGATATAGGGGATTAAACTGGATTAAACTGTAGGGCAACGCCAAGCTTTGATCTATGCCACTTGTAGATAGTTGAAGAAATTTTTAGAATCTCTTGGATTAGACGTAAAATGATATTCAAACAGCCATAATATGACCTTACGATATCTAGTCATTTACATACGCACTTCTTAACTCTTTACCACACGACAAAATTTTAGACTGGTTCAAAATGAAAGCATTTGCAGACAACAAAATAAAGGTGACTGAAAAATTGAAATTTTTTCTTGGAAGGGTTGAAAACACTGTGGGAAAAGGAGAAAATGCTGGTTACCAGCATTTTCTCCTTTTCCCACAATGTTTTCAGAAGACTTCTTTCTCAGGGGCGTCAAAAGTAGGGATTGTGTGGTAATGGGTTAAGTCTTTAGGAAAGTCCTATTTATCTAAAATCTGAGGAAGAAAGCTCTTGAAAACATTGTGAGAAAAGGAGAAAATGCTGGTTACCAGCATTTTCTCCATTTCCCACCATGTTTTTAAAAGGCTTTTTTTCTCTGGGTCATCAAAAGTCGAGATTGTGTGGTAAAGAGTTAAGGAAAAAACACTGTTTACCCCATTTTCTTCTTTACCCACTATAGTATGATAAGCCAAGTCTTTCATAGGTGCTGCCTGGGTGGCTCAGTGGTGAGCATGTTAGACTTATGACCTGGTGGTTATGAGTTTGATACCAGGTTGAGGCGAACTTTCTTTCTGGTGTATTTTTGCCTCTCACCTCTGCTGAAGGATGTAAGAAAAATAATCGGTGGCTTTGGAAAGAAAATTGTGTTAGTACTGGTGTGAGAAAGCCAGGACACACATGTGCGCCACCGACCGCCATGATATGACCTTAGCTCTTAAAGTGGCATTAAAACCAAATACAACCAACTAACTTTCATAGGTGCATAAAATCTTTGGATTTTTTGACAAAGTGTTAAATTTAAAAAAAAAAACTGCAACTACTGACTTTCAAGAGAGAATTCGGGGTTATTATAGCTTTAAATTTGTGTGAAACAGATATAAGAAAATTTGTGGGAAAAGACATTTTATTGGTTGCTAATTCTAGGGTGTCGCTATTCAACCCTTTACAAAATTATCCCTTGCTTGAACGACCCTGAAGAAAAATAGATTTTAAAACATTGGGGGAAAAGGAGACAATCCTGGTAAGCAGGATTTTATCACAATGTTTTGTACCCAAAAAATGCCAAACCAGATCATTTAAGATGTGTTTTTGTCTGCAAATGCCATCAATTTTGATAGGACAAGAGTCAAATTTTGCTTTTGGCTGAAGAGATATCTATCAGATTCTGAAATGGTTTTGAAACATTTTGCTTCAGTCATTTCAACATGGATTGTGTGGTAAAGGATTAAAATACAGTTTCACACCAGTTATCAGCATTTTCTTCCTTTCCCACAATGTTTTCTAATGACTTTTCCCTCAAGGTCAGCATAATGTTGTAAAGTGTTAACCCTTTACTCCATAGATACTTGTTTCTATGCATTGCTTGTAGGAGCCTTTGGAAAACATTGTGGCAAAAGGTGAAATTGCTCGTGACGTCACCTTTTGTCACAATGTTTTCTATGCTATCAAAAGGTGTCATATACACATTAAAAATGGCTTCATCCTTCCTGTTATTTAGGGTCAATTAGAGATACCATAGAAATGCCTTATGGGGATAAAGGGTTAATGTAGCAAATTCTTTCTATTTTCAGAATTAGACAATGGGTTGTTTCCCCCACCCCCTCTGGCTCTGTCGCCCAATGGAAACTCCTACCAGGAGTCACCAAATACGTCTTCGGAAGAAATTCAGGTTTCATTGGGGCAAAGCCCACCAGTCCCTGCACCAAGGACCTCAGTCACCACCCCCACACAGACTTCTACAGAATACCTTGGGCAGGACAATGAGAAAGGTAAGAAATACCCCTTAGAGCAACAGACAGAGGATTTGATTTTGATTTCAAAATTGAAAATGTTAATACTTCTCCACAAAACCCAATGTTGTGGGTACTCATTAGAATCGTCTCATTGAGACAATTCTGATGAGTACCCACAACATAGGGTTTAAAGGAGATATAATGGATTTAGAAAGTCATCACTCTCTCTTATCTGGAGCTCTTATCCCTTTGTCCTCATCCACCGACCATTCTTAATTTTATTCGAAGCCTCATTCTAGATTTGGAAAGTAACACAGCCTTTTATTTGCTTTCCAAAACCACATGACTTGCAACACGCTTAAAGGGGCATTCAGACACTTGCATACAGTGTCAGTGCCGATCAGCCTGTGCAATCTGTGCAGGCTTATCCGAAACAACACTTTCCAATTTCATGTAATTATCTGTTTTATGCAAGTCGACTGTTGCACAATATCTAATGTAGGCGTAAACGGATGTCTTGGATTACCTGTGTGGAATGTTTAGTTTAAACATATTTATTGTACATCGATTGAGAAACAAGTTCCTACAACTTATACTAATCTCTCTCGATTCTGCTTCCTGGGAACTACACCAGTACTTGCTCTGAATGCATGAGCCAATGAAAAATTCCAAAGTAGACACCTACTCTGGGGTAAAGAACTCAGGACCTTTAGGTTATGAGACCGACGCTCTACCTCATGACCACAGACACTACGTGGAATGTGCGGGCTAATCCGAGACGACACTTTAGGCAAATGTCAAAATGCCCTTTTTTTTTCAAGGTATTGCAAGCCATACACATGTATATGGTTCAAGATGATAAACAGCTGCTTTTTTGTAACAAAGGCCTGGCTTCCAGCGTGACTTAGTCTTTCTTGATAGTTGCTTTATGATAAGGAACTGCGATACCACTTGTGCTGCTGTTACCCAATAGGTTGACCTTGCTTATCAAAAGATTCCAATCTTGAAACTGTTATGTTTTTTTTTTCAGTTTCAATTAATTAAAAAAAGATGCTTAAAGTAAACAAGCTTTTAAGTGTTTTAAGACAGATAGGTATGAAAAGGTGTTTGTCATTTATGACTTTTTCAAGGAAATTTTCAACAAATTAATATCATTTTTTCTTCAAGGGACTCGCACAAACATGTGACATTAGTAGAGAGTGATGGACATGTGTGACATCTTTATATTGTTTTGATATCATTTTTTAATTTTCAGTTTAAAGGTGGGTACTAAGAATTTTCACATCACACCAAATCAAAAAATATATATCACGGAAATTTATATGGAAAAACAAAACAAATTATCAATAATTAAGAATCATAGAATTACCAAAAAAATTTTTTGATAGTATTCCCCTAAAAGGCTACGTAGCCTCTTAAGCTATTTTTAGATTTCGCGCCAAAAATAAAAAATTCATTGTGGGAATGTTAAGTGACTGGCACGTGACTAATGACGCTTAAATTCCATTACATAAGAAACATGTAATTATTTTTCATAATATCTTCTTCGGACGCTATGTTTGAAGCTTCGTCTGTGTATTTTCGGTACGTAAATGAGCAAGTTGTTCATGTAAAAATAGAACGTGTTTCCCGTCGATATCAACCTTTGCCGTAGTAAATCTCTAATTTCTGGTGTTGTCGGATGGTTTTTGACTACTTGGGATTTATGAATGACGATTATAAGGCTTTGGGAGTATAAGGATGATATTTTTTTATTTTTGTAAAATTTTCGTCCCAAATTCTGAAGGGCCACCTTTAAACATTAATTATATAAGTAAGGTTGTTTATTATCTGAATTGAAACTATCACCTTTGCAGGAAAAACTGTAGTGTGGTTTGATACAGTAGATTTGTTTGTTCGTGTATTAACTCTTTACCAAATGACAAAAAATTAGACTGGTCCAGATTGAAAGGATTTGCAGACAACAATTTGAATGTAACAGAAATAATGATTTCTGTTTTGGAAGGGGAAGAAAACATCGTGGGAAAAGTAGAAAATGCTGGTTACCCGAGCTGGGATCGAACAAGTGACCACATATTCTCAAGTTCTGTACGCTTGCAACTGAGGTACTGGGGCTTGGCTGAAAATATTTTGTATATTTCAAAATATTCTGCTCTTCTTTTCCTTTAACCCTTTCCCAAACATCAAATTTTGGACTCTTCCAAACAAAAAGAGTTTGTAGACGACAATTTTGGATTTGGAGAAAATGGCAAAATGTTCTCAAATAGGGTAGAAAACACTGTGGAAAAAGGAGAAATTGCTCATTACGAGCAATTTCTCCTTTTTCCACAGTGTGTTCAAAAGACTTTTACTCCAGACACGTAAAAACCAGGGCTTGTTTGGTAAAGGGTTAATGTTTTCAAAAGGCTTTTTCCTTTGCCCTTTTCGTGATAAAGGGTTAAGATTTTATCAGACACCATTGGACTTTTAACTTATTGAATGGGGTATCATTGGTGGAATTTATTTGTCAAGAAAAATCAAAACATTGTGGGAAAAGGAGAGAATGCTGGTTACCAGCATTTTCTCCTTGTCCAGCAATATTTTCAAAAGCCTTCTGCGTCGGGGTCATAAAAACTTGGTATTGTGTGATAAAAGGTTAACATACTGTGATAAATTATTTACACAAATGTTGATGAATAAATACATATTTAAAGAAGGGTCCCCTTTACTCAGGTGGCTAAAAAAGCATCATATTATTTCGTGTAGCCTGTTCACTTCTTACCAAATAATCCAAAATTCTAATTTTCTTGGCAAAAAAGGCATTTGAAAATGTCTGTTGTAATGAGGTAGAGCACAAACTTTCATTGACTCACATATTCTGAGCCAGTATTGTGTGCAATTTTCCTGGAAGCAGAATCAAGAAAGATTAGTATATGTTGGAAAAACTTTTTTCTCAATTGATGTGAAATAAATTATGTTTAGCCCTTTACCAGACAACAAAATTTTAGATGTGTCCAAATAGAAGGTGTTGGCAAACGACAAAATAAATGTTACACAAAAGTTAAACCTTGTTTTGGAAAGGGTAGAAAACATTGTGGGTAAAGATGAAAATGCTGGTAAGCAGCATTTTTTCCTTTTCCCATAACATTTTCAAAAGCATTTTTCTTTAGGATCATTAAAAGTGGGAATTGTGTAAACCTTTTTCTGAACAGCAGTTGAACTATAGGGTTGTTTTGTACAAGGTTAAATGATGATTTTCATGTAACTTTATTTCCAGATATTTACAAGGAGGCATTCGAAAACACTCGTCGTACAGAAGAAGCCAAGTTCAAGGTCAGGTTTGACAACCTGCTTACAGAGATGCATGCGTCTTTCGAGACTATGTCTCCACAAGATGGCAGTGTGCCAGAGAATTTTGGGATGCATTCATGTAAGATGCAGTTAAAAATTTATTTACATTTTCATTACAACAATTATGAGTGAAGCAGAGCTCAAGATAGAGGGAGTGATTTTGACTACAAAATTGGAAATATTAATCATTCTCCATTTAAACCCTATGGTGTGGATACTCGATGATACATGTTAGAATTGTCTCATCAAGACGATTCTAATGAGTACCCACAACATGGGGTTTTGAAAAGAAATAATGAATTTAGAATACCATCACACCCTCTTATCTGGTGCTCTGTATAGACTTTTACAAAGGCCTTGTGAAATTTTCAAAGGCCTTTGCAAACTACCAATGTCAAAATCAATACGAGTTGGTGAAAACTTGCTTGCTACAAGAAATTTTTCATAGGCCACCATAATTATTTTGAAAAGTAATCATATACAAGATAAAAGAAATTGTCTAGAGATTCTTTCTTTTTGTCTAATAGACTTTTGCAATATCTAAGATAAAGATACCATGGTTAATCCATATTTCATTTTCAAGGAAATGTTTTATATGTTTCAGACGGTGAACAAATGTCAAATTACCGAGGTCGGGTCAAGGACATGCTGGTCAGTCTATCACAGCGGCTAGAGTTGGCTGTAGAAAGTAAGTTACCATGAGGTTATTATCCCCCACAAAGGTGGAGGGATACAGTTTTCGCATTGTCTGTTCATCCCCCTGTCCATCTGTGTTTCCGTCTGCGACAATAGCTGGAATACCATTGGACGGAATTTCATGAAACTTTATATCTGTGTACAATAACATATTCAGCCGATAGTATTTTTTTTTTTTTCATTTTTTAATTGGATGCAAAATGGCTAACTGGGAGCGATTTCGAGTTATAAGGTGGCATGAATTTTTTAAAAGGTCTTTTTAGGCGGGTGATACCAACAAAATTGTTTTTTGTCATGCTTTTTTGACTACAGTGGCTTGGAAAGAATGGAAGAATATTGAATAAGTGTTGCTTTAAGAAACCACAGGAAAGCATGAATAAGTGCATAGGCTTCCATAATATAACTGAAATCAGGTTGAAAATGATTTTAATCCTTTACCCCACAAGGCATTTCTATGGTATCTCTAATTGACCTGAAATAACAGCAAGGGTGAAGCTGTTTCTTATGTGTATATGAAACCTTTTGATAGTGTAGAAAACATTGTGGCAAAGGGTGAAATTGCTCGTGACGAGAAATTTCAACTTTTGCCACAATGTTTTCCAAAGGCTCCTACAAGCAATGCGTAGAAATGAGTATCTGTGGAGTAAAGGGTTAAACACCATACCATAAATAAGTGCAGGTAAATCAATTGTGGTACAATATCAAATTCTACGACAGAACTAGTTCATTATATCCCTGCAAAACCAGTGTTTTCAGGGGTATACTGGATTCAGCCTCTCTGTTCATGAGAGTATCCATCCATGTGTCTGTGTACGAAGTACTAGCGAGTGCCTGTTTCTGTGAAGGCGCTGGCAATGATATTAAGCCGCATTCAGTGAAAGCTCTAGTTTATTTTGGAGCAGGTGGCAGCAGTGTCCAAAATATGTGTGGAATACTGTTGTGTACATGCTGATTTAACTCTTTACCAAACAGCAAAACTTGGACTGGACCAATTCAAAGCATCTGCAGACAACAAATTAACTCTTGTTGATATGATGATTTCTGATTTTGTTAGGGTAGAAAATATTGTGGGGAAAAAGAGAAAATGCTGGTAATCAGCATTTTCTAGATTCAAAGCATCTGCAGACAACAACTCGGACTTTGATAGGTAGAAAATATTGTGGAAAAAGGAGAACATGCTGGTTACCAGCATGTTCTCCTTTTCCCACAATGTTTTCTATAGACTTCTTTCTCAGGGTCGTTAAAAGTTGGGAATGTGTGGTAAAGAGTTAAATATTGTACCCTAGCAAGTTATGTTACCTTGTAATTTCACACTTACACACTTACTGTTACTATTTTTCCTACAATGTTATCTGCTTTTTGGAAAAACAAATTTCATGGTCTGAGTAGAAATGAACATGTTGTGTACAGTGTTTTTAATTTTGGCAGGGCTAACATTGCTCTGTCTGGTCAAGGATTTAACTCAAAAGTTTTGTTTTTATCGTGCGTTTTAGGTTTTGACGAAACATGTGCCAACTCGCCTACGCTGACATCACAGAAAGTCAGACAGATTATCTCAAAATTGGTTGAAGACCGACTAGGAGAATCTTTAGATCTGGTATGTATAATTTAATCTTTTTTTTTTTTTAAGGAAACCAAGAAAAGACAAAGAGTGAATGTTACTTTTATCCCTTTGCCACACAATTCCAACCTTTAACTCTTTCCCAAACAAGCCCTGGTTTTTACGTGTCTGCAGTACAAGTCTTTAGAAAACACTGTGGGAAAAGGAGAAATTGCTCGCAACGAGCAATTTCTCCTTTTCCAACAGTGGTTTCTAGCCTATCCAGAAAACTTTCTGCCATTCTCATCAAAATCAAAATTGTCATCTGCAAACTTTTCGAGTTTGGGACAGTTTAAAATTTGTCATTTGGGAAAGGGTTAACAACCCTGAAAAAGAGAGATTTTCAAAACTTTGCTGGAAAAGCAGAAAATGCTGGTGACAAGCAATTGTAAAGTGCTGTCTTGGATTAGCCTGCATGGACTGTGCTGGATGATATGAGACGTAACTTTATGCAAAATGTCCGAATGCCCTTCTTCACATAATTTATTGACTCGATGATACAAGTAAACAGTAGGCTACACAGAGCTCCAGATAAGAGGACGTGATGGCATTCTAAATCTGTTATTTCTCTTTCAAACCCTATGTTGTGGGTACTCATTAGAATCGTCTCGATGAGACGATTCTAATGAGTACCCATAACATAGGGTTTAGTGGAGAATAATTAATATTTTTGATAGTGAAATCAAGATTACTCTCTCTATCTGGAGCTCTGAGTATAAATGCAAGGTCAGACTGTACGTTCTGTGCTATCTAATACTGATGTATACTATCCACGAAAACCTGTGTTTTCTTCTCTGGCATTAACTTGGTTGTAAAGTTACGGAATAAGTGTTTTTGATGACTCTTTTCAGACGTCAGATGAGGCTGTTTCAGATCTGTCATCCATGTCTGATGACTCAACAGATCAGAAATCATTTGAAGAACAAATTGCTCAAGCTGTGATAGCAAGGGTATGTATGTTACAGTGAAATGGACCAAACTTTATTTCTCATTCAATACTGTTCCATGAATTATGGCTGCTTTCCCACATGATCATTGTCGAAACAATGGTCAGCGGTGGGAGAGACATGAATCCTGTCACAGTTACTATCATCAATCTTCGGAAAGAAATTGGCTAAGCCAGGGGTCGTAGCCAGGGATCGAACCCTGAACCTTGTGTTCTAAAGTCCTGCATGCTATGGACTGAGCTACCAGCATTTTTAGCTTGGTTGTATTTAACTCTTTACCAAATAACAAAAGTTTGGACTGGTCCAAATTGAAAGCATAAATTTGGCAGATGACAAAACAAAAGTGACTAAAGAATTAAAACTTGTTTTTTTTAGGGTAGATAATATTGTAGAAATAGGAGAAAATGCTGGGTACCAGTATTTTCTCCTTCTCCCACAATGTTTTCAAAGGCTTCTTTCACAGTGTCGTTAAAAGTCAGGGTTGTGCAGGTAAGGGGTTAAAGAAAACATCAAGGTTTTTTCATGGCATTGTCGTCTGTGTAATGATAAAAATAATGTTTTCTTACATTTCATAAAGGTGTTTACTTCAAACATTGGCTAGTTGTTAGTTACTAAGGTCTACAGCCCCTAACTCGCATGTTACAAAATGGAAGCTGCAGCGATTGGTGAAATAGTCTTTATGAAAAGATTGATTTTACACTATATTTACAGATAAGTTAGTGAGTCTACAGCCAATTAACTTTTTACCACACAATCCTGAATGTGAACAACCCTGAGAAAGAAGCTTTTTGAAAACATTGTGGGAAAAGGAGAAAATGCTGGTAATAGCTTAGGTGATAAGAGCATGAGACTTGCTGAAACTTTCTCGTATGGTCAAGAGGTAAAACCTGGCTGTCATGGCAACAACACTGAAAAATATTGAACATTTTTAAAATCTGCAAGTAATTTGAATATGGACAAATCTAGGTCCTATCTGTGTTGGAAAATCTTAATAGTCAATTGTGTAACTAACCTTATTTTTTTTTATGCAGGTGCTAGAACAACACAGACATATATCTGGAGTGCATTTAAATCTCGATGAACCTAATGTTCAAAGACAAAGTGACTCTTCAGTCTCAGAGGAAAGAACAGTTAGTCATAGTAGAAACTCTTCAATGAGTGAAGAAAAAGGTAGAAAAAGAACTAAAAGTGAAGAAGTGAGTGTGGAAAGTAACAACAGTAAAAATAATAATATCAGTGATGAAAGTGATAAAAATATGAACACAGCTGAAGATGATGATGATGATGATGATGATGGTGATGATGATGTGATTGATGGTGAAGTTGTTTTTAGACCAAAAGAAAATTCTAAATTTTTCAGAAGTGGCAATATTGATAAAGAGACTGTCAGATCAAGATCAGAATCTGCCAGTGATAAGACCAGATTAAGATCAGAATCTGACACAAATGATAATGAAGAAAAATCACAGAAAACTGTTATTGCTGTGGATGAGAAGAGACTTCTTCAAGAAGAATTTAACAAACTACGAAATTTTGCACAGGAAGTGGTCCCGAAACCTCTCTATGAGGAGGTCAGTTTTGTTGAAGAAGTCGAAGAGGAACCTATCGTTGAAAATATGGAGAGAGTTGAAGTGGACCATGAAGAATCTCAGGAAGAATTTCAGACTCGATTTTTTACTTACGATAAAGTTCATGAAAGTGAGAATAGTCACCATTTACCTGACTTTAGTGACCTAGAATATGAGTACCATGACTTTGGTGTGAATGAAATAGATCCTGATCTGTTATCAATGAATCTTGCTCCGATTATTGAAGAGACAGAGGAAGAACTTGAGGAAGATAAAGAAGATGATATGGAAGAGGAAGAACAAGATTGGAGAGGAAACTGGATGTTCAAAGGTATATCGCTGCTCTTCCTGTCTGTGTCTGGCCTGTTTGTCTCTTGTCTGTCTCTGTCTGTGTGTGTTCAAGTGTATTGTACAGTGGGTAGCCTGCAGGACTTGAAACCTTGCGGAGGTTGCTGGTTAGAATCCCCCATACCTTGAATTTACTTCCAAAGATAGATGATAGTCATTGTATTACATTTATTCCTCTCTCATCCCTGATTGTTGATGCAACCGTTATTTTGTGGGGAATCAGCCATTTGCTTTGGAAGAATATTGTGTGATCTACTGGTGAAAGAAAATTCAGGAAAGCACAGATGGGAGCACTGGCTGCCACAGAAAGAATGGCATTAAATGCCATACAATTTGTCTGTTTTTCCATCAATTCATCTGTCTATCTGTCTATCCTGTTGTTTCTCTATCTATTATCATTTTGTACAGTAAAGCCTAGCAGTATATGAGAAAAGATTAAGCGTGGATATTTTCATTCCCAAGGAGGGAAATTTTATTGAATTTTTACCTGTGATAAGCAAGCACTTCTCTTAACTCTTTACCACACAATCCCGAGTTTTAACGACCCTGAAAAAAGAAGTCTTTTGAAAACACTGTGGGAAAAGAAGAAAATGCTGGTAACCAGCATTTTCTCCTTTTCCTCCAGTGTTTTCTAACCTTCCCAAACCAAATTTTAATTTTTCAGTCGCCTTTATTTTGTAGTCTGCAAATGCTTTCAATTTGGACCAGTTTGAAGTTTTCCTGTGTGGTAAAGAGTTAAGCAGCCATCTGGCGTCTATCTCCTAGTTGCTTGCTTAACCCTTTACCCCATAAGGCATTTCTATGGTATCTGTAATTGACCCTAAATAACAGCTAGGATGAAGCTGTTTCTTATGTGTATATGACACCTTTTGATAGCATAGAAAACATTGTGACAAAAGGTGAAATTGCTTGTCACGAGCAATTTCACCTTTTGCCACAATGTTTTCCAAAGGCTCCTACAAGCAATGCGTAGAAATGAGTATCTATGGAGTAAAGGGTTAATTCAAGTTGGGCTATGTATGTACTTTCTTTTTGTACCTATCATTTTCCTATCACACCTTTTATCTTAGATTTTTTTTCGAGTATTATTTTTTTCCATTCTTTCTGTCTATCTATCTTTCTTGTTGTTTTCTCCTCCTGTCAATGATCAAGTTTGCAAACACAGATAAGTGACAGATTTAGTTGATGCAAGATGTTGCTTTGTTTGGATTTGCATTTCTTAAAACATCTATTCATGTTTTCTGAAAATCTTCCTTTCATGTCGAGAGAAGTCATAGTACATATGTCGTATTGTTGTGTAGTTTTCTGAGCCTCAACATTAACCCTTTACCACACAATCCCTACTTTTGACGCCCCCAAGAAAGAAGCCTTTTGAAAACACTGTGGGAAAAGGAGAAAATGCTGGTAACCAGCATTTTCTCCTTTTCCCACAGTGTTTTCTACCCTTCCCAGAGCAAATTTCAATTTTTCAGTCACCTTTATTTTGTCGTCTGCAAATGCTTTCAATTTGGACCAGTCTAAATTTTTCTCATGTGGTAATGGGTTAACCCATAAGTCTTTACCAAAGGACAAAAGTTTGGACTGGGCGAAGTTGAGAGTATTTGGAGACAACTAATAGATGTTGTTAAAATCATGATTTCTTTATTAGATGGGGTAGAAAGCATAGTGATAAAGGACGAAATTCTGGTTATGAGCATTTTTTCTTTGAGCAGCAATATTTTCATAAAGCTAAGCTTCTGTTTCAAAACCGATAAAAATTAGAATATTTTCGCAAAGAGTTAACTCTACTAAACAACACAGAAATATACTTGTCCAGTATGAAAGCTTGAATTTAGCATTTGCCATATTCATCATAGCTGACCTAATGTGCATAGAAACCATTTTTGGAAAAGGAGAAAATGCTGGTTACCAGCATTTCCCACATTTTTTTCAAAACCAAACTTTCCCATTGTCACTAAAAGATGATATTGTTTGGTACAGACTTATTGATGCATATTTATGCTGTTTTGTTGTGTAGTTTGCCATGTAAACCAAAGTATGTTTTTGTACACAGGTGCTGGAGGAGTAGACCCATACAGTAGTCTTGTGAAAAACAAAGTGGTGGGTGACTTCGGTGATATAAATGTGATGGTTCCCACCCCATCTGGAGATATTACCCCACAGATTGGAAACCGGTGATAATTTTTTTTTTTGTCGTTTACAAAAAAACAGAATTTAGACTTTATTGGAGTTAAGTATACAAGACAGTAGAAAATAAAAGTTGAAATATGGCTTAACCCTTTACCACACAACTTTTAACGACCCTGAGATAGACAGCTTTTGAAAACATTGTGGGAAAAGGAGAAAATGCTGGTGACCAGCATTTTCTCCTTTTCCCACATTATTTTCTACCCTTCACAGCACAAAGTTCAATTTTTGAGTCAACATTTATTTAGTTGTCTGCAAATGCTTTCAATTTTGACTAGTCTAAAATTTTGTCGTTATGTGATACAAGAAATTTTATAGTTAAAGACCTGTTGAGCTGGGTGGCTTGGTCAGTAAGTTCAGAGCTTGAAACAGGGTGTTCCTTGTTTGAATCCCAAACTCAGCCAAGTTCTCTCTATGGTTTGATGACAGTCATTGCAACAGAATTCATTCCTCTGTCCTTGCTTATCATTTCCTTGTTATTCTTGTTAAGTGTGAAAGTAACCTGTTGCTTTCGGAAAAATACTGCATAAAGTACTTGTAAAAAAAGGAGTGATAGGTGCATGGTCCACCAGGATTTGCCACAGAATCATGGGTTTTAACAATCCTTAACCCCATAAGGCATTTCTATGGTATCTCTAATTGACCCTTAATAACAGCAAGGATGAAACCGTTTCTTATGTGTATATGACACTTTTTGATAGCATAAAAAACATTGTGACAAAAGGTGAAATTGCTTATCACGAGCAATTTCACCTTTTGCCACAATGTTTTCGAAAGGCTCCAACAAGTAATATATAGAAATGAGTATCTATGGAGTAAAGGGTTAAGAAAAAAAAACTTTTGAAAACTATTGGAAAAAGGAGAAAATGCTAGTAACCAGCATATCTTCCTTTTCCTTTAATAATGATACAAATGTTTCTACCTTTCCCAAAATGAATTTCAAGTTTTTTAGTCATTTGCAAATGCTATGAATTTGGATATCTATAAAGAGTTAGATTATGTCAGACAGGATTCAGACAAAGTAATGTTGAAAATTATCTCTGTTTCAGGGGTGTTGATGATATGTCGGACATGTCAGAGAATGATGACAGGGACAGCTTAGATGGTCTAAGTGATGAAGAAAACTCATTTTATGCCAAAACCAGCGAAGAAATTGCAAGAATTACACGCAAGTCTTCATCGTCTACGCAACTATTTCCATTATCAAACAATTCTGCACATTCTGGTGAATCGGATGCAGAATCTGTGTTGTCAAGACAACACTCTTCATCTTTCTCGGACTCTGGAATACGGGGTAGTCGAGGCCTGGATCAGAATAGCTTCGATAGTCGTGTCAGTGAGAAATCTCAGGTTAAACTGTCAGAAGATTTGGTCCCTGCAGAGGGTGATGATCCGAAGTTTGAGATCCCTCCGGTTAGTGTGTCAGTCCCAGAGGGGGAACCAGCCAAGTTGACTTGTAGAGTAGCTGGTACCCAGCCTTTAGGTAAGTGAGGAAGTTGATACTTAACTGTTAACTCTTTACCAAACGACAAAATTTTAGACTGGTCCAATGAAAAGCATTTGCAGACGACAAAATGAATGTCACTAAAGAATGAAAATTTGTTATAGGAAGGGAAGAAAACATTGTGGGAAAAGGAGAAAATGCTGGTTACCAGCATTTTCTCCTTTTCCCATAATGTTTTCAAAAGGTTTCTTTCACAGGGGTGTTAAAAGTCGGGATTATGTGGTAAAGGGTTAACACACAATCCCAACTTTTAACGACCCTGTGAAAGAAGAGCTTTTGAAAACATCGTGGGAAAAGGAGAAAATGGTGGTAACCAGCATTTTCTTCTTTTCTCACAATGCTAGAGTCTCTAACCTTCCCAAATCAAATTTCAATTTTTGATTCACGTTAATTTTGTCGTCTGCAGATGCTTTTAATTTGGACCAGTCCTAAATTGAGTTATTTGGTAAAGAGTTGAGGTGCTGCATAAATCAAGCAGACATTTTCAGTCTAAAAGGCGGACAGTGTAGATCAAAGATGTGCAGTCTGACCGGAAAGGCAACTTTAGTTGTGAAAGGCCCTTTAGCTCTTTACCCCACAATTCAGACTTTTAGCCGCCCTTAAAAAGAAGCCTATAGAAAGCATTGTGGGAAAAGGAGAAAATGCATTTTCTCCTTTTCTCACAATATTTTCTACCCTATCAAAGTCAGAAATCATCCTATCAACAAGATTGATTTTTTGTCTCAGGTGCTTTAATTTGGTCCTGTCCAAAAATTTGCAGTTAAAGATTAAACCTCGGATTTCTTGCAAAAGAACAAAAATCCCGTAAAATTGTTGTCTTCCTGAGGGTCAGTTAAACTTAGGATAATTTGGTAAAAAGGAAAAGACTTTTCATTTGCACAAAAAGATTTGGATAGCTCATTACCAAACGAAAATGTGTTAGGCTTGTCCAAATCCAAAGCATTTGCAGACGACAAATTAAAATTGACTGAAAATTGGAAATTTGTTTTGTGAATGGTAGAAAACATTGTGGGAAAAGGAGAAAATGCTGGTAACCAGCATTTTCTCCTTTTCCCCTAATGTTTTCTAAAGGCTTTTTGGCTTTTTTCTCAGGGTCGTCAAAAGTAGGGATTATATGGGTTAAGGTTATCGGAATTTATATTCAGTTTCTGAGATTGAAGGATGAAGGGCAAACATGTACATATGATACGCTAATATTGTTGCACAAGTTTATATACAAGATAAATGGCATGAAACACCAAAGATGTGTATTTTTTCCTTGTAGATCTGTTTTGGTATCGAGTTAGAGGTGAAATAGAGGTATTAGAAAACTCAGAAAACTATGAAATTACGAAAGACGAAAGCCGACACAATCTCACAATGTACAACATGACCAAAGAAGATGCGGGACAGTACATGTGTATGGTGATCAATGAGAAAGGGAGATGTTGCCAATATTTCATACTCACTGTCAAAAGTAAGTTTGAGAGCAAAGCACAGCTTTTAACATTTTTGTTAACCCTTTTCTATGTAATTCGGGCTTTTTACGGTCTCCAGGAGGACTGCGTTTGAAAACATGGTTGGAAAAGGAGAAAATGCTGGTAACCAGCATTTTCTCCTTTTCCCACAATGTTTTCTAGCCTTCAGTAAATAATATAAATTTTTGAGGAACATTTTTATCATCGTCTGCAAATGCTTTCAAGTTGGACAGGTCTGTAGTTTTATTGTTTTGGTGAAGAGTTTGTGGTTAGCATATCTGACTTGTAATCTGGAGGTTTTGGGTTCAATACCTGGTTGTGGCAAACTTTCTTATAGGCCATTTTATGCCTTTGACGTCTGATGCATGTGAGAAAATGAGTCATTGACTTGGAAAGAAATTTGTGTTAGTACTGGTGTGAAAAGGCCTGGGTGCACTCATGATGCAGCCTAAGCTGTTAAAAGTGTGTTAACACTTTACCAAACAACAAAATTTTAGGCTGGTCCAAATTGAAAGCACTTGCAGACAGCAAAATAAACGTAACTCAAAAATTGAAATTTGTTTCCACCTGGGTAGAAAACATTGTGGGAAAAGGAGAAAATGCTGGTTACCAGCATTTTCTTCTTTTCCCACAATGTTTTCAAAAGGCTTCCATCTTGGGGTCGTAAAAACCAGGGATTGTGTAGGAAAGGTCTAAACTCCAAAACGAACAAATACCTCTTTTGTGGACAGTGCGGATCCAGATCACACTACAGAGTATATATGCAATGTGATCTAGGAAGACATTTTTCCTTATTTTTCAACATGATTGTCATGGCTAAAACTAGCCTAAAATTTCAATATTATGGTTGTTTTTTCCTGATTGAAAAGGTCCATTTTTGTCCTGCTTGTGGTGTGAGTGAGACATAGTACTCCTTCAGCTTGGAATTCATCATGCATTAGTGCATGCATGCATCCATCAAGATTTGTCGTGGCCATAACATCAATATTTATAGATATTAACACTTTACCAAACGACAAAATTGTAGACTTGTCCAAATTGAAAGCATTTGCAAACGACGAAATAAATGTGACTCAAATTTTAAAATTTGTTTTGGGAAGGGTAGAAAACATTATGGGAAAAGGAGAAGATGCTGGTTATTAGCATTTTCTCCCTTTCCCACCATGTTTTCAGATGTTTTCTTTCTCAGGGTCATTAAAAGTCGTGATTGTGTGGTAAAGAGTTAAAAATTGACCTGTCAAGTTTTCTTGAATTTGCATTTGACTTTTTCACTCCTCATAATTCAGAAAATACTCAGGAACTGAAGAAACCAGAATTTTTGAAGACACCTACAGACTTGGAGGTCACTGAAGGTCAAAGTGTCAAGTTCAGGTGCAAGGTCAAAGGTTACCCACAGCCTAGGGTCATCTGGTACAAAGATGGCCAAATATTGCTCAACAAACTGAATTATAGATTAGGTATGTATGTTATGTAAAGAAATTATCTTCTTTTTCTTGTGGATTATCTTCAATTAACCACAGTTGTGTTATGAGGCACAATAAATAATCCACGAGTGCACTCAATGAGGTTTATTGAAGGATAAACCATGATAGAAAGAAGATTATTTCTATTCTAACATGACCAATTCTTAACTCTTTACCACACAAGAAAATTTTAGACTGGTCCAAATTCAAAGCATTTGCAGACGACAAAATAAAGGTGACTAAAAAATAGAAATTTGTTTTGGGAAGAGTAGAAAAGACTGGAAAAAGGAGAAAATGCTGGTTACCAGCATTTTCTCCTTTTCCCATAGTGTTTTCAAAAGGCTTCTTTCTTAGGGGCATCAAAAGTAGGGATTGTGTGGTAATGGGTTAATCAAAGGCATACAAGTTTATACTTAACCCATTACCACACAATCCCTACTTTTGACGCCCCTGAGAAAGAAGCCTTTAGAAAACATTGTGAGAAAAGGAGAAAATGCTGGTAACCAGCATTTTCTCCTTTTCCCACAATGTTTTATACCTTTCACAAAACAAATTTCAATTTTTCAGTCACTTATATTTTGTCGTCTGCAAATGCTTTGAATTTGGACCAGTCTAAAATTTTGTCGTTTGGTAATGAGTTAAGTTAAAAAATGCGGACGTAGATTATATTCCATTGAATAACTTATTTACTTTATACTGACTGATTTCACTGTATACAGAATGACGTCTCTCTTCATAGAATAACATAGGTTTTACCACGCTTATATTGCACTGTGTTTATAGAGCCTAATTCACAAGTCGTATTAGAATTATCATTTTACCTTAACCCTTTCCCAAACAATCCCTGGTTTTTACGGGAAAGGAATAGAAACCTTTTGAAAACATTGTGGGAAAAGGAGAAAATACTGGTAACCAGCATTTTCTCCTTTTCCCACAATGTTTTCTACCCTATCATATAGAAAAATCATCTATTAAGCAACTGTTAATTTGTCATAAGCAAAATGCTTTGAATTTGGTCTAGTCCAAAATTTGCCATCTGGGAAAGGGTTAAGTAGGCATATTTTTTTAGGCATTTCTTTTTGTCTGTGAGCATTTCTTTTTGTCTGTGAGCATTTCTTTTTGTCTGTGAGCATACCTTGTATGTAAACATTTTGGCATAAGGAGAAATTACTCTTTACGATACCAGTATTTTCCAGTTAAAAGAGACACAAAGTAGAGCATTTGCTTTTCCTGCAATGTTTTATACCTCTTCACAAACAAATACCTACATTCAAGTTGCCATCTGTAATTGCTTTGAATTAGTACTGGTCTGGAGTTTGGAAATAAGTGTAACTTTCATCTTGTTTTGTGAAGGGTAGAAAACACTTTTGGAAAAGGAGAAAATGCTCGTTAATGCTACCAGCATTTTCTTCTTTTCCCAGAGTGTTTTCTAAAGTCTTCTTTTACAGGGTCGTTAAAACTCGGGAATGTGTGGTAATGGGTTAACCTATAACCAAAGGTTCAATTTTTCTAACAATGTTTCTGAAAGACTGCTTCCTCAGGGCTTTTGAAACTTTGGATCATTTAACCCATTACCACACAACCCCTACTTTTGTCAACCCTGAAAAAGAAGCCTTTGGAAAACATTGTGGGAAAAGGAGAAAATGCTGGTAATCAGCATTTTCTCCTTTTCCCACAATGTTTTCTACCCTTCACTAAACAAATTTCAAATTTTCAGTGACTTTTATTTTGTCGTCTGCAAATGCTTTGAATTTGGACCAGTCTAAAATATTGTCATTTGGTAATGGGTTAATAAGGGATTAATCCTATACTAGAAACAATTTAAACTTTAAAGACCCCTAAACTGAGGAGTTGAAAACTTTTCGGGAAAAGGAGAAAATTTTGGTACATAGCATCTTATCCTCTTCTTACAATGTTTATACCCATCAAAAAAAAAATATTTTTTTTTAGTCATATTTATTTTGTCGTCTCCAAATGTCTTTTTTGACAAGGTTTAAATTTTGTTCTTTGGTATAGAGGTAGATGATAAATTGCTATTTATTATTTAACACTCGAGTCTATGACACATTCAAAAAGAATGTTCATGTATTAAAGTGCATCATTTTGCATGATCTATGCATAGAACTAAACTATACATTAATATTCATTAGATGGAGGTTTGCCAGTCATTTACACAGGTAACAGTTGCAATAGAAGTTGATGTTTTATAAGAGAGTCTTTTGCTTGCATCGAATAAGCTCCGCCTCTGACTCCCTCTGCCCACACCTTTAATCCTTTGCCAAATAAGCCCTGGTTTTTACAACCCTGAGATACAAGCCTTTTGAAAACATTGTGGGAAAAGGAAAAAATGCTGATAACCAGCATTTTCTCGTTTTTCCGACAATGTTTTCTACTCTTCTAAAGTCAAGTTTCAATTTTTGAGTTACATCTACATGTATTTTGCCGTCTGCAAGTGCTGTAAATTTGGACCGGTCCAAATTTTGTCATTTGGGAAAGGGTTAACTCTTTACCAAACGACATAATTTTGGACTTGTCCAAATTGAAAGCATTTGCAGGAGACAAAATGAATGTGAATTAAAATTCAATTTTTACTTTGGAAAGGTAGAAAACACTGTGGGAAAAGGAGAAAATGCTGGTTACCAGCATTTTCTCCCTTTTCCCTCAATGTTTTCAAAAGGCTTCTTTCTCCGGGTCGTTAAAAGTCAGGATTGTTTGATAAAGGGTTAAGCTTGCTTCTGCGTAGTTGAGGATACTTTTTTGACCCTATACCACACAATCTCAATTTCTAGTGACCCTGAGGGAGAGGCTTTTTGAAAACATTGTGAGAAAAGAAGAAAAAGCTGGTTACCAGTATTTTCTCTGTTTCCCACAATATTTTCTACTGTATCAAAAACAAATTCTATCATTTGAACCAGTTTTGGTTTGTTGTCTAAAAATGCTTGACACATGGACAATACCAAAGTTTTGTCATTCCTGATTTGGTAAAGAGTTAAGCTGTTATTCTGTGAATTTAGGCAAGTCTAGAATGCTCTTTTTTTGTTAAGAATACACTTTGTTTAATTTCTGCCTTTGGCTGTTTTTGAAGAAAATGTTTAGGTATTGTCCGAGGCCCATGTGCATGAACATTTTATGTTATCCCTAAGGAAACATTGTGGGAAAAGGAGAAAGTGCTGGTTACCAGCATTTTCTCCTTTTTCCATAATGTTTTCAAAAGGTGCCTTTTCCAGGGTTGTTAGAAGTCGTGATTGTGTGGTAAAGAGTTAACCCATTACCAAACGACAATATTTTAGACTGGTCCAAATTGTAAGCATTTGCAGACGACAAAATAAAAGTGACTGAAAATGTGAAATTTATTTTGTGAAGGGTAGAAAACATTGTGGGAAAAGGAGAAAATGCTGGTTACCAGCATTTTCTTCTTTTCCCGCAATGTTTTCAAAAGGTGCCTTTTCCAGGGTTGTTAAAAGTCGTGATTGTGTGGTAAAGAGTTAAAGAGGCATGTACCTACCCATCAAAGTATTTTTGACTCTGTAATGCCTCCTTTTTGACTTGTTTTTTTTCACTTAGAAAATCAAGGGAATGTGGCAGTGGCTTGCATCCACATGTGGTGCACTTGTTTTCTTCTTTTATTTTTTGTATGCAAAATGCTTTGCATTGCTTGCCTTTTTATAAGTTTTTCATGTGTTTATAACAAAGTTGGATTTCTGTAATTAGTGAAAGTGATTTAACTAATGAACGATAAAGCCATGAACCAGAGTTTCTTGTATATAAATTGGTAGCTTTCTTAATATTCTAGCTTGCTAGAAATTCACCCTGAGGCAACAAGACCTTTACAGACAATTTATTTTATTCTTTGACCCTTTACCACACAATCCTGACCCGACTTTTCCCACAGTGTTTTCTACCCTGCTGGAAACATATTTCAATTTTTGAGTTCCGTTTATTTTGTCATCTGCAAATGCTTTCAATTTGGACCAGTCCAAAATTTTGTCGTTTGGTAAAGGTTTAACTCAAATGACAATGTCTTAGGCTTGTCCAAATCGAGAGCACTTGCAGACGACAAAATAAAAGTGACTGAAAATTTGAAATTTGTTTTGTGAAAGGTAGAAAACATTGTTGGAAAAGGAGAAAATGCTAGTTACCAGCATTTTCTCCTTTTTCCACAATGTTTTCTATAGCCTTTTTTTTCAGGGGCATCAAAAGTAGGGATTGTGTGGTAATGGGTTAAGAGTTAAGTTACTTATTCAAACGTAACTGTTTTTTTGGTTTAAATACTGACCATCTTATTCTGTATTAATGAACTAATACCACACAGGTTTCATTTTTGTTTGTTTCTTTATTTTCAGAACGTTTCGGTAACCGTGACTACCTACTGTCGATTGACTCAGCGACAATGGAGGAAGATGCAGAGTATTCTGTTTTAGCCAAAAACATTGCAGGAGAAACACGAGCCTCAGCACAACTTATTGTTGAACCTAAGAATAAACCAGGTAAATCTGAACTTTTAAACCTTTTCCAAATTGTAAATTTCATGCAGTCCCAGTTTCAAGACCAGGTCCTTCAACCGATTAGCAGGTAGTCCCAGATTCAACATTAGGTCCTTCAATCCTTTACTACGCAATCCCAGATTCAACACTAGATCCTTCAACCTTTTATCACGCAATCCCAGATTCAACTCTAGGTCCTTCAACCCTTTACCACGCAATCCCAGATTCAACATTAGGTCCTTCAACCCTTTACCACGCAATCCCAGATTCAACATTAGGTCCTTCAACCGTTTACTATGCAATCCGAAATTCAACTCTAGGTCCTTCAACCCTTTACCATGCAATCCCAGATTCAACATAAGATTCTTCAACCGTTTACCACACAATCACAGATTCAACATAGGATTCTTCAACCATTTACCAGTCAGTCCGAAATTCTACTCTATGGCCTTCAACCCTTTACCACGCAATCCCAGATTCAACATAAGATTCTTCAACCCTTTACCACGCAATCCCAGATTCAACATAGGATTCTTCAACCGTTTACCACGCAATCCCAGATTCAACATAGGATTCTTCAACCGTTTACCACGCAATCCCAGATTTAAGACTAGGTCCTTCAACCGTTTACCACGCAATCCCAGATTTAAGACTAGGTCCTTCAACCGTTTACCACGCAATCCCGAATTCAACACTGGGTCCTTCAACCGTTTACCACGCAATTCCGGATTCAACACTGGGTCCTTCAACCATTTACCACGCAATCCCGGATTCAACACTGGGTCCTTCAACCATTTACCACTCAATCCCAGATTCAATATTAGGTTCTTTAATTGTCTACCAAGCAATCTCAAATTTTAATGACCCTGAAAGAGAAAGCCTTTAAAAATGTTTTCAGAAAAGGAGAAAATGCTTGTTCCTAGCTTAGACAAATCCAATCAGGTAATCTACCGGAAATATGTCATCAAGTGGCATTTTTAGCTCACCTGAGCACGAAGTGCTCATGGTGAGCTATTGTGATCGTGCTGTGTCCGTCGTCCGTCGTCCGTCGTCAACTTTTTACCTTGTGTACGCTCTACAGGCCACAGTTTTGGTCGGATACTCATGAAAGTTGGTCAGGATGTTTGTCTCGATAAAATCTTGGACGAGTTCGAAAATGGGTCATGTGGGGTCAAAAACTAGGTCACTAGGTCAAATCTTAGAAAAACCTTGTGTACGCTCTAGAGGCCGCATTTTGAGTCGGATACTCATGAAAGTTGGTCAGGATGTTTGTCTCGATGATATCTCGGACGAGTTCGAAAATGGGTCATGTGGGGTCAAAAACTAGGTCACTAGGTCAAATCTTAGAAAAACCTTGTGTACGCTCTAGAGGCCGTATTTTGAGTCTGATACTCATGAAAGTTGGTCAGGATGTTTGTCTCGATGATATCTCGGACGAGTTCGAAAATGGGTCACGTGGGGTCAAAAACTAGGTCACCAGGTCAAATCTTAGAAAAACCTTGTGTACGCTCTAGAGGCCGCATTTACAGTCGGATACTCATGAAAGTTTGCCAGGATGTTTGTCTGGATGATATCTCGGACGAGTTTGAAAGTGGGTCACATGGGGTCAAAAACTAGGTCACCAGGTCAAATCTTAGAAAAACCTTTTGTACGCTCTAGAGGCCACATTTTCAGTCGGATACTCATGAAAAATGGTCAGAATGTTTGTCTGGATGATATCTCGGACGAGTTCGAAAGTCGGTCACGTTGGGTCAAAAACTAGGTCACCAGGTCAAATCTTAGAAAAACCTTTTGTACGCTCTAGAGGCCACATTTTCAGTCGGATACTCATGAAAGTTGGTCAGGATGTTTGTCTGGATGATATCTCGGACGAGTTCGAAAATGGGTCACGTGGGGTCAAAAACTAGGTCACCAAGTCAAATCTTAGAAAAACCTTTTGTACGCTCTAGAGGCCACATTTTTAGTTGGATACTCATGAAAGTTGGTCAGGATGTTTGTCTGGATGATATCTCGGACGAGTTTGAAAATGGGTCACGTGGGGTCAAAAACTAGGTCACTAGGTCAAATCTTAGAAAAACCTTTTGTACGCTCTAGAGGCCACATTTTCAGTCGGATACTCATGAAATGTGGTCAGGATGTTTGTCTGGATGATATCTCGGATGAGTTTGAAAATGGGTCACATGGGGTCAAAAACTAGGTCACTAGGTCAAATCGTAGAAAAACCTTTTGTACGCTCTAGAGGCCACATTTTCAGTTGGATACTCATGAAAGTTGGTCAGGATGTTTGCCTGGATGATATCTCGGACAAGAACGAAAATGGGTCATGTGGGGTCAAAAACTAGGTCACTAGGTCAAATGTTAGAAAAACCTTTTGTAGGCTCTAGAGGCCACATTTTCAGTCCGAAACTCTTGTAAGTTGGTCAGAATGTTTGTCTTGATGATATCTCAGACAGGTTTGAAAATGGGTCAGTGGGGGTTAAAAACTAGGTCACCAGGTCAAATCTTAGAAAAACCTTGTATATGCTCTGGATGCCACATTTTCAGTCCAACACTCTTGAAAATTAGTCAGAATGTTTGCCTTTATAATATCTTGGATGAGTTTGAAAATGGGTCATGTTGGGTCAAAAACTGGGTCAATAGGTCAAATGTTATAAACACCTTTTGTATGCTCTGGAGGACACATTTTCAGTCTGATACTCCTAAAACTTGTTCATAATATTTGTCCTGTTGATACCTTGAATGAGTTTGAAAATGGGTCATGTGGAGTCAAAAACTAGGTCAATGGGTCAAATATTAGAAAAACCTTGTGTACACTCCAGAGGCTACATTTTCTGCCTGATACTCTTCAGACTTGGTCAGAATGTTTGTTTTGGTGATGTCTCAAAAGTGTTTGATGATGGGTAATGTCTGATAAAAAACTAGGTCACTGGGAAACTAGATAGTGCATGTTTGGTCAATAAACTCAGGTGAGCGATTTCAGGGCCATCATGGCCCTCTTGTTTTGATATGGATTAGTCTGAAAACTTTGTTGTATTGTAAAGAGTTAACCCTTTACTGTACGTAAAAATTTTAGAACCTTCCATAATGAAGGAATTTACTGATGGCAATGTAACTGTTTTTCTGTTTTGATAGCATCTGTCCTAGATTAGGTTGAAAACATTGTGAGAAAAGGAGAAAATGCTGGTTACCAGCATTTTCTCCTTTTCCATAATCTTTTCAAAAGCTTTCTTTCTTAAGGTTGTTAAAACTTGAGATTATGTGGAAAAGAGTTAAAAGTATAATAATTTTGCTAATAATCTATTTTCAAATTCTATTCCCATAGAGAGCATTCCAAGAACTAACAAAACAAAGGCGAAGAAGGAACCCGAAACACCGAAGGAAGAGGAGAAATCAACAGCTTCGTCTGATTTGTATGACATATCTTACCTCCCTTGGTTGAAGAGATCGTCCAAGAAATCGTTGCCCCCAGAAACTCAAAAAGACAACAACAATCTAGCAAATATTGGTCAGAAATTGTCAATGACTAAGGATAGTGTTGCCGATGTTGCCTCGGATATGTTGTCGTCGACAAAAGAGGTAATTATTGCGGTACTTTCTAAGTTTGATATTGTATGGTGTATACATAGTCGGTGAAGGGTCTTGTCTGGTATAGTTGACGTAATTATACCCCCCACCTGTGAAGTCTAGGTGGGGTATACTGGTTTCACAATTTCTGTCTGTTCATCCAACTATCTGTCCATCAATCTGTCTGTCGGTAGACTTGCCCAAACTCTAAAGCTGTAAGACTTAGGATCATGAAACTCTATACAAGTGTTACTTGTATTCGGAGGGGATACCCCGTCAATTTCGGGTCATGTCGGTCAGAAGTCAAGGTCATAGATGAAATTCCAGATAGAGGGAGTGATTCTGATTTCATGTTTAAAAATTTTAGTTATTCTTCTCAAAACCCTATGTTATGAGTACTCATTAGAATCGTCTCATTGAGACGATTCTAATGAGTACCCACAACATAGGGTTTGAAAGAGAAATAAAGGAATTAGAATGCCATCACACTCTCTTATCTGGAGCTCTGAAATTTATTAGAAAATCATTTCCATGCTCAAATGCAATAGCTTTTTGACCTAGGGCTCTGAAACTTTATACAAGTGTAACTCGTGACCTACAGAGTGCCTTATTGTTTCTTTGGTCACATGGGTCAAAGGTCAAGGTTACTAATGATTTTTGTTTGGAAAATTATTTCCATTCTCTGATTGCACTGCTTCAGTGACAAGGTGCTTGTGGGAGGTATTTGTCAAATTTGTGACAGTTCTAGTTACATCTTATAGATGACAGTTTTCTTAGCCAACCTTTCATGTATATAAACCTCTGCCTAAGGACAAAATTTCTGATAGATCCAAATCCAAAAGCATATGCTGACACTATATGAAATTATAGGGAAAACGATGGCATCCACAAGGTTTTCAGAACCATTTATACTTGGGATTGTGTGGTAAAGACTTTGAAAATGCTAAAGTATTGCCCTAGCTCTAGCGTTATCTGCAGTTTCATGGAAATACTGTAATATTTTCTTGTATGTGTTATTACTAAGATATTTGATTAGGCTTGTTGTTGACTGTCAAAAGGAGCCCACAATACAACGGCAGGTCAATCTTAAAATATTTTTGACACAGTTATTCCCCTTCTTGGAAATCATTTCAGGAGTAAACAACATTGAAAAGAAGAAAATACTGGTTACCGGCCTTTTCTCCATTTCTTACAATAGTTTTACCTTTTCAAAGTCAAACCTTATACTTTCAGTCTAGAATGATTTATCATCTGCAGATGCTTACAATATGGACAAGTTTAAGAGTTTGTTACCTTATAAGGAGTTAGAAAAATTTAGACTGGTCCAAATTGAGAGCAATAATTGCATATGACAAATAGAATGTGTTTCAAGTAATGGAATTTTTATCTTAAAAAAGTATTGTAGGAAAAGGAGAAAATGGAGGTTACCAGCATTTTCTCCTTTTCCAACAAACCCCTTTGTATTGGGTTTGTTAAAATTTAAGGATTGTATGTGAACTGAAGAGGTTTAACATATTTATGACAAATTGATTTACAATTGAAACTGAAATATATGGTTTACAAGTGGATGTATATGAACAATTAATCTGAACTAACAAATTAACAGCTAACAGAAATCGACAAAAGTATCGCAGCTATGGATAAAATGCTAGAAGACTTGGAGTCAGATGTATACTCTGTCGAATCTGACGGGTCTGCAGACCTTGAGAGAAATTCCCGGCTAGTTTCCACACTTCCACACCATTCCTCTATAATACTGTATAATAACTATTTAGAGGTGGTGAGTTAATGTTTGCTGCTTGCTGATAGTGTGCTTTTGTGTGAGAGGTGTCATGATAAATGTAAATCCTTAAATGGCTTGATGTGACTTATGACACTTTTACTGTCAATATTTTTCTTTTCTACACCATTAGTTCCATGGGTAAACAAAAATCAGTGGCAGCGTAAATGATATACATGTACAAGTAAAGGCATTTACCTTTAACCCTTTACCAAACAATCCCTGGTGGTGTCCGTGGTTGTGAGGTAGAGCATCAGCCTCATAACCTAAAGGTCCTGAGTTCAATACCCAGGAGCGGGTGTCAACTTTAGGATTTTTCTTTGGCCCACACATTCGGCGCGAGCACTGGTGTAGTTCCCAGGAAGCAGAATCGAGAGAGATTAGTATAAGTTGTAAGAACTTGTTTCTCAATCGATGTAAAATGAATATGTTTAACAATCCCTGGTTTTTATGAACCTGAGATAGATGCCTGTTGAAAATATTGTGGGGAAAGGAGAAAATGCCAGTATTATCTTAGTTTCCCACACTGTTTTCAAACCTGCTGGAAACAAATTTATCAAAGTTATCAAAATGAAATTTCATGTTTATGACAATTATCAAAGTAAAATTCCAACTTTATTATGGCAGCTCCACAATGCTAGATTTGTTATCATTTCATTTCAGTGTATTTTTTGCTATTTGCTGTTCTAAATTTTTTTCACAGTCACTGTAGATATGCTATGAGATACTAGGATTTTTGTAGGGATGTATCTGTAGACACTAGAGAAAGTGCTTTGAAATTTCACCAGACAACATTCCCATGACATAGATCAGTACAATATTCAAATAATCAGAAAAGGTTACTTAACTCTTTACCACACGACAAAATGTTAGACTGGTTCAAATTGAAAGCATTTGCAGACGACAAAATACAGGTGACTGAAAAATTGAAAGTTGTTCTGGGAAGGGTAGAAAACACTGTTGGAAAAGGAGAAAATGCTGGTTACCAGCATTTTCTCCTTTTCCTACAGTGTTTTCAAAAGGCATCTTTCTCAGGGGCGTCAAAAGTAGGGATTGTGTGGTAATGGGTTTAGTATTTACCAAATGACAAAAATTTCGACATGTCCAAATTAACCCTTTCCCAAACAACAAATTTTAGACTCTTCCAAACTCAAAGAGTTTGCAGGCGACAATTTCAAATTTGTTGAAAATGGCAGAAAATCCTCCAAATGGGTAGAAAATACTGTGGGAAAAGGAGAAATTGCTCGTTACGAGCAATTTCTCCTTTTCCTACAGTGTTTTCAAAAGACTTGTACTGCAGACACGTACAAAGAAAGGCTTGTTTGGGAAAGGGTTAAAAGCATTTGCAGCCTTCAAGGGCAATTGTTACATTTTTAGCAAGATTTGATTTTGTCTTTTGGTAATTTTTTTTAAAATGGCCGAGTCTAAAATTTTGTTATCTAGCAAAGGCTTGAGTTATCATGATTATGCTAGGATACACATATCACTGCATTACTTTCTGCTGTTGTAGATATTTTCACATATTGCTTGTAATAATAGATGTATAATTTCTCTAAAAGCTTTTTTTTAATAATAGGAATTGGCTTGAATATTGCACAAAACAGTATGTCAACTCCTGACCAAATTACAAAATTTTAAACTGGTCCAAATTCGAAGCATTTGAGACGACAAAATTAACGTGACTTACAAATTGAAATCTGTCTCCAGCTGGGTAGAAAACATTGTTAGAAAAGGAGAAAATGCTGGTTACTAGCATCTTCTCCTTTTCCCACGATGTTTTCAAAAGGCTTCAATCTCAGGGTCATGAAAACCAGGGATTATTTGGTAAAGGGTTAAATAGTGTGTTAGACACAGAGACATTAGAATAATTGATGAACCTTTCATCACACAATTCTGAATTTGAACAACGTTGCAAAAGAAGGCTATTGAAAACATTATTATCACATTTTACTAAAAAGTTGTAAGATATCTTTTTTATATCTGGATTTATCTTTCAGCCTTTACCACTTGACCTAGAGTTTTAACGCCCTTTAAACATTGAGGGAAAAGGAGAAAATGCTGATAATCAGTTTTTTCTCCTTTTCTCACATTGTTTTTTCCCCTTCCAAAAACAAATTTCAATTCTTTAGTCACATTTATTTTGTCGTTTTGTTAAGAGTTCATAGTTCAGTTTGATGCTTTGAACTCGAGCATTTGATGGCACTTACCATTGTGGTTAAGCATTAAACAGTTGAGTGATGCTTTGAACTTGAGCATTTTATGGCTTTTACCACCATGGTTAAGCATTAAATAGTTAGGTTTGATGCTTTGAACTTGAGCATTTGATGGCACTTACCATTGTGGTTAAGCATTAAATAGTTAAGGTTGATGCTTTGAACTTGAGCATTTGATGGCACTTACCACTGTGCTTAAGCATAAATAGTTAAGCTTGATGCTTTAAACTTGAACTTTTGATGGCACTTACTATTGTGTTTAAGCATTAAATAATTAAGTTTGATGCTTTAAACTCGAGTATTTGATGGCACTTACCATTTTTTGTCATTTGTTTTTGTGTGTATTTCTTTGAGTGTTCATTACAATTTTGTTTGTATGACATTTCTTAAAATTTTAAATCAATTTATGTGATGATAATAGTTGTATGCAAAGCTAGAAATGCATGATCTAATTTCACATTTAACACAAAGACATGTATACTCTTCCCTTTTTTATTCGCCTGGAGGGTCGTATTATGTTATGGCCGTGGTTATCGGTCTGTCCGTTACCAATTTCTTGTGTGTGCAATTCATTGCACAGTTTTCATTATAATTAGTTCAAGCTGACCACAATCAATTTCTATGATGTGTAGTTATGCATGTGTCTCTTAAAATTTGGATATCTGTAGGCGTTCTACATTTCAACTCATCTTACTTACAAGCCTCTTAACTCTTTACCTCACAATCCCGACTTTTAATGACCCTGAGAAAGAAAGCCTGTGAAAACATTGTGGGAAAAGGAGAAAATGCTGGTAACCAGCATTTTCTCCTTTTCCCACAATGTTTTCTACCCTTTCCAACTTAAATTTCAGTTTTTGATTCTCAATTATTTTGTCATCTGCAAATGCTTTCAATTTGGACTAATCCAAAATTTATCGTTTGGTAAAGAGTTAAGGTGTATATGCACCGCTCTGCGAAGCTCGTATTCTTTCCTTGTATGAATATTTTTCTTAGAATTCCTATAGTTGTTTATTTTTCTGATTGACAAATAATTAGAGAGATACATAAATTTTGTTTGCTATCTTTCTTTAACAACAAAATTTTGGACCGAACCATTGTGAGAGCATTTGCAGAAGACATACGAGGTAGAAAACATCATGGGAAAAGGAGAAAATGCTGGTTATCAGCATTTTCTCCTTTTCCGACAGTGTTTTCAATAGCCCTGTCTTGCAGGATAGTTACAACTTTGGATTATGTTGTAAAGTTAATAGAGTACATATTTGCATTCATTTCAAGGAATTTGAGAAAATTCTTGAGGCTTTCCAGTCAGAGCTCTTGTTGAGAGCCCAGTAAGTGTTAAGCTCTACACATTTTTTTTATTTTGAAATAACATAATCTTAAATTGTTCAAACCAAATATTATTTCAAGAAAACAAAAAACTTAATCGTTTAAACGAAATACTGTTTCGAGAAGAGGAAATACCAAATCGTTGAAACGAAATACTATTTCTAGAAAAGGAAAAACTAAATTGTGAAACTGAAATGCTATTTTGATGAAACAAAAAACTATTTCAAGAAATGAAATGGGTATGTTCGGAACACTTGGTTGTCATCATCCGCTATTGCTATTTGAGATGATTGACTACACAGTGTATACGATGACAGCCAAGTATTCTGAACATCCCCCTTTTGTTTTCTGCACATTTTAGCGTTTTGTTGTCATTATTTCCAAAAAAGCATTTGGGTTTAACAATTGAGTATTTTGTTTTCTGGAAAAAATATTTCGTTTAATGGATTTAGCATTTTGTTATTTTGAAATAAAAAAATGTGTAGAGCTTGACAGCTACCAGGCTCCATACACATGCCGTAACATAAACAATATCAAAACATCAACTTTCAACTCTTTACCACACAACCCCGATTTTAACAACCTTGAGAAAGAAGCCTTTTGAAAACATTGTGGGAAAAGAGAAAATGCTGGTAAATTTTGGATTGTCTGGTATCGGGTTAAGGGTTAAAACTAAAGATAATGTGGTAAAGATTTGAACTCCATAAAAATCCCTTGTACCTTGCTGATACATTTACTTAATTTAACCCATTACCACACAGTTTCTACTTTTGACGTCCCTCAGAAAGAAGCCTTTTGAAAACACTGTGGGGAAAGGAGAAAATGCTGGTAACCAGCATTTTCTCCTTTTCCCACAGTGTTTTCTATCCTTCCCAGAACAAATTTCAATTTTTCAGTCACTTTTATTTTATCGTCTGCAAATGCTTTCAATTTGAACCAGTCTAAAATTTTGTTGTGTGGTAAAGAGTTAAATATCTTTTTTGCTTTCATTTTACAGCAGGAGGCTGCAGAAAATGTACGCAAAGTGACATCATCAGCTTTAGATTACATGGACACAACAAACTCATTTGTGACGCAAGAAAAGAACATTGGAGCCATAGCAACAAGCACACCGAGAAATTCAGAATCGGACAGGGTATTTAACCCTGATGTAGATAGTTCAAATCTGGCCTGTGATAGTGACGTTGGTATGGAAACTGTTCATGACACAAGTGAAGACTCTCACAAGAGTGAGGTCAGCTTTAGTCTAACCCCACTGTCGTCAAACGTGATGTCAACAAATGTGACACCAAAAAATGTTACTCCGTCTCAAAATGACGCCCTCAGAAAGGATTTATCCTTGTCGTCAAAGATGGTTGATAAATCTAAATCAGACACTTACGCAAAACCTGTCCCGGAATCTCGAGTAAAAAAGGCTAGTGAGGACATTGATGAAAGTCGAATTAAAACTAATGTTGTAGACACAAGTGCAAAGCCAAATGAACCAATCACAAAGTCGACAGATCCAGTAAAAGTGAATCTAGGACCTAAACGGGAAAGTAAGGAATGGTATCAAAAAGATTTTTATATCACAAACACGCCACTCATGCAGAGGAAATCTCTGGAATCGTCGCCGAGAGAGGAGAAGGAGAGAGCACACACAGAGGAAAAGGTGAGGAATCGGACTTCATGAAAATGCAAGGCCGTAGGACGGGGGGGGGCCTCTTATCTGATAGACACCAAACAGTTTCTGGCGTCACATTTCATTTTGTGTGATTTTCTGCTTTATTTTTTCTCCAAATCTCATAATTCACCACAATGTTAAACAAATTTCTTTCTATTTGGGTCCCTAGTATAAGTAGGCGGAGTATTTCTCACTGCATAACCAAACGAAATATATGTCAAATCGGGACAACAAGCCGATTCTGGAAATTTTGCCCCCCCCCCTTCAAAAATGCTTCCTACGGGCCTGAAATGTGATTGTTTTCGAGGAAAATGCTGATAAGTAGTGATGTCAATTATTTTTATATTTTCACAGGGATATGTCTAAAAGAACAAAATTTTAGACTTCTAATAACTGAGAATTCTTTTTACCAAATAGCAAAATTTTAGACTTGTCCAAATTCGAAGTATTTGCAGATGACAAAATAAATATGACTCTAAAATTGAAAGTTGATTTGGGAAGGGTACAAAATAATGTTGGAAAAGGAGAACATGCTGGTAACCAGTGTTTTCTCCTTTTCCCACATTATCCTCAAATTCACTCTCCTTCTTGGTCATTGAAAGTCAGGATTGTGTGGTATACGGTTAAAGATCTTAACACTTTACCACGCAATCCCTACTTTTGACGACCCTGAGAAAGAAGCCTTTAGAAAACATTGTGGGAAAAGGAGAAAATGCTGGTAACCAGCATTTTCTCCTTTTCCCACAGTGTTTTCTACCCTTCACAAGACAAATTTCAAATTTTCATTCACTTTTATTTTGTCGTCTGCAAATGCTTTCAATTTGGACAAAATTTTGTCGTTTGGTAATGAGTTAACAAAGATTAAATGCTTTCAATTAGGAGGATTCTAAAATTTCATGATGTGTTAGAGGATGTGTGAAATGAAAAAAAAAAAATTTTTTCAGATTTACCTAACCGCCAATACTGTGTACAACCTAGAGAACAAAGTACAAACATTGCAGGACAAGATGCGAGCAGTCAATGCTTTATCTGAACAGGAAAAAATGTCCAAACTGGAGAACCAAGTAGCCAAAACAGCAGCACAGGTCACTAGCACAGAAAAACAGGTACTGTGAAACTTTCTTGGTAGCCTTAACTCTTTCCTGAACTATCTTTGGTATTCACGACCCTGAAAAAGAATAATTAGAAAACATTATGGGAAAAGGAGAAAATGCTGTTAAACAGCATTTTGTCTGGTAAACAGCATTTTCTCCTTTTCCTGCAATGTTTTCTACCTTTCCAGAACAAATTGCAATTTTTGATTTGCATGCATTATGTGGTCTGCAAATGCTTTCAATTTGGACCAGTCTTAATTTTTGACGTTTGGTAAAGAGCCTATCTATTTTAACTCATTACCAAAGGACAAAATTTTAGACTGGTCGAAATTGAAAGCATTTGCAGACGACAAAATAAAGGTGACTGAAAAATTGAAACTTGTTCTGGAAAGGGTAGAAAACACTGTGGAAAATGGAGAAAATGCTGGTCACCATCATTTTCTCCTTTTCCCACAGTGTTTTAAAAAGGTTTCTTTCTCAGGGGCAACAAAATTAGGGATTATGTGGTAATGGGTTAACTCTTTACCACACAACAAAGTACAGATTTGTCCCAGTTGAAAGGACTTGCAGACAGAGTTTAAATGTTGCTAAGATGATGGAATTGGTCTTTGATAGTGTAGAAAACATTGTGGGAAATGGTAAAAATGCTGGTCACCAGCATATTTAGTTTGGCTGTTTACGGAGCAAACAAGGAGTTGCTGTTGTAGCCCAGGGCCCATATTCACCAATTATTCTTAAGAACGTTCTTTGTCTTATTCTCCAGAATTTTCTGCATTTGTAAGTAACACAACTTCTAATTGGCTAAACCATTCGGTTTAGCCAATCAGAAGTTGTGTTTCTTACAAATATAGAAAACCTTAGAGAATAAGACTAAGAATATTCTCAAGAATGGTTGGTGAATACGGGCCCTGATGTCATTATCTGCATCTTTGTCTCTGTCCTGCAGATCTCCAGAGAAAGGGAGAGATTTTGATTTAAAAATCGAAGATATGAATTACTCTGCACCAAACTCTTTGTTATGGGTACTCATTAGAATCGTCTCAAGGAGACGATTCTCATAAATACCAACAACATGAGGTTTGAAAGAGAAATATGTGTAATAGGTTTAGAATACCATCACTCCCTCTTATCTGGAACTCTGTATTTTAAACTTGGACAAGTTCTTTGTTGTCAAAAGAGAAACTAAACAGCAAGGGCATATAACTTTCAAAGGATTTTATGACACAGTAATGTCCTTTTTATTGAATCAAAAGTTTTACTGAATATCAAGGTCTTGCAGCCAAGCCTTGGCACTTACTTGCAGTGCTCTTGCTCTCGTTTTCCTGCAATGAAATTGTTTTTATGAGAGTTCCACTTTTAATTGTATTAACAGGTGAAAGATGTTGAAAAGTCAGTCACAAAGCTAGTAGAGCCCAAAACAGGTCCTATAAAACCCTCTTCAACCAAATCAAAACAGGCCCCGACAGCCCCTGTGAAACAACAGACTCAAGTACCCCATATAAAACTGCAAGCCCCTCCACCCCCAAAGCCAGAGCCCACATTCCTAAAAGGTATGTATGTGTACCCTCATATTTTGGACAAATAATAGCTTTTTATTTTACACTTTTTGGTTGTTTATTAACCCATTACCACACAATCCCTACTTTTGATGCCCCTGAGAAAGAGGCCTTTTGAAAACACTGTGGGAAAAGGAGAAAATGCTGGTACCAGTCTCCTTTTCCCACAGTGTTTTCTACCCCTCCCAGATCAAATTTCAATTTTTCAGTCACCTTTATTTTGTCGTCTGCAAATGCTTTCAATTTGGACCAGTCTAAAATTATTTTCTTGTGTGGTAAAGAGTTAACAAACAGTGGTGGATTACTGTTTGATATTTCATGATGAAGACAGGTTAAACAATACTCATTTCATATTTTCTGACTCTTCAGTTGAAGGGGAAAACAGCAGTTCTAGCTTTCAACTAGAGGGAAACATGACATTATTTATCTGCATTTACATTACATTAAATTTCTTGCACATTAACTCATTACCAAACGACAAAATTTTAGTCTTGTCCAAATTGAAAGCATTTGCAGACGACAAAATAAAAGTGACCGAAAATTTGAAATTTGCTTCAGGAAGGGTAGAAAACATTGTGAGAAAAGGAGAAAATGCTGGTTACCAGCATTTTCTCCCTTTCCCACAACGTTTTCTAAAGGCTTGTTTCTCAGGGTCGTCAAAAGGGATTGTGTGGTAATGGGTTAACCCTTTAGCAGACGTCAAAATTTTAGCCTTGTCCAAATTGAACGCATTTACAGACAACAATTTCAGTGTGGCTCAAATGGTGTCATTTTTCTTTGATAGAGTAGTAAACATTGTGGGGAAAAAAAAAAACGACAAAATGCTGGTTAGCAGCAGTTTCTTCTTTTCCCACAATGTTTTCAAAAGGTGTAGTTTAAACATATTTATTTCACATCGATTGAGAAACAAGTTCTGACAACTTGTACTAATCTCTTCTCAATTCTGCTTCCTGGGAACTACACCAGTACTCGCACCAAATGTGTGGGCCGATGAAAAATCCCAAAGTTGACACCAGCTCCCGGGAATCGAACTCGGGACCTTTCGGTTACAAGGCCGACGCTCTACCTCACGACCACAGACATCACAAAAGGTTTCTATTGCTGGAGCATCGAAAGTTTGCATTGTGTGGTAGAGGGTTAAGCAATATTGTGATGCGCTGCATTGGTGTGTGTGTTGGGGAGGGGGGACGGTTTAACTCTTTACCACACGACAAAATTTTAGACTGGTCCATATTGAAAGCACTTGCAGACGACAAAATAAGGGTAACTGAAAAATTGAAATTTGTTCTGGGAAGGGTAGAAAACACTATGGGAAAAGGAGAAAATGCTGGTTACCAGCATTTTCTCCTTTTCCTACAGTGTTCTCAAAAGGCTTCTTTCTCAGGGGCGTCAAAAGTAGGGATTGTGTGGTAATGGGTTAAGCCCTGAGGGAATTACTAAAAACCACTCAACTGAATTTTGAGGAAAGGCCATACAAAAAGTAGGTTAGAAGCATGAAACAAATATATAATTTTTTGTCATTGTACAATTGAAATTTATTTCATCTCATGAACTTCATTGGTAATACATATAGTTTCACAAGTGGCACCGAGCCCCAGTTGCTCAGTCGGTAGCGTGCAGGGCTTGAAAACACAGGGTCCAGTGTTCAAACCCTGGCTATCTACTGGATGAAATAATTCTTCAGCTTTTTGCCGAAAAAGAAAAAAAAACAAATATCCTCTATTTATTTCTATAATTTTTTTTCAGGTGACACAAAAGAGCAAGATATTCCTGAGAGCCGGACAGAGTTTAACGAAGAATATGGTTCTGGGTTCGAGCTTCCAAGTGTCAGTAGATTGAAAGCCATGTTTGGGCAGGATCAGGCAGATCAGGATAGCTCCTTCAAGAGGGTAGGTGTTGGAGTAAAAAGTAACATTATTTGCCAAGATTATTTCTTTGGCAAAAAAGCTTGATGCATGATATCTTATAGGCATCTTTCTATACAAACAAAAAAATTCTCCATTTTATGCTTTAATTGGTACCACAGAATGTGGACTTTTAGGAGGACGGCTTTTGAAAACATTGTGGCTTTTGTAAACATTATGGGAAAAGGAGAAAATGCTGGTACCCAGCATTTTCTCCTTTTCCCACAATGTTTTCTACCCATTTTCGATTTGTCATAAGCAAAGGCTTTTAATTTGGGTAAGTTTAGAATTTATGTTTGGTAAAGAGTTAACTCTTTAACCCATTACCACACAATCCCTACTTTTTACGCCCCTGAGAAAGAAGCCTTTTGAAAACACTGTGGGAAAAGAAGAAAATGCTGGTAACCAGCATTTTCTCCTTTTCCCACAGTGTTTTCTACCCTTCCCAGAACAAATTTCAGTTTTTCAGTCACCTTTATTTTTTCGTCTGCAAATGCTTTCAATTTGGCCCAGTCTAAAATATTGTCGTTTGGTAATGGGTTAATTATTGACTTAGTTGTATTTTTACCCTGTACCACACAATTCTGTGTTATAACAAACCGTGGGAACAAGGCTTTTGGAAACATTATGGAAGAAGGAGAAAATTTTGGTGTTGAAAGAATCTGCAGATGACCAAATTCAAAAGTAATTCAGATGAATTGAAATTCTCTGACAGACATTCCAGCATTTTCTCCTTTTCCTACAATTTTTTCAAAAAAGCTTCTTCCAGAAGTTTGTCAAAACATGGGACTTTTTGGGTAGAGAACTGAATGAGAGAATTAACAAAGTACAGGTATGTCTATTATTATGTATTTGGTACAGATTATTATCTAGACCTAATTGATTTTTTTTTTTCACAAATGTATGATTTAGGTACAAGATTTTGCGGTGAGCATATTTTGCAAAGAAATAGATGTGTTTTTGATATTGTAGTTTTGAAGAATGTCTGTGTAACTCTCTTGTCTTATTTCTACACGTATACCATGTTCTTCCATTGTTAAATGAATATTATGTAGGGTAGTAAATGTCTGATGTGCTTTGTCTCTTTTAACCTTTACGAAAGAATCCCTGCTTTTTATGACCCTGAGGTACAAGTCTTTTGAAAAAATTGTGGGAAAAGGAGAAAATGCTGGTAACCAGCATTTTCTCCTTTTCCCAAAATGTTTTCTACTCAGCTAAAGTCATGTTTTAATTTTTGAGTCACATTTATTTTGTTGTCTGCCAATGCTTTCAATTTGGACAAATCTGAAATTTTGTAGTAAGGTAAAAAGTTAAATGGGTGTAGGACAAAAGCCCACTGGACAGCCCACTTGGACCTAAGCCCTTGAGGACAGTGACCCACGAGGACCTAAGCCCTTGAGGACAATTGTCCAATAGGACATAAGTCCTTGAGAACAATAGCCCAGTAGGACATACACCCTTGAGAACAATAGCCCACTAGGACAAAAGCCCTTGAGGACAATAGCCGACTTGGACATAAGCCCTTGAGGACAATAGCCCACTAGAACAAAAGTCCACTGGACAATAGCCCACTTGGACATAAGCCCTTGAGGACAATAGCCCACTAGAACAAAAGTCCACTGGACAATAGCCCACTTGGACATGTGCCCTTGAGGACAATAGCCCACTAGGACATAAGCCCTTGTGGGCAAAAGCCATCTTAGATGCATATGCATAATAATGCTATTGTGTAATAAATAAATAATTATTCTTGAATATAAGTATTCAAAAAGCAATGTAGACTTTTTTCAGACATTTATGTTCATAAAATTAGCAGATCCAAATTCAATAGATTTTTATGAGGTATTCATAGAGCATTTTGATATGAAGATTGGATTTATAACTACTAACAAAGGACTGAATTTGTATTCAAAATATATAGATTTAGATATTATTTTCTCATGAAATTGATAAAATTTATTTTTTTTTTTAAAGATTTGTTGGTAAGCAGTGGGCTATTGTCCTCTCTTCCAAAACCAGCAGTTGGCTGTTGTCTAGTGGGATATTGTCCAGTGGACTATTGTCCATTCCCAAAGTAAAATGTGTATTTTGATGAATCTGTGTAAAACTTTTCCACCCATATAACTGTTATGCTTTTTGATCTTGTTTGTAGAGCATCCTTGTTTGTAAACTCCAGTAGCATAACTCTTTTACCAAGGGATAGTATTTTAGACCCATGCATGTTTTGAGTTTGTTGCAGACGACAAATTCCATCAAAGGCAAATCCTTTCAGCTAAATTCTGTCAAAGGCAAATCCTTTCAGCTAAGCAATATTAATTTTATTTTGTTGGCTGCAAAGCTTTCAATATGGACAGGTCTCAATATTTTGCCTTCTAGTAAAGATAACCTTTTACCAAGCAACACATTTTAGATCAACTGAAATTGAAAGCATTTACTTTAGACTCATTAAATGTGTCTTGAATGATGGGATATGCCTTTATAAAGCATAGAAAACATTATGGGAATAGGAGAAATGCTGGTGACATGCTAGTCACCAGCATTTTCTCCTTTTCTCTCCTTTTCTTTTTTCATAGATATTCTTCCTTGGAGTCATTGAATGCTGGGGTTGTTTGGTAAAGAGTTAAAAATTTATGTATGTTCTGTTCTGTTCTGTTCTGTTACAATGGTGCTCCCATTTCAGGGTAATGATCCTTTGAGCCAGGAACCAGTATGTTTTTGTTCATAGATTAGTTTCCACACCTTAGTACAAAGCCTGATTCCCTTCTTTTGAATAATTGGCTTTTATAATTTATCATTTGAAAAAAAAAATGCAGTAAGCTGCAAAATTGGATAAAGGAAAGCATTCTAGCCAGCTTGCAAATATTTTTCTAACTCTTTACCATACATTTAAATTTTTTAATTGTTCAAAGTGAAAGCATTTGGCACAAGCAACCAAAGTGTGGCTTTAGTAATAAGATAGGTCTGTGATTGAGTAGAAAATATGGTTGGAAAAAGGAGAGAATAGTTGTTACCATTTATAGTGTTTACAAAAGCCTTTTTGATCAGGGTCATTAAAAGCTAGGATACCATAGTAAAGAGTTATTCTCTAAACTATTAGAAATTGATGTAAAAATTAAATTGATCAATTAAAAAAAATGAAATGACATTTTATGTTTATATAGAAAGATGTCATAATTGTGATGTTGATTATGATATTTACTGCATGTCTACAAAACTTACGAGTTATGTTGACAACAACAAGTCAGCTGTAGGAGGTTTGAATCAGGCTTTTACAAAAGGCTTACACTTTGCCGTAGTGTGTGTAGTGTGTGTATTTAGTGCAATTTTATTGGCTACTCTCGGCTTTGTTTTGATTGTGCTTCTTTCATTTTTGGCTTTGTTTTGATTGGATATTTTACATAGAATTTAGTTTTGTTTTGATTGGCTAATTTTACACTTAGATATGATTTTGTCTGACATCTTCTAATATGACAAGAATATAAGAATGGTTTTCAGTAATAAGACTGTTAAGATCTATTTTAACCATTTACCAAACAACAAAATTTTAGACTGGTTCAAACTGAAATTGTTAATAGAGGACATATTGAACTGTGCACAGATGTTTAACTCCTTACCACACGACAAAATTTTAGACTGGTTCAAATTGAAAGCATTTGCAGACGACAAAATAAAGGTGACCGAAAAATTAAAATTTGATCTGGGAAGGGTAGAAAACACTGTAGGAAAAGGAGAAAATGCTGGTTACCAGCATTTTCTCCTTTTCCTACAGTGTTTTCAAAAGGCTTCTTTCTCAGGGGCGTCAAAAGTAGGGATTGTGTGGTAATGGGTTAAATTTATCTCGAAGAGGGAAGAAATATTGAGGGAAAATGAGAAAAAACTGCTATCCAATATCAGTATTTTGTCCTTTGCTACAATGTTTTCACAAGCCTTCTGTATCAGAGACTTTATAAGACTGTTCAGGAAAGGTTAATTAACTCGTTACCAAACGACAAATTTATAGAGTGGTCCGAATTGAAAACATTTGCAGATGACAAAATAAATGAGACTGAAAAATCCAAATTTGATTTGGTAAGGGTAGAAAACATTGTGGGAAAAAGGAGAAAATGCTGGTTACCAGCATTTTCTCCGTTTTCAACAATGTTTTCATAAGGCTTCAAACTCAAAAGTCATCATTGTGTGGTAAAGGGTTAATTATCTGTATTAAAATGTAAATACAGAAATCTTTGAAACAAGATTGGCTAGAAAAAAGTCAAATGCTGATATTTTTACATGAATATTAGCTGTTAATCCTCTATCAAGACTTCAGTTTTAGATTACCTTGGGTAAATATTTGCAATATATGTGTGAGAATTTGTGGGCAGGTGTACGACGTATGGCCTTCTGGTGCCCATGTACATATTAGTAACTTTTGCTAAGAAGAAAAGTACTTTTTAAATTTACATACTGTGAAAAATTTATTGATATTTGTTATTTTCAGTTCTTTTAAATGAATTTAAATGGTAAAGTTTGTTGCTATTAACCCAAATTCTCATTGACAACCATTATACTTACCCATTATCAATTTTAACAAAATCAAGATGGGAGACAAACAAGCTTTTGTATATTCTTTTGTCATGATTATTTTCATTGGCTTCCCCTTTTAACATAATACGTCTAGGGTCAGCACTGTGATTGATTTATCTTGTATTTCTTTGTAATTGCCACTAGTTGCCCTCAGAGGAGGGTTAGTAATGGTACTGGGGATAGTGCATGATTAAGGATCAAACCCACTCTATGAATGGTTTGTTTAGTTTGACTACCGTAATTAACCCTTTGCCAAATGACAAGGACTAATTAACTCTTTGCAAAATGACAACGTTTTATACTTGTCCAAATTGAAAGCATTTGCAGATGACAAAATACATGACAACTAAAAAATTGACAGTTGTGTTGGGAAAGGCAGATAAACATTGCAGGAAAAGGAGAACATGCTCCCTTTCCCACAATGTTTTCAAAAGACTTCTTTTTTACGGGGTAGTTAAAAATAGGGTTTGTATGGTAAAGGGTTAAATACTTTTTCAAAAATGGAGGAAAGTTAAATATGTGAATGGGAACCCTAAGATAACTGATTTATTTGACAACAATATGATTGTTTTGTTTGTCACCCTTGTATAATAAGTATTCAAGTAGCTATTAAGTAACATGTCATTAACATAGCTTTGACCAACTACAGTTGGAACTGTAATAGAAGTGAAAAGGTTCAGATCAGATTGTACAGGGTATGCAGCCTGATCTTGATTCTACAGTATTTTAATATTGAGTATTCTTGTCAAGATACCATGAATTCAACAGAAACTAAGCCATTGTGGCAGCCAAAATGTTCATTTCCTTCTTCTTTTTCCTGTACAATTAAATTTTGTTCTTTGTCTTATAATAGAATTTTTTTAAATTTAGTTAGTTCATGTAAAAAAATAATACAACTACTTAATTTAATGATATAATTAAGTACTATTCAAATTTCATTCTATGCACCTGTATCTATTTTATTATTTAGGAAATAATCTTCTTTCTGTCATGGTTTATTGTTCAATAAACCACAGTTGTGAGTTATGAGGCACAGTAAATGATTTCTGAGGGTGATAGCCCAAGTGGTTAATTCATTGCACCACATAACTCACAACATGGTTCACTGAACAATAAACCACAATAGAAATAAGATTTTTACAATTCTAACATGACCAACTCTTAATGAAAAGAAAACAAATTCATGCTTATAGTAAAATTGCAGATGCAGATTACATTCCATTGAATAACTTGTATATGCTTACTTTGCACAGAATGTCGTCACACTGTACAGAATGATGTCACTCTACGTAGAATAACAGATTTTACCATGCTTTGGTTGCACTGTGTTTATAGAGCTGAATTCCTGTGTCATGTTAGAATAGATAATAATTAATTTATATTTACTCCATTAATCAAAGTACACCCATGGAAAATATCGGTATATTTATTACTGTATACAGTGTGTGGGTGATAGTAATAAACATGTAGATAGAACAGTTTGAACCTGATTCTATACATATAATCTGGGTTTATGAGGACTGTATATTTGCTGTTGAAAGAGGTCATGACCCTACAGTTAGCACGGAAAGAGTTAACTTCTTAACGAACAACAAAATTCTTGACTGAACCAAACTGAAAGCGATAAATTCGTAGACATGAATATTTGTAATTTCGATAGGGTAGATCTAGAAAACATTTTGAGAAGCTGGGTACCTATGTTCTCAAAAGTCTTTCTCCTCAAGGTCACAACAACTGTGGATTGTCTTGTTATGGATTAACTCTTTACCATGCAATCCCGACTTTTAACGACCCTTTGAAAGAAACTTTTTGAAAACATTTTGGGAAAAGGAGAAAATGCTGGTAACCAGCATTTTCTCCATTTCCCACAGTGTTTTCTACCCTTCCCAGAACAAATTTCAAACTTTCAGTCAATGTTGTCGTCTGCAAATGCTTTCAATTTGGATCAGTCTGTAATTTTATCATTTGGTAAGGAGTTAAATTATCAAATACAACCTTAGTGCTTTAGCTAGCTCATAACTCTGTACCAAACAACAAATTTGCAGCTCTGTACAAACCGCAAGCATTTGCAGACAAAATAACATGTGGTACAAATGATCATGTTACATTTGAAATAAGGGAAAACAGTGTGGGAAAAGGGAAATTACTGGTTACAGCATTTTCTCCTTTTCACGCAATTTTTTTCAAAAGCTATCCATCTGAAAGTCATTAAATTTTGGGGATTTTGTAGCAAAGGGTTAGTTCTTTACCAAACAATAGTTTTCGATTCATAGATTCTGAAGCATTTGCGGACGTCAAATCCAGTGTTGCTCTAAATATGGAATTTGCCTTTGGAAAGATATAAAACATAATGGAAAAAGGAGAATATGCTTTCAACCAGCATTTTTGTCCTTAACTCTTTACCAAACGAAAAAATTATGGACTAATCCAATTTGAAAGCATTTGCAGACAACAAAGTCAATGTGAATCAAAAATTGATTCTTGATTTTGGGAGGGTAGAAAACATTGTGGGAAAAGGAGAAAATGCTGGTTACCAGCATTTTCTCCTTTTCCCACAATGTTTTCTAAAGGCTTCTAAATCAGGGTCATTAAAAGTCGGGATTGTGTGGTAAAGAGTTAACCCATTACCACACAATCCCTACTTTTGATGCCCCTGAAGAAGAAGCCTTTAGAAAACATTGTGAGAAAAGGAGAAAATGCTGGTAACCAGCATTTTCTCCTTTTCCAACAACGTTTTCTACCCTTCACAGAACAAATTTCAAATTTTCGGTCACTTTTATTTTGTCGTCTGCAAATGCTTTCAATTTGGATCAGTCAAAAATACTGTTGTTTGGTACTGGGTTAACCTCATTACCAGAGCCCCTTTTTTACTCAGTGGTTAAAGCTGGGTTTGTGTGGTGAACGTTTAATTTTTAGCACCATGGGTCTTGTCATCTAGAGGTCAAGGTTGCTAGCATTAATTTGGTGGTTTTGTTACCATTGCAATTTTTTTTTTTCTTTTGATTTTCAAAATTTTATTTATTTCAAAGTAAGTTTGGCATAAAATTTTAAGAATTTTTGTTTTTTATAATATTTAAATGGGTTCTATAAGAATAATATAAACAGTTTCTAGATGGCAGTGCACAGCAGGTAGTAATGTCTGAACCCTTCATTTAAAATTCTGCTTTTTCAAAACCCTGGGGTGAGGCCTTTTGAAAATGCTATGGGAAATGGAGAAAATGCTCTTTTCAACACTTTTTTCTACAATGTTATCTACCCTGTCAGTTCATTTAGACCACTTTCATAATTTGTCACTTGCAGGTGCCCTCAATAAGAAAAAGTCTAAATTTGTCGTTTTGGAAGGGGTTATACCGTAGCAGACAACAGAATTTTTTTATTTCACCATGAATAATGAAAGCATTTGTAGACGCTTCAAATATGGCCTAGGTGATGGAATTTGCCTTTAAAAGTGTAGAAAACATTGTGGGAAAGGGAGAAGATGCTGGTTACCAGTACTGTCTCCTTCTCCTGCAGTGTTTTCAGTTTCTCCTTTTCCCACAATGTTTTCAAAAGCCATCTCTTCCAGGGTCATTAAAAATCAGGATTGTGTTGGAAAGAGTTAAAAGAGATTTTTATCTTTATTTTAGGTTCATAGCATCACAGCCAGAAGCGTTCCAAAAGGTCAGCTGGAAAAATTGAAAGAGACTGCATCTGATGATCCTAGGTCCCGTGTTCAAGTTGTGTCAAACCAACAGTCAAATCCTGGTCGTGCCACTGCCTTAACAACAGGCCAACAAGTAAAGTCTACTCCAACAACAGCCAAACAAGTGTTCCAGTCATCTAATTTAAACACTGATCATTCTGACATAAAGACTGTTAATTTACCAAAACAAAGTATACAAGTTTCTTCAAGCTCAAACTCAAGGTCTAACAAAGGAGAAAAAGCCAATAAAACTATGAAAGTAACACTGTCAACAAGTGGAACAAATAGACCCATCAGTCCTCACCAATCAAATTCCTCCTCACAGCATCAACAGCCAATCAATAGCTCTGTTACAAAGACTTCCTCTGTGCCATGTAAGGACCAATCACAAGGCGGGTCAGATAATGCTGTGAAATCTGGGCTTGATATAGATACACCAGATGAGCGAAAGTCTCCAAAAATCAAAACGGGTGCAATTTCTGCGATGTCAAAGTTCTGGGAGAAGCGACTGACAGAGGGCGCTGCCGATGAAGCCCCTGAGATATTAGAATATGAATGATTATGTTTGAAATTCTTTAGCCCCTTAACCCTTAACCAGAAAATGACGACTTTTGACGACCTTTGGAAAGAAGCCTTTTGAAAACATTGTGGGAAAAGGAGACAATGCTGGAAACCAGCATTGTCTCCTTTTCCCACAATGTTTTCTACCCTTTCCAAATCAAGTTCTAATTATTTATTCATACTCGTCTGTGTGAAAGCATTTGCAGTAAACAACTCAAATGTGGTTCAGATAAGAAGATTTTTATTTGATAGAGAAGGAAACAGTGTGAGAGAAGGAAAAAATGAGGGTTCACAGCATTTATTCCTTTTCCAACAATGTTACAATGTTTTCTACCTTTACCAGAAAAAAAATTCAGTATTTGAGTTACATTTTATTTTGTTGTCTGCCAATGCTTTAAATTTGGACCAGTCCAAAATTTTGTTGTTTGTAGTTTTTAGAAAAAATGTGGAAAAAGGAGAAAATAATTAAGCAAAGAAAAGCAGCAGTTGCTTGTAACAACCCTTGTCTGGCAGCATTCCTTATAATAATAAAATTTAGAAAAAAAATATGTTTTCCTTTCCAAGGTCAAATTAGTGTTTTGCAGCTTATCGGTGATATAGATCATTTTGATATGAGACGTGCAATGTGAAAAGAGCGTCGGCCTAGTAACCATAAGGTCTTGAATTCGATACCCGGGAACGGGTGTCAACTTGGGGAATTTTCATTGGCGCTCACATTTGGCACAAGTACTGGTGTAGTTCCCAGGAAGCAGAATCGAGAGGGATTAGTATAAGTTGTTAGAACTTGTTTCTCAATCGATGTAAAATAAACATGTTTAACTCTTTACCACACAGTCCCTACTTTCAATGACCACGACAAAGAAAGCCTTTGAAAACATTGCGGGAAAAGGAGAAAATGCTGGGTCATTAAAAGTTGGAATTGTGCAGTAAAGGGTTAAACGTAACTCAACAAGTGAAATTTGTTTCCAGCAGGGTAGAAAACATTATGGGAAAAGGAGAAAATGCTGGCTACCAGCATTTTCTTCTTCCCACAATGTTTTCAAAAGGCTTCTATCTCTGGGCTGTAAAAACCAAGGATTGTTTGGTAAGGGTTAAAGGATTTGGGTAATTTGTTGAATTTTTTTTTTTTTTTGGCTCACCTGAGCACAAATTCCGCAGAGAGAGCTATTGTGATAGTCTGTCGTCTGTCATCAACTTTTTACCTTGTGTATGCTCTAGAGGCCACATTTTTTGTCCGATACTCATGAAACTTGGTCAGGATGTTTGTCACGATGAAATTTCAGACGAGTTTGAAATTGGGTCATGTCAGGTCAAAAACTAGGTCACTAGGTCAAATCTTAGAAAAACCTTGTGTACGCTCTAGAGGCTACATTTTCAGTCCAATACTCATGACAAATAGTCAGAATGTTTCCCTTGATAAAATCTCGAACGAGTTTGAAAATGGGTCATGTCAGGTCAGAAACTAGGTCACTAGGTCAAATCTTAGAAAAACCTTGTGTACGCTCTAGAGGCCACATTTTCAGTCTGATACTCCTGAAACTTGTTAATAATATTTGTCTTGGTGATACCACATTTTCAGTCCGATACTCAGACAACTAGGTCAGAATGAGCTAGCTTTCTAAGGGTCACATTTTTAGTCTAATACTCTTGGTCAGAATGTTTTCCTCGATATCTCAGACGAGTTCGGAAATGGCTGATGTTGGGTCAAAAACTAGGTCACTAAGTCAAATCTTAGAAAAACCTTGTGTACGCTCTAGAGGCCACATTTTTTGTCCAAAACTCTTGAAAGTTGGTCAGAATGTTCGTCTTGATGATATCTTGAATGAGTTTGAAAATGGGTCATGTCGGGTCAAAAACAAGGTCACCAGGTCAAATGTTAGAAAAGCCTTTGTACTCTCTAGAGGCCACATTTTCAGTCCAAAACTCTTGAAAGTTAGTCAGAATGTTTGTCTTGATGATATCTCAGAAGAGTTTGAAAATGGGTCATGTTGGGTCAAAAGCTAGGTTACCAGGTCAAATCTTAGAAAAACCATTTTGTACTCGTTCTGTATACCACATTTTCAGTCTAACACTCTTGAAAATTGGTCAGAATGTTTGCCTTGATGATATCTTGGACAAGTTTGATAATGGGTCATGTTGGGTCAAAAACTAGGGCAATAGGTCAGATCTTATAAAAACTTTGTGTATGCTCTTGAGGACACATTTCAGTCTGATACTCCTGAAACTTCTTCATAATAATTGTCTTGGTGATACCTTGAATGAGTTAGAAAATGGGTCATGTGGAGTCAAAAACTAGGTCACTGGGTCAAATATTAGAAAAACCTCGTGTACGTTCTAGAGGCCACATTTTCAGCCTGATACTCTTCAAACTTGGTCAGAATGTTTGTTTTGGTGATGTCTGAAAAAAGTTTGATAATGGGTAATTGTCGGGTCCAAAACTAGGTCACTTGGTGAAATCTTAGAAAAACCTGTAGAGGCAAAATTTTCAGTCCAATAATCATGAAACTTTAGAATGTTTGTCTTATTGATATCTCAAAAGTGTTTGATAATGGGTAATGTGTGATAAAAAACTAGGTCACTGGGAAACAAGATTGAAAATGGTTCATGTTTGGTCAATAGACTCAGGTGAGCAATTTCAGGGCCATCATGGCCCTCTTGTTTATGTGTATAAATATACTCTAGGTGTTCACTGATATTAACAAAAAGTGCATTTACTAATTAAAGCCAGTATTTAATCAATGTGTAAATATTGCGTACAAAACATGTGCAAAGTGTGAACAAAATGTCTTCCAAACAACTTACAAATTTTCTTGTTTATGTTTTTGTCTTTCCATTGCGTGTTCTTTGCAAAGCCCTTGTTAAAACTTACATACTTGAATCTCTTTTTCATATCTTGTTATTAATCTTCCAGCTTAATGTAAGTGGGTTGCTCTTAGGTCGTTTGGACAGGCCTACTTGTCAGCCTGCCATTTTCCCTAAATATCTAAGTTTTTGTGTAAAAAGTAACACAACTTTTGATTGGCTAAACCAAAGATGATAGCCGATCAGATACTGTATTTTTTTTTTCTTTGAAATTTGTCAACTGGTATCCTGCTTAAAAAGTGACATCAAACTTTTGAGTGGGGAGTAAAAGACACAAATTTTTGTGTTTCAAAAGTTTTATTTAGGGAAAGATATCTCTTTAACGGACTGTGTAGATCCAAGATCAGACTGCACATTCTGTGCAGTCTGATCTTAATCTACACTGCCCAAAAATGTCCTTGAGTTGCACTTAGCATCTTGAAGGTTAAGTACCTATCTGGTTATTCTGTGTAGTCAATAAAAGATGAGATTTTTAGCGAAAGACCATCATTTCTGTAAGCTTAGATCTGGTTGCTTTCCAAAAATAAGGTTTTGTCATCGCAGTGTGTTTTTTTTTTTATGTTTTTTGAAAAACTGAGACAGTTTCCATCTCGGTTTTTAACTCTTTATCACATGACAAAATTTTAGACTTGTCTAAATTGAAAGCATTTGCAGATGACAAAATAAAGATACCAGTAACTTAAAAATAGAAATTTGTTCTTGGGAGGGTAGAAAACACTGTGGGAAAAGGAGAAAATGCTGGTTACCAGCATTTTCTCCTTTTCCCATAGTGTTTTCAAAAGGCTTCTTTCTCAGGGGCGTCAATAGTAGGGATTGTGTGGTAATGGGTTAAGAAGGGCAATGGCATACAAGTGGAGGTTGGTAACCCACAATTATCATTGCTACAGTTATGCCCCCTTTAGGAGAGCTGCAGATAGAGGGAGTGATTTTAATTTCAAAATTGGGAATATTAATTATTCTTCACTAAACTCTATGTTATAGGTACTCATTAGAATCGTCTCATTGAGACGATTCTATTGAGTACTGACAACATAGGGTTTGGAAGAGAAATAATTGATTTAGAAAACCATCACTCCCTCTTATCTGGAGGGAGTTTACTGAAATGTTTACTGAAAAGTAATTGAAGCCACATACATGTATTAGCACCTGCATGAGGCACACTGATTTTATTGTTATGATATTATTATACCTGATGCAATATTTTAGTGTACATATTTGAATACACAAATGTAAAAAGATCGTAATCTATAGATTGCACAGAGAAGTAATGAATATGTATATTTATATGTGTTAATAACATTTATTTGTATGTTGTATATTGTATATTATGTGAAATATCAAAATAATATTTCAGTACATAACTGTTATCGAAGTTTATTAAAACAGGAAAAAAAAATGTTTTTAAAAAAAGGAAAGTTGTGTTTGTTTTATTTGTAGAGCTTGTTTGACCTTCACCCTTCACTGTTTCCCACAACATATTCTACACTATCAAAGAAAGATTGCACAATTCAAGCCACATTGAAATTGTCTTCTGCAAATGAGATATAATATTTTATCACATAACCTCCCTTGTTTTCAGTGTTATATACCCATTACAAATTTTCTTATCTTATACACGTTTGATATCACAATTGTGTGACGTCGTCATTTTTGACGTCATTTTGTACGCATTTCATACAAGTAAATGGGTCTCATGGAAAATACCGCGGGTGCATTTATGAATGTCTGCATCATCTGATCTATATTTTGTGAAATATCATTATGTGACAAAAAGAATCTGACATTTGTGAACGTTTGACATAAGATTTTATTAAACTCAAGGAAAATATTATTAAGCTCGCCACTGGCTCACTTAATTACATTTCCCTAGACTCGTTTAATAAATATAGGATCTGACATGAGTGGGCTTTTGAGATAAGATAATATTAAATGAGTCTAGGGAAATGTTATTAAGCGAGCTTAATAACATTTTCTTGACGAGTTTAATAAAATCTTATCTCAAACGCCCACAATGTCAGATTCTTTTTATCACATAACGATATTTCACACAATATAGATCACATGATGCAAAAACATTCATAAATTCTATGAGACCCACTCACTGATATGAAATACATACAAAATGAGCTATATGATAGCGCACTGTTAGGATCAAGTAGCGATATGATGGCGCACTGTTACGATCAAGTAGCGATATTATAGAGCTCCCATACGATCAAGAAGCGATATGATAGCGCACTGTTACGATCAAGTAGCGATAAGATTGCGCTCCTATACGATCAAGTAGCGATATGATAGCACAATGTTACGATCAAGTAGCAATATGATAGCGCTACGATACAATCAAGTAGCTATATGATAGCGCACTGTTAGGATCAAGTAGCGATATGATGGCGCACTGTTACGGTCAAGTAGCGATATGATCGCGCTCCCATACAATCACATAGCGATATGATGGCGCACTGTTACGATCAAGTAGCGATATTAATAGCGCTCAGTTACGATCAAGTGTTGATATGACGGCGCTCCGATCGCGCTTTTGGAGGTCTACATATATATAATATATATAAGAGTGTCTGTCTCGGCTGTAATCATTTCAGCGTGGACCTGTGGTGCAGTGGTAAAACACTGGACTATCAATCCTGAGGCCCGAGGTTTGATACTCGGCCTAACCAGGACCTTTCTGAGACACCTTATGTTTCCCACCCAGCTAGAGGTGAACTGGTTCGAAACCCAGAGGTAGCCTCGGGTGTGTCGGTGCTTTACACCGGGCACGTTAAGGAACCAAGGAGGTCTAATCGAAGAAGAGCTAGGGGCTAGTATCCAGATTTCCTTGTATCTGATTCTTTTTTGCGAATGGTCCATACCATATGCATGTATGCGTCGAGCACGGAGGGACCCCTAATCATAGTCATCATATAAGCATTTTGCATTTCGAGACCACCTGGTGTAGACCTGTACAATAAATTCTTTAGTCAACTACAGTATGCCACCCGGGGAAAGGAGCGAAAGGAGCGTCAAAGCCTTGGGTCACTAACGGAGCGAAAACAGGTCGTGTAAGGTCGCAACTCCTAGCGAGGCTACGATAGTGACCATGTACAGTTCAATCGCTATCGGATCTCAATGGTCGTTTCTTGATTGCCAAGAGAGCGTCATCTGGTTTAGACTGGTTACCGCCCCTGATACACTACGTGTATAGGGACCGGTACAGGCTAAATCGAAACGGGGCGAATTCTGCCCGTATTATGCGAGGTAACTGTGCAAGTAGTAACTTAGAGTAGCGTCTCTTGATTTTTGTGTGTATGTTTTTGGTGGGTGTAAAAAGTAATAGCTATGAAAATAATTTTCGATATTACTGTCTTTTAAAGTGATTGTTTTGTGATCATAATATAATTACTTATGCATGATATCATTTCAACAAACGATAGGTGAATGTCTAAAATTTGATAGAAAAAAAATGTTAATGATTATAAGAGTACTATTTGATTATTATGTTTATAATAAAAGCTAAATTAATGAATACATGAAAAATTTTCATGTGCTGACGTTGAACTTTTACTAAAAAAAATTAACATCAAAATAACAAATGTATAATGCACAAGATTGTACTTGATAAAGCAGAAAGGGTAATAAGATAATCAATTATCTTATAAATTGAATTGTAGGTTACAATTCTCAAAGATTAAAGTCTGTTGTCCCTTTGAAGAAGCCTGAAGAGATAAGCCTAGGGGCAATAAAACACATGTGGTGTCTAATCATCATTTAATTCTCCCTTAACATTTAATTTCTTTGTTTTGTAAGGAATAAAGAAGCATGTTTCAACATTTACTAACAAGTGTTTGGGGGAAAAAATTAAAAGGGGAGAAAATTGCTTGCCGAATATTTATGTATTACTCAGTTGTTCAGATGTCTAATAGTCAAAAAATTAAATGAATAAAGAATTTAGAGAGGATTTGAAATAAAAGTATCTAATTAACCCATTACCAGACGACCAAATTTTAGACTAGTCCAAATTGAAACAAATTGCAGACGACATTTTAAAGAGCATTTAAATTGAAAATAAGTACTATATAGGGTAGAAAAATTTGTGAGAAAATTGCTTGTTACAAGTAGTTTCTCCTTTTCTCACAATGGAATGTTCAGATTTCCCTCTCCTTTTTATCTAAAAAAAAAAGATCATTCTAGATGGAAAAGGTCCTTTTATCTGAAAGTTATAAATTATGCTCTATGAATACCTGTATTCTATTATTTATTAATAACATTATAATCAAAATAAGAATGAAATAAAGTCAACAGAGCACATTGTCAGTTTACTCGATGTATGTTTCGAGCCGTTTCATTGGCCGTATCAATTATCCAATCACAGGGCACGGTACGATTAGCTTGTGCCTGTTGTAATACACGGTATACAACGGTGGCCAGTTCACATCTGGTTGTTATCTGAGCGGGAGTGTCCTCATAATCACCAATCCGGCAGCGATCTGAGGCGATCTGCGGCGCTCTGTATGAGCACACAGAGCGTCGTAGATCGCAGCCTAGTGGAATGGAGGTATAAAATTTAGTTGTGTGGTTAAAAACAGTTAGCCAAGGTGCGAATTGTCAAGAGAAGTGTGAGGAAATTTTTTTACAAGGGCCTCTCCCCCCTCTCCCCACACACACACACACTCCCCACCCCCGAAAATTGAATTGTAGAAGCTATGTGGTGGCCTTTGGTGACACTTTTCTCTTGCCAAATATGTCTAGCGTAGGCAGCTGCGGTTTTGCGAACAGGCAGCTACGCCCCTGGGTTACCTTTCACTAAACTTCGTACGTGCGAAGTCTGTGTACTGGGTCAACTTTCTGTACGGCATGGAGTCAGAAAACAAGTTTCACATTATTGCATGTAGGTTGGTATAAGGACTAAAACAAGCTGCTGGATTTAAGAATTATTCTCTGGCAATGCTAAATACAAAGTACAATAAAGACATCAACAAGAAACTTGTTGCGTAACATCAATGGTCCGCAAATCAGATGTTTCTGAAATAAGGCACACTACAGCATTTCAGAATTGACCAAAATAAATTTATACAGAAGTCGGTGACAAATGAACAAAGAAGTCCTAGACAATCTGTACTGAATGCAGCTTAAAACTTTAAAAAGAAAGGACAAATAATGATAAGACATAATCATCGCCATTCTTTGGCGAAATTTAACATTGTTTCAATTGGAGCTGTGTACAAAGGCAGTTGTCGAACTACATACAAAATCAGTTTGTCATTCCACAACCAACACAAGAAAATAGTATTGAAACTAGGTTTTAAATTACCGACTTGATATTAAAGTCGGGGTATGAATTGACCAGTGTGGTTACGAAATTATCAAAGTGAGCACAAAATGACCAAGATAAAAAGTAAAGGTGAATACGAAATGGCTTATGTACGAATGACCTAGTTACGAAATGGCTGAAAGCGGAGTAAACAATATGGCTGCCTCCTTGGGTACTTTTCAAAACCGAATAAAAATATAGTGCCGCCGCTCATGAATACGGCGCCACAATAAGTTACATTTTTCTTGTTCTCAAATTGATACCTCGTATGGTTTTGAGTTATGCTCCAGACAAAATTATGAAATTATGCAAATAACGAAGAACAATAATTATGCAATCAAGAGTTATGCTTCTTGTGCACTGAACTTCCCGGTAAGAGCAATCAACATCTTATGTCTTATGTTTATATCTCGTGTAGTTTTAAGTCATGCTCTGGACTAATGTTAAGAAAAATAAAGGGCAATAACTCCTAAACTGTACAATCAAAAGTTGTGGTTCTTTTATACTGCACTTATCCTTGATGAGATCTATCTATTTCTTAAGTTTCATGCTTACACTTCTAATGATTTTGATTAGGACAGACAGACGGAAGGACGGACTGACAGACGGCTAATATTACCATATCCCCCGCCGCCTTTTCGGCAAGGGATGAAAAAGCGACGTAAATCTACGTAGTTTTGTGAAAGGTACGTACATGTATTTGGGTGAAAGGGTTCTTGCGCACGAGTAGTGCAAGCCGTCATGCTTAACAGGTTTTGCACGTGATTTTTCAGACGATAGCGTTTACTTCTGCAGTACACGAATTGCCTGTTTGTTCAAATGTCATACATGTATTTGTTGACATGAATAAGTTTGTGTTTTGAACTTTTCAAGACTACAAAATTTTGGAATGGTACAGATTAAAAGCAGTTGTAGGTAACAAATTGATTACGGGTAGGATGACCGACTCGATAAACATTGGAACATCCTTGAAAATTTTGTGAGAACAGGAGAAACATGCTGGTTACTGCTGTTTACTTGCATTTTTCTCCTTTCTCCATGATTTTAAAGGTATTCTTTTGTCAGCATCGTTAAAATGCAGGATTATTGGATGAAAGCTTGGATTACATTGTGTAAATTTTCTGTGATTGGATTATAAGTGTAGGTAGGAAGCGAAATAATAGTAAAAAAAAAATATTTGCAAGTTTCATACCCGTCTATAATGTCTTACCAATATAGGCCTACTTCACAGTGAAGATCAAAGATCAGACTGAAGGTTCAGTCTTAACTGGTACCTACACTTTCAATAGAAATGTGGCTAGGATAGTGCAGGAGTTAATAAACGAATTAAAGGATTTTTGTGTTACAAAAATGGAATAAATCCACATCCAGGTAGGCGATTATTTCCTTCACCATTCTTCTCCATCTCTCTTCCTCTTCCCCTTGCCCCCCCCCCCCCCCCGTCTCTCTTCCTCTCTTTTATGAGGATTTGATTTTTTACGCCCAAAGGATCTCTGTAAGCGTTCTAGATTTTACCCTATTTCACTGGCAAATGCCTTTAGAGTTGTAAGTGCCGTTCTGCGAAGCTCTGGCTAGCGGAGAAACGGTCACAAAAGTAACATCAGTGCAGAGCTACTCCCCAAATCGGGGGTAGGCCTAAAATGTTTCGTAGATCTATATTCTCTCCCTATTTTTTTTAATCGGGTTCTGATTTTATTTTGACAACTGTATAAAGAACCATTTCGTAATAATTTAGCTATAAATTGGTGACACATAGAAGACATTTGTGTTCTTCGGTGAAATATCGAAATTTATTTCTTCGGGTGAACACCATCGGTAATATTGAGATAATCAATTGAAAATATTACCGATGGTGTTCTCGAAATGAAATAAATTTCGATCTTTCATCGAAAAAAAATCTATCTATTTCATGCTTTTAATCCTTTCTGGGAGGAGCTTTTTCAAAATCCAGTACAGTTCTTTTCCGTTATTCCCCGTGGCGTACCCCTCCCACATAGCAACGCATTACAGTATTACGTCATGCGCGAGAAATGTAAGGTAAATGACGTCATATTTCCATCTGGTTGTCAGACACGCGTAATTAACCTAGGCAACAAGAACATGAAAATCGGTATTTTCATTGGTGGTACCAGTGTAATATCGAAAAATATTTTCACTGCTATTTTTCGATATTCTACCGGAAAGCATGAAATAAAGTGGTAATATTTTGTAATCAAAATGTACTTTATTGATCGTTAATCATAATTCATAATTATGATGAGGGAGATGCAGTAAGCTCCCTTTAGCAAGGGCACGGTTCAAATATGGTAGATCTACATTTGGTAATACTTTTGTGCAAGTGTTTTCGCACCTTCCCTGAACTTTTAAGTGATTGTTTAATGGGTTTTACATTCCTAAATCCCGCTGCCCCCCCCCCCCCCCCCCCCCCCCCAGTCATATTAAGGTACAAGGTTTAACTCTGGACGACAAAATTTTAGCCTTGTCCAAATTGAAAGCATTTGCAGACGACAACTTAAATGGGACTCAGATAATGGAATTTGATCTTGACAGGGTCTGAAAACATTGTGGGAAAAGGAGAATATGCTGGTTGCCAGCATTTTCTCCTTTTCCCACGGTGTTTTCAAAAGGTTTCTTCCTCAATGGTGTTAAAAGTAGTCACTGTGTGGTAAAGATTTAAAGGTACAGTAACTTCTGAAATCACAAAATATTGTATGTTTTCCATTGGCTTGAAATGACTTTTGTATTGTTTTGTAGCATTTAACCCTTTACCAAACAACCCCTGGTTTTTAAGACCCCAAGATAGAAGCCTTTTTGAAAACATTGTGGGAAAAGGAGAAATTGCTGGTGACCACAATGTTTTATCCTGCTGGAAACCAATTTAAATTTTTGAATTATGTTTATTTTGTCGCGTGCGAGTGCTTTCGATTTGGACAATTCTAAGATTTTGTCGTTTGGTAGACTTCAACACTTAACCACACTTTTCCGACTTTTAACGACCCGAAGGAAGGCTTAGAAAACGTTGTAGGAAAAGGAGAAAATGTCGATGAACAGTGTTTTATCAAGGACAAAACTGATTTCGTAGTTTGGGCTAACCTACCTGTAATTTTTCGTCTGCAGATGCTTTGAATTTAGACCAGTCCAAACTTTTTGTCGTTTGGAATGTTGAAGATAAAAATTTAATGTTCAAGATGAATTTTGATGTAGATTTATAATATCACAATACCATGGAAACGTCATAAAATGTCAAGGACTGGGGTCAGGAGATGAAATTGCAAACTTAAAATGAATTTTGAAATTATTTTTTTCTTTCAAAGTTTCAATTCATTGAAATCCTATATCGAAGGTTTTCATCCACTCTTAACCAAATGACAAAATTTTAGACCTGTCCAAAATGAAAGCTATTGCAGACGACAAATCGCAGGTGGAATGATGAGAATTGATATTCCTAAGGTAGAAAACATCGGGGGTAAAGAGGAGAAAATGGTGGTAACCAGCATTTTCTCCTTTTCCCACAATGTTTTCAATAGCTCTTTTCCTTGGGGGTGTCGTGAAAACTTGGAATTGTGTTGTAAAGGACAAACCCTTTCCCAAACAATCCCTGGTTTTCACGATCCCGAGAAGGAAGCCTTCTGAAAACATTGTGGGAGAAGGAGAAAATGCTGGTTACCAGCATTTTCTCCTTTTCCCACAATGTTTTTTTTCTACAATATCACAGAGAAATCACGTTTCATTTCAGAAATTTAAAATGCCTTCAATCTGGACAGGACTAAAATTCACCTTGATAGTAAAGAAGCGATTTATTGCTATTTAAAAGCCATGTCTTGTTGAATAATATTTCCTTATCGGACAGTGTAAATACAAGATCAGACTGCACGTTCTGTGCAGTCTGATCTTGTATTTACACTGTCCGCACAAGGCTGGTCAGTAGCGCTTCTACCATTTCTACCATTACTTACAACATGCTTGAAGAATAGTAACTAGCTCTGATTGGTTCATTGTCAAATCGAGTCACGTGAACTTATTTTTTTTTTAATGTTTTTGCAAGACAATTGTATTCAAATAATAAATCTGAACATATTCGTATTGGGAACCAATTCAGCATAATGGTCAAAGCGCAAGACTCGTAATCGGGAGACCCGACGTTCGAGCCGCATCCCAGTCAGGGAAATAAAAAAAGTGACAGGAATAATTGGGAAAAACAGTCTTATGCAACAAGGAAAACATATCGCCCCCCCTTTTTTTTTCCTATCCCAGGAAATTCGGGGGTGGGGGAATTAAAGAGGTTCCCCCAGGGGAATGATCTCTACACAGGGGTGTTTAAAGAGGTCCCTCGGGGGGATTATCTCTACGGTGTGTGTGTGTGTTAAAGACCCCCGGGGAATAATCGCTACACCCCGGGGGGCGTTTAGACCCCGGAACCCCCCCCCCCCCCCCCCCCGGAAAATGATCTCTTACACCCCCCCCCCCCCCCAAAAAAAAAAAAAAAAAAAACCACCTTTTTTTAATGTACTTTGAAGAAGACATGTTTTTAAAAACATTGTGGCAAAAAGAGAAAATGGTACTAAAGAGCAGTTTCTTCTTTTGCCACAATATTATCACTAGAATTTTTTTTGGGGAAAAGAGCAAACAAGAGCACTCATAAATACCTTTTAATTATCATTCTATTTGTCTGACTCAACATTTTATATACTTATACACTGACCCATGCTGTATATGAAAAGGGAGCTTAATGCATTTCTTAACCCTTTACCCCATAAGGCATTTCATGGTATCTCTTACTGACCCTAAATAACAGCAACTATGAAGCTTTTTCTTATGTGTATATGACACCTTTTGACAGCATAGAAAACATTGTGGCAAAAGGTGAAATTGCTTGTGACGAGCAATTTCACCTTTTGCCACAATGTTTTCCAAAGGCCCCTTCAAGCAATGCGTAGAAATGAGTATCTATGGAGTAAAGGTTTAACTCTTTACCAAACAATCCCTGGTTTTTATGACCCCGAGATAAGAAGCCTTTTGAAAACATTGTAGGTAAAGGAGAAAATGCTGGTTTTTTTCTAAATCCCAAATGGTTCAATTTTGCTTTGATAGGGTAGAAAACTTTGTGGGAAAAGGAGATAATGCTGGTTACCAGCATTTTCTTCTTTTCCCACATTTTTTTCAAAAGGCTTCTTCCTCAGGGGTGTTAAAAGTCGTCATTGTGTGGTAAGGGATTAATATATGCATTTCAGATCTATCAATCAAGTAATCATGTAATTACATATCAACAAGAGCCATTTTAACCCTTTACCACACAATCAAAACTTTTAACAACCCTGAAAAAGAAACGTTTTGAAAACATTGTGGGAAAAGGAGAAAATGCTGGTAACCAGCATTTTCTTCTTTTTCCCACAATGTTTTCTACTCTATTAAAGGACGATTGCACCATTTAACTCTTTCCCACACAATCCTGACTTTTAGATATTTTGAGAAAAAAAGCATTTAAAAACATTGTGGGAAAAGGAGGAAATGCTGGAGACCAGCATTTTCTCCATTTCCAACAATGTTTTCTACTCTGCCCAAATCAAATTTTAATTTTTGCTTCATCTTTATTTTGCAAATGCTTTCAATTTGGACTAGTCCAAAATTTTGCCATTTGGTAAAGAGTTAAACCACAAAGAATTTGTCCTCTGCAATTGCTTTCAAATTGGACATGGCTAAAACGTTGTTTCTAATAAAGGGTTAATAATCATCTGAATCACAAGGTAGACTGGTCCTTCGAAATACAGAAAACTGACCAATAGAAAAGTTTCAATTAAGGTCAGCCTGTGAGGAATGCACAGGCTGACCTAAGTTGATACTGTTCTCTGATGTAGTAACCCTTTACTAGACAACAAAATTTTAGACTCGTCCAAATAATACCTGTATATGACGAAATAAACATAACTCAAAAATTTACAGTTGTTTCCAGCAGGGTAGGATACATTGTGAGAAAAGAAGAAAATGCTGGTTACCATCATTTTCTCCTTTTCCCACAATTTTTTTCAACAGGGTTATATCTCGGGGGTTTTAAAAACCAGGGATTGTTTGGTAAAGGGTTAACTCATTACCAAACAACAAAATTTAATGCTCGTCCAAGTCGAAAGCATTTGCAGACGACAAAATATAAAGTACTTAAAATTAGGAATTTGTTTTTGTGAAGAGTAGAAAACATTGTGGGAAAAGGCTTCTTTCTCAGCATCGTCAAAAGTAGGGATTGTGTGGTAAAGGGCTAAGCTCCCCTTTTAACACAGCATGGACTCGGATCATAATAACAAATAGAAAAGTTCATATAAAGAAAAACAGGGTAAACAAAAAACACTTTGTAAAATCCCTTTACCACACAATCCCTACTATCAACGACCCCGAGAAAGAAGCCTATAGAAAATGTTATGGGAAAAGGAGAAAGTGCTGGTAACCAGCATTGTCTCCTTTTCTCACAATGTTTTCTACCCTTCACAAAACAAATTTCAAATTTTCAGTCACTTTTATTTTGTTATCTGCAAATGCTTTCGATTTGGATAAGCCTAAAATACTGTCTTTTGTTAATGAGTTAAAACGAACCTGAGGAACAATGCTCTTGAAAGTCATTGTGGAAAATGGAGAAAATACTAGCATTTTCTCCTTTTCCCACAATATTTTTAACCCAATCAATGGAATAAAAATGTCCTTTTTAACAATATATCAGTCATATCATGGTGGCAGCTCGCATATTCACATATTTCCACGGTTTCACCAGTGCAAGGCTAAGGCCCTGAAGCTTCTTGCCCTACGGCACTTCCACAATACCAAGTATATCCAGTAAGATTCAAACCTAGAGCCTCCAGTTTATGAGTCCAACACTTTACCACTGTGCCACACAGCAGCTTTCTACCTTCTCAAAGATGGATATTGTAAGTTTTGCAACATTAAAATTTGTCGTCTGCAAATGCCTACAGTTTAAACTCGTCTAAATGTTGTTGTTTTATAAAGATTGAAATCCCTAGATTGCTAAAAAAAATCCATCTAACTTTTTCAGACTTCAAATGACATCCAAATAATACCTTTTTAATTCTGTAACTCTTTACCACACAATCCGAACTTTTAACGACCCTGAGCAAAAAGCCTTTTGAAAATATTGTGGGAAAAGGAGAAAATGCTGGTAACCAGCATTTTCTCCTTTTCCCTTAATATTTTCTACCCTTCTCACAATATATTTCTAATTTTCAGTCACCTTTGTGTTGTCTGCAAATGTTTTCATTTTGGTCCAGTCTTTAATTGTGTTTGATGAAGAGTTAACACACAATCCAAGTTTTAACAACCGTGGGGAAAAACCCTTTTAAAAACCTTTTGGGAAAAAAGAAAATGCTGGTGACCAGCATTTTCTCCTTTTCCCAGAGGGTTTTCTGCCGCATCATAGACAAGGTTCCATCATTCAAGTAAATCTATAAATTTGGAGAACCTCAAGTTTTTGTCATTTAGTATAGAGCAAAAATGTTTTAACTCGTTACCATATGGCAAAATTTTAAGTTTGTCCAAATCAAAAGCACTTGCAGACGACAAACTAAAAGTGATTGAAAATTTGAAATTTGTTTTGTGAAGGGTAGAAAACATTGCGGGAAAAGGAGAAAATGCTGGTAACCAGCATTTTCTCCTTTCCCCACAATGTTTTCTGCATTTTGAAGGAAAAATTGTCATTTTTTGCCACCTTTAATTTGCTGTCTGCGGTTGCTTGAAAGCAGACAATTTCAAAACTTCGTCGCCTAATAATTAGCTGAAACAGCCGACCTAATGATGTTAGAAAAATGGTGTTAAACACCATCCATGGGCCTGGAAAAAGAAATGTTGTTTTTTGGCTTAACTCTTTACCTCAAAGGAAAATTTTAGACTGGTTCAAATTGAAAGTATTTGCAGACAACAAAATAAAGGTGACTGAAAACTGAAATTCGATTTGGAAACATTAGAAAACACTATCGCCCTCATGGATTATTTGTTGTACCTGATAACTCACAACTGTGGTTTATTGCAAAATAAACCATGACAGAAAGAAGATTATTTCTTAACTCTTTACCAAATGACAAAATTGCTGACTTGTCCAAATTGAAAGCACTGCAGACGACAAAATAAATGTAACTGAAAAATTGAAATTTGTTTTGTGAAAGGTAGAAAACACTGTGGGAAAAGGAGAAAATGCTGGTTACCAGCATTTTCTCCTTTTCCCACAATGTTTTCAAAAGGCTTCTTTTTCTGGGTTGTTAACTCTTTACTCCATAGACACTCATTTCTACGCATTGCTTGTAGGAGCCTTTGGAAAACATTGTGGCAAAGGGTGAAATTGCTCATAACGAGCATTTTCACCTTTTGCCACAATGTTTTCTTTGCTATCAAAAGGTGCCACATACACATAAGAAACAGCTTCATCCTTGCTGTTATTTAGGGTCAATTAGAGATACCATAGAAATGCCTTATGGGGTAAAGGGTTAAAAGCCGGGATTGGGTGGTACAGAGTTGATGGCAGTGAAGATGTCCCTCTCATAGAATGCTTTGTTGAAATCTTGTACAGAGATCATTTCAAATGGCCAGTGATTTTCAGTATTTCAGCTGCTAACGATGATAGTGACACATCTGCATGGGAACTGAAAGAAATATAAACAGGTGAATAAATAAATTAATTAATTAATGAAAACAAATAAATAGACAGGTGAATAAATAAATGTAAATAGTTAAATAAACGAATAAATAAATATATAAATAAATAGATTAAAACAAATAAATAAATATAAATAATTAATAAATGAATAAATAAATTTCCTGTACCACTAACACAATTTAGACTCACTCAAACTGAAAGCATATGCAGGCAGTGAAAATATCAGTGACCCATATAATGGGGATGTGTACTTGAAAGGGCAAAAAAGTGTGGGAAAAGAAAATTCTGGCTATCAGAAATTTCTCTTTTTCTTGTAATGTTTTCAAGAGGTGTCTTTTCAAATGCATGAAATACTGGAATTTTGAATTTATTTCATCAAGTGAACATCATTGGTAGTATATTCAAGAGTGGTATAGCCACGAGTGATGCGCCTTAACTCTTTACCAAACGACAAAATTTTGGACTAGTCCAAATTCAAAGCATTTGCAGACAACAAAATAAATGTGACTCAAAAACTGAAATATGATTTGGAAAGGGTAAAAAACATTGAGGGAAAAGGAGAAAATGCAGGTTACCAGCATTTTCTCAACATGTTTTCAAAGGTTTTCTTTCTCAGGGTTGTTAAAAGTTGGGACTGTGGTAAAGTGTTAAGTGAAAATACAGATGACGACCATGACATGAAATAAATTTTGATCTTTACTGAAAAAAATTTTTTCCATTCATTTTATGCCTCTACACCCCCCCTTTTTTTTTTTTTTTGAAAGGGGGTGGAAACAGGGGAACTTCATCAAAACCTAGTACAGCTGTTTTTCTGTAACTTCCCATAACTACACTTAAAACAGAATCAAAAAAATTTCTAATGTTGAAAAATACCATATTTAAAAAAATCAGTTATTTTTTATTTAAGAAATAATCTTCTTTCTATCGTGGTATATCGTTCAATAAACCACAGTTGTGAGTTATGAGGCACAATAAATAATCCACGAGGGCGATAGCCCGAGTGGGTTATTCATTGCGCCTCATAACTCACAACGTGGTTTATTGAACGATATACCACGATAGAAAGAAGATTATTTCTATTCTAACATGGCCAATTATCAGTGAAAGGAAACCAAGTTCAAACTTAGAGAAAAAACGCAGATGAAGATAGTGTTCCATTGAATAACTCACTCATTGAATGACGTCACTCGATAAAGGATGACGTCACTCAACATGGATTGTCGCAGATTTTACCACGTTTTCCTTGCACTGTGTTTATAGAGCCAAATTCACGTGTCATGTTAGAATAAGAAATAATCTTCTTTCTATTGTGGTATATTGTGCAATAAACCAGTTGTGAGTTATGAGGCACAACAAATAATCCATGAGGGGGATAGTGATAACCTGAGTGGTGTATTTATTGTGCCTCATAACTCACAACATGGTTTATTGAATGATAAACCACAATAGAAAGAAGATTATTTCAATTCTAACATGACCAATTCTTATGAAAGGAAAACAAGTTCAAACTTAGAATAAAAACATGAATGAAGATTATGTTCCATTGAATAACTCACTTACTTTATTTTATATAGAATGATATCACTCTGAATGGAATGTCACAGATTTTACCACGCTTTCGTTGCACTGTGTTTATAGAGCCTAATTCACATGTCATGTTACAATTTAGAGTTTACCATGCTTTCGTTGCTGTGTTTATGGAACTGAGTTCACATTTCATGTTAGAATCAGTCAAGCCTTACCTGGCAGTTTTCACAAGATTTCTGATAGTAATGGCCAATGTTTCACCTTGTACTTTCATGGACTCTGCGTGAGACTTGTCTGTACTGACCTGTAAAATAATATCTGGTGTGTATTACTTTTCTCAACAGTATTTCAGTTATATCATGGCAGTAAGGGCACCTGTTCATGTCTTCCTTAACCCTTTACCACACAATCTCTGGTTTTTACGACCCTGAGATAGAAGTCTTTTATGAAAACATAGTGGAAAAAGGAGAAAATGCTGGTTACCATCATGTTCTCCTTTTCCAACAATGTTTTCTACCCTGGTCGAAACAAGTTTCAAATTTTCCGTCACTTCTATTTTGTCATCTGCAAATGCTTTCAATGTGGAGGAGTCTAAGATTTTGTGGTTTGGTAAAGAGTTAAGTTTCTATAATAGTATTAGGTATAATACTCTGTCAAAGCAAATGGCTTCTTTCTCAAAGTCACACTAATACTCTAAAACACTTGTTATCAGCTCACAAATGATCAACTCAAGGTGGTTCGAACAATGGGAATTGTTATTGAAAAAGTAGAACAGGAGAAATCCTGATAACCAGTATTTTCACCTGTTCCCACAATGTTTTCAATATCCAACTTTCTTGATGTTACAAAAAAAACTAGAGCTGTCACTGAATGCGACTTTATACCCCTGCCAGTGCTCTGACAGTATTTTGTACACAGATGGACAGACGGACACATAGACAGCCTGATCCTAGTATACGCCGAAAACATGCGTTTTGCGGAGGTACATGTATAACCACATTATCTTGTGAAGGCCTGATCTTTTACCAAATGATTCCTATTTGTATCAAGCGAGAAGACAAAGGCTTTGGAAAACACTGCAGAGAAAAAAAATGTTGGTAACTTTTATTTTGTATTACAGTAACAGTTTCTTACCAATCGCTTTATAATCCGTAACAAAACTTTCTGCTTTTTTGCATCTGCTTTCTTCAATGCTTTACTGTAATAATCCTGCAAAAAAAAGTACACCACAATTGCAGGAAAATATGACCTGTCACGCAAATAGTGGACCTTCTGGGAACTGCCAAAAGTGTCAACACTGGTCAGACTGCACAAATTGCACAGTGTGACCAGGGTTGACACTTTTCGCTTTTACGATATTTTCTGTATGAAAAGTGGTCATTCTAATTTCTTATACAATTATTTTGAACTATCAAATTAACCTGCACTATCGTTGATCTATTTTTATCTGATTGATGAACGGATTTCCCAGATGGTCCCTTTTTGTGAGACAGGTCACAAATATACAATATACAAATGATCTTCCTATATTCTCTGTGTCCACATAAAACACAGATCATATAATTGTAGGGTCTCATGACAGCTTTACAAATCAGCCATAATTTCTTGAATATAGGTATCTTAATTTTCCTTGTTTTCTTGACTAAAGGAATCTGACCCAAATATATTTTCTGAACTATCAACATCCATACAAGAAATTTCCTACACCATATTTAACTCTGTACTTCACAATCCTAACTTTTGTCAACCTCGAAGAGGCTTTTGAACAGTGTGAAAAGGAGAAAATCCTACAGTGTTATAAATCTTATAAACAAGAGGGCCAAGATGGCCCTGGATCGCTCACCTGAATTTTTGAGATGACCATAGTCTATTTTTTTTTTTTTTTCTTTTTTAGCGTTGAAACATTGGAACAAAATTTATAATTTTGCCAAGCAGTTTTCAAAAGGTCACCTGTAAAAGTCATTTCGAAATCTGACCATCAGTTTCAAAAAGAAGAATTTTTAAGAATTCTTCATTTCTGTATAAGAGCAAGTAACCCCCATCCACGAGAGCCATGTTTCTTGATGGATCAAAATTTACGAACAAGTTTTGAAAAGGGTCACCCAAGGAACATCTCTCTGAAATTATTTCAAAATCTGACCAGGGGTTTCAGAGAAAGAAAATTTTAAAGAATTTCATCATGTCCGTATAGTGCAAGTAGCCCCCATTCACAAGAGCCATGTTTCTTGACGGATCAAAATTATATGTACAGCTTTTGGAAAGGGTCACCAAATGAACATCTCTGTCAGATTATTTTAAAATCTGACCACGGGTTTCAGAGAAGAAGAATTTTCAAGAATTTCTTCATTTCCATCTAGTGCAAGTAGCCCCCATTCACTAGAGCCATGTTTCTTGGCCAATCAAAATTTCGCGAACAATTTTAGAAAAGGGTCACCCAAGGAATATCTCTGTGAAATTATTTCAAAATCTGGCCAGCGGTTTCAGAGAAGAAGAATTTTTAAGAATTTCTTCATTTCTGTATAGTGCAAGAAGCCCCCATTCACCAGAGCCATGTTTCTTGACGGATCAAAATTTCGCAAACAATTTTTAAAAAGGGTCACCCAAGGAACATCTGTGTGAAATTATTTTAAAATCTGGCCAGCGGTTTCAGAGAAGAAGTATTTTTAAGAATTTCTTCATTTCTGTATAGTGCAAGTAGCCCCCATTCACCAGAGCCATGTTTCTCGACCAATCAAAATTTCGCGAACAATTTTTGAAAAGGGTCACCCAATGAACATCTCTGTGAAATTATTTCAAAATCTGACCAGCAGTTTCAGAGAAGAAGATTTTTTAAGAATTCCTTCATTGCTGTACAGTGCAAGAAGCCCCCATTCACCAGAGCCACATTTTTTGACCAATCAAAATTTCACGAACAGTTTTTGAAAAGGGTCAACCAAGGAACATATCTGTGAAATTATTTCAAAATCCGACCAACGGTTTCAGAGGAGAAGATTTTTAAAGAATTCCTTCATTTCTGTATAGTGCAAGAAGCCCCCATTCACCAGAGCCACATTTTTTGACGAATCAAAATTTCACGAACAATTTTTGAAAAGGGTCACCCAAGGAACATATCTGTGAAATTATTTTAAAATCCAACCAGCGGTTTCAGAGGAGGAGATTTTTAAAGAATTTGCTAAAAAATTCCATTTGGTTGCCATGGCAACCAGAGTTTTTGATGGAATCAAATTCTGTGAACAAATTTTAAAGAGGACCTCCCAAGGAACATTCCTGCCAAGTTTGGTCCAAATCCGCCCAGCGGTTTAGGAGGAGTTGATGTTTAAAGAATTGTTGACGACGCACGACGGACGACGGGTGATCCTAAAAGCTCCCCTTGAGCACGTTGTGCTCAGGTGAGCTAAAAATGGAAACCATCATGGGTGCTACATATATTTGTCATCTGCAGATGCCTTCAATTTGGACAAGTCTAAAATCTTGCTGGTTATTAAGCCTTTCCCAAACGATCCCTGGTTTTAACAGGTCTGGAATAGCAGCCTTTTGAAAACATTGTGGGAAAAGGAGAAAATGCTGGTAACCAGCATTTTCTCCTTTTCCCACAATGTTTTCTACCCTATCATAGACAGAAATCATCTTTTCAGCAAGAATTGAATTGTCGTTGTAATTGCTTTCAATTTGGTCTAGTTCAAAAGTTTGTCGTTTGGGAAAGGGTTAAGAGCTAAGCCAACATAACTTATTTTCTAGTCCATATATGACCCCCCCCCCTTTTTTTTTTTACCATATATTCTATTCTATGCATAGATAGTTCTACCAACAATCCATATTTTCCAGGCAATTAATGTCCCAATATCCATATTTTCTGCATTGTAAATATTGCCAAGCTCATTACATTGTATTTAATAGACTGACAACATCAACTCAATCCATATTTTCTGCAGTTTATAATCCCATCATACCATATTTCCTAACCAATTTTACATAATAAATTTCCAGTGAATAAGGATTCTACAGACCACTTTTGTATACTATGGTTTAAACATATCCAAACATAACATACTTCCAAACTACAAATATCCAAACTGCCCATAATTATTTTCCAGACTACAAAATCCAATATCCAAACATACAATATTTTTGGATAATAAACATCCCATCATACAATATTTTCCAAATAGTAAATATTCCAACATAAAATTTCCACATTATTAATATTCCAACAAACCATATTTCTATGCTATAAATATTCCAACAAACCATATTTCTATACTATAAATATTCCAAAAAAAAACAAAACAAAAAACCCCCCACATATTTCTATACTATAAAAATTCCAACATACCATATTTTCCATACTATAAATAGTCATAAGTACTATATTAGTTGTATGGTCAGGTGGCATGGGACTTCTGAACTTGTTCAAGGCTGTGGTGAATCATGTCGCCCCGAGCCAAATGTGAGATGTGACATGATTCGACAGCCGTGAACAAGTTTCCAAGTCCCCTGCCACCTGACCATAAAACAAATATATATATTATACTGCAAAGTTTTACCCTTTCAAAGTGTGTTAAGCAAAATTTGTCTGTTTTTTAATTTCACGAAATCGAGTATGCTGACGAAATGTGTTGCATGTGTAGTGATGTTCACAGGGCACTCAAACGGGAAACTGGCTTTACATGGTTTTTGCCAGGGTACATGATATACATGTTCCCGGCATGTTACCAATCAGATCACAAGAAATTTCTTTGCAGTATAATAATATTTTCTTCACTATAAATACTCCCAACATACCATATTTTCTAGACTCATGGCTTCCTTATGTTCACCACCAAACAGTTGTACCAATAATGACAAACACTTGCAGGACAGATCATGTATCTCTGGATCTTCATAGCAAAGCTGTGGAAAAAAAAGAGTGTGCCATGCTTTTTGAAAATAGGCTTAACCTTTTACCACACAATCCCGACTTTTGACGACTCATCATCCTTTTGAAAACATTGTGGGAAAAGGAGAAAATGCTGATAACCACCATTTTCTCCATTTCCCACAATGTTTTCTCTCCTCCTCCATACAAATTTCAAATTTTTAGTCACTTTTATTTTATGTCTGCAAATGCTTTCAATTTGGACCAGTCTAACACATTGCCAACTTTTGACGACTCATGAGAATGAAGCCTTTTGAAAACATTGTGGGAACCAGCATTTTCTCCTTTTCCCATAATGTTTTTTCTCCTCTTCCATACAAATTTCAAATTTTTAGTCACTTTTATTTTGATGTCTGCAAATGCTTTCAATTTGGACCAGTCTAAAATTTTGTTGTTTGGTAAAGAGTTAATGCATCTGCAAAAAGTAATGACCCAGGTCAGCTTGTGCAATCTATCCAGGTTGACCAAAGTCGAAGATTTTATAACATTTTCTTTTTACTGTGGCTCTACAGTGCCTTGCTAAAGGGCCATCTTCTTTTATTTGAAGAATGTGTGGGCTTTCAAACCTTTCAAATCATGTCATTCCTGTCTTCTTTTCCGACAATGCTTTTTACCTTTTCAAAAGAAAACATTTGCAGTTTGCAAATGCTTTAATTATTAACTAGAGCTGTCTCTGAATGTGACTTAATACCCCCGCCAGCGCTTTGACAGAAAGAGGCAATTGCTAGCATTTTGTACACAGATGGACACACAATCAGACACACGGATGGATGGACATACAGACAGACAGGCTGATTCCAGTATACCCCCCGAAAACATTCCTTTTGGGTGGGTATAACTAGTTTAAATTTTTGTCATTTTACCTTTTATCACACAAAATTTAAATTTTATTCCAAATTGAAAGTATTTCAAGACCATGAAAAAAATTGGATTAAACGATGAACATTGTACAAAACATTGTGGGTAAAGGAGAAAATGCTGGATAAAATCAATTTCTCCTTTTCCCACAATGTTACCAAAAGCCTTTTTTTTCAGGGTTGTTGAAAGTTGCAATTGTGTGTTAAAGGTTCAAGGTTTGTGCTTTATTTACCAACTGTGTCAGAAGGCTTGTGAGATCTGTTAAGGCTTTGTTCATCAACAGTAATTGCTCTGCTTCCTCTGTTTCTCTTGTCGCTCCCTCACCACCAGCCTTTTTCGCCTGGAAAATAACATAAACACACTGGCCATTAACTCTTTACCACCTGATAAAATTTTAGATTGGTCCAAATTGAAAGCATTTGCAGACGACAAAATAAAGGTGACTAAAAAATAGAAATTTGTTCTGGAAAGGGTAGAAAACACTGTGGGAAAAGGAGAAAATGCTGGTTACCAGCATTTTCTCCTTTTCCCATAGTGTTTTCATAACGCTTCCTTCTCAGGGGTGTCAAAAGAAGGGATTGTGTGGTAATGGGTTAATATCTGGAAATGGCATTATAAACATTTGTATGTGTTTGGTAAAAATCACACTACATGTGTAGTCTTTTTTATTATATACCCATCTATGATCTGAATAAAATACAGGCATGTTACATATCAGCCTAGTACTGTGTATAGAGCATAGTCGTGTACACTCACCACTGTGTATTGACGTCAAGATCTTTTGACAAATTCCTAACACATTCGGCCCAAATAACGAATCACAAAAGACCCATTTTAACCCTTTACCCCATAAGGCATTTCTAAGGTATCTCAAATTGACCCTAAATAACAGCAAGGATGAAGCTGTTTCTTATGTGTATATGACACCTTTTGATAGCATTGAAAACATTGTGACAAAAGGTGAAATTGCTCGCCTCGAGCAATTTCACCTTTTGCCACAATGTTTTCATAAGGCTCCTGCAAGCAATGTGTAGAAATGAGTATCTGTGGAGTAAAGGGTTAAGTGTATTTAAAGTTGTTTCATCTATCATTAATTTTGTCATCTAATTTTTTTCAAAAATTGTTTCTTTGCAGATTTTCATTTTGTCAGGTGAAAATGCCCATAACATAACATGCTATTTACAGATAGAAAATAATATTATTGATATTTTACAAGTTAAAATTATAAACATTTGCCATCTCTATATGGAAAACAACAATATTAACATTTTGATATTTACAAGTATATATGGAAAACAACATAACAGAAATTTGCCTGTCATTTACGAAAACCAAAAAATTATAGGTCTTTTGCTAGATCTCTGGCTATTAACCAACAAAATATAACTAAACAAATTTTGCCATTATTTACAAATAGAATGTAACATTCTACACATTAGCCATTCACTTATGGAAAATGATATTGAAGACATCATTATGACATTTAGGTACAGGAAAAAAAAATCTAACAGAAAAATAACTGAAAATCATTTAACTGCTTTAGCTCTTTACCACACAATCAGGACTTTTAATGCCCCTGAGAAAGAAGCCTTTTGAAAATACAGTGGGAAAAAGAGAAAATGCTGGTAACCAGCATTTTCTCCTTTTCCCACAGTGTTTTCTACCCTTCCCAAAACAAATTTCAATTTTTCAGTCATCTTCATTTTGTCGTCTGCAAATGCTTTCAATTTGGACCAGTCTAAAATTTTCTCGTGTGGTAAAGAGTTTTATAAGAGTCTTTGAGCATTAAAAATCTGAGTAAAAAGAAAATTCAGCAAACTTTTGGATAATGATTGTGCTTATCTTGGGAGACAGACCAGTGTGTAATTACCCAGGAGGTATACTATACAGTCTTACATACTTTGCAGCTAGTTACCAGATCTATGAATTATGTTCAAACAGTGGTGCAAGAGCCTGTTCAAAATTGACAAATATCCTCACAAGCGAAAAGTCAAGTGGACCGCTTTCTCTATATATACATCAGCTATATTTAGATTTGAAAACCCTATGTCCCTGGATTGTTTCCCTACCCCAACGAAATTTCCATCATTTCATCTACATTCAACTCTTTACCACACAGCAAAATTTTAGACCTATCCAAATTAAAAGCATTTTTCTGATGACACAGTTTTTCTTGATAGGGTGGAAAACTTTGTGGGAAAAGGAGAAAATGCTGGTTACCAGCATTTTCTCCTTTCCCTACAATGTTTTCAAAAGGCCTCTTCATCAAGGTCATTAAAAGTTGTTATTGTGTTGTAAAGGGTTAAATTGTCATTTGAAAGCACTTTAAATTTACGAGACTCTATATTTTGCTTTTGAGGTAATTGGTTAATCCATTACCACACAATCCCTACTTTTGACGCCCCTGAGAAAGAAGCCTTTAGAAAACATTGTGGGAAAAGGAGAAAATGCTGGTAACCAGCATTTTCTCCTTTTCCCACAATGTTTTCTACCCTTCACAAAACAAATTTCAAATTTTCTGTCGCTTTTATTTTGTCATCTGCAAATGCTTTCAATTTGGACCAGTCTAAAATATTGTCGTTTGGTAATGAGTTAAATGAATCATTGAGTAACTTTCAGACTGAACCTTTTATCAGAAGACAGAATGCCAGAACCATCCACAAGTTGGTCAGGTCTAGAATTTTGTGATATGGTCAAAAGCTTATGAGAATTTTAAAAATATTTATTGTACATCGATTGAGAAACAAGTTTTTACTACTTGTACCAATCTCTCTCAATTCCGCTTCCTGGAAACTACACCAGTACTCACGCCGAATGTATGGGCAAATGAAAAATCCTGAAGTTGACACCTGCTTCCGGGTATCGAACTTGGGATCTTATGGTTACAAGGCCAACGCTCTACCTCACAACCATGGACACCACAAATGAATGTTTTGTATAAGCATAAACTTATTTGAGTGCAAAAAAAACCCACAAGCACATACCCTTATTGTACTTTCTGTGCATTCTGTCTTGACCTATACCATCGAAAAGGTATCCAAAGTTACCAAGTGCGAAGGTTAGAGTGTAACACAAATATAGTTGTCCTAATTGTACACAGAGAAATATGTAGATCAAGGTAAGGCCAGGTTTTGGATTGAAGTTATGGAGGAAAGTTCAAGTTACGAGAGTGTGTTAATTGCAGACTGAAAAAATTCCCCAAGACTTGGAATGGCACTTAAAGTGATACAAGTGACATTGAGTGTTTTAACACTTTACCAAACGATCCCTGGTTTTCACGACCCTGTAAAAGAAGCCTTCTGAAAACATCATGGGAAAAGGAGAAAACTCTGGTAACAAGCTTTTTCTCTTTTTCCCACAATGTTTTCTATCCTCCCAGAACAAATTTCAATTGTTGAGTCGTGTTAATTTTGTCATCTGCAAATGCTTTGAATTTGGACCAGTCTAAAATTTTGTCATTTGGTAAAGAAATAATAAAGTGGAAAGATGATAAAAAAAACCTTACATGCATGAAACCTTTACCAAGCAATCCTGTGAATTAACCCTTTCCCAAACAAGCCCTAGGTTTTACGTGTCTGCAGTACAAGTCTTTTGAAAACACTGTGGGAAAAGGAGAAATTGCTCATAACGAGCAATTTCTCCTTTTCCCACAGTGTTTCCTACCCAATTAGAGAACTTTCTGCCATTTTTATCAAATTTGAAATTGTTGTCTGCAAAGTCTTTGTGTTTGGAAGAGTCTAAAATTTATCATTTGGGAAAGGGTTAACAAACCCAAATTAAATGGCTTTTGAAATCATCAAATCACTGTGAGAGGAGCAAATGCTTGTAGTCTGCATTTTCTCCCTTTCCCATAATGTTTTCTATTTTTTCAGAAGTAAGCTACATTATTTTAGCCAAATTAAATTTGTTGTCTGCAAATCATTTTAACTAGGTAGTTTGTTTGTCTTTTTTTTTTTTCAATACAAACAGTTCTTTGGATTTTTATAATACAAAATGCTACTTTATCATCCATTTAAAACTTTATCAAATAGTCTGAAAATTGTAAATCTAGAATAATTTCTCTTATAAATTCTATATATAAATATGTTACTGAATTTGTCACCCACCACATTCCAAATAAAGTATCCTTCAGTCTGCAATCAAATGAAGGGCAAGAAAGAAGAAGGGAAAAACCCGTGATCTGAAACCGTCACAGCACACAAACCTGGTGACCGACCTGCAGGGCTTTTCGTACAAAATCAGAAACATATTTAAACAGTCCATGTAACGTCTCCAGTAATGTCTGTAACATTGACAAAACAATTTTACTGTCTCCGCTGTCCTCTCCATCAAAACAAGCTGCTGACACTTCGAAAAATATTGTTGTAAAATAATCAATCAGTCCTGAAATACAAGGATAACATCTAGTTAGAAACTTTGATAAACCAGTGGAAAATTTTCTATTCATCATATTCTTGTATCAACTACAGAACAAGAAAACCAATAAGGGCCTGAATTTATCTAATGTCTATTGGCAATTACTGGCCAGTATTTTCAAATCTATCTCAAAAGAAGTGACATTTAGCTGAAATTTCTCACATAAAATCAACTCTAATCTTCACTTTTGAATCTATCCAAAAGAGCTTTACAATAAAGAAGAAACCCTAAAACTTAAGAAGCTTCTCAGTTACAAAATAAAGAGTTCCTCCTTTATGCATGGCTTTGTTCAGATTTAAATACAATACCTAATAACAGTTTGTTTAGGTACATATCTCTTTGGGTCAGTGGTTATGGTCTTTTAAAAGAAAAAAGAGGATATCTGTCTGCATGAGTTCAAATCCCACCAGATTCGGTTTGTATTTCAGCTATGCATATGTTGCAAATTTTCATGTTCATAAGACCACTAAGATACAGATTTCAAAGTACTGTGTTCACTATACCTTGTTCATAAGACCACCAAGATACAGATTTCAAAGTACTGTGCACTATACCTTGTTCATAAGACCACTAAGATACAGATTCCAAAGCACATGTACACTATACCTTGTTCATATGACCACTAACATACAGATTTCAAAGTACTGTGTTCACTATACCTTGTTCGGAAGACCATTAAGATACAGATTTCAAAGTACCGTGTTCACAATACTTTGTTCATAAGACCACTAAGACACAGATTTCAAAGCACAAGTTCACTATACCTTGTTCATAAGACCACTAACATACAGATTTCAAAGCACATGTACACTATACCTTGTTCATAAGACCACTTACATACAGATTTCAAAGTACATGTACACTAAACCTTGTTCATAAGACTAAGATACAGATTTCAAAGTACTGTTCACTATACCTTGTTCATAAGACCATTAAGATACAGATTTCAAAGTACTGTGTTCACTATACCTTGTTCATAAGACGACTAAGATACAGATTTCAAAGTTTATGTACACTATACCTTGTTCATAAAGTTCCCTCATGTTGGTCTCTTTATGCCCAACAAGACAGTTTAGAATTCCCGCGATACTCTGCATGGCACTGCTTAGTGGTTTGTTTTGATGGTCCTGTAAATATCAACACTGTTACTAATGTGTACAAATATGCAACCACAGTGTAATAGACTCATTCACTGCATAAATTGCCATCATTGGATAAAAGATTCTATCACCAGAAAAAATGCCATTTCTGTTTAAGACTATAGACTGAATACATTGCCATTTATGTACCGTTATATAACACTCATTCAATGCATAAATTGCCATCACTGGATAAAAGATTCTATCACCATTAAAAATGCCATTTCTGTTTAAGACTAGAGACTGAATACATTGCCATTTATGTACCGTTATATAACACTAATTCAATGCATAAATTGCCATCATTGGATAAAACATTCTATCACCATTGAATACATTGCCATTAATGTATATAACGTGTACTCATTCACTGCATAAATTGCCAGAACTGGATAAAAGATTCCATCACCATGAAAAATGCCATTTCTGTTTAACTCTAACAAATGACAAAAACTTTAGACGCATCCAGTTTAAATGTATTTGCAGAGAACAAAATTAATGGGACTCAAAATTGAATTTTGTTTTGCGATGGACAGAAAACTTTGTGGGAAAAGGAGAAAGTGCTGGTTACCAGCATTTTCTCATTTTTGCACAATGTTTCCCTAATTGCATAAACTGCTATCTATGTATAAAATGCCCTGTACAAAAATGCCATTTAGATTAAAAAGATCATTTCAAGCTGTAAAAATACCATCCCTGTATTAACCCATTACCACACAAATATGACTTCTAAAGACCCTGGGAAAGAAGCCTTTTGTGGGAAAAGGAAAAGATGTTAGTAACCATCATTTTCTCCTTTTCCCAAAATGTTTTCTACCCTATCAAAGAAAAAGTGAAATTTTTTAAGTAAAAAAAAAAAAAAGTGGCATAACTATGTCAAAAATACTTTGGTGGTTACCTGCCCTTGGAGTATAGGTTCCGCCTTTTGATGGTTAGTAATTTCTCTTAGGTTGAAGTAAACACATGTATCTTCAGTAATAATAGAGATAAATGTATCACAAAATGTCAAAGCTTTTGCATGACGATAACAGCAGGGCTATGACATTACCTAAATATTTTCCTCAAAAACAGCCAAGGTAAAGATGCAAAAAAAAGATTGTTTGGTGAAGGGTAAACGCTGTCTTTACTAGAGCAAGGCTCAATTTTTTTTTGTTGTGTGGTAAAGAGTTTTGTCCTCTTTCCTGACAGTTTTAGGTTTTTCTGCTCTTTACAACAAATGAACACTACTCACCAGCAAGACTTGAAATATTACTGATACCAGTCCCAGTTTTTCCATTTGCCTAATAAATCCTGAATTTGATTCTAACAAAGCTAATAATAGTTTGAGTCCATAGCTAGGCATGGGGTCTTGATCTAGAAGGATCTGTTCATAGCTGAAATATAAGTGAGAATATCTTTTACTCTTTGCCAAACGACAAAATTTTAGACTGGTTTAAATTGAAAGCATTTGCAGACGATAAATTTAACTTCATTCAACAGTTGAAATTTGTTCTGGGAGGGTAGAAAACATTGTGGGAAAAGGAGAAAATGCTGGTTACAAATATTTTCTCCTTTTCCCATGATGTTTTCAAAAGCCATCTTTTTTAGGGTCGTTAAAACAACAAATTGTTTGGGAAAGTAATATCCCTTTTCCAAACCACACATCTTAGACTCTTCCAAACTACAATCGATGAAATTCAGAACTGGTGTAAATGAGCTTTAGGTCTCGGACAGGGTAGAAAACATTGTGGAAAAAGGAGAAAATATTAGTTACCAGCATTTTCTCCTTTAGACTCAATGTTTTCAAAAGTTTTCTTTCCAAGGATTGTGAAAATCAGGGATTATTTGGTAAAGGGTTAAATATGAATCTCTCTTGATCCTGCTTCCTACACTAGTACTTGCGTCAAATGTGTAAGCCAATGAACAATCCCCAAAGATGACAACCGCTCCCGGGTATCTAACTGAAATGGATGTCATGGACCCATATTGATGTAATGAACTTGCTTGGTGTAAGACAATAACAAACATTTAACCCCTTTTTCCAAGAGCATGGCGTGTTAAGGACTGAGGTAAATGCTGATAATTGAGGGCTACAATATGAGTGTTAAGGACTGAGGAAATGCTCACAACTTAGGACTAAACTGTAAGTGTTGAGGACTGAGGTAAATGATAATACCTGAGGACAACAATACGAGGATTGAGGACTGAAGTAAATGCTCATATCTGTGGATTACACTGAGGGTTAAGGACCTAGGTAAATGCTCATACCTGAGGAGTACAATATGAGTGTTAAGGACTAAGGTAAATGCTAATACCTGAGGACAATATGAGGTTAAGAACCAAGGTTAATGCTCATACTTGAGGACTACAATATGAGGATTAAGGACCAAGGTAAATGCTCATACTTGAGAACAATAATATTATTGTTGTTTAGGACCAAGGTAAATGCTCATACTTGTGGGCTACAATATGAGGGTTAAGGACCGAGGTAAATGCTAAAACTTGAGAACACCAATAATTGTGAGGGTTAAGGACCGAGGTGAATGCTCATACTTGAGAACAATAACATTATTGTTAAGGACCGAGGTAAATGCTCATACTTGAGGGCTACAATATGAGGGTTAAGGACCAAGGTAAATGCTCATACTTGAAAACACCGATTTTGAGGGTTAAGGACCAAGGTAAATGCTCATACTTGAGGACTACAATATGAGGGTTAAGGACTAAGGTAAATGCTCAAACTTGAGGACACCAATTTTGAGGGTTAAAGACCAAGGTAATGCTCATACTTGAGGACACCAATTTTGAGGGTTAAGAACCGAGATATATGCTCAAAATTGAGGACACCAACACGAATGCTCATTCTAGAGGACACCAATACGAGGGTTAAGAACCGAGGTAAATGCTCATGCTTGAGGACTACTATACGAGGCTTAAGGACCGAGGTAAATGCTCATACTTGAGGACTACAATACGAGGCTTAAGGACCGAGGTAAACGTTTATACTTGAGGACTGCAATATGAATGTTAAGGACTGAGGTAAATGCTATCACTGTTTTGTGTTGTCTAGAATGACCCATTGCTTAATCATATCTATCACCTTACAGTCTTTAGGCAATTCCTCTCAGTAGTTTTGGATAAACAATACAAGAAAAAAAAATAGAGCTGAACACAGCAGTGCATATATGCCCAAAGGGGCTTGTCAGTGAAATGGGTTAAAATCTAGAATGTCTGAATCTGAATTTTAAAAGTCACTTTCATAACTACACATCATAGAAATTCATTGTGGTAAGTTTCAAATTATTCCAATGGAAACTGTAGGAGGAGTAGGGCACACAAGAAATTGTTAAAGGATGGACGTATGGACAGACAGACAGACGCACACAGACAACAGGGACCATAACATAATACGACCTTTCCTGCATATAAAAATGTAAATAAAAGAACTAACTGTGGTAGAAGTTTCGTCTCTATGATCACATTGAGTTGTTTGGCATCAACTTTACCATTCGTGTGGACGGAATCTTGTGTAAGATAGACAGTCGCCATCTCGGAAAACAAACTTAAAGAAAGTGCCCTTGTATCACCTGCAATCAAAATATAAATTTGGTTATTTTTGTTGTCTCTAAACCTTTAATCACACAATTCTGACTTGCAATAATCATCCGTAACAGGCCTTCAGAAAACATAGTGAGAAAAGGAGGAAATTGTGGTAACCAGCATTTTCTCCTTTTCCCACAATGTTTTCTAACCTATCATAGATGAATTCCCACCATTTATGCCACATTTAATTTGTTGTCTGCAAATGCTTTCAACTTGTCCACGTCTAAGAGTTTGCGTTTTGGTAAAGTTAACTCTTCATCAATCTATCATCTGTTTTCATGATCCCTGCAAAGTATACTTTTCGAAAACAATCTTGGAAAAAAAGACAATGCTAGTGACTAGTGTTGTCTCCATTTTCCTTGTGTTTTCTAGAATTTAAATACAATCTTCACCATTTGAGCTGTATTAGATTTGTAATGATGGATGCATAAAACATATTGTCAACACGACAATACAGTGTGGTTCAAATGATCATGTTTGTCTCTGAGAGTGCTGAAGACATTGTACAAAAAACAGAAAATAACCCAATCACTGGCTAAACCATTTTGTATAGCAATCAGAAGTTTTGTCACTTAAAAAAATTTAAAATACGACCAATAAAGTAATATAGAAAGAACATGAATAGGGGCTAAAATTGGATAAATTCTAGCCAAGGTAAAGAAAAAGTGTAATTATTACCATTTTGACTCACAACCAATTCTGCCAAGGTTGGCAGCACTGTTTCTATGACCACAGCGCTATTCTCCATTAACAATGCTGGATGCTGGGTAATTCCTTCCACAACAGACATTACAGTGTTCACAAATTCTCCAACAGTTATTAAACCTGTAAAACATGTATAATAAAACCTGTTTTACTGGGTATCAAGAAAGTAGCCTGTTTTTAGCAAAGAATATACTAACATCTCTAAGTCTTTACCACACAACAAAACTTTAGACTTGTCCAAACTGAATGCATTTGAAGACAAAATATTAACTCTTGACACAAGAAGCTTTTGTTGACAGCACAAAGCAAGACCAGCCTGCACAAAATGGGCAGTCTGATCTCTGATCTATATTTTTGACTAAATCAGCTTAGAGTATGACCAAAATATTTTGTCATATTACAAAGGAACTATTTGAAAGTGTAATTCCTTTACATGTTAGTAAAAATGTTCAGTGTGATTTAAATGAAGATTTAGTTTTAGAAAGAACAGAAAACAGTGTGGGCAACAGAGAAAAAACTGTTTTAATCCTTTCCCAAACGACAAATTTTGGACCAGACCAAATTAAAAGCATTTTGCAGATGACAAATTAAGAGTTGCTAAAAAAGATGATTTTTCAATATGATAGGGTAGAAAACATTGTGGGAAAAGGAGAAAATGCTGGTTACCAGCATTTTCTCCTTTTCCCACAATGTTTTCAAAAGGCTTCTATTCCTGACCAGTGAAAACCACGGATTGTTTAGGAAAGGGTTAAGGCATGTCTTCACTTTTTTCACAATTTTCTAAGGCCATGTAGTTAGGCACTAAATGCAGAGTTTCCCTAAGGCACAAATTGGTCTGCTTTGACAAAGGATTTTGCTGACATATTAAAATCAATCCACTGTGAACAAGTGATGGCCTTCAAGCTGATTGCTATTTTGGTACAAAACAAAACTAAAACTAATCTTCTATCACCAGAACTTCATCTTTATTTTTAAAGCCACAACACTTGATACTCTGCATGCCTTATTCAGGACTGTAAACCATTTGCATATCAGCTGTTTAGACTTGAATTTTGACTGCCTTAACTCTTGACCAGATAAAAAGTGTCAGTTTTATTTATATAAAATATTGTACAAATCTCATAGGTCAAAATTAGTTTTAGCATCACATTGCAATTTCAAAGCCGATATTCAAATTTAAATAACCATTCAGATTCGTTCAATATATTCACAGCAGTATTATAAATTTCCATCTGACAGAGGGAAGAAGTCTGCCTCCAAAGTTTTTACCTTTCTAACTCCTTTGATATTAACCTATTTGTTCTATTTTAGGTACCAGATTGAATATAAGGTATCTTCAGATCACGATTAAAGTGACAAACATTTCCATTTGAGATTAAAATGTGTGAAAATAATGACAATTGACACTGGATGGTGTTTGGAAAGCAAAACAGTTGGACATCTTTTATATAAATGTATTAGGTAGCAGAGGGTGAAAAAAAAGCACTTGTACAGTGAATACATGATTTTCAATGCAGAGAGGTGAAGTGACATAATTAACCCTTTACCCCATAAGGCATTTCTATGGCATCTCTAAATGACCCTAAATGACAGCAAGGATGAAGCTGTTTATTACGTGTAAATGACATCTTTTGATTGCATAGAAAACATTGTGACACGAGCAATTTCACCTTTTGCCACAATGTTTTCCACAGGTTCCTGCAAGCAATGTGTAGAAATGAGTATCTATGGAGTAAAGGGTTAAAACAGAGAATATTACACAGACATAAAAAAACCGTAGAAGGTGTGGGTTTTATGCTGCTTTCAGGTGTAAAGGTGAAAGCTTATATTCATTTTTTGGGGCTGGTTAAACATACTATGCTAGGGCTCTGAAGCGTCTTGCATTAGGCCTCACAAAAAATATCTGTGTTTAGGGTTTCAGTGCTTTAGGTAGGGATTTCTTTTTTTTCCCCAGATTTTTTTTACATAAACCATGAACCAAAACCATGCCAGAATTTTTTTATTGCAATTGTTGGGTAAAAAGTTCAGGTTGGAAGCATTTTCTAGGTTGGGTCGGGAAACCCTAAACACAAATATTTTTTTAGGCTTTTGGGCACTTCCACAAAACAAAGTAATAAAAAATAAAATAAATATTCATAAAAAGCACTAGGGAGGAAGATAGCTCAGCTAACACCAAGAACTAGCTTTGAAATGAATCAAACTAGTAAAACTTTCAAATGATCAAAAGGCACTAGCTGCTCTCTCAGATAAACAGAGCATATTCATATGAAAAGCTACTAGCTACCTTACCACCTCATAAAAAATAAATTCCATATAAAAAGTTAAGCTTTTTATTCAAGCATTACACCTTTTCCCAAACAACTTTTAAATAACACAATCTTTTTTATCCTTTCAAGGACAAATTTCATCATTTGAGTAAAATCTTGCTTGTCTGCAAATTCTTTTAATTTTGAAAAACTTTAAATTTGTCATCCAGAAGATAATAAAGCAACAAGATAAGAAAGTGGTAGAGCGTAGGCCTCTCACACGCAAGGTTCTGGACTTGAATGCAACGATGATCATTGTCAGCCCATATCATGTCATCAGAACTGCTTAACTCTTTACCAAACAACAAAATTTAGGACTGGTCCAAACTGAAAGCATTGGCAGATAACAACATTAACCCTATTCCCAAACAAGCCCTGGTTTTTACGTGTCTGCAGTAAAAGTCTTTTGAAAACACTGTGGAAAAGGAGAAATTGCTCGTAATGAACAATTTCTCCTTTTCCCAAAGTGTTTTCTATCCTTTTTGAGAACTTTCTGCCATTTTCTCAAAATCTAAAATTGTCGTCTGCAAACTCTTTCAGTTTGGAAGAGTCAAAAATTTGTCATTTGGGAAAGGGTTAATGTGACTGAAAAATTGAAATTTGGTTTGGGAAGGGTGGAACACATTGTGGAAAAAGGAGAAAATACTGGTTACCAGCATTTTCTCCTTTTTCCACAATGTTTTCAAATTGAGCTTCTTTCTAAAAGTCGGGATCATGTGGTAAAGAGTTTAGACTACCAAGAAGCAATCATCCGGAGCGGTTAATATAAGTTGTAAGAATTTTCAATCATTGTAAAAAAAATAGTACCAAATGTGGTTGCCAACACTCGGCACTCCAAACAGGGACATAACTGTTTCAAAAATACTTTCATATAGGTTTACCTTTTGAAAGTTAATAACTATTCATGTTATCAGTAAGTATCTTTGGAAATAACAGAGATGTTACGAAATGTCAGTTTTTGCACAACAACTTAGAAGATCACCAGGGCTACAAGAATAACTTCTTCCAAAAAAGCCAAGAAAAATAAAAGAAGTTTTCCTCACTAGCATAATAGAAAACAAAGAGAAATTACAAGAAAAGCAAAGCTATTAGATTTTACCTTTAACCTTTTCTGTGACATGCAAAATATGAAATAACAACTAGGTAATTGTACAATTTGTAATTTCTTTTCAAACTTATTTTTTTGTGATTATCTCTTACATTGCACTACTATCTCTACAAAACTGTTTGTCTTGCACAAGTCAACTCTATGACAAAAAGCAAAATGGCTTATGAAAAGTGCTTTCTTCTTTTACTTTGGCTATTCACACATTTTCATTTTTATCACCTTTAACCCATTACCACACAATCCCTACTTTTGACGCCCCTGAGAAAGAGGCCTTTTGAAAACACTGTAGGAAAAGGAGAAAATGCTGGTAACCAGCATTTTCTCCTTTTCCCACAGTGTTTTCTACCCTTCCCAGATCAAATTTTAATTTTTCAGTCACCTTTATTTTGTCGTCTGCAAATGCTTTCAATTCTGACAAGTCTAAAATTTTGTTGTATGGTTATCAGTTAAAACAGAAACAACAAAATTTTGGACTTTTCCCAATCTAGAGTATTTCACAACTATATGTGACCTGTCAAGCAAAAAGTGACCTTCTGGGAACTGCCAAAAAAGTATCAAACCTGGTCAGACTGTGTGAATTGCACAGCCTGACCAGGTTTGACATCTTTTGTTTTTATGATATTTTCTGTATGAAAATTGCTTATTCTACTTTGTTATACAATTATTTTTGCACTATCAACTTGAATTGACTGAGAAAGACTAAAACTATGAATTTCTAAAAAGACTATCTGGTATCTGAGAACTACAGTTGAATTCCCTCCTAAACCATTTTTTTGTGATGGCACTTTTGAAAAGACTCTGACAAAAGTAAGAAAACATTTGTCACAAGTAAATTTCTCCTTTACCATCATTATAACATATTTGTTCACTTTGAATTGTTACGTTACATGTTCTTTTTCTCCTCTTCCCATAATGTTTTCAGCCCTAAAATGGGCAAATCCAATCTTTTGTGCCACATTTGACCCATAATCAAATGGAAAAATTTTAGGTTTGTCCAAATCCAAAGCACTTGCAGACGACAAAATAAAGGTGACTGAAAATTTGAAATTTGTTTTGTGAAGGGTAGAAAACATTGTAGGAAAAGGAGAAAATGCTGGTTACCAGCATTTTCTCCTTTTCCCACAATGTTTTCTAAAAGTTTCTTTCTCAGGGTCATGTAGTAATAAACATTGTGGGAAAAGAAGAAAATGCTGGTAACCAGCATTTTCTCCTTTTCCAGCAATGTTTTCTAAGGGCTTCTTTCTCAGGGTCGTCAAAAGTAGGGATTGAGTGGTAATGGGTTGTATGTTGTCTGCACATGGCCTCAGTTTAGACATTTTGAAGATTTCCTTGATTTGGAAATGACTAAAAAAAAAAAAAGAGAAATATAAACAAGAAATAAAGATCAAACCCATTGAAAGACACCTACCACTAGTTGCTTCAATGTTAGTTTCTCCATTTTCTATCCGTCTAACGTGTGTAAGTAGAGCAGCCAGTCCTTTTACAAATTCTTGCGTCACAATCTTTGGTCGGAATACCTTTTGGTTACAGAAGCATAGTATGAATTCCTTAAAAAATATACTACTCAAACTTTGATAGGGATCACTTACATATTTCTGTATGGGTTTATATGTTATAACAGTTTTGCATAAACTCTTTACCATACTGTGAAATTCTAAATTTGTCCAAGTTGGAAGCATTTGCTGACCAAAAACTATGTGCAATGTGCAATATGCTGTCTGTCATAGGGTAGAAAACATTGTTCGAAAAGGAGAAAATGCTGGTACCCAGCATTTTCTCTTTTTCCAACAATGTTTTCCAAAGGCTTCTTTCTCAGCGTCTTTAACAGTCAGCATTGTGAGGTAAAGGCTTTAAGATCCATTTCCCCTGGTCATTTTATTGATCAGTGTGGCAATGTAACATATTTTAAAACCATACATGATACATGCCACATATATATTTAGGGTGAATCTTTTATGGTGATCCCTAGCAAATTTCGAGTAGTATAGCAGAAAGATCTTCTCCAGTAGAGTCCAAATAACTTTTTTGTCTTCGAGTGCAAAACTGATTTACAGCATTTTGATTTGGTTGGTTGTATTGGTGTTTAATGCCATTTTAACAGCTAAGGTCATATCATGGCGGTCGGTGACGCACATGTGTTTCCTGGCTTTCTCACATCCGTACTAACACAACTTTCTATCCAAAGCCACCGACTACTTTTCTCACATGCTTCAGTAGAGGTGAGAGACGAAAATATGCCGTAAAGAAAGTTCACCTCAACCGGGTTATCGAACTCACAACCACCAGGTCATGCGTCCGACATGCTCACCATTGAGCCACCCGGGCGGGCAACAGCATTTTGGAATCTGCTGCAGCCAGTTCTGGCAAACTCTCTTACTGTGGAGTTTCTGCCTCTCTTCTCTGATACATGTGAGAAAATAGTCAATGACTTGGAAACAAATTTGAGTCAGTAATGGTGTGAAAAAAACCAGGAAACACATGAGTATGTGCACTGACCACCATAATATGACCTCAGCTGCTTAAACATATTTAATCCTTTCCCAAATGACAATTTTTTGGACTTGACCAAATTGAAAGCATTTGCAGATGACAATTCAACTCTTGCTGAAAAGATGATTTCTGTCTCTGATAAGGTAGAAAATATTGTGGGAAAAGGAGAAAATGCTGGTTACCAGCATTTTCTCCTTTTTCCACAATGTTTTCAAAAGGCTACTATTCCAGACCCGTAAAAACCAGGGATTGTTTGGGTAGAAAACATTGTGGGAAAAAGGAGAAAATGCTGGTTACTAGCATTTTCTCCTTTTTCCACAATGTTTTCAAAAGGCTACTATTCCAGACCCATAAAAACCAGGGATTGTTTGGGAAAGGATTAAAAATACATAAACTTATTTGTATTACTTCTTTACTAATGGATTGACAGCCACCACCTAACTTAACCCATTACCACACAATCCCTACTTTTGACGCCCCTGAAAAAGAAGCCTTTAGCCAGCATTTTCTCCTTTTCCCACAATATTTTCTACCCTTCACAAAACAAATTTCAAATTTTCAGTCACTTTTATTCTGTTGTCTGCAAATGCTTTCAATTTGGGAAAGCCTAAAATATTGTCGTTTGGTAATGAGTTAATTCAGAGATGAATCAGTTCTGTAGTCTAGTGAGAAAGAAAATCTAAGATTTTGCACAAGTACAACCACAACAATAGGACCATGACTATACTTTGATGTTTATTTGTGACCCGTCAAGCGAAAAGGGGCAATCTGGGAATTCTGTACATCAATTAGATGAAAACAGATCAACGATAGTGCAGATCAGTTTAACCCATTACCACACAATCCCTACTTTTGACGCCCTTGAGAAAGAAGCCTCTTGAAAACACTGTGGGAAAAGGAGAAAATGCTGGTAACCAGCATTTTCTCCTTTTCCCATAGTGTTTTCTACCCTTACCAGAACAAATTTCTATTTTTGAGTCACCTTTATTTTGTCGTCTGCATATGCTTTCAATTTGGACCAGTCTAAAATTTTCTCGTGTGGTAAAGAGTTACGTTGAGAATTCAAAAATGTCTGTATAAAAAGGTACAATGACCACTTTTCATACAGAAAATGTCATTAAATAGAAAAGTGTCAACCATTTGTCAGCCTCCGCAATCTGCGCAGTTTGACCAGGGTCGACACTTTTCGCAGTTCCCAAAAAGTCCCTTTTCCCGTGATGAGTCACATTTATAAAGCAACTGAGCTAAAAAGCCTTCTGCATGGGGTAATTAAAACATATTTATACTAAATTGTAGTAATACCTGGGATGTTACAAGATGCAGAAAGATATGCACAAGAGGGAGGGTGGTTTTAAGCTGCTTTGCCTGCACTGTGTTAGGATGTTTACGTCCTGCTACTGCATCAAGAGAACTTAAAATATCCCCTGAAATAAGAAATGATAATGAAAGTATAAATTACAAACAAATATAAATTAAAAACAAACTTTTAATATATTCTTGTTCATTTAATTTACAGACCTGCTCATATTTTTAAGAAAACAGCACTACGGAAAAAGAATGAAAATAATTCTTTTTTTTTTTCAATGATTAAAGTAAAAATTGTGAGAAAAGGAGGAATTACATGTAACAGAACACTGGCTTCAATTTTTTTTTCATTCCAACAAAAAACACTGATTTAACACTCTATCTTACAACCGCATATTTTACAATCCTGTGAAAACTAGAGCTGTCACTGAATGTGACTTAATACCCCGGCCAGTGCTTTGACAGACGAAAGTGTCAAGTTCAAGAGGAGATCATTCCTCAACCAGGAAGAGTTGACACTTGAAAATTGCATCTTGCAAATCTTCAATATATGATCAGTGTATGACCAGTTTCAATACAATTGAAGAAAAACTGTAGGAGGGGTTCGCAACACAAAATTACTAGTATGTTGTATACAGGGACACACAGACAGACGGACACACAGACAGATGGGCACATGGACGGACAGACACACAGACAGACAGGCTGACTCCAGTATCCCCCTGAAAACATTCGTTCTGCGAAGGGTAAAAAAAGGCTTTAAAGTTATGCTTTAAAAATATTTTGAGAAAAAAACAAAATGCTGGTTACCACCAGTATTTTCTCAATTTCCTACAATTTTTTCTATTCTTTCCAAGGCAAATCCCACCATTTAGGCTCACTAATCTCAATAACCTTGCCATTTTAAATTAACTGCTACATTCCAGTATTTCTTCATTAATTGTTTTTAAATGATTAATCAAAGAATCCTGTGTATTGATAACCTTGAGAAAGAAAGCTTAACCCTTTACCCCATAAGGCATTTCTATGGTATCTCTAATTGACCCTAAATAACAGTAAGGATGAAGCTGTTTCTTATGTGTATATGATAGCTTTTGATAGCATAGAAAACATTGTGGCAAAAGGTGAAATTGCTCGTGATGAGCAATTTCACCTTTTGCCACAATGCTTTCCAAACAGTCCTACAAGCAATGTGTAGAAAAGAGTATCTATGGAGTAAAGGGTTAAGAAAACATCATGCAACATGGAAAATAAATGGCTGTGACAATCCTTTTTTCCTGCTCCTAAAATCTTATCTATTCTATGGAAGACAAACTTCTTCATTTAAGACCTCTTTCATACGTCATCTGAAAATGATTTCAATTTGGACCAGTGTAAAAAAAATTCTCCCAACAAAAACATGAACAATTACAATTCCCTTTAAATATTCCATTACCACATCATACCAACTTTTAATGACCCTTGGGTAAAGGTTTATGAAAACATTGTGGACAAAGGAAAATATGCCTGTAAACAGACAAAACACATTAATTGAGTCACATATATTGTTTTGTCTGCAAATGCTTTCAATTTGGCCAAGTCCAAACTATTGTTGTTGGTAAAAAGTTAAAACGTCATTACTTACTCATTATATTTGGGGTGCAATCCAGGATATAACTAATCAATAAATCTAGACATCGGTTTAAATAGTCAATCTCTGCAGGTTCTGTGGTTTTACTGGCGTCCCTGGGTGTTTGTCTTCGGCTGTCTCTCTCCAAATACATAACCAATCTGAAAGAAGAACACTTTTGAAAACATTGTGGGAAAAAGAGAAAATACTGGTAACCAGCATTTTCTCCTTTTTCCACAGTGTTATCTACCCTTTCAAAATCAAATCTCAATCTTTAGGTCAGATTTATTTTGTCATCCGCAAATGCTTTCAACTTGGACTAGTCTGAAATTTTATTGTTTGGTAAAGAGTTAACCCATTCCCAAACGGCAAATTTGGACCAGACCAAATTGAACGCATTTTGCAGATGACAAATTAACAGTTGCTAAAAATATGATTTTTCTATATGATAGGGTAGAAAACATTGTGGGAAAAGGAGAAAATGCTGGTTACCAGCATTTTCTCCTTTTCCCACAATGTTTTCAAAAGGCTTTGATTCCTGACCCTTAAAAACCAGGGATTGTTTGGGAAAGGGTTAACAAAGAATTAAACCTCAAGCATCCAAAAGCAAACGATCTGACCCATAAAAACCAGGCATTGTTTGGGAAAGGGTTAACAAAGAATCAAACCTCAAGCATCCAAAAGCAAACGATAACACTCTATAACTACTTTTAATCAAGGCTGACTTATAGAAAAGACTTACCTTAACTGACAACTGTTTAACAACAAGTCGTGGTTGTGTTTCACCAGCTCATGAAGCACGACAAGGGCTTTAGCTCGTATAACACTTGAGGGACTTTCCAGTAAACGCAGTATTTTCTGCAGAAAATCCTGTACAAAAGAGAAAAAATTGTACAAAATGTTTTTTACATTTTCTAAATCTATTCCTAAACTTGAGCCATCACTAAACTTGATCATACCCCCCCACCAACTCCTTGTTACAACACAGGTTTTTGTGTCACAGAATGCAGAATGGTTTAGTACAAAGGCGAGAGTTGAAAAAAGTTCAAAGGGAGATAATTCCACAAATCATAGCAGGGTCATGAAAATTGCACATGTACAACTTCATATATATATATAGAGAGAGAGAGAGAGAGAGACCTGTACATTGTATGTAAATTTGAGTTTAGTATCTGAAAAATGTAGGGGTATTTCGCCAAATTAGTGTCTACGGACAGATAAAAGGACAGACAGCCATGGTGATTCCAGTATACCCCTCTCCACTTTGTTGTGCGGGTTATAATAATCTCCATTTATGACATCAGAATTGAATACAGAATTGAGAAACATTAGGCAAACTCCTAATTCCCTTTTAACAAAGAAGACCTATAATCAAAGCTTGTCTTTTACAAAAAAAAATTCTTAATACATGAATAGCAAAGAAAAGCACTCATATTGAGGTCCTAAGTAGATTTGCCACAGTAAGAACTCTAACAATGGGCTTCTTTTAACAGAAGGCTTCTTTTTCATGGTCGTCAAAAGTCGGCATTGTGTGGTAAAGGGTTCAAGAAATCCGATTTGTCCATCAGAATAGAAAACATTGCAGAAAAAGGAGAAAATGCTGTTAACCAGCATTTTCTCCTTTTTCCACAATGATTTCATGTCCTCTTTCTCAGGAATTGTGTGGCATAAAGTTAACACTGACACCTTTACCTTATCTTGCGTTAATCGATTCAATGATACACCAGACACTATCAATGCTCCAAACATCGTCACAATAGATTGCTGTATCCGAGTTATCCCAAATGACAATGCCGACAGAAGAGTGGACAATCCTACTGTGTCGATAACCGACTGAAACACTTGTGGATTGTGGCGGGTGATTCTGTGTAAGGCCTGCAAATAAAAATTACGATACATCAAATGAATAATTAATTTTACACATGTAGTAAAATAGACATTTAAAACCACTTCAAGTAAACATGTTAACCCATTACCACACAATCCCTACTTTTGACACCCCTGACAAAGAAGCCTTTAGAAAACATTGTGGGAAAAGGAGAAAATGCTGGTAACCAGCATTTTCTCCTTTTCCCACAATGTTTTCTACCACAAAACAAATTTCAAATTTTCAGTCACTTTTACTTTATCATCGGCAAATGCATTTGATTCGGACAAGCCTAAAAATTGTAGTTTGATAATGAGTTAACCTTTACTAAACAATCCCTAGTTTTTACAACCCAGGGGCAGAAGCCATCTGAAAACATTGTGGGAAAAGGAGAAAATGCTGGTAACCAGCATTTTCTTCTTTTCCCACAAAGCTTTATACTCTTCCGAAGTCAACTTTAATCTTTTAGTCATGTTTATTTTATTGTCTGCAAATGCTTTTAATTTGGACAAGTTCAAAATTTTGTTGTTTGGTCATTATTTAAACATGAATCATTACTATTGTTCTTACCCTTTCACCACACCATCCCTAGTATTGTGAGAAAAGGAGGAAATGCTGGGTACAGAGTTTATAAAGTAAAAAAATACTTTGTTAATCCTTGTCCAAACAATCTTGTGTTTAACTCATTACCAGACGACAAAATTTTAGACTTGTTCAAATTGAAAGCATTTGCAGACGACAAAATAATAGTGACTGAAAATTTGAAATTTGTCCTCGGAAGGGTACAAAACATTGTGGGAAAAGGAGAAAATGCTGGTTACCAGCATTTTCTCCTTTTCCCACAATGTTTTCTAAAGGCTTCTTTCTCAGGGGTGTCTAAAGTAGGGATTGTGAGGTAATGGGTTAAACAGGCCTTAGAAAGGAATCAGGTAATAAGCATTTTGAAAGGGAAGAAAAGATTTTTGGAAAAGGAAAGGAGAAAATAAAAAACCAGGAACTGACTTACGTCATTGTTCAATGGATAGAGAAAAATTTCAACTGGGATATCAACAGTTTCATGTCACACACTTAATAAACAAAGATGATTATTTTACTTTGTTCAAGCAAAATTTTTTCTTACCTAAGGAAAAATGACTTGAAAATTGTGCCTAAAGTAGAAATGAAAATCTGACAAGCATTTTCTCTCTTTCCCATGATATTTTCCACACTTAACTCATTACCAAACAACAAAATTTTAGGTATGTCCAAATCAAAAGCATTTGCAGACAGCAAAATAAAAGTGACTGAAAATTTGAAATTTGTTTTGTGAAGGGCAGAAAACATTGTGGGCAAAGGAAAAAATGCTGGTTACTAGCATTTTCTCCTTTTCCCACAATGTTTTTTAAAGGCTTTTTTCTCAGGGCCTTCAAAGTAGGGATTGTGTGGTAATTGGTTCAAAAGACAAATCCAATATTCTCAATCAGAGATAGTCTGTCATAATTATGCATTTTACACTGTAAAAGTCTAAGATTTTTTTCATTTCAAAAACATTTTAAATTTTTCCATATTTGTGACCTGTCACGCAAAAAAGGACCTTCCGGAAACTGTGCAGTCTGACCAGGGTTGACACTTTTTGCTCAAATGACATTTTCTGTATGAAAAGTGGTCATTTCTATACAATTATTTTTGAACTATGAACTTAAACTGACACGCACTATCGTTGATCTGTTTTCATCTAATTGATGCACGGAATTCTCAGATGGTCCCTTTTTTGCGTGACAGTTCACGTTTCATAATCAAAATGTAAGTCTACTGTACTTACAGATAAGGCTGTAATCCTCAAAGCGTCCACTGTAGAATGTTTAAATATGTACCATAGTGACTGGGCCATTTCTGTAGTAACCAGTTTCTGACAAATTTGTCCTTTTGTCGTAGCAACATTTTCAACAATTTTAGCTGCAATATGGTTGACCAGAGCATCTTCCTGAAAACATTTTAAGTAAAATCAGCATTGTTGAAACATATTTAACCTCTTTCCACATAAAAAAAGGTAATACTTGTCCAAAACGAATGGATCTACTAGACCAAAAACTAAAATAAGCTAGGTTCCAATGATGGACTTTGTCTTGGAAAGGGAAGAAAACAAATGTGGGAAAAGTAGAAAATGCTGGTTACCAGCATTTTCTCCTTTTCTCACAATGTTTTCAAATGTCTTCCTCCTCAGGGTCATTTGACTCTTTTACCACACAATCCTGACTATTTACAACCTTGAGAAAGATGCTTTTTGAAAACATTGTAGGAAAAGGAGAAAATGCTGGTAACCAGCATTTTCTCCTTTCCCTTCAATGTTTTCTTACCTTCCCAAATCAAATATTACCGGGTAATTTTTCAGTCACATTTAGTTTGTCATCTGCAAATTCTTTCAATCTGAACCAGTCTATAAATTTGTTGTTTGGTAAAGGGTTAAAAAGTCATACATGTGAGCTGCTGGAGAGACAAAGGCCAACAGTCAAGTCTGTCACAAATACAGAGAAAGTAATCGTAATTATAATGATGGTTCTAAAAAATCCATTTTCATCTTGCAACATTGCAGGACATAGCTAAAATCTTTTTCTAGATGTTTGGAATACATTGTAAGGAAAGGAGCACTGGATAGCATTTTCAAAACCTGTGTAGAAAAGACACATAAACACTAATTGCAATAGAAAATGTGATCTATTTGGCTGTTTTCACACAATTATGAATTCTCATTCTGCCGTCATAGACTTATGTAACTTTTGAGACAAAGTTTCCAGAACAAACAAGTATTTTTTTTCTTTTTTCCTATATATTCAGTTGTTTATAGCCCAAAAGGTTGCTACACAACAATTCACCGATTGATTGATTGATTTGATTGATTAATTGATTAATTTGGTTTAATGCCATTTTCATCATTATTTCAGTTACATCTCTGTATATCTATACATGCTTTCCTGGCTTTTCTTTTACCAAAATTCTGCACAATATTCTGTGCAAGCTCATGACTGCTTTCCCACATAACTGATACATAACAGACATAAGATAATAATAATCTGGAAATACACTTACCCCATCTCTACAACTGCGACTTATGATAGCGTATGTCATGGACGGAACATTCCAGTTTTCTACAGCAGCAGATCTACCCTCTTCCTACAATATTCATATATAAATTGACTGCAACTGACACAAGTAGATGATCTAGACCTTTTCATAATTGCTGTATTTCTATTACTGTCCTTCATTTTTACTTAAAGTTCTACTAAATAATCGAGATATCACTAAAAGTAATTATACCCCCACCAGCTCCTTGTCACAAAAACAGGTTTTTGTCCTTGAATGAAGTATGGTTTAGTACAAAAGTAAATGGCTTCGGACAGATGGACGAACAGACGCACAGACACACGGATAAACGGACGTACACACAGCATGGCGAATAGCGAATATATGCTCTCCTGAAAAGTTTCAGGAGAGCATAAAAACAGGTGTTTGTGTTGGTAAAGAGGTTCAAGTTCATGTCAAAGTACCTGCACTGCCACCATATATACAAGTTCCCCAATAGCTGGTAGTAGACCTTGCTTCAGTCGATTGTTTTTGTTGTTCTCTCGATAAATCTCTGTGACTGTTGTTAGGGCCTCTGAAACTTTTACTGTATCCTCAAGGGTATCAGTGTTACTGGCAACCACTCCAATCACTCTAGCTATTTTAACACGTCTGGTAAAAGATGACAAATATGAGACATGTTCCGTGAAAACTTTCTCTCCAAACAAAACAATTTTGGCTAGAGATCCGATTTGATGCCCCTTTCAGGGTACTATTCTCCTGTAATGTCATAATTTTCATGAGTCTCTGGACTCATATGCTGTGGAAAGTGATTTATGTGTAAAGGAATCCTGACTGGCAAGTACGAAAATCAATATCATTCAGATGTAAACATTGTATTTACTTTTTGAATTAAAAAAAAGTTTAGATTTGTATTTAAAGGACGAAAATTCTGTGGAAAAAAAAGGGAAAATACAGGTTATCAGCATTTTCTCCGTTTCCCATGATCATTTTTCCCTAAAAGTTATTAAAACAATGGATAGTAAAGTAAAGTGCTAAACTGTGTATAAATTAGATTTTCCTATAACTTACACTTCAACATGGGAAACTTCCTTCAGCTGTTTAGACAGAAGACCAAATACATTATTTTTCACCAAATAAACAGCAACTGCTCTGGAACAACAGAACATAGCTAGATAGTTTAACATCTGAATTCTTTTCTGCGATGGAGGGCCTCTTTCTGACTGGCTCAGATTGTCAAGAATCTGCTTTAGGTGACGTGTTTGATCCTTCTCTGGCAGTGAGATAAATTTGTCTGGCGTAAATGGAGGGACTGGTAAGGTTTTAGCATCAAACTTGGCCGAGGGTGGTTTTTGTATCTGTAAGAAATGACGTAACACTTAGTAACATAATCATCATCATCATCATCTATATCATCAACAACATCATTATCATCATCATCATCATCAACTATATTATCAACAACAACATCAACATCACATATATCATCAATAACAACATCATCATCATCATCATCATCACTTATATCATCAACAACATCATCGTCATCACTTATATCATCAACATCATCATCATCACCTATGTCATCATCAACAACATCATCATCACCTATATCATCAACAACATCATCATCATCACCTATATCATCAACAACATCATCATCATCACTTAAATCATCAACATCATCATCACCACCTATATCATCAACAAAATCATCATCATTATCACCTAAATCATCAACAACATCATCATCATCACCTATATCATCAACAACATCATCATCATCATAGGTTTTTCTAAAAGCAGTGTTCAATGAGGAAAAAATTGTGTCTTAATGACCACTATCAATCTTCAAAAAACAGCTATGCTGACCTGAGTTGATTATTTCACTCTTTACCACACAATCTCAACTTTTAACCTCCTGAGAGAGAAGCCTTCTGTGGGAAAAGGAGGAAATGCTGGTAACCAGCAATTTCTCCTTTTCCCACAATGTTTTCTACCCTTCCCAAAACCAAGTTTCCAATTTTCAGAAACATTTATTTTTGTCGTCTGCAAATGCTTTAAATGTGGACCAGTCTAAAATTTTGTCATTTGGTAAAGAGTTAAAGGAAACAACCCATGTATTACAAATTTAGCTCTTACCAAACAATAACATTTTAGACTGGTTTACATTGAAAACACTTGCAGAAGATATAATAAAAGCGAATGAAGATTTGAAATTTGTATTGAGAGTATTTACTCCTTTTCTCATACTGTTTTTTACCCTTTCCCAGAAAAATTGCATAGTTTGAGCCACAATTTGTCATCTGTTAACACTTTACTCCATAGATACTCATTTCTATGCATTGCTTGTAGGAGCCTTTGGAAAACATTGTGGCAAAAGGTGAAATTGCTCGTGATGAGCAATTTCACCTTTTGTCACAGTGTTTTTTGTGCTATCAAAAGGCGTCATATACACATAAGAAACTGCTTTATCCTTGCTGTTATTTAGGGTCAATTAGAGATACCATAGAAATGCCTTATGGGGTAAAGGGTTAATGGTTTCAATTTAAATCTGTCCACAAGTTTGTCCTGCACCACTACCCTAACAAAGAGTTAACTATTTATCAGATGACAAAGTTTTGAAATAAACTTGAAAGCCTTTTCAGACAACAACTTAAGTGTGACTTAAATTTGATGGTATTCGTCTTTGAAAGGATGGAAAACATTGTCTGAAAAGGAGAAAATGCTGGTCTTTCAATGCATAAAATCATCTGATTACCTTTGGATTGTCTATGATAGGTGAAACAGTGAAATCGCTGGAATGATAAATCAGCTCCAAGATTTCTGTTTTGGTTTGTGAGAATTCTCCCGTGTCTTTTCCGGTTCCCATTGGTTCTCGAGTGGATAGCGGAGAATGTGGCTGCCTGTACGGTGAATTAACACGCAAGTTTTCATCAGGTGGGACTGCTGTATGGGGCCTTGTACTGTAAACAAAAAGTTGGATTTATCACAAAAAAATTTGCTATATCAAGCAAATTGTGAAAATAAAGTGCACATGTTATTTATCATATGAAGTTTTCTAATAGCAGCAAGAAAAAAATAATCAGGATAAGACTGTTCGGTCTGATCCTTGATCTACAGTTGTGTGAGAAATACACATACATAGGTCTGGAATCTGGTGCCAATTTTTTTGCTATAAATAATAATATGAGTGGCATTCTGGAAAGGGGGTGGGGGGTTGTCACTGCATTCCAGAATTAGAGGAGAAAATGCTAATGACCATTTCTCCTTCTTTTCCTACACTGTTTTCAAAAGCATACCTCTTTGAAAACTTTGATTTGTTCTGTAAACAGTTAGCCCCTTTTACTTGACAATTCCTTTATTTCATGACAATGAACAAGATTACTACTGAAGACATTGTGAAAAAAGGAGAAAAGGCCGGTGAATAGAATTTTCTTACTTTTCCACAATGTTTTATATACTTTCAAAGAGAAATACCATCAAATGAGCTATATCAATTTGTTGCCTGCAAATATTTTTAATTTTGATTACTTAAATACATGTATTTTGTTATCCGGTTATTAGTTAACCTTTTCCAAATTATAAATTCTGTATTTGCGCACTCAAAACCTATGGCAGGATAGAAAACACTGTGGGAAAAGGAGAAAATGCTGGTTACAAGCATTTTCTCCTTTTCAGACAATGTTTTCAAAAGGCTTCTTCCTCAAGGTTGTAAAGATATGATCAAATACCTCAGAGTAAACAAACTGGCTCCTCCGTCATCACTTGGTGCCGTTTTGGGGCGTAACACATCGCCTGCAGCAGTGCTGGGCCGAGAGATCTGTTCTGTATCCTGTGTTGCCATGTTCATCCTATCTGTCAGTTCCACCGTCTTCACTTTACCGAGAACAGATCCTGTGCCTTCGACAAATACACTGCTTCTGCCAGTAGTGGCCATACTACCCTGTAGAAAAAATGGAAGTTACCAAGAGTTTATCATTTTCATTTCCTGACTTAACGCTTTACCACACGAGAAAATTTTAGACTGGTCCAAATTGAAAGTATTTGCAGACGATGAAATAAAAGTGACTGAAAAATTGAAATTTGTTCTGGGAAGGGTAGAAAACACTGTGGAAAAAGTGTTTTCAGAAGGCTTCTTTCTCAGGGGCGTCAGGGTGAGAGAGGAATGAATCCTTTTACAATGACTTATGATCAATCCTCCGAAAGAAACTGGGGCAGTTGGTTGGTTGTATTGTATCCCCAGTTTAACTCCACTTTAACAGCTAAGGTCATATCATGGCGGTCGGTGATGCACATGTGTTTCCTGGCTTTCTCACACCGGTACTTACACTACTTTCTTTCCAAAGCCACCGACTACTTTTCTCACGTGCTTCAGCAGAGGTGAGAGGCGAAAATACGCCGGAAAGAAAGTTCGCCTCAACCGGGTATCGAACTCACAACCACCAGGTCATGAGTCTGACACGCTCACCACTGAGCCACCCGGGCGGGCAGAAACTGGGGCAGAGCTGGTGATTAAACCAGCAACTCCCTGTTCTTAAGTCATGTACCCTACAGAAAGAGCTACCTGAGCTTGGTTAGTTAACCCTTTACCACACAGCAGAATTTTAGACCTAACAAAATTTAAAGCATTTACAGACGACAATTTCATAGGGGCTGAAATTGGCGCAATTTTTCTTTGATAGGTTTGAAAACATTGTGGGAAAAGGAGAAAATGCTGGTTACCAGCATTTTCTCCTTTACCCACAATGTTTTCAAAATGCTTCTTCTTCAGGATTGTCAAAAGTTGTCATTGTGTGGTAAAGGGTTAAGAGTTTGCAGAGTCTCACCTGTACATCCTGGGACATGACCAAATCTTTGGCTAGCTGAACCAGTTTTCCTTGCCAAAATGTATGAGTCACTAAACCTGGCCAGCCCAGTCTGCAAAGTAAAGAGTAATGCAAAAAGGTAAACAATTTCCTTGTATACCAGATTTAACCCTCTACCACACAATACCAGTGTTTACCCACCCGAAGAAAGCAGCCTTTTGAAAACATTGTGGATAAAGGAGAAAATGCTGGTAACCAGCATTTTCTCCTTTTCCAACAATGTTTTCCCCTATGTCAAGCGCCAGTTCCATCATTGGAACCATATTGAAAATGCTTTTGATTTGGATAAGTTTATACTTTTGTTGTGTGATAAAGAGTTAAAGCAATACTCTAACAAGACATGTGAACTTGGCTCTATAAACACAGTGCAACGAAAGTGTGGTAAAATCTACATTCTAACATGACATGCGAATTTGGCTGTATAAACACAGTGCAAGGAAAGCATGGTAAAATCTGCGACAATCCATACAAAGTGACTTCATTCTATATTGAGTGACGTCATTCAATGAGTGGGTTATTCAATGGAACATGATTTTTATCCACGTGTTTACACCAAGTTTGCACTTGTTTTCCTTTCATGAAGAATTGGCCATGTTAGAATCAAAATAATCTTCTTTCTATCGTGGTTTATCGTTCAATAAACCATGTTGAGTTATGAGGTGCAATAAACAATCCACTCGGGTTATCGCCCTCATGGATTATTTATTGTGCCTCATAACCCAAAACTTGGTTTATTGAATGATAAACCACGATAGGAAGAAGATTATTTCTTAATTAAACTATGAGGAGCGATGTCATTCTATGTAGAGTGACATCATTCTGTATAAAGTACATAAAAAAGTTATTCAATGAAATATGATCTACATCTGTGTTTTCACCCCAAGTATGAAGTTGTTTTCCTTTCAATAAGAGTTGTTCATGTTAGAACTAAAACAATCTTCTTTCTATCATGGTTTATCATTCAATAAACCATGTTGTGAGATAGGTGAAATTAATAAACTACTAGGGCTATCACCCTTGTGGATTATTCATTGTGCCTCATAACTCAAAACTGTGGTTTACCGAATGATAAACCATGATAAAAGAAGAATATTTCCCGATTTGACTCTTTACCAAGCAGCAAAACTTTGGTATTGTTCCAAATTGAAAACATTTTGCAAATGTGTCATACATATGGATCTAATGATGAGGTGTGTTTTGGAAAGGAAGATCAGCACTTTCTCCTTTTCCAACAATTTTTTTCAAAATGCTTCTATTCTCACAGTCAAAAATCAAGACAGTCTGTGCAGCGCATTTGCACCTTTTCCAAGTCATAAACAAACCATTCTCGTTGCTGCTTCCTTTTCTTAATCAGTTTTCTCTCCCGTCTCTTTTTTTCATATTCTTTTTTTTTTTCAGCGCACTCCTCTGACATTAATTTTCTATTTTTACCAAGTTTAACGCCTTCATAACATTTTAACGACACAAATTTTGTCCAAGACATAGTGATTACGTTTTCAGCGGCTCAGAATAAATGCTGGACAGTCAGACCGATCTGGCCTGAAAAATTGTCGGTCCTTGTCAAGATTCACCTCTCATGTCAGTCGGACAGACATGTTTCGGGAAGTCTGGAAGGCTTTAAAACTAACTAAATTACCTCTGATCTGGATCCTTCTGTAACAAGCCATCAATCAGACTTAGAAAATCAGGGGAAGGCTTTGAAGAAAATCTTGTACCTGAAAAGACACATCTGTAGTTAACTGTAGACACATATACTGTATTTTCATTTCTATTATCCTTGAAAACCATTCTACATTCTACTGCACTCTTAACTCTTTACAACACGAGAAAATTTTAGACTGGTCCAGATTGAAAGCATTTGCAGACGACAAAATAAAGGTGACTGAAAAATTGAAATTTGTCCTAGGAAGGGTAGAAAACACTGTGGGAAAAGGAGAAAATGCTGGTTACCAGCATTTTCTCCTTTTCCCACAGTGTTTTCAAAAGGCTTCTTTCTCAGAGGCGTCAAAAGTAGGGATTGTGAAGTAATGGGTTAACTCTTTACCAAACAATAAATGTTTCACTGGTCCATATTGAATGTATTTGCAGATGACAAATTAAAAGTCTCTCAATTTATGAAATTTGTCTCTGAAAGCCAGTGAAAGGATGGAAAACCTTGTGAGAGAACAGCATTTCCTCCTTTTCCTACAAGGTTTTCAAAAGCTTTTCTTCCCATGGTCATGAAAACCAGTACTTGTTTGGTAAACAAGTAACCGTATTTCTTGTAATATAAGCTCCTGGAGCTATGCAAAACATAGACAGTGAGCCTGTATTTTGTACTCAATTTGCAAAGCAAAAAGTGTCCAAATTTGTATTTTTTCTGTGTATTAGTATAAGTGATTTTTAAGAGGAAACATTAATCAAATTAGAGCAAATACTCAACAAATAATTCTTTGAATTCCGTCATTTTTATCAACTAATGTACATTAGGTTATCATGATTCAAGGGTTCTTGGGAAAGGGGGCGGGGGCGCTACTATTAGGGATTAGGGATGACACTTTTATTAGAAGAATTACGAGAAATACCGTAAATAGCTTTTTGAGAAACACTACAAATTTTCAATGTTGATTACTGCAGGACTTGTGTTTAACTCTTAAGCAGACATCAAAATTTTGGTATAGTCCAGAATGAAAAAGCATTTATAGATGACAAACGTGCAGTCTGTTCTTTGATCTACACTGTCCGATAAAGAGATATTATTCCCCAATATAATTTTGAAACAGCAATATGTGGGTTTTTGATGTCAATTTGAAAACTTAATGTAACACAGGATTTATTTTTTTTAAACATGTATTTCCATTTGTTTATATGAGTGCACATGTCTTGTGTATATGTACCCTTGTGAGTCGTGTTCAGTATGCGAATGTGTGCAAGTGGTCTTTGCACATGAACATCTTTCCTGCTCTTTTCTTTCCTGCTCTTTTCTTTGCTGCTTACTAACCATATTCACCACTCGGCACTCTCTCTCTATACTTCATACGTTAGGGACGCACATTTTTATGTTTGTACCCCAAAGATATTCCATCTTTTGGAAGAAACCCAAGTCTGTTCCGGTAAGAATATCATATTTTTCATGTCTTTTCTTACCACTGACAAGACAGTCTAGAATATTAGTTATTCTAATTTTAGTTATTTGGCAGGATAAGGGTTTAAAGAAGGGATTGCTGGACAGAAAGTTAACTACCTTTAACCTTTGGCTGTGGATACGCTTTATTGACAACCTTGTCCACAAGTTGTGGGTAAGATTCGGCCAGGAAGGGTGGATGACCTGAAAAGGAAAGTAAAACATATACTGATAAACTCTTTACTGAACAACAAAATGTTAGTTGAATATTCATTAAAAACATTTGCAGATGCCATGAAATTTCGTTAAAATGATTGTAATTGTCAGAAGAATTGTGGAAAACTTCAACTCTTTACCACACAAATCCGACTTTTAACGACTCTGAGAAAGAAGCCTTATGAAAACACAGTGGGAAAAGGAGAAAATGCTGTTAACCAGCATTTTCTCTTTCTCACACAATATTTTCTACCCTGATGGAAACAAATTTCTTTTTCTAATTTACATTTTTCTGAGTTACTGCCTTTTTGATAGCTTAGGTCACATCACAAGTTGAGTGCACCTACCCATGTATAACCTGGCTTTCTGATACCAGTACTGACACCACTTTCTTTCCAAGTTACTCACTACTTTTCTCATACAGATCAGAGGTGCAAGGCAAAAAACTTACCAAAAAGAGAGTATACCTCAACAGGGTTTCGAACTCACAACCACCTGGTCACCACTCAGCTACCTGACCAGGCTAGGCAAGGAATGAATGCCTTTTTTATAGCCTTCAGTCTATTTTCAATCAAACCTTTAACCCATTACCACACAATTCCGACTTTTAATTACCCTAAGAAAGAAGCCTTTAGAAAACATTGTGGGAAAAGAAGAAAATGCTGGTTACCAGCATTTCCTCCTTTTCCCACAATGTTTTCTACCCTTCATTATAAAAAAAAATCAAATTTTCGGTCACTTTTCCTTCGTCGTCTGCAAATGCTTTCAATTTGGACAAGCCTAAAATATTGTCCTTTGGTAAAGATTTACCATTTTTTGTCTAGTAAGATTCTTACCTGTGAACATTTCATACAGTACACAGCCCAGTGACCAAAGATCACTCAACAGAGTTATCTCCCCTCCTTGTAACACCTCTGGAGCAGCATAATTTGGGTTCCCTACAAAACAAAAATCATTTCAATGGTGTGGTGCCCGTGGACGTGAGGTAGAGCATCGGCCTCATAACCTAAAGATCCAGAGTTCGATACCCGGGAGCAAATAAAATAAATATGTTTAAACTAAATTTCAATTTATCCTTATTCCCATTAATCCGTGACCACACAGCAAAATTTTGGACTTATCCAAATTGAACGCATTCGCAGACGACAATTTCAAAGTGGCTCAAATGGTGCAAATTCTGCTTTGATAGAGTAGAAAACTTTGTGGGAGAAAAAGAGAAAATACTGGTTACCAGCTCCTTTTCTCACAATGTTTTCAAAAAGCTTCTTCCTCAGTGGTGTTAAAAGTCATCATTATGAGGTAAAGGGTTAATACCCTGTTTGAGCCGGAGATTTTTTTCAACGTAAGAATTGTCTGAGACCATGTCAGTAGAATCAAACTTGTATTCAAACATCAGACATCAGCAAAGAAAAGCAGAGAATCATTGAAAATTAATCAACTCTAAAAACAAGTTTCAGACTCTTCAAAATTATAAAATATCTGCAAAAAACAAATATAAAATTAGAACAAAAGAACTTAAGTTGTCTAAAAGGGTTTAAATTATTGTGCAAACAGACAAATGATGGTCTTTTTTTTTTTCCCTCAATGTTATTAAAAACTTCTCCCACAAGGTTGCTCAACTCCAGTTTACACAATACCAAAAAATCCTGATGTTTTAACAACACTAAAAGGAAAAGCTTCTTAAAACATTGTGGGGAAAAGGAGAAAATGCTGGTTTTCAGCATTTTCTCCTTTTTCCACAATGTTTTCTACTCTCCCAAGCATTTGGACAAGTCCAAGCCCGCCCGGGTGGCTCAGCGGTGAGCGTGTCGGACTCAGGACCTGGTGGTTGCGAGTTCAATACCCAATTGAGACAAACTTTCTTTCCAGTGTATTTTTGCCTCTCATCTCTGCTGTAGCATGTGAGGAAAGTAGTCGGTGGCTTTGGAAAGAAAGTTGTTTCAGTACTGGTGTGAGAAAGCCAGGAAACATATGTGCATCACCAACCGCCATGATATGACCTTAGCTGTTAAAGTGGCTTTAAACCCCAATACAACCAACCAACCAATCAGACAAGTCTAACATTTTGTAGCATGGTACAGAACTGATAAAGATGGTCTCTTTGGCACACTAAACTTTATCCTGCTCACAAAAACTGAATCTGTACCCTTTGAGGATTTGATCAATTGGTAAGCAGTCAACTTACCTGCAGTTCTTGAACGCTTCTCATCTAATTCCGCCGGCCAAGTTTCTGCCGCATCAGAAAATTTTTGAAATAATTCTTCTAAATTCTCTCCTTCCACTTTTGCCAAACCAAAGTCTGCATATTTTAGAATTCCAGGCCCGTCAAGTAATATCTGTAACAATTATACAGTAATTTACCATAATGGTTACAGTATAAACCCCCCCACCCTTTTGGTGTCAGAAGGATTGAAATATCACCAAGGCAATTTCTAACTAAAATAATGATCATTTTGCTCTAATGGCTTTTGAGTTATAGAGCGGACATGGCATTGCAGGTAAAATGCTTAACCCTTTCCCAAACGGCAAATATTGGACCACACCAAACTAAAAGCATTCTGCAGATGATAACTTAACAGCTGCTAAAAAGATGATTTTTCTATGTGAAAGGGTAGAAAACATTGTGGGAAAAGGAGAAAATGCTGGTTACCAGCATTTTCTCCTTTTCCCGCAATGTTTTCAAAAGGCTTCTATTCCTGACCCGTAAAAACCAGGGATTGTTTGGGAAAGGGTTAAGGAAAATAATCAAAGGGAAATGACTGGTTTTTGTGCAAGACACTTCGTTTCATGGTGCTTTACAAATAAGAGAAGTTTAATCAAAATATCTGAAAAAGTTTTCGAGTTATAGAGCAGACACGACGGATGGACGGACAGAAGGACACACTGGGAAAAACAATATGTCTCCTGACCCTGACTAAGGGGAGACATATAGAAAAAATTATAGATATTTTCCTCATTTAGGTCCATTTCATAAATTCAACACTCTAAGGATTAAACATAAGTCCATCTTTTAGCTATGTTAGTATGTCACCTCAGGTCGGGCAAATGCTTTCCAAATGGACAAGTCTAAAATTTTATAATCTAGTAAAAGGTTAAATGATAGTTCTACCCATGTATCTCCCTACCTTTGATGGTCTCAGATCACAAAACAATATTCCAAGTGAATGGATATAATGCAAGCCTGTCACAAGATCAATTCCAAACGTACGAACTGAACTCTCCGGTAAGTTCTTATCTTGAAAGATCAGGTTTTCTAAACTGCCGCCAGTACAAAGTTCCACCACCAGCCATAGGTGGTTACTGGTCTCGTACCATTCGTAGAATTTCACAACGTTGGAATGTTTAATATCATGTGTCATTCTCACCTTCAAAACAGAAAATCACTGGGAATAACAACTTTGCCACAAAATTGTGTTTGAAGAATAAAGGTTTTTAATCTTTTACCCAGACGACAAAATTAAACATTGTCCAAATTTAATGTACTTGCAGACGACAATTTCAATATAGCTTATACAGAGCAATCATTTTTTGACAGAGTAGAAAACATTTTGGGAAAAGGAGAAAATGCTGGTTACCAGCATTTTCTCCTTTATCTAAAATGTCTTCAAAAGGCTTCTTTCCCAGGGTCGTTAAAACTTAAAAGTCGTCATTGTGTGGTAAAGAGTTAAAGCATTATGAAAAAAGGAGAAATGCTAGTAAACAACATTCTCTCCTTCTCCCTCAATGTTTTCTATCCCTTCAAAGACAAAGTCCATCTTTTCAGATACATTATACTTGTTGTCTGTAATTAGTTTAACCCATTACCACACAATCCCTACTTTTGACAACCCTGAGAAAGAAGCCTGTAGAAAACATTGTGGGAAAAGGAGAAAATGCTGGTTACAGCATTTTCTCCTTTTCTCACAAAGTTTTCTACTCTTTATAAAACAATTTTCAAATTTTTAATCACTTTTATTTTGTCGTCTGCAAATGCTTTTGATTGAGACCAGTCTAAAATTTTTGTCGTCTGGTAAAGAGATAAATCTGAACAAGTCTGAAACCTGCTAGGTTAATCCTTTAACCACAAAATCTGACTTCCAATAACCCTGGGGAAAAATAGAGGTCTATAAACATTGTGAGAACAGCATTTTACCCTTTTATCCATACTGTTAACTTATCTATCCGATCATAGAACCAAAGCTCTTTTGTGTCAGTGCATAATTTAGCAATCTGCAGATCCTTTCTGTTTGGCAGAGTTTACAATTTGTTGTTTGGGAAAGGGTTAACCCACTACTATACCAGCTACTTTCTAGCACACCAAAACTGTGAAGAAGTCTAATGAAGGTGAAGTATTAGAGAGGGGGGTGTAATTTTCACTTTCTTTTGGCTATCTTTTATAGAATACAGGAAAAAAGATTCGAAAAACTTCGTAGATGCCCTACCTGTCTCTTCTTAACACCTTTCTAACACTTTTTTCTGCAGAAGCCAAATGATTAATTGTTTCTTTGGTATTAATATAGTTTTCAACATTACTTCATTAGTATCACAGTAGTCGGTGCACCCGTCCATGCTTTCCTAGAGCTTCTTTTACCAGTACTCTACACAATGTTCTTTCCAAGCTACTGGCTGCTTACCAACATAATCGTCGTCAAAATAATGGTATGCAATGAGAGAGGAATTGAATCCTGTCCCAATGACTATCATCAATCCTCCAAATGAAATTGGCTGACTGGGGATCAAACCCACAACCACCTATTCTCAAGTCTTGTTGCAGATTGAGCTACCAGGACTGGGCTTATTGGAAAAAGGATCAACAACTTGTTACATGCCTCGCCATTCTTTCTTCTAACACATTTTCTGATACTTTTCACCGCAGAGCTGGTGCTTGTACAATATGTATAATATTAACCCTTTTCTACATAAGCCCTGGTTTTTATGGCTCTGAGGTTGAAGACAATCGAAAACACTGTGGAAAAAGGAGAAATGCTCATAAAGAGCATTTTCTCCATTTTCTACAGTGTTTTCTTCCCTTTCAGATAAAAATACCACCACTTTGGCCACTAAAAATTTGTCATCTGCAAATTCTTTCAATTTCAGCAGACCAAAATTACCTCACCTGGTAAAGAGTTAACTCTTCAAAACATAATCCCAAGTTTAGGAGAAAGCTCTTGAAAACATTGTGGGAAAAGGAGAAAATGCTGGTAACCAGCATTTTCTCCTTTTTCCACAATTGTTTTTTAACCCTGTCAAAAACAGTTATCATCATTTGCAGTACATGTCACTGATCGTCTGTAAATACTTTAAACATGGTCCTGTCCAGTCCAAAGTTCAGTCATATGGTAAATTTCGAAGATCAATATAAATGTCAAGTGATTGTCTTTCAGAATTTCACCGCACTTACAGTATTTGTAACTTCTGGTCGCTTGCATTTCTCAATACAGTGTATTGCAACAAAGTTAATGGTCCCTTTACGCCTTCCTTTATAAATAATGGAGTGATCTCCCCTTCCTAGTTCCTCATAAAGCACAAAGTTTTCCATTTGGCTTAATCTCTATCTTTTTCTCCCTGAAAAAGATTTGTAAAAAATCAACATTTCATTATAGTATTTTTTTTTTTATTTAGAATGGTCATTTAAACTGCTTTGAAAAAGATGAAATAAATCATCTTATAAAAATAGAAGTTTATTAACATTTTTTAACTCTTTACCACACAATCCCAACTTTTAACGACCCTGAAAAACAAAGCTTTTGAAAACATTGTGGGAAAAGGAGAAAATGCTGATAACCAGCATTTTCTCCTTTTCCCACAATGTTTTCTACCCTTCCCAAATCCAGTTCAAATTTTTGAGTCAGATTAATTTAGTCGTCTGCAAATGCTTTCAATTTGGACTGGTCAAAAATTTTTGTTTTTTATTAAAGAGTTAACAGAAACAACGACACAGGCTGATCATCCCCTATTCATTTATCATCAATACAGGAACAGTTTACTACATTGAAATAAGAAAACAGGTTCAGAATGAGCAATCTTACTCTCCTATGACATAATATTGGAAGTGTAAACAATAGTCCTGTGTACTACTTCATAGCATTAACTAGGTTGGCACCAGCCAAAAATTTTTAGATTCTAAAATTGTTGACAGTCACAACCTGTTGGTGAACCTGATCATACGTTGATTAAACAGGTTACGAAGTGTTCAGTAGTCAATACACAAAACTGGTTAAAATTTCGGTCAACGATTTTATCATATCACACTTCCACAATTGCCAATATCATTTCTTTTTATGTTTTAACTCTTTACCAAACAACAAAATTTTAGAGTAGTCCAAATTGAAAGCACTTGCAGACTATAAAATAAACGAACTCAAAAATTAAAACTGGTCTCCTGCAGGATAGAAAAAATTGTGGGAAAAGGAGAAAATGCTGGTTACCAGCATTTTCTCCTTTTCCCACAATGTTTTCAAAAGGCTTCTATCTAAGAGCCGTCAAAAGCAGGGATTGTTTGGGAAAGGTTTAAGTCATCAACTGAAAAAGCTGATCACCAATGGCGATTCTGGCGATTGATAACGCCAATGTAGCACTAATGAGATGCAATGTTATCACATGACATTCTTAATAGCCCAGTTTGAATAAACCAAACGATAATGGAGGTTGTCTTGATCAGTGGTGTCCCTGAAACTGAAGGCTTCCCAATGCATTTTAGCACATGGATATATTATTGCAACCAATGCAGTAACTGACATTTTTGAGTTTTCTCTGATCTTATATATGCAGGGTTTTCCATGACGCACAAATCCTGCGTCATTGACGCAATTTTAATTCAAATGACCCCCAAAATAAATGACAGTGTGTCATCGGTGATGCAACTTTTCCAAAATCTAAATAATAATCTGAATGAAGCATCATACTTCCAAGTCTGTTCTTACTTCGATGTCAGACGAACACCGTTCTTTTTTTAACTACAGGGTTTGTTTTAGATAAAAATGGTTTTCCGGTAATTTATTTATAGAATAAGACTGGTTTACGCATTATTGCCGAAATGTATAATGGACACGTGTCGTAAATATGGGCCCAGTCAAAGTCGTGGTTGGGTTCTCTGTATTTCAGACCATGTTCTACACGACTTTCGGTAAACATTAAAGGTCTGTTCTGTTAGCGGAAAAATAATGTCATGACGAAGAAAACTGTAGCATTCTTCTATCGTCTGCTTCTTACAACTGCCGATCAAGCCAGGTCAAGCAACGATTCAGACGAAAATGTTTGGTCTGTCAAAAAATAACATCGGCCTTTCCGTCAGAAATGATCGACCGACTTTTCAATCTTGGAAGTTGGCGTTTAAAAGGTAAAATGCATTATAAATCGGTTTGAAGTTGATGACGAGGAAATCCATATTTTTGACCCCCAAAATTAATGAAATGACCCGCAACTAATGAGGAAGAGGGTCACAATGACCCCCAATTTTCAAAGCCGAGGGAAAACCCTGTAGAGCAAAGTACCCAAATTTCGACAGGTTAACAGTAAAATTTCATCATATGAGATACCGTTTGTAGATGACCTAATTTCGACATACCCTGACAAAGAACGATAACAACCCGACACATTTTATGCTTTTAATTGTCATCTGTGCGATTCCTGTATGATATTTTCAATATAAACGTAACCCAGGGTATGGTTCTTTATTTCGACATGGGGATCGTAATTTCGACACCCTTGTTTTGTTTTAAAAAAATAGATGCAGATTACGGCAAACACGTGATTTTGACAGTTATCCGCCATTTACCAATCACAAGGGAAGCAACTTTTGCAAGTTTTTGGGTCAGTAAACGAGTTCGATTTATCCGTAATTGGTAATGAGAAAAAATTGTGCTGGAGGACAAAAGTTCATTCATTTGTTCGATTTGACCAGGGACGTAGCCAAGATATTAAAAAAAAAAAAGTTGGAAAAAAAAATTACAAAATTCGTGATTTGAACCTACGGCGGTAATAAATATGTTTGGTAAGTGAACTGCACTCTTGACCACGATGCCACGGGCGCTTCTGATAAAGTTGTGGAATTTTATTATATTATTTCTTAGTTAGGTGGCGAAATTACGGCACCCCTTTCAATTTTGTTTCCTATTTTCGACACCTCTGCTAAAATTTTATTCCAGGCACGAATAGAAAATCTGAACATCAAATCATCATAATAAACATAGTACAGGGCTATTTCAATACTGCAAGTATTGAATTGATGAAAAAAATTCGATTTCTCTTTACTTTTCGTAAAGCCCTGTCCTTATGGAAAGTGTTAAAGGCTAGTTTTTTAAAAACTTTTTCAAGAAACAAAATTGGTCTGCACCAAAAATGTCAGATCAAGTGAGTGCCTTTTGAACCGAGATTTTATCAAGACGTCAAATATATTTTGAAGTCATGATCTAGTCGGATGAAGCAACTAATAGATGAAGTGAAAATAGATTTTACTACATAAATAGTAAGGGGTGTCGAAATTACGGGTATGCCGAAATTAGGGTACTTTGCTCTATATGTATTGGGATGGGCTATCCAATATATTTTCAAGTTATTAACAGTGGATATTACCTGTTTTTGGACTTAACTGGAGCTTTAACCCTATACGACACAGTGACAACCTTTGAGAACTTTAAGGAAGAAGCCTTTGAAAAACATTACAGGAAAGGCAGAAAATGCTGGTAACCAACATTTTCTCCTTTTCCTATGAAGTTTTCGAGCTTATCATAGAAAAGTTGCGTGACTTGAGGCACTATGAAATTCTCACCTTCAAATGCTTTCAATTTGGACAGGTCTAAAATTTTGCTATGTAGTAAATGATTAAGCCCTTTAATCCATTACCACGCAATGCTGACTTTTGATGACCCCGAGAATGAAGGCTTTGAAAACATTGTGGGAAAAGGAGAAAATGCTCGTAACCAGCATTTTCTCCTTTTCCCACAATCTTTTCTCTCCTTTTTGATACAAATTTTAAGTTTTCATACACTTTTATTTTGTCGTCTGCAAATGCTTTCAATTTGGACAAGGCTAAAATTCAGTGATCTGGTAAAGGGTTTTAGAGCCTGTAATTTCTTTTCTGCAATATTTTAATGTAAAAGTCCATATATACAATGCCATAAAGGTTAATACATATTTCAATGTCTTTTATCATTTTGAATTTTCTACCTCTGCACTCCGACCTACGAAAAACGGGACCGCGAAAAACCATTGGACGAAATAAATGCAGGCAACATACCTTGCCTTTACCCTCGCCTTAACAAGTACAAAACGTAGCTCAGGTAAAATTAGTTTACTTGTTTACATAATGACATCAGCACTTACCGAAAATTAACAGAAAACACATCTCTTTCACAATTTCATTGAACGTAAAGTGGCGTTGATAGAAACTTGTTTAGATATGTCAGCCATTTTGTTTCTTCTTTCAAACAACATCGATGATTGGTCAATAAGTCTTTATACGACATGTTTATTCTGCGGAATTATTAACGAGCACCTGATTATTTATAACGTACAAGCAGGTGTTCCTGTATATCTCGACCGGCCGACTAGCTCAGTAGGTAGAGCGTAGGACTCGTGAACCACAGGAATTTGACATTCTATAACCAAAATAAATGATAAAACATGAAAAAAAAATCTCCCCTATATAATATAAACACAAGGAACGCAACGTCAAGATTGCTGGCGCTAGCACCCGACAGCCTTTCCCAACCAAAATCACCCACGAAACAAACATTGATCATAATCTCCTTCAGCCTAGCGATAGACAACACATTAATGTACCTGCGACATCTGGCGATACCTCAGTAGACACCTTTCAACCGGAGATATCCGTTGTGTTTTACAGCTCTATCAGGCCATTTTGATTTATCCGGGAAGCCATTCGCTGACATCAGAGAAAGTAGCAGATAGCGTATTTTCGTATTACTTATTACAATTATTTTTTTCGTTTTTATGATACTTATGGACATCAAATGATACTAAAGATTTTTCTAGAATCTTTAGTATCATTTGATGTCCATAAATATCTTAAAAACGAAAAAAATAATAGTAATAAGTAATACGAAAATACGCTTCCATGCACTTCTTGTGACGTCAGCGAATGGCTTCCCGGATAAATCAAAATGGCCTGATAGAACTGCAAAACATGATGGATATCTCTGGTTGAAAGGTGTCTACTGAGGTATCGCCGGATGACGCAGGTACATTATTGTGTTGTCTATCGCTAGGCTAAATGAGATTATGATCAATGTTTGTTTCGTGGGTGATTTTGGTTGGGAAATGCTGTCGGGTGCTAGCGCCAGCAATCGAGACGTTGCGTTCCTTGTGTTTATATTATATAGGGGAGATTTTTTTTTTTCATGTTTTATCATTCAATATTTTGGTCATAGAATGTCAAATTCCTGTGTCGTGAACACAATGTTTCGGGTCTCTACAGGTTGTGGGTTCGAGTCCCCGGCTGGCCAACTAAGTAAATTATTAATAGTCTTTCGGATGAGACGTTAAACCGAGGTCCCCTGTGACGGTGCTATACACCGAGCACGTTAAAGAACCAGGCGGAATTCTCAGTAGTTTCGTCCTGTATCCTTGCACTATCCCCCGTAACAACTAACCGTCTTCTGGGGGCGTTGCTCAGATGGGCAACCGGTAGCGACGATAAATAAACGAAAACAATCAATCGATCCTGTATATCTGTATGAAACTCGGGTTGATTATTCACAACTTTTCTGATCAGTCATATAGGGAATAAACATTTCTTTTCATGGGCTCTTTGTAGATTACCCTTCCTATGCTTATACCCAAGCATATCAGATGTCCGGGGGAAAAAAGGAGATTTCTTTTAATAAACATTCCCTTCAGCTTCTTCAGTAAGATTGCATGAATATCAAATTTTCAGTCAAACCTTTGAGTTAAAATGAATTACCAATCTAATTTGGACATCCTGGGTACAGAACCGAACCACTTTCCTACGCGACATCCGTTACTTTGAATTTCAAACTAAAATACATGTTTACTCAATAAAATGCTGTCTGACATGTGATTCACTCAGCTATGATCAGCAGTTTAGAGAAATCTGCGTCTAAAACAGGCCTGATTTTTCCTCAAAGATATCCATACTAGAGGTGCTTGAGCACCTGTATCACTCCACAGGCTTGATTTTTCTGTAACGGTGAAGAGAAGTTTTTAACAATTACCATTCATTCCTGCATTTTAGGTCACTAAAGAAAAAAAGCTATGAAAAACATTGTGAGAAAAGAAGAAAATCATAGTAACCTGCATTTTCTTAGTTTTACACAATAATTTCTACCCTTTTCGATACAAGTTTTACTAATTTGAAGATTTATCATGTTGTCTGCAACATCTTTCAATTATGACCAGTTATAAAAATTTTGTCTTCTGTTTATAGTTAACTCATTACCAAATGACAACATTTTAGGGTTGTCCAAATGGAAAGCATTTGCAGATGAAAAAATAAAAGTGACTGAATATTTGAAAGTTTTGTGAAGGGTAGATAACATTGTGGGAAAAGGAGAAAATGCTGGTTACCAGCATTTTCTTCTTTTCCCACAATTTTTTCTAAAGTCTTCTTTGTCAGGGATGTCAAAAGTAGGGACTGTGTGGTAATGGGTTAAAAAGGGTCTTGTTACAAACCATTTTGGGTGGGGCCCGCCAAACATCATAATACAGAAAATATGTATTGTGGCAATTGTTTTATTGAAGTTGCAGGTTCAGTTTGATTGGATAACAAAATGCCTTATCACAACAGTAAAGCCCTGTCCCTCTTTGTACTAGGTCACCAGTAGGTCAACAAACCTTTACCAGAACTAATCAAAGTGCAGAGGTTCTCTTGTTTTACATGAAAAGGATTATAGATTATATAAAGCAACCATCTTTAACTCTTTTCCAAACGACAAATTTAAGATGTGACCAAACTGAAAGCATTTGCAGACAACAAATTAAATATTGATAAAATGATGATTTCTCTCTTTGGTAGAGTAGAAAACACTGAGGGAAAAGGAGAAGATGCTGATTACCAGCATTTATCCTTTTCCAAAAGTGTTTTCCGAAGACTTCTTCTTTAGGGTCGTTAAAAGTCAGGATTGTATGGTAAGGACTTACCACCATAGGAACTAACCTGCAATACAACAATGAAATCAAAACAAATAGTTTGAGAGAACAAATTTTTCAAAGATTTTACTTTATACCATAAATGGAAAATAAGTCTCCCATAAAAGCCATGTTTTTTGACGGATCTTTTTTTTTAAGGAATTCTGTAGACCTCTATCTAAGGAACATTCCTGCAAAAAAATAATGCTATCAAATTAGCGGTTTGGGAGGAGAAGATTTTTAAAGGTTTTTCACTTTGGTTGCCATGGCAACCAGAATTATTCATGGAACACAATTCGTTATTTGAAGGAATTTGAAAGAGGACCACCTAAGGAACATTCCTGTGAAATTTGGTAAAAATCCAGTCAATAGTTTCTGAGGAGACGTTTTTTTAAAGAAAAAGTTTACGGACGCACGACGGACACAACGCCATGACAATAGCTCACTGGCCTTCGGCCAGTGGAGCTATAAAACCATTTTCTCCATTACTAATTCATAGCATGTATTACTATACAGTCGGCCCAATATCGGGGAGAGTGATGCATCATATAAAACATGTAGAATCTTCGAAGAATATGAAATGCACTGACAATGGTCCCTGAAAAGATAGAAAACATGACAAATGGACAAAAAATGCTGGTTACAAGCTTGTTCTACTTTTTCCACAAGCCAAGCCCAGGTTGCTTAGTTGCCATGGTAGGGTGCTGGACTTGAGAACACAGAGTCAAGGATTCATCTGAAGCAAAACAGGCCCGAGTTTTTCTCAAACGTATTGATAAAAAACATTTTACAAAACCAAGAATCGAGAGAGATAAATATAAGTTGTAAGAACTTGTTTCTCAATCGATGTAAAATAAATATACATGTTTAAAATAAAATAAAATAAAATGAAAATCATTTTATTCATTGTTAATTTATAGCGTGCATTATTATAATCTTCCCAATATTGGGAAGAATGATGCGTCATATAAGACAGGTCGAATCTTCAAAGAATATGACATGCACAGACGTGTTTAGTAATCTTAGTACACTGGCAATCTCTTGCTGTCATATCGAAGGGGCTCCATGGGCCCGCAGAATAAACTTGTTGGTTTTAATCCAATGAAAACATCTGATACATATCACCATACAGCAATGAGAGAGTAAATCTCTTCACGAAGTGGGTAAAAGAGGTCATTATTTGAGAACGTTGTTGTAACCAAATATCTACTGGTCCAATAAAAATTTGAAAGAAAAAAAAAAATGAAAAAAAAAATTAACCTCCGGCGGGACTCGAACCCGCAATCCCCGGCTTAGGAGGCCGGTGCCTTATCCATTGGGCCACGGAGGCGTGGCATAAACTACATGGAGAATAAAAAATATATATCAATTTATCTGGGACTGTTTTTGAGCTTTGTCAAGTTTTCACAGTTTGCATTGAAATAAGAGTTTGCCGCCTGTGTCCACTTCTCAAAAAAGTGGTTTTTTTTATACTTGATCTCTAAGATCCACAATAGATCTATACACTTAAAAAAATTAATCATCAGCAAATACTAAATTTGGGTCAGGAAATTCAGACGATCAAAATATAGGAAAAGCAGCTAGATCTAGATACATAATTTACTGTCAAAGTTAGCCTTGAACTTTAGAGCACAGGTTAACCCTTTACCACATAATGACGACTTTCGACCACCCTATGATAGAAGCCTTTTGAAAACATTGTGTGAACAGGAAAAAAAATGCTGGTAACCATGCAGCATTTTCTCCTATTCCCACAATGTTTTCTAATCTACTCACCCAAAATCAAATTTGGATTTTTCAGTCACACAAATTTATTTTTTCGTCTGCAACCTTTATGCTTTGATTTTGGACCACTCGACCTAGACTATATAAATTTGTCGTTTAGTAAAGAGTTACGGCGCCGTCTGATCTTTGAACTACATACATGTACACTGTCCGCTTTTAATTCTATATTTTCTGATAAAAGCAGTTGAAATTAGTTTCTGTACTATAGTTTTCTACTCCTGACTGGTAACTTTAAATAGATCTAGATCTAGCTCGATCACTTATTCATTGTGATATATGTTCGAGTTGATCAATGCTCTATATTGATCGAACCCCGGGCTTCAGTCTGAAAAATTAACGCACCATCTATTAACAACAATTCCTGTGAACATTGCATTTGTTAAAAATGTAGAAGACCTCAGCAAAGCAGACGGTGAAGATCAGGGGTCATATTGAACAGTTTATGCAGTCTGATCTTAATCTAAATAGTCCTCCGATCTTGATCTAGATTCAAATAGTCCACAATGGAAACACAAGTTGTGAAACACAAGGTGTTTTTAAAAATGTTAAGGCTCAGTTTCCTTACATTGTTTCTCGGTGACCTTTTTCGGACACCGTAGATAAAGATCAGACTGCAAAGAGCGTGCAGTCTGATCTTGAATCTAAACTGTCTCAGGCTTCCTCTGGATTTCTAGCCAGTTCACCTCTTGTTGGAAGGGAGACACGATTAAGGGGTCTCTGAAAAGTATATAGCCACTAGACCGGGATTCGAACACCAGACCTTCAGATTGGTGGTCCGGCGTGTTAATTACTAGGCACAGGAATTCGACATTTTATAATTAACCTTTTACTCCATAGATACTCATTTCTATACATTGCTGGTAGGGGCCTTTGGAAAACATTATGGCAAAAGGTGAAATTGCTCGTGACGAGCAATTTCACTTTTTTCCAAAATGTTTTCTTCACTATCAAAAGGTCTCATATACACATAAGAAACAGCATTATTCATGCTGTTATTTAAAAGGGCTAAAATATATGATAAAATATGGGAAACCCCCCCCCCCCCTATATTTTTCCACATGATCATATGTTTTCACTGTAGAATGTCAAATTTCTGTGCACTAGGCCACCATTCCACTCTATGTCTACAGAATCAACAAAAGATCACCCAAGCAAATTTCTACACTCCAACAAAAAAGAAAAAAAATTCACTAAACACAGTGAGGACCTTCAGAGGCGTAATACGCTTAAAATTACTCTTGGTCCGGATGTAGTGTTCAGCGAGTGCCTATAACCACAGGAATCTGGCATTCTATAACCAAAATAAATGATAAAATATGGAAAAAAATCCCCCCTATATAATATAAACAGTGTTTATATTATATAGGGTGGGATTTTTTTTCCATATTTTATCATTTATTTTGGTTATAGAATGTCAGAATCCTGTGCTATAACTTTGGTCGAGTAAAATGGAAGGAGATAATGCAGTTAAAACCCTTTCTAAAACAAAATCAGTGAAGAATTCACTATGAACACTTTGGTTGGCAGATACATAAGTTGGGACGAACAAGCCCGGATCAACGAGAAATGAGTTGGGACGAACAAGCCCGGACGAACAAGCCTGGGCGAACAAGCCCAGGGACGAAAAAGCCCGTTACGAGACGAACAAGCTCAGGCGATCAAGCATTGGGACGAAAAATCCCGTACCCGAAACTGACCGACCGTGATAAAATTTAACCCATCGTCGTTCGAAAATGGAGCAACAAACAAGAATCCTCAAATGCGATGTGTGTGACTATTCTACAAACACTATGAAAAAGATGGACGTGCACACAAGAACACACACTGGAGAGAGACCATACAAATGTGATGTATGCGGTAAGGCTTATAGACAGAAGGCGCATTTAACTGTCCATGCGAGAAAGCATACAGGCGTGATGCCATTTAAATGTGAGATCTGTGGATATCCTTGTCATAACAACTATCAATTGCATATTCATAAGAAAGGAAAACACGGGTTAAAACAGTTTAATTGTGATACATGTGGGTTTTCATGCAACAGTGAAAACAATTTTATATGTCACTTGTATAAGCATTCAGATGAGAAACGTTATAAATGTGATGTCTGTGGATTTTCAAGTAATAAGAAGTACGTTTTAATTACTCACAAGCGTGTACACACAGGAGAAAAACCCTTTAAATGTGATTTCTGTGGTAAAGGTTTTGGACAACAAGGCCATTTGACGGTTCATTACAGAATTCATACAGGCGAAAAGCGGTTTAAATGCTCAAGTTGTGGTCGTGCATTTCCTGAGAAAAGTGCATTGAAAAGACACGAACAAATACATTCTGCTGATAAACCTTTCAAATGTGATAAGTGCAATTATACAACAAGATTGAAATTGTCTTTCATGCGACACAAAAAAAATCATACAGATATTAAACTGTACAAATGTAACAAATGTGATTTTTCAACAAAGTACAAAGGCAGTTTAACTACACATAGTAGACAACATACTGGTGAAATGCCATATGAATGTAATATATGTGGCCATGCATTTAAACAGAGCAGTGCTTTAAAGCTTCATAAAAGAACTCACAGCTCAATCAAAACTTTCCAATGCGATATTTGTGAATATTCATGCAAAGTGAAATCCTCTTTACGTACCCACATGCGCATACACACAGATGAAAAGCCATTTAAATGTAGCATATGTGAGTATGCTTGTAAGCAATCAACGCATCTTACATTTCACATGAGATCACACTCTGGTGAGAAACCATATGAGTGTGATTTTTGTAGTAGTAAATTCAGAACCAAGGCAGATTTAATCTCCCACATAAAAGCTCACATCGGATATACCGAGTACAAATGTGATTTATGTGATTACTCTTGTGTCCAAAAACATGTGTTGTTAGCCCACATAAGGACACACATGGGTGAAAAAATATTTAATTGTGATGAATGTGGATTGGCTTTTGGGCAAAGATGTCTACTGGTCAAACACATAGAAACACATTTTGGTACAAGACCATATAAATGTAGATTGTGCTGTTATGCTACAAGAGGCAAAGTCAGATTACGCAATCACATCAATAAACACCACAAGCAAGAGAGGCATTGATGGTACTGAAGTCATTAACCCTTTACTACACAATCCCTACTTTTGACGCTCATGAGAAAGAAGCCTTTTGAAAACACTATGGGAAAAGGAGGAAATGCTGGTAACCAGCATTTTCTCCTTTACCCACAGTGTTTTCTACCCTTCTTGGAACAAATTTCTTGTTTTTGGTCACCTTTATTTTGTCGTGTGCAAATGCTTTAAATTTGGACCAGTCTAAAATTTGCTCGTGTTGTAATGGGTTAACCTATTACCACATAAGGCATTTCTATGGTATCTCTAATTGACCCTAAATAACAGCAAGGATGACGCCGTTTCTTATGTGTATATGATACCTTTTGATAGTGTAGAAAACATTGTGGCGAAAGGTGAAATTGCTCGTCACAAGCATTTTCACCTTTTGCCACAATGTTTTCCAAAGGCTCCTACAAGCAATGCACAGAAATGAGTATCTATGGAGTAAAGGGTTAACCCCTTACCACATAAGAATATTTTAAACTTGCCCAAATTCACACCATTTGCACACAAAAAAGGTGGCTCAAATGATGAAACTTGCCTTTTATTGACTAGAAAACATTGTGGGAAAAGGAGAAAATGCTGGTTACCATTATTTTCTCCTTTTCCCACAATGTTTTCTGAAAGCTTCTTACTCAGGGTTGTCAAAAGTAGGGATTGTGTGGTAATTGGTCAAACTTGGGATTGTATGTTAAAAGTTAAAATACCAGACAAATATAAGATAGACTTCACCAAATTGAAAGCATTTCCAAGGACAAAACATGGCTAAATAATTGGTTTTGTTTCTGAAAAGTTAGAAAATACTGGAAAAAGAGAAACTTTTCTCCTTTTCCCACAATGTTTTCTACCTTTCGCAAAACAAATTTTGAGTTTTAAGTTGCATTTATTTTGTTGTCTGCAAATGCTTTCAATTGTGACAATTTTAAAATACATGTATGTATGGTTAAAAGGTTACTCTTTACCAAACCACAAATGTTTGGAATGGACCAAATTCAAAGCATCTGCAGACAACAAATTGAATCTTGTTAACCCATTACCAAAGGACAAAATTTTAGACTGGTCCAAATTGAAAGCATTTGCAGACGACAAGATAAAGGTGACTGAAAAATTGAAATTTGTTCTAGGAAGGGTAGAAAACACTGTGGGAAAAGGAGAAAATGCTGGTTACCAGCATTTTCTCCTTTTCCCACAGTGTTTTCAAAAGGCCTCTTTGTCAGGGGCGTCAAAAGTAGGGATTGTGTGGTAATGGGTTAATATGATGATTTCTGACATTGACAGGGTAAAAAATATTCTGGAAAAAGGAGAAAATGCTGGTTACTAGTATTTTCTCCTTTTCCCACAATGTTTTCCACAGGTAAAGATGTTTTCAAAAGCCTCCTTCCTCAGGATTGTTAAAATCATCCTTGTATGGTAAAGATGGTAATGTGTTCACCACACATCAAAATTTTGGACTAGACCAGATTTAAAGCATCTACAGATGATAAGTGTAGCTATTAACCAGCTGCATAGCTCAGTTGGTAGAGCGTAGGACTCATGATCATGAGGGTGTGAGTTCGATCCCCACAGCTGGCCATGTATAATTACTAATAGTCTTTCGGATGAGACTTTAAACTGAGGTCCTGTGTGACGGTGCTATACAACAAGCACCTTAACACGTTACCACTCAATCCCTACTTATGACACCCCTGAGAAAGAAGCCTTTTGAAAACACTGTGGGAAAAGGAGAAAATGCTGGTAACCAGCATTTTCTCCTTTTCCCACAGTGTTTTCTACCCTTCCCAGAACAAATTTCTATTTTTCAGTCACCTTTATTTTGTCATCTGCAAATGCTTTCAATTTGGACCAGTCTAAAATTTTCTCGTGTGGTAATGAGTTAAAGAACCAGGCGAAACTTTGGACTGGTTTTGTCCTGTATCTACATTATCCCCTGTAACAATACTAAAAGCCTTCGAGGGGTTTTCGCCAATATGGGAAACGGATAGCGATAATAAATAAACGCAAATTCAATCAATAAAGTGTAGCTACATTTATGATTTTTTTTCTTTCATGGGGTACAAAATATAGTGGGTAAAGAAGAAAATGCTGGTAACCAGTGCTTACTTCTATTCTTTTAACCCATTACCACACAATCCCTACTTTTGACGTCCCTGAGAAAGAAGCCTTAGGAAACATTGTGGGAAAAATGTTTCCTACTCTTCACAAAACAAATTTCAAATTTTCAGTCACTTTTACTTTGTTGTTGGCAATTGCTTTCGATTTGGACAAACCTAGAATTTTGTCGTTTGGTAATGAGTTAAGTTATAATATTTTCAGAAACCTTCTCAATATCTATAAAACTTGGGATTGTGTAGTGCCATTTGTTTGGTATTTGCTTGTCAATTTGTTATATTTTTCATACCCCCACCAATACAGCAGAGAGAGGGTATACGCTGGTCTCACCATGTCTGTTTGTCTATCTGCCCATCAGTCTTTTCTTCTGCAGACTTCTTTGTTTCTCTTCTCTAACACAACTCATTTGACCCAGGACCCAAAACTTTAGAAAAGTGTTGCTCAAGATCGAAGGAAGTACCCTATTGTTCCACATGGGACAGCATTTGCAGACAAATATTTCAATGCTGATCAAATGTTGTAACTGTTCTTTGATAAGGTAGAAAATATTGTGGGAAAAGGAGAAAATGCTGGTTACCAGCATTTTCTCCTTTTTCCACAATGTTTTCAAAAGGCCTCTTTCCCGGGGTGTTTAAGCTCGTTATTGTATGGTAAAGGGTTAAGCAAAATAAAACTAATATTAAAATGGTGTACTAGCAAGGAACTTCCATTTATAATTTTATATGAATGGCAAATTAATACTATAGGGAATATTTTGAATGATCAAAAATTGCAAATGAATATGCACATATTCCACTTGTTATGTCATCATGACATTATTGTACCATATCAAGGGGAAAGTGCAAGACTACCGTAAGTGCATATACAATGTATATGCACTTACAGTAGTAAGTTACCAGCATTTTCTCCTTTTCCCACTATGTTTTCAAATGTCCTTTCCTTCAAGGTCGTTAAAATTGAGAATTCTGTTGTAAAGGGTTAACTCTTTACCACACGAGAAGATTTTAGACTGGTCCACGTTGAAAGCATTTGCAGATGACAAAATAAAGATGACTAAAAAATAGAAATTTGTTCTGGGAAGGGTAGAAAACACTTGGGAAAAGGAGAAAATGCTGGTTACCAGCATTTTCTCCTTTTCCCATAGTGTTTTCAAAAGGCTTCTTTCTTAGGGGCGTCAAAAGTAGGGATTGTGTGGTGTGATAGACAATACAATTATGTTTAATTGGTTTTTAAGATTATCAAGAAATAATCAGTATTTTTTTTTACCACAATATTATGAGGAAATCTATTTTAGTGATGCAATATATTTTATAATTAAAAACATTATTTTAATGATGAAGTCATTGTCAGTTTATCAAGAGCACCATAGACCATTTCTTGATTTACCACAATGTTATCTTCATTCTCTTCATCTTCAACTGTCTTAACCCATTACCAAACGACAATATTTTAGACTGGTCCAAATTGAAAGCTTTTGCAGACGACAAGATAAAAGGGACTGAAAATTTGAAATTTGTTTTGGGAAGGGTAGAAAACATTGTGGGAGAAGGAGAAAATGCTGGTTACCAGCATTTTCTCCTTTTCCCAGTGTTTTCCAAAGGCTTCTTGCTGAGGGTCCTTAAAAGTAGGGATTGTGTGGTAAAGAGTTAACCCATTACCACACAGCAAAGTTTTAGACCTATCCACATTGAAAGCATTTGCAGACGACAATTTAAAAGTGGCTCAAATGGTGTAATTTTGCTTTGATAGGGTGGAAAACTTTGTGGGAAAAGGAGAAAATGCTGGTTACCAGCATTTTCTCCTTTTCCCACAATGTCTTCTGAAGCTTTCCTTCTCAGGGTCATTAAAAGTTGTCATTGTATGGTAAACGGACAATATTTATTGGCTGATGGTTTTTTTTTTCTCTTTCAATATTAATTGTATTACAGCAACCAGTGCACCTATCCATCCTGTCCAAGGGTTTCTTTTATCAACTGGTACTATGAACCAGTTCCTTCCCAAGCTATCAGCTGCTCTCCCATCATCAAAGCAATGCTCTTCGGTGAGAGAGGCATGAATCCTGTAGCGGTGAAAATCATTGACTCATTGCCAAATGACAAAATTTTAGGTTTGTCCAAATCGAAAGCATTTGAAGACCACAAAATAAAAGTGACAGAAAATTTGAAATTTGTTTTGTGAAGGGTAGAAAACATTGTGGGAAAAGGAGAAAATGCTAATTACCAGCATTTTCTCCTTTTCCCACAATGTTTTATAAAGGCTTCTTTCTCAGGGGTGTCAAAAGTAGGGATTGTGTGGTAATGGGTTAATCTTCCCCCGAGGAAACTGACCAAGCTTGAGATTTGAACCAATGACCCCCATGTTCATAACTCCAGGCCTGTACACGACCAACTACGTTACCTGAGCTCAGCCAATGTTTTTACATACTCTAGTTCTAGGCACTGCAGATCACTTCTTGGTCTTTTAATCTCACAGTAGACAACTCTCACCAATCTTTGCCACAAAACAAAAACATCCATTTATCAAAATTGAAAGCATTATCAAACGACAATTTTACCCATTACCACTCAATCCCTACTTTTGACGCCACTGAGAAAGAAGCCTTTAGAAAACCTTGTGGGAAAAGGAGAAAATGCTGGTTACCAGCATTTTCTCCTTTTCCCACATTGTTTTTTACCCTTCAGAAAACAAATTTCAACTTTTCAGTCACTTTTATTTTGTTGTCCGCAGATGCTTTCGATTTGGACAAGCCTAAAATATTGTCGTGTGGTAATGAGTTAACTGAGAGTCAAGTAATGAAATTTGTCTCTTACTAGGCAGAAAAAACATTTTGGAAAAAATTCTGGTAACAAGCATTTTCTCCATTACCCACAACGTTTTCAAAAGGCTGTTAAAATCTGGGATTGTTTTGTGTAGGGTTAAGCACTGTTGCAAAAGGAGAAATATCTTGCAATTTACCAGGCATAAAGTTGTTGAAAAAGATTATCAGCAAATGTAGTTTCTAAGTGGCTAAACACAGCCCTAGAATTGAGACAAACCTAAAATTTTGTCGTATGGTCGTGACTTTAACCCTTTACCAAACGACAAATTTTTAGACTGGTCCAAATTGAAAGTAGAATCTACTTGCAGACGACAAAATGAACGTAACTCAAAAATTGAAATTTGTTTCCAGAAGGGTGGAAAACATTGTGGGAAAAGAAGAAAATGCTGGTTACCAGCATTTTCTCCTTTTCTAACAGTGTTTTCAAAACGCTTCTGTCTTAGGGTCGTAAAAACCAGGGATTGTTTGGTAAACGGTTAAAAGATAGGCAAATTGTCCAAACTGAAAGCACATGTATTGCTTCCTTCATTTAATCTGATCCTGACCTTTATGCTAAATATCTATGTAGACATATAGATAAAACTCCGACTATTATTTGGACAATTACAGATACACGGGAACATACTTATATGTATACACAGGTAAGCAATTTAACCCTTTACTCCACAGATACTCATTTCTACACATTGCTTGTTGGAGCCTTTGGAAAACATTGTGGCAAAAGGTGAAATTGCTCGTGACGAGCAATTTCACCTTTTGTCACAATGTTTTCTATACTATCAAAAAGTGTCATATGCACATAAGAAACGGCTTCATCCTTGCTGTTATTTAAGGACAATTAGAGATACCATAGAAATGCCTTATGGGGTAAAGGGTTAAATTTTAGAGAGAAAGCTTTTTGAAACATTGTGGGAAAAAAGGGAAATGCTGGTAACCAGCATTTTCTTCTTTTCCAACAATGTTTTCTATCCTTTTGAAAACAAATAACAATTCAAGGCAAATTTGTTTTCAAACAGTGTTTTCAAAGGCATTTTCTCATGATCCTTAACCCTTTCTCTGATCAGTCCTAGTTTTTACGGCTCTGATTTAGAAGGTGTTTGAAAACACTGTGAAAAGAGGAGAAAATGCTCATATCGAGTGTTTTCTCCATTTTCCACAGTGTTTTCTTCTCTAACAGATGAAAATACCACCTTTTTGGCTACTCTAAATTTGTCGTCGGCAAATTTTTTCAATTTTACCAGACCAAAATTACCTTAACTGGTAAAGAGTTAAGACACAGGGTTGCTTGGTGACGGGTTAACTTGAGCTTCCATAGGTTTCCCATTCAAAATATTAATTATATTCATTGCACAAAGCTCCGCCATTGCACTACGGGACTGAAGGGTAGCGCTGCCTATATGCGGAAGAACAACACAGTTTTCCAGACTCAACAACGGATGGTCTGTTGGCAATGGTTCCGGACTGGTTACATCAAGACCTGCCGCAGCAATTTTTCCAGATTTCAAAGCCTCGTACAAATCGTCTTGATTGACCAGTCCACCACGACTAGTATTTATAAGTATAGCGTTTGACTTCATTTTGCCAAATGCAACCGAATTCATCACACCAGTATTTTCTTTTGTTAACGTACAGCAGCAGACTACAAAATCTGATTCCGTCAAAAGCTTGTCAAGACCTACAAACTCTGCTGACACTTCACCAGCATACTCCTTCTCTCTTCTGTCTGCGTAAAGTATTTTTGCCACACCAAATGGGCGTAATCTTTGTGCAACAGCAAAACCAATTCTTCCAAAACCTGAAAGATAAAAGAACAACACCAGGTGTATATATTCTCTTTTCTTTATCCTTGTGGGAGACAGCAACATATTAATGGTAAAAACAGGAAATGTTCCTGAAAGGGACATTTAAGAAAACTATTGACAGTTGTGGGCATAGATCTACTAGTTTTCCAAAATTTGTACCAACAGTAGAATTATCATGACCTTGCCCACACACTTGCCCACATATCCATGCACACAAGCAATTAAAGACTTACCTATAGTACCAAGAGTATTTCACACATCTATACACACAAGCAATGTAATTCCTACATATAATACCAACAGTAGATCTATTAAGACCTTCTATTAAGACCTTGCCCACACATCCATACACAAAAGCAATTAAAGTCTTACCTATAATACCAACAGTAGATCTATCAAGACCTTGCCCACACATCCATAAAGGTTTCCAGGCACCCCAACTACCATTTTTCACAGCAGCAATACCTGTTATATAGTTTAGTACAAAACAAAACAATCTCAGAGAGGCCCAAATTGAAAGCATTGCCAATAACTCAAAGTCAAACTCATCGAAAGGAGCAGAAAACATTGTGTTGGTTACAAGCACTGTCTCCTTTTCCTACAAAGCTTTCAGAAGCTCTCATTCTCAGCGTTGTTAAAATGGGGATTGTGTAGTAAAGGGCTAACTCTTTGCTACATAATGAAATTATGTACATGTATACTGTTACGGGAGACCACTCCTTCGTGCATACCTTCAACCAAATTTAAATACAATATCTAACAACTGCAACAGGGAGATTCCTCTTAAGCTCAATGGTTACGGTATTGGTCTTTTAACCCATTACCACACAATCCCTACTTTTGACGCCCCTGAGAAAGAAGCCTTTAGAAAACATTGTGGGAAAAGGAGAAAATGCTGGTAACCAGCATTTTCTCCTTTTCGCACAATGTTTTCTACCCTTGACAAAACAAATATCAAATTTTCAATCACTTTTATTTTGTCGTCTGCAAATGCTTTTGATTTGGACAAACCTAAAATTTTGTCGTTTGGTAATGAGTTAAAACTTGAAAAACAAAGATATTTGTCTGCCATGGGTTCTTATCCCACCAGATGCAGTTTGCATTTCAGCCAGGCATTTTGTTACGAACTTTCATGTCCGTAGGAATATATACAAATACAAAACATTTACAGGCGATTGATAAAATGCAACTGATTTGGTGGAAATGACCTTTGAACAGGACAGAAAACACTGCTTTGTACCAGCATTTTCTTTTTCCACAGATTTTTTGAAGTTGTCTTCTGCAAGATGGGTAAAACTTTGGATAGTAATGGTAAAGGGTATTGTTTATTCCGAATTGAGAAGATTTGCAGACGGCAAATGTGGCTTACCGGTAACTCTTCTAGAGAACTAAATCTAAACTTGTCCATTTTATTGTTATCATTATTCACAATATTAAATGTGCTTCACTTTTATTACCGTTCATGACACAAGAACCTTTAGCGGACAGTTTGGATCAAGATGAGACTGCACTGAAGATGCATTCTGATCTCTGATCTGCATTGTCCACTTTTTTCTTTATGATAAAAACTGAACTGTCCCTTAAAGGTGGCCCTTCAGAACTTGGGACGAAAATTTGACAAAAATACAAAAATATCATCCTTATACTCCCAAAGCCTTATAATCATCATTCATAAAACCCCAGTAATCGAAAACCATCCGACAACACGAGAAATTAGAGATTTACTACGGCTAAAGTCGACATCGACGGGAAACACGTTCTATTTTTACATGAACAACTTGCTCATTTGCATACTGGAAATACACAGTCGAAGCTTCAAACATAGCGTTTGAAGAAGATATTACGAAAAATAATTACATGTTTGTTATGTAATGGAATTTAAGCGTCATTTGTCACGTGCCAGTCACTTAACATTCCCACAATGCATTTTTTTTATTTTTGGCACGAAATCTAAAAATAGCTTAAGAGGCTACGTAGCCTTTTAAGGGAATACCATCAAAAAAATTTTTTTTGGTAATCTTATGATTCTTAATTATTGATGATGTGTATTGTTTTTTAATATAAATTTCATTGACATATATATTTTTTGATTTGGTGTGATGTGAAAATTCTAAGTACCAACCTTTAACCCTTTACCCCATAAGGCATTTCTATGGTGTCTCTAACTGACCCTAAATAACAGCAAGGATGAAGCCGTTTCTATGTGTATGTGACACCTTTTGAAAGCATAGGAAACATTGTGATAAAAGGTGAAATTGCTTGTCACGAGCAATTTCACCTTTTGCCACAATGTTTTCCAAAGGCTCCAACAAGCAATGCATAGAAAGGAGTATCTATGGAGTAAAGGGTTAAACTTGCAGTGGATTGGTTTGGTTTGGTTATTTGCGTTTATTTATCGTTGCTACCGGTTGCCCATCTGAGCGACGCCCCCAGGAGACAGTTAGTTGTTACGGGGGATAGTGCAAGGATACAGGTCAAAACTACTGAGAGCTTCGCCTGGTTCTTTCACGTGCTCGGCGTATAGCACCGTCACACAGGACCTCGGTTTAATGTCTCATCCAAAAGACTATTAGTAATTTTATAGTTGGCCAGCCGGGGAATCAATCCCACAACCTGTACGACATTTTTTGTAGTCATTAAGGTAAGACCTTAATGTAATGGAAAACAGCTATTTCCACTAAAATATCATCCTGCAAAATTAGCTATAATTAAAAATGAATATTATTGAACTTCTTTCACCAATTCATTTTTTCCATTTTTTCCTTCTTTGAATCATCATTTATAAATCTAAAACCACTATATTCTTAATTCAAAAAGAGATAATAATTACCTCCCTTTTCAAAAAACTAACAAAAGTATCAAAAAATAATTTCAAGATAGACATAAATGGAATTTCTGATCCGTTAGAAATGTGCAAAAATATTATTTCTGAATAAAGCCATATTTATCCTTATTTATCAACCAATTAGAATTTTCACCGGAAGTGCATTACACAGGTCTTACCTTAACAAGAGCTTCACGAAGCGGCAGATACAAAGCGCTTACCTTCATTCAGGCGTCTAGAGGTATTAAGTAACAAGGACACGGTCAACTCAGCTGTAGCGTTTGTAAGAACGTTTGGTGTGTAGCCTACAGGAATCCTTCGTTTCGCGCATTCGGCAATGTCTACGTGATCATACCCTACTGACATAGTACTGATTACTTTCAAACTTTCACCTAAAAAAAAAATCAAACAGTATTACCATTAACCCTTTATCTTACACTCCCAAGTTTTAACAAGTATGAGAAAGAAAACTATTTGAAAACATTGTGATAAAGGAGAAAATGCTGGTAACCAGCATTTTCTCCTTTTCCCACAATGTTTCCTTGCCTTTCAGAAATGACTTCAACAATTTGAGCAAAAATAATTTTTTCAGCAAAACTTTCAAATTTAGCTAGTCTAAATTTTGTTGTTTTGTAACGGGTTAATTTCCTTTTTTTTCCAAGATATCAAATCTTATAGACTAGTCATCTACTCTTAAACATTGTCATCATCTGCAAATGAAAAATTAAAATGTGATTAAAATGAACTGAAGGCCTCATAGGCCTACAGAATAGAAATTACTATGGGAAAAGTTGAAAATACTGGTCACCACCATTTTTTTCTTCCTCCAACAATATCTTCAAAAGCTTCCTTTGTGTTGTTAAAACTCTGAATTTCTGTTGAAAATGGTTACAAGTTTTAGTTCAGCCCTTTACAACACAATTCTGAGTTCTACCTGAACCTCAACAAGAATGTTTGACCCTTTACCACACAATCCTGACTTTTTACAATACTGAGAGAGAAGACTTCTGAAAACATCGTGGGAAAAGAAGAAAAATTTCCCCTTTTCCAACAATGTTTTCTACCTCTATTAACCCATTACCAAACCACAATATTGTAGACTGGTCCAAATTGAAAGCATTTGCAGACGACAAAATTAAAGTGACTGAAAACTTGAAATTTGTTTTGTGAAGGGTAGAAAACATTGTGGGAAAAGGAGAAAATGCTGGTTACCAGCATTTTCTCCTTTTCCCACCATATTTTCTAAAGGCTTCTTTCTCAGGGGCATCAAAAGTAGGGATTGTGTGGTAATGGGTTAAAACAAATTTCCATTTTTCAGTCACATTTATTTTGTCGTTTGCAAATTCCTTCTCTCTGGGAGACATTAAAAGTAGGGATTGTGTGGTAATGTGGTAAACCCTCTTTCCACAAACCATGACCCATTTACAAACAAAAGCATTAAGGCACCTAAATTGAACAGATTTTTGTTTTTCTTTGAAAGGACAGAAAGCAGGTAGGGAAAAGGAGACTCACTTCTAGATGAGTCAGGTTTTTTCTCTTTCCCATGCTGTTTTCAGAAATGCTGCCACCCGGTTACAAAAACAATTTGTTACAAATGATTGTTTAACTAGTGAACCATTAAGTTCTTAAACCAACTTCAGTTGATCTGCTGACAGTGTAGATTAAGATCAGACTGTACATTTTGTGCAGTCTGATCTTTGACCAACATATTCTTGCCTAAACAATAGCAAAATTACAATATCATATTTTTCCGTATAGTTTATGAATAGATCCATTTCATTAACTCTTACAGATGCTAAGCATGATTTAATGACCTTTTGTGGACAGTATAGATCAAGATCAGACTGCACAGGACGTGCAGTCTGATCTTGGATCTACACTGTCCAATGTGGTGATATTTCTCCACAAAAAAAGTTTGAATAATGGCTTTAAGTTTTATCAACTCTTTACCACAAAGTCTAGCTCACTTTTAACAATCTTAACCCTTTACTCCATAAATACTCATTTCTACTAGGAGCCTTTGGAAAACATTGTGGCAAAAGGTGAAATTGCTCGTGACCAGCAATTTCACCTTTTGCCACAATGTTTTCTATGCTATCAAAAGGTGTCATATACACATAAGAAACAGCATTATTCATGCTGTTATTTAGGGCCAATTAATAAGAGATATCATAGAAATGCCTTATGGGGTAAAGGGTTACGGAAGAAGCCTTTGGGAAGCATCGTAAGAAAACGGGAAAATACTGGTAACCTGCATTTTAAACTTTTCCTTCGATGTTTTCTGGTCTATCAATGAAGAACTGTGTCATTTTTTGCCACTTTAACTTTTAATTGTCGTCTGCAATTTCTTTCAATATTTGGACAACTCCAAAATGTTGTCGTTTGGTACCAAATCAACTTCCTTAGCAGGATAAGGGATAATTGAGCGGTTCAGAATGGTTGGTATACATTTGCATTACTGGGGATGGGGAGGGGGAAGGTCAAAGGTAGTCTAGATCTAGTAAGGGTTTTAAAATTAACCTGCTGCATCCAGTATTTCCGAATCAATTTTGTCGGTGAGCAAACAGAACAATCCATCAATTCCTTTCACGCGCTGTAAAAGTTCCTTTCGAGGTATTGCTTCCTCGTCCGTCCATCCAGTAACTTCACAATGCTGTTTCAGCAATTTGATGCCATCCTCGGGTATGGCGCTCGAGCACCGCGTGACGAACACCTTCGGCTTGGCAGCAGACGACATCTGTACAAAGTTGCTATTTACCAGGTTTAGTCCGAAATATGATCTAGAATATATAGATAATGACTTTAAATATCTTATCGCCTGGAAAGGTCGCATAACGAATGACGTACTGACTTTACATCGAATTGAAATGTCACTGCAGGGACATAGCTATATCTTCTCACAAGCATGGCACTCAAACTTGTTTATGGATATGGTCTAAGGGAGAAAACTCGTGTCGTCTTAACCCATAACCAAACGGCAATATTTTAGGCTTGTCCAAATCAAAAGCATTTGCAGACGACAAAATAAAAGTGACTGAAAATTTGAAATTTGTTTTGGAAAGGGTAGAAAACATTGTGGGAAAAGGAGAAAATGCTGGTTACCAGCATTTTCTCCTTTTCTCACAACGTTTTCTAAAGGTTTTTTTCTCAGGGGCGTCAAAAGTAGGGATTGTGTGGTAATGGGTTAAATTGGTGAATTTATGCATTTTTGAAGAAGAATGATAAATATAGATCTAATATCGAAAAAGAAAGCGAGACAAATAATATATGGATAAGTTGATGTATTATCTGCATCCTGTCATATACAGAAACTAAATAAATATATTGCCTGAATGTCGGGGAAAAAGATCAATCAAAATGAGGCCTATTTAATGTATGGGATATGAAAGTATGTGTCATGTATGGATACTTTTTTTCGCTAGAAATGTTAAGTACTCTTCTGTGTAATTATAATGCTTTACCTTAAGGAAAATCAAGGTAATTTCGCTTCAATGCTATCAATAAAGTAAAGTTCATCTATAAAGTACGAACAAGTCGAAGATGAAACCACAAACCCACAGACATCTGACGGGACGAACTGGATGTATATAGGGGAGGCTACTCTTGTGCAATAAGGTCTTGTACGAGTTTCTTCCCTTAGACCATAATTTTCCGAAAAAATACGGCGACTATTTTGCAGCTTACAAAGATGAGGTTTTGAGGCTCTTGAAGAATAAGGTTCGAAAGAAAACCCGAAAACTATAAAGATATAAAGAAATTAAAACAATTTCTCATCATATTTTCCGAATCCTTTTGCCCTGAATTTCTGGTTGTTTTTGGAGTTTTCCCCAAAGTTATTGCCAAAAGGATTGGTTCTCCCTTTACGGTTGTTGGTCCTCTCTTATTTAGAATTAAGTCAAATTAATGTTTAGAATGATTTATAAAAGCAACAGAATTTGCCTCCAAAAATTTCAGATTTACAGGTTTTTATCTTAACCAGCTGCAGACGTAAATGTGATTTTGTTCATAGATAGTGTATTCGGATCGTTCTATTAGTCGGATAAGTTTTAGTTTCAACGATATTTCTCGCAGAATAGTGTAATCTGTATCATTTATGGCTTTATCTTTTGTATATAGCGTGCTTTTGTTTTTATATCTTGATCTCTCTAGTTGTAGTAAGGAAAAATACTGGACAAAATCGTTTTGAAAGTCATGAAGGTGTGTTGGAAAGGGGGGGGGGGGGGCAGAGATCAAAATCGTTTTGAAAGTCATGAAGGTGTGTTGGTGTGGGGGGCGAGGGGGTGCAGAGATACTTTTAATAGGAAGTTGCACTTTTCTGTAGTATTAATCGGTGTCTTTTAGTTCTAGTGCTGATTTTGCAGTCAATCGGTAATGGCAGACAAATCAAGGTCTGAAATTAGCAAATTTTGTAAAATTCGGTCTCCTAAGAATCACTTGCTTTAGGAAATTTGCAAATATTGTGGGAAGTTTTGAAGAGAAAAAGCATGTTCTCTTTTTTTTTTCACAATGTTTTGAAAACTTAAGATCAAACTTAAACATAATTTTACAGAATTACCTTGTGACTGAAACTTCCAGTTTACTATGTTGGTAATGGATCATTTTACCAATTGGACTAAAACTACTGCATCTTAGCCTGTCTGCTTTGCAATTTATTGAAAGTAAAATTTACAGATAACAAATGATTTACTTATCTCTTCACCACATGAAATGAAATGTTGGACCTGTCAAAGCTAAAAGAATTTGCAAGCAATATTGAGTTGTTACCCAAGTAGTGGAATTTGGCATTAACCCTTTACCACACAATCCCGACTCTTACCAACCCTATGAAAGAAACCTTTTAAAAACATTGTGGGAAAAGGAGAAAATGCTGGTGACTAGCATTTTCTCCTTTTCCCACAAAGTTTTATACCCTTCCAACAACAAATTTCCATTTTTCAACCACATTAATTTTGTCGTCTGCAAATGCTATCAATTTGGACTGGTCTAAAATTTTGTCATTTGGTAAAGAGGTAAACCCTGTTGTTTTTTTCCAGAGCATGTTTAACCCTTTACCACACAATCCTGACTTTTGACTTCCCTGAGAAAGAAGCCTTTAGAAAGCATTGTGGGGAAAGGAGACAATGCTGGTAACCAGCATTTTCTCCTTTTCCCACAATTTTTCTACCCTTCACAAAACAAACTTCAAATTTTCAGTTGCTTTTATTTTGTTGTCTGCAAATGCTTTCAATTTGGACAAGACTTAGTCTAAAATTTTTTGTCATCTGGTAATGAGCTAATGTACGTATCTTGTTTTGCAGGACTATAGCCATTGTCTGTGTAAAAACAATCGGCACAAGAATGGCAGAGGGACAAGGTATACTTCCATTTTTTAAACTCTTTACCAAACGACAAAATATTATTCTTGTCCAAATTGAAGGCATTTGCAGACGACAAAATAAACATCACTCAAAAATTGAAACTTGACTTCAGAAGACTAGAAGTGCAGAAAGCATTGTGGGAAAAGGGGAAAATGCTGGTTACCGGCATTTTCTCCTTTTCCCACTATGCTTTCAGAAGCTTCTTCCTCTGGTTTGTAAAAAAACAGGGATTGTTTGGTAAAGGGTTAAGCAGTTTACTAAAGAGGTTTGAAAAGGCCCAAGGAAAAAAGTGGTTTTAAAGCAAGGAGAAAATGCTAATAAGCAGTATTTTCTTGCTTTTTCTACTATGTTTTATTTCGGCTCAGTGAGAAATACCGGTATTATCACTCGAGATGTACCGCTAAGTATGACTGTGAAAAGACCCAAGGAAAAAAGTGATTTTAAAGCAAGGATGACCCTGAGAAAGAAGCTTTTAGAAAACATTGTGGAAAAAGGAGAAAATGCTGGTAACCACCATTTTCTCCTTTTCCCACAATGTTTTCTGCCCTTCACAAGGACCATTCTACCTCGTAATTAAGTCATTTCGAGAAAAAAAAAGGCTGTTGTAGATTCAAAAGTATATGATAGCTTGCTTGGTGTGATGGACCATGTAGGAGCATTAAGCACCTTTTTGCCGGAGAATGCCCCACATGTTTTTTTTGTATGTTTTTTAAGAAAATGTTTTTTCTTTCTACATGAAGTTATTGTAAATACATGTACATGTATGTTTAAATATGTTTATATGTTTAAAAATAAAACTAACACTGTCTACTAACAGATTATGTAAGGTATGCTGGGGGATGACCACGACCATTGACGTGGTAAATAAAGCTTTAAAAACAAAAACAAAAAACAAACTTTAAATTTTTAGTCACTTTTATTTTGTCATCCGCAAATGCTTTCGATTTGGACAAGCCTAAAATATTGTTGTTTGGTAATGAGCTAAAAGACTTAGAAAAAAATCTTCCATGTGAAGAACGAAAAGGGTTGTCTATAACTATCTACTTTTCATCTGTTTTAGGGTGTGGCACTGTAGCTAAAACCCAGGAGCTTAACAATTGGGACAGATCTCTCGCAGGGATGGACACACTTGCCCAGTTAAATTCCGTGTTTGATGTCCAAACAGAAAGTCAACAGAATTTGTCCGATCGAAATTATAAATGTCGTATATGTGGGAGGAGCTTTGCAACGAAAGGCGGAGTCAAATTTCATGAGAAACATTTCCACTCTGAAGGAAAATTGTACTGTTTAACTTGTAAAAAGCCATTTAAGTTATCGAGTGACCTGAAAAGACATATGAATACACATACTGGAAATCGTCCGTTCAAGTGCAGCAGTTGTGATAAAGCTTTCGTGTGTAAGTCAAGTCTGTCACAACATGAGAAACTGAAACACATTGTAGGTGACATATATAAATGTATAGTGTGCCAAAAGACATTTAACACCGAGTCTGACCTGAATAGGCATCGGAGAGTTCATTCTGGAGACAAGCCATTCACGTGCGACCAGTGTCCGAAATCATTTACATGCAAGTCGAGTCTTAACGTACACAAGCGAACACATGATGGAAAAAATCTGAAGTGCACCTTTTGTAGCATGGAGTTTTATATACAGAGTGATCTAAACAGACACCTGACCATACACACTGGAGAAAAACCTTTTAAGTGTGATCTCTGTGAGAACAGCTACAGTTGTAAATCTTCATACAAAGTGCATTATAGAAATGTTCATTCCAACCAATCAACTGGAACAAAATGTAAATCAAGATTACAGAAAAGGAAGAAAAATGTTCAACCCAAAATTAAAGTTACCTTTAAACTCAAAGCAGTTGATTTAATTTCAAGGAAATTGAACCCCAGAGATGTAACTGATAAAAGTGAAGATACTTTGGATATGTCTGATAGCGATGACAAAGACACATTTGATGGTATGGGAGATGTAGATGATAGATGTCACTCTAAAAGTGACAATATTAAAGTTGTAGATGACAGATATTCTAACTCTAAAAGTGATATAGAAGATTTAGATGACAGATATTCTCACAGAAAAAGTAATGATATCAAAGATTTAGATGGCAGATATTCTCACACTAAAAGTAATGATATCAAAGATTTAGATGGCAGGCATTCTCACACTAAAAGTAATGATATCAAAGATTTAGATGGCAGGCATTCTCACACTAAAAGTAATGATATCAAAGATTTAGATGACAGATATTCTCACATTGAAAATAACAATATTAAGGATTTAGATGAGAAATACTCTTGTGCTAGGAACAGTGATGATATAACAGAGTCTGGGATGGAGGTAATGAATGCTGTAAATTTGACCCGCTCGTCTTTCTTTCAAAATTAGGAATCTGCTTGACAATAATTTTACTGAATAAATACACTGAAATATTCCCAGAGGAAGCAGTTATTTGAAAATGTTTTGGGCAAAGGAGAAAATGCTTGAAACTAGCCTATTCTCCTTTTCTCAATGTGGACCTTATCTTCCACCGGATGGCACTTATCAAACGCATGTACACCTATCAGATTTGGGAATTCTGGGCACAGAACGGCACTACTTTTCAAAATGGTAATTGATTCAGGGAATTAAACCCTTTTTCAAACGACAGTATTTTAGACAAGTCCAGTCCACTTGCAGACAACAAAATAAACGTAACTAGAAAATTGAAATTTGTTTCCAGCAGGGTAGAAAACATTGTGGGAAAAAGAGGAAATGCTGGTTACCAGCATTTTCTCCTTTTCCCATAATGTTTTCAAAAGGCTTCTATCTTAGGGTCGTAAAAACCAGGGATTGTTTGAGAAAGGGTTAACGCTTTCCCAAACAACAAACTTTTGGAATAGACCAAATTGAAAGCATTTGCAGACGACAATTCAACTCTTGCTGAAAAGATGATTTCTGTCTATGATATCGTAGAAAACATTGTGGGAAAAGGAGAAAATGCTGTTTACCACCATTTTCTCCTTTTCCCACAATGTTTTCAAAAGGCTACTATTCCATACCCATAAAAACCAGGGATTGTTTGGGAGAGGGTTAAACATTTAATGTATGATAATTCAAAACAAGACTACTTGGTTGATTTATGCTGCCATGGTTAGCTGACAAAAGGCTTCTATCTTGGGGTCATAAAAACCAGGAATTGTTGGAGAAAGGGTTAACACTTTCCCAAATGACAAACATCTGGACTATACCAAATTGAAAGCAATTTATAAACACAGGCTTCAGTCATTTATAATAACAGGCTGTGACAGCCCCTATGGCTTAGGAATTAGTTGCGGTGTATGCCCGACATTTTTTGTTGAAAAGTCTGTGGATAAAACTTTATGTTCCTTAAATTTAGAAACTATATACAAAAGTAAGCATTAAACAAGGATACTTATTAAAATTAATTTTGCTGTTTGAAAATGATAAACTTTCAAAAAATTTGGGTTAAACACAGACTAGAAGTATTAGTTATACATGTAGCCATTTTCTTTATTTTTGTTTTAAACCCCTATCATGTTAAATGAATGAAATGAAATATTAAAGCCATATTTACTTAACCCATTACCACACAATCCCTACTGTTGATGACCCTGAGAAACAAGCCCTTAGAAAACATTGTAGGAAAAGGAGAAAATGGTGGTTACCAGCATTTTCTCCTTTTCCCATAATGTTTTCTACCCTTCACAAAGCAATTTTCAAATTTTCAATCACTTTTATTTTGTCATCTGCAAATGCACTCGATTTGGACAAGCCTAAAATAATGAGTTAATAGTACTTTTTAGGGAAAATAATTATGGTCTTATCAGAAGGTGTAGATCCAAGATCAGACTGCACAATGCAGTCTGATCTTGATCTACACTGTCTGCAAAAGGTCAGACAGTAAGTCATGCTTAGAAGTTTATGAGTTAAGCTGCAGAGCTTTAGGTTATGCACTGCATTATCAATATTTATTATTATTATTATACAGAATATTAATGGGCCATAGCGAGCAGGTTTATCTTTAATGAAAATAAAATGCCCAGACAACCCATATATGGACATAATTATTGTGGTATGGTGAAAAGTTAGCCACTGGCACTCTGATGGATAGACATGTAGGTAGAAAGAGTAATACAAGTCAACATTTTTCCATATGACAAAATTTCAGACTTACTAAACTTGAAATTTCAGACTTACTAAACTTGAAAGCATTTGTAGACAACAAAATTTTATGCAGAACTAACAAGCCTAAATTTGTCTTTCAAAGAATTCATTGCTAATATGAAAAGATGTTTGAAATCAAAGGTAACACACAGACGGATGCAAGCATGGGTGCACTGAACCACACATGGCTTACACTTGGTCTTAACATACTACCAATGGTGCCACATGGCTTCATGTTGTGATTCGCTTCTGAAATTATTCAGAATTTAGTCCTAGGATTGAAATTAGCCCTTTCTCAGGAGTCTCATGTTTTAAAAAAGCATGCATTCTAGACCTGTATCATTTGTTATGGGGCTTTATCTTGTAGACCTTTTTGGGAATTCAAGTATTTGTGGCTTTGAGGGCAAAAAATTGGTTTTGCCCGGGGGTCACTACTCTCTTAGGCATTTATAGACAAATTTTATATACATGTATCTTCTTGTTTAACCCATTACCACACAATCCCTACTTTTGACGCCCCTGAGAAAGCAGCCTTTTGAAAACACTGTGGGAAAAGGAGGAAATGGTGGTAACCAGCATTTTCTCCTTTTCCCTCAGTGTTTTCTACCCGTCCCAGAAAAAAATTCAATTTTTCAGTCACCTTTATTTTGTTGTCTGCAAATGCTTTCAATTTGGACCAGTCAAAAATTTTCTCGTGTGGTAAAGAATTAAAACCAATTGGCCAAAAATTGTAATATTTGGTGTGTTGGGCTTTACTTATTAGCCAGTGGAGCAATACACACCTATCGTGGCCCTTTTGTTTCCGAATTTTGAAGCATTTGTATTTGTTTCTTTCGTAAATAGTTGGTATGAAATATGATAGTTTATGAATGTAGAATTACTGAATTTGTAAACATAGCTGATAGATATGAAAATAACAAATCTTGTAAGCATAGCTAATAAAGATTTTTGTAATTACAATAAGCTTTAAAGAATTTGAACCCATGTCGAACAGATATCCTTGTTTTTAGAGGTTTAAAAGACTAATACCATAACCACTGTGACAAAGTGGTGTCCGTGGTCGTGAGGTAGAGTGACGGCCTTGTAACCTAAACCTAAAGGTCCTGAGTTTGATACCCGACAGCGAGTGTCAACTTTGGTATTTTTCATTGGCCCACACATTTGGCGTGAGTACCGGTGTAGTTCCCATGAAGCAGAATCGAAAGAGATTAGTACAAGTTGTAAGAACTTGTTTCTCAATCGATGTAAAATAAATACATGTATATTTAAATTAAAGAGAATTCTCTAACCCTTGGCTCTTGTGTTTGTTGTTACAATAATTATGTCTGCTTCAATAATCAAATTAATAAACTATATAATTTCTTGTTTGATAATTTGTTTGTGATTGTGTAACCTTTTACAGTACAACCAGATTTCATATTGATCCTTTTTGAAAGCAGATGCATATGACAATGTTGCTCAGATCTAAGGATTTATCTGTAAAAGGGTTGAAAATGTAGTGGGAAAAGGAGCATTTTCTCCTTTTTCTCTGCAATTTTTCAAAAACTTGCTCCTAAAACTATTTAAATCTTTATCAACTAGATCTATGAGTTTTAACGACTCTGAGGGAAAAGCCTTTTAAAAACATTGTGAAAAAGGTGAAAATGCTGCAAACCAGCATTTTCTCCTTTTTGCACAATTTTTCCTACACTATCAAAGACAAATTCCATCATTTAGATGACATTTTAATTGTTGTCTGCAAATGCTTTAACCTATTACCACACAATCCCTACTTTTGACGCCCCTGAGAAAGAAGCCTTTAGAAAACATTGTGGGAAAAGGAGAAAATGCTGGTAACCAGCATTTTCTCCTTTTCCCACAATGTTTTCTACCCTTCACAAAACAAATTTCAAATTTTCCGTCACTTTTATTTTGTCGTCTGCAAATGCTTTCAATTTGGACCAGTCTAAAATATTGTCGTTTGGTAATGGGTTAAATTTGGACAAGTCTAAATGTTTGTCGTGTGGTAAAGAGTTAACCATGAGATTGTTTGGTATTTCAGTTATGTTACATCTTCGTAAGCCAAGGCTGACGATTCACTACTCTACTCTACCCTTGGCTGATTGAGCTTGATTTTAACATTTCCCTGATACACTTTTTCATTGGATGCAGCCAGCTCTAGCTGCAATGAATGAAATGGCTTGTAGCATTTCATCTTTGATAAAAATAGAGTAAGGTCGCGACCTTTCGAATAGAAGGTAAACGTGGAAACCCACGTGGACGTCTGCTTATCGCTTCGTGTTGAATAAATTGTATTCGTAAGCAGTTTGTAAAAAGATACTTCATTGGCTTTCAGAAATGTGATGTAAAGGGGGTTAAAAACCAGCATCCAATAGAGGGCGCATCGCAGGAATCTCGAAATTGGGCTCAATCAGCCAAGGTATGATCCACGCAATCCCTACTTTTGACGACCCTGAGAAAGAAGCCTTTAGAAAACATTGTTGGAAAAGGAGAAAATGCTGGTAACCAGCATTTTCTCCGTTTCCCACGATGTTTTCTACTCTTCACAAAACAAATATCTAATTTCAAATAAATCGCACCAGGTAGCGTTTTACTGAGTAAACATTAATTTTATTTTTAAATTCAAAGTAACGGTTGTCATTTTGAAAAAATTAGTTTGCTAATGTACCCAGCATGTCCATATTAGATAGTTGTGTACATGTAGAATGCCATCTAGCGCGAGATAATGGATGTTATATCATAGGCTTACTAAACCACTGGCCGGTGCATACAAATTTAAAGCTAAGCTCAACTACAACAATGAGTTACAACAGCTAATGAGAGTTTTTCTTTTTTCCCTTTTATTCAGGAGTCAAATCTATTACTTCAAACTAAATCAGTTATCCTCTGCCGTCCATTTTCACCTCACAATAGACTATTTCACTTATAGATGGAGCCGCAAAATAAACGATGTTTTTCATCACCAATCGCAACTTTTCGAGAGGAGAAAATAAGCGGGCAGAAAAGTAAACATACAGTCGATTAGGCAGTAGCGGATCTTGGGGTATAGCGGATAGGCCGTTGATTTTTTACCTATAAAAAATTCTGTGAGTATGTTACAGATAATATCTATGTGCCACCGAAAAGAGTGATATTTCCACGATATGTTTCATGATGTTTGTTCAAATTTATGATTGTCACGGTATTTTTATCGCACTAAAATCAAAACGAGGTAACCGGAAGTTTAATTTTTCAAGGAAGAAAAAAATACAGCAGACGACTTCTCTAATCTAAGTTTCAGGTATGTAAAGTCTAATTTACAATTTTTTTGTATGATGTATTGTATAAATATGTATAATTTTACTTTAAAGAATAAGAAATTTATGTGTAAAAGTTTGATATCAAAAAATGACCTGAAAATAAAGTAGGCGATTCGGTCAGTAGCGGATCGGCCATGCGAGACGATATATAAACAAATCACTTGGAGGGACGAATGAGGGGAGCTTCTCAAAATCAATGATGACTGTCAGACTGATGTCAAATGCGAATTGAATTTGATCTATTACTATGTGTCTGATCGATTGCATGGTCTTTAATGCCGTGTTCAGTCTAGTTTCAGTTGATAACCCATTTAAAATTTTGGCAGATATCCATCAAAATATTTTTTACACAATTATGCCGCTTTTTCAACAAACAGCATTTAATATGAATCTGATGCATAAATTGTAATATGATCTACTTCAGAAACAGACTTTTACAAAAAACTAAACATTGAATGAATAAGTGGAACTGGTAAGAGCTCAGACAAGATTAGTTTGATAAAATTGAGCATCATTTAATGAGCACTGTCTTGTTTCAGGTACTAATGACTGGACCAGAACCATCAGGTATTTGTCTTCATCACAACAGACAAAAATCTACGAGTTCTGTATGCAGTAGCTGTGAAACCATCATACCATGCGTTTAAAATAAGGCCTCCACATACTGAACCAAAAACTAGGTTACGAGTGGACAGAGAGTACACCAATATTAATGATACGTAGAGATGCTTGTCTGGTATGGATTCCAGAATTATCAACTTTTGATGAGGCTCTACATAGCATGGTAACAGATCATCAAAGAAATCTGATGCTTTCTGATGTGGCAGGTTTAGCAATAGGTCATGTGCCGCGTATTTTGGCCAGTTACTTTCGTGGTTTATTGGATACTGGAGCAGATATATATGCTACTGCCATGGGTGATCCGGCGCAAAGTTTTCCTCCATGGCCAGCCCCGTCTGAGAAAGGTGGTGGTGCAATAATACCATGTTCATATACAATTACAGGGAAAATGTACCTAAAACATTACACTTGTTAAATAAAACAATGTCAACTATGCCAGAAGGTAGTGTAATGAACATTAAGGTTAACCTTTAGAAAACTACATAAACTTATCAGACATTTTCAGCCTAGAGATATTTATGAACAAATCAATAGCAATTTCATAATTTCTGGTGTTTACATCCAGTGTTTCAGCAAAGTGAACAGTGTAGATCAAAGATCAGGCTACACGTTTTGTACAGCCCGATCTTTATCTGCACTGTCCGCAAGGGTAACTACAGTTATGAAAGGACCTGTAAGGGTTAAGAACTGTACCTTGGAATCCTCTGGACATACAATTAAAGCTATTAATTTACATCTTATCATCACATTTATTTTTGTGAACTCTTTACGACATGATCCTGGGTTTTAATGACACTGTGGCTTTCAAAAACATTGTTGGAAAAGAGAAAATGTTAGTGACCAGAATTTTCTCCTTTTTCCACAATGTTTCTACTATCTAACCCTCTGTCACACCATCACGAGTTTTAACAACCCAGAGGAAACAGCATTGTGAAAACATTGTTGGAAATTAAGGAAATGCTGGTAGTAACCAGCATTTTCTCATTCTCTCACAATGTTTTCTACTCTATCACTGACTAATCTTACCACCCAATTAATATCTGATTTGTCATCTGTAAAATGTTTTCAATTTGGACCAGTCTAATTAAGAGACCAAGATGTTCTTTAACCCATTACTACAGAATCCCTACTTTTGAAGCCCCCCGAGAAAGAAGCCTTTAGAAAACATTGTGGGAAAAGGAGAAAATGCTGGTAACCAGCATTTTCTCCTTTTCCCACAATGTTTTCTATCCTTTACAAAATAGATTTCAAATTTTTTCATCACTTTTATTTTGTCGTCTGCATTTGTTTTCGATTTGGACAAGCTAAAAATTTTGTCGTTTGGTAATGAGTTAATACTGATATATCCATCTGTAACTTTATTTCGAATCTTTTGATTCACCTGTCAGCATATCACATTTGACTTGTTCTTACTATTTTAAAGTTCTTCCTAATTATATGAGGTGACATCATTAAACAGTAATCTGTTGCAGTTTACCACTTTTGGTCTTTCATATGTGTTTCATGATTCCTATCCCCCCCCCCCCCCCCCCCCCCCCCCCCACACACACACACACACACACACACAAAAACTCCCTAGCAACTTGATTCGACTTCTGGGTAGTGCTGAAACTACGATTGAAACTGTCCAATATCAGAAATGATTTCGGCCTGCATCTGAATCAAAGTCTGTATCCATGTGGCGATAAAATGGACGTTGCTCAGTGGTGAAGTGTTGGACCTGGAGGCTCCAGGTTTAAGCCTCACTGTACGCACTTGGTTTTTCATGACAGAAAGACACTTAATGTTGAAATTGGCGAAAAACTTCATTCGACCAATCATTCAATATCCTTGTGATGATATCTGGCACGAACAACTTCTGTTTTGTAGATTTACAGCAATTGAAAGCTTTCGGAGTGGTTTGAGATTATCCCTCAATCCCTCATTCCAAACTATCCGTTACTACCCAAAGGTATCCGTTATTGACCTTATTACAGTGGTCGAAAAAGAAGATACTGTGTATCGTAAAACGATTTTTCCTAAAAAAATGTGGACTATTTTCGAAAGATCACATATTTTGATATCGATTGGTATCATTTATAATCCCATATACGATGAATTAAAAACGCATGCGTCGATAATTTCGTTAGCGATCCGCTACTGCCTAATCGACTGTAAATAGTTTGTTCGCTAATAAAACTTGATTTCTTACCTATGAAAAACGGTTGAAATACTTCAGTGACAGAAACAAGAAAACTGACTTGGATGACACTTTTTGATACAATTTTGTTTCACAAGATAAGATACTGGAGAAAACTTGGAACGATTGCGACATCCACTCTGAAGTTGGGTAAGAACTAAGATTGTCACAACACTCAAAGTCTTTGGTCTGAACACTTTGTGTCAGGACTACAATCATTGACAAAATTCTGACAAATCCAATTTCTAAGCATTTTCAGAGGGTAATTACAAATTGCTATCTTTGATAGGGTAGAAAAGACTGGTGGTAAACAGCATTTTCTCCTTATTCTAATTAATTTCTACCCTCCCAAAAAGTTTTTCGTCTGCAAATGCTTTCCATTTGGACAAAGCTGAAATATGTTATTTGGCAAAGAGTTACAGGTCTAAATATTTTTTACAAGTTGTCAAAAATCACTCTTTATGCCCTTTAGAGTTAGATTAGTTTGAATGGTGTATGTTGCCTTCAGGGTAATTTTCAAAAAAATGAAGTTTTTTTTCTTCTTCAAGCTCAACTGGATAACTTCATACTTTTCAAGTTTAGTTTTAGCCTAAATTATGTGTTATATTGGCGTAAAACATGATGCAAAATTTCATGAAAATTGAAGCATTCATTCCGAAGTAATGCCGTAAAACATACCCAAATTTGTCCCAAGTGCAACAGTTTTAGCGTGACATTTGAAATGTTTCGTCATTTTCAAATTCTTTCCAAAAGGCATATGTTCCAGTATATCCAAAAATAAACCTTGGGGGTTAAATACTATTATGTAACTCAGAGTTTACTATATAATTTGTGTGTTTTGTACTGTTTACCTGTTCAAGGATGGCAACTTATGACCACACCCCTAATAAAAAAAATTGAATGAAAATAACTTGCTTTGAATTTTCATACATAATATTTCTCACATTATTAGCACCAGATGCATTGCATGTTGTTAATTACAAAGTATAATGTTGTTAGGTTAATTATCAGCTGTTATGAAGCTAGAGCTTTTACTAACTTTTCAGAAATTAGCTTCTCTAATCTGTTACCCAGGTTTGTCCCAAGTGCAACATTTTGTAGTTTTGTTTCCACCATATAATCATACACTGTATAATATGTTATTTTGATTTATTTTTCGGAGCAGCAAGTCGGGGCAAAGCCATTTGAAGCAATCTTTTGCATGCAGTAATGCATGGGTTTCCAACAGGTGGCCAAAACTGATGTCCCAAGTGCAACGCAGTTTTCCATATTTAATCAGTGCACTATAATTGTCCAACAATACACCTTAACTCCTATGTTATGATTTGTCATTTTTATTAAAGCATATATCTTAACAATTAATGCCTTTTTAATACTGCGATGAACCATTTTTGCATAAATATTTGAAAATATATAAGTTTTTTAGCTAATTGAAATGTTCAGAAGAGTGTTTTACAGAATGTGAACTTTCTAAGGCAATTATGTTTTCCTGCATTTATTACTTAGTGAAAGCAAATGTTAAAACTTTCAAAACTTGAGCTTAAACTGTCTACTTGTAGACATAAACAGTCATTTTCCAACCAACCTTAAAACGTTGCACTTGGGACACAACAATCAAAAAATGAATGTTGTAAATGCAAGAGCTATTTTTTTGCAGAAACTGAATTATATATAAAACACATATTGTAAGACTTGTTATAAAACTACCATTTAAAGGGAAGTCTGGGCCACCTACTGGGGAAAATTCATCATCTAGGACAAGTTCTGCAGCAGCTTTTACCGATATATTTAGATAGCATAAAATAACTGGAATAAAAAAAACAGGTATTGATCAGAACCTGTATATTGTACAATCTGTTCTATTCTATTGTTCCCACATCATGAAATCACGTTTTGTCTTGGCATAGATCATTATCATATTATTTTTCTGGTGCTAAAATTCCACTAGTAAAATTGTTGCACTTGGGACATAGTAATTTTTTATGTGTGCAATATGCAAAACTTTACTTTTAATAATTAAAACTTGGAGAATTCAGATTTTAATTGAACATTATTTTTTGTTAGAAAGCAATTCAAACGACAAGAAGAAACAATGATCTTAACATCAAATTATTTTGAAACCTTGGGAAAAAAATATTTTTTTTTTATAGTGCTAAAACCTATATAACATTCATTTTCTTTTGAATTAACATTTATCAACTTAAATTTTAATGTTTAACATCACTGATTGTGGTTATAAATCATCTCACTACGTGAAATTGTAATAAATCCTTTTGTGGTAGAAGAGAAAGCATGGGGCTGATTTTGTCCCAAGTGCAACATTTTGCATGCATATGTACATCTGATAAAAACTTCATTGAAAACCACCTTACATTAGCTCAAAATGATTAAAACTTTTTAGTCTCAATTTATTTTGTAGAAAAACACTAGCTTACTTTCAGTATGGTGTCCTATAGCATCAGTACTCTAGTCATTACAGAAAATGCTTAATGTTCGTTAAAAGAAATTTGGTATTTTTGTAATTTTTTGTGTTCAAAGTTCTTGATGTTTCTTAGTTCTGTGAACTAAAAATGGCACAGCAAGAGCTAAAATAAGAAATATCTTGACACATTATTAGAAATCCACAAAAAAAGCCTGTTTTTGTCCCAAGTGCAACAACATTTTCGCGAAACAGACCACTTTTCATCGGCCCACTTCTACATGAAATAATGTTTTGATTAAAAAAAAATTTATAGGATGTTTCAAGAATGCCTTGAAGTTGATCAGAAAAAAACTTATGAATAAATTGTTGAATAATTCAGGTGAATAGAAGAACTTTTGTAGGTAGAGAAAGCAATTTCAGTGACAAATTTACCAAAAAAAGGCAAAAAAAAATTTTTTTCACAGAAACTATTCAAACCAATGGCATAGAGTCATGTCTTAATATACGTCTTGTCAAACAAAACCAATATATTAATTTATAAATGTCTGAAATAAGTGTAATACTACTTATATGGTCTATACCATGTTTTAAAAATAAACAACAAATATTTCCTGAAACATACAAATTATATAACTTTGGATGTTTTCATACATTGTTTAATGTTAATTCCTGACACTTTGACATCTTATGAAGAAACTGACATGGAAATTATTCAGCTCAACTGCCATTTAAATTTTGACCTCTATGTCACACTTTGACTTCATTTTTTTGAAAATCACCCTTCAACATTTTTTCAGTCGTATTACGGCAAAAGCTCTTGCCAAAGGAAACTCCCAAATAAAACCTAGTAGATCCAGTGAGGCTCAAACCCCTTGCCTCCAGGTCAAGAGTCGCACACTGAACTATGCAGGAATCCTTTTATGAGTTGGTCTTCATGAATTTAACCCTTTCTGGGTCCCAAACGGCAAATTTTGGACCAGACCAAATTGAAAACATTTTGCAAATGACAACAGTTGCTAAAAAGATGATTTTTCTCTATGATATAGGGTAGAAAACATTGTGGGAAAAGGAGAAAATGCTGGTTGCCAGCATTTTCTCCTTTTCCCACAATGTTTTCAAAAGGCTTCTATTCCTCACCCATAAAAACCAGGAATTGTTTGGGAAAGAGTTTAAAAAAAAAAGCAAGATTGTTTGTTTTTCAGGAACTGAAATACAGAGTCAAGACAGAGATAGACAAGACGCCATGACCACACAGAAAGTTACTGTTTACAAGGATACACATAATCCAACAAAAGCTTGGCGACAGTTAGCTGTGAAAAGGACAGTGGAGAAGGTGAAAACAATTGTGTCTTCTTAACGCTTTCCTGCACAATGAAATTTTAGACTGGTCCAAAATGAAAATTCTTGCAGACAGCAATTCAAACCTTTCCAAAATAGTTTTGATTTTTAACGATACTGAGAAAAAGGGCTCGTGAAAACACCTAGGAAAATGAGAAAATACTGTTAACCAGCATTTTCTCCTTTTCCTACATTTTCTACTCTTGCAAAGACATACTCACCAGAGCTGTATTTGAGTTGCCGTCTGCAAGTGCTTTGAATTTGGACTGGTCTGAAATTTTGTCGCATGGAAAGATTTAACCCTGTACTCCATAGATACTAATATCTTTGCATTGCTTGTAGGAGCCTATGGATATCATTGTGGAAAAAGGTGAAATTGCTCTTGACCCTTGTATAACTTGTATGATATTTTTTTCTTTTTGAAGGTTAAGCCACTTGATCCTTCCACTCCAATTTCGGACGACAAAATTCGTTTTGTCTGCATGTCGGATACGCATGGGAGAATTCAGAATAGACCAGATATCATACCGAATGGGGATGTTATACTTCATGCAGGTGATATTACTGACATTGGAGGTGTTCAACAGATTAAAGTATTTGACGATTTTCTAGGTAACATTATAGAAGACAGTTGTTTTCATTACATTCCTGTAAATTAATATTTCATATTAGATATATGCGTCACAAGTGGATTACATACATAACACAACAAAATAATATTTAACCACAAGCCCGCAAGGGTGACTCAGTGGTGAGTGCGTTGGACTCATGACCTGGTGGTTGTGAGTTTGATACCCGGTTTAGGCGAACTTTATTTCCGGCAAATTTTCGCCTCACACCTTTGCTGAAGCATTTTAGAAAAGTAGTCCGTGGCTTTGGAAAGAAAGTTGTGCGAGTACAGGTGTGAGAAAGCCAGGAAACAAATGTGCGTCACCAACCGCCATGATATGCCGGTAGCTGTTAAAGTGGCGTTAAAACCCAATACAACCAACCAAGCATTTAACTACAAACTCACAAAATTTAATGTGGCCCCAAATATGAGAATATGATGGCATTCCTTGTGTATGGAATAAGCATGCAAATAATCTCGTACTTTCTTTTCACAAGGTGAAAGAAATATGCCTTTATGAAAATACAGCCCGTCTTTTTCATTTGATGAAAGAATTTTCCATCATAAAATAAAAACTGCAACATAGAATTACAGGTATCCTATTTTCTAATTGCTTGTCACTCACAGAAAAAATGTATGCCTGTCCAAATTGAAAGCTTTTGCAGAAAACAAAGTAAATTGTGACTGAAAAATTAAAATTTGTTTTCAAAGCTTCTGGAAAGGGTGGAAGACATTGCGGGAAAAGGAGAAAATGCTGGTTACCAGCATTTTCTCCTTTTCCCACAATGTTTTCAGAAGGATTCTTTCTCAGAGTAACTAAAAGCCAGGATTGTGTGATATGAGATTTACTGCACTCCTTTCTTTGATCAATCAACACATACAATTTCTGCTGATTTCAGCGCAGCTTCCTCACAAACTGAAGATAGTTATTGCTGGAAACCATGATCTCACTTTCGACGATGATATGGTCAAAAACAGAAGAGAATTTTTACGAACAAACTTCTACGTTACAGATAAAAGTATGTACAGATTGTCACTGCATTGTGCATATCATGCTAACCATTAACCCTTTACCCAATAAGGCATTTCTATGATATCTCTAAATGACCCTAAATAACAGCAAGGATGAAGCCGTTTTTTATGAGTATAAGACACGTTTTGATAGTGTAGAAAACATTGTGGCCAAAGGTGAAATTGCTCATCACGAGCAATTTCACCTTTTGCCACTATGTTTTCCAAAGGCTCCTACAAACAATGTGTAGAAATGAGTATCTATGGAGTAAAGGGTTAAGCAGACAACTTGAAAGTCAGCATTTTCTCCTGTTTCTCACATTTTCTTTTTAAACCCTTTACCACACAATCCCGACTTTTAACACCTGTGAAAGAAGCCCTTTGAAAACATTGTGGGAAAAGGAGAAAATGCTGGTAACCAGCATTTTCTCCTTTCCCTATAATCTTTTCTTCCCTTCCTAAAACAAAATTCAATTCTTTAGTCGCATTCATCATGTCGTCTGCAAATGCTTTCAGTTTGGACCACTCTAAAATTTTGTCGTTTGGCAAAGAGTTAAAGGACTTTTTTCTGAAAAGCATTAGAACTCAGGGTTGTTTGGTCAAGGGTCAATCAGCATTTCTCCTTTCTTTACAATTTTTTCTATTGTTTGTAATTTTCTTCCCCATCATTTGAGCCACACCTTAATCTTTACCATTCTACAAAACAGAAGACTTATCCAGATACTGTTAAACTTTTACCACACAATGACGACTTTTGACGACCCTGAGAAAGAAGCCCCTTGAAAACATTTTGGGAAAAGGAGAAATGCTGGTAACCAGCATTTTCTCCTTTTCCCACAATATTTTCTACCCTTCCCAAATTTCTTTCTCAAATTTTGTTTTTTTCACTCACATTTATTTTGTCATCTGCAAATACTTTGAATTTGGACCGGTCCAAAGATTTGTTGTTTGGTAAAGAGTTAAACATGTAAGTTTCCGTGTGACAAAAATGACACAGAAAACAATAGGGCTATGTTATATGTGAAAATAAGCCAGCAAAAATATGATAGAAACGTTACTGTTTGAAGAAGATGACTCAACTCTACTAGATGATAAAATGTTCGACTTAACCCAAATTGAAACAATTTGCTGATATAAATTAGATATGGATGGGTGAAATGCTACGTTGGCAGTAAGAATTAGGTCTCAAACATTGTGATAAAAGGAAATTCAGATTTTACAAGCATTTCCTCTTTTTCCCACAATGTTTTCAAAAGCTTATTTTGTCAGGGTCACCTAAAACATTGGATTGGTTGGAAAAGGATTAACCCGTAGGCAGATGACACATTTTTAGCCTTGCCCAAATTAAAAGCATTTGCGGGTAACAATTTCAGTGTGGCTCAAATGGTACAATGTTTCATTGATAGGGTAGAAAACATTGTGGGAAAAGGAGAAAATGCTGTTTATCAGCATTTTCTCCTTTTCCCACAATGTTTTCGAAAGGCTTTTTTGTCAATGTTGTTAAAAGTCATAATTGTGTGGTAGTGAGTTAATCTCATTATTAACTCATTACCACACAAGAAAATTTTAGACTGGTCCAAATTGAAAGCATTTGCAGAAAACAAAATAAATGTGACTGAAAAATCAAAATTTGGTTTTGGAAGGGTAGAAAACATTGTAGGAAAAGGAGAAAATGCTGGTTACCAGCATTTTCTCCTTTTCCCTTAATGCTTTCAAAAGGCTTCTTTCTCAGGGTCATTAAAAGTTGGGATTGTGTGGTAAAGAGTTCACCCCCTATCCTGCTAAACAGATCAAATGAAACATTAATCTTGATTATTAAAAAAATGCAATTTTACTTTTTCAAAGGTATTTTTTTTGCGTGGAAAATTATGTCTTTATCGGACAGTGTAGATCAAAGATCAGACTGCATGTTTTTTGCAGTCTGATCTTGATCTGCACTGTCCGCTAAAGGTCAGCGAGTCGCGCTTAGCAGCCTAAGTGTTATAATTGTTACCATTTCAGTTTTTGAGGATGCGTTAGAAACACATGGGGTAAAATCAATAAAGGAACTGCTATCACACTGCATCTATCTGGAAGACTCTGAGATTACTATTTGTGGGATTAAGATTTATGGATCACCATGGTAACCAAACTTGACTTGATTTTTCTTTTTCTTTCCACATTGAGTTTGTCATGTTCAAGTCCTGTCAAATTTGGAAGTCTAAAATTCTAGAAATTTTGCTATAAAATCAAACTATGATGGCTATTCTTTTTTTCCTAAATTTCTTGACTATTTGGCCATAAACTATGTATTTTTTATCTATTTTTCTTTTTCTTCTAATGCATTTATTAGCTCTGCTGTTTTAGATAGAAATAAGTTTAAGTATTGGACATCCTTGTTCAGTGGAAATGTTTACATATCCAAAATTTTGACATTTATAATATTTCTGTCAATACTGAAGATACCAACTTCAAAACTTGGATAACTTCACAATCAAAAAGAGGTGAGCCTATAGAACAAGGGCAGTGTACAGTAAAAGTATTGTAAACAGTTATGCCCCTTTTTTCAACAGGAAATATTCACTGAAAATGAAGCAACTTCACAAGTGGTGAAGCCTTGAAATATTACCAATGATGTTTGCAAGATTGGATCTTTCACAAAAAAAGTGAAAATACAGATTTTTTATATTCTTTACAACACGAAAAATTTTTAGACCAGTCCAAATTGAAAGCATTTGCAGACGACAAAATAAAGGTGACTGAAAAATTGGAATTTGTTCTGGGAAGGGTAGAAAACACTGTGGGAAAAGGAGAAAATGCTGGTTACCAGCATTTTCTCCTTTTCCCACAGTGTTTTCAAAAGGCTTCTTTCTCAGGGGCGTCAAAAATAGGGATTGTGTGGTAATGAGTTAAAGGCAGAAAGAGTTGTTCCCGTGCACATTACGTTGGTGTAATGTGCGTACCTCACAACCAGATGGAAATATGACATAATTTATCCTTATTTCTCTTGGCTTGACATAATGTTGTAATGCGTTGCTATGTTGAGTAGGGTACTCTATGGGGAATAACCAAAAAGACGTGCACTAAATTTTGATTAACCCTTTCCCAAACAATCCCTGGTTTTTACGGATCAGGAAAAGAAGCCTTTTGAAAACATGGTGGGAAAAGGAGAAAATGCTGGTAACCAGCATTTTCTCCTTTTCCCACAATGTTTTCTACCCTATCATATAAAAAAATCATCTTTTTAGCAACTGTTAATTTGTAATCGGCAAAATGCTTTCATTTTGGTCTGGTCCAAAATTTGCCGTTTGGGAAAGGGTTAAGTTACCCCCAAGTAGGATTAAAAGCATGAAATAAATAGAATATTTGTTGTTGTTTCTTTCAGTGCAAGATCAAAATTTATTTCATCACGTGAACATCATTGGTAATATTTTTACTCATAATTGTGCCACTCATGTTAATATTACCAGTGATGTTCACTCAATCAAATAAATTTTCATCTTTCACTGTAAAAAACAAACATCCTCTATGTATTCCACTTTTATTTCTCGATTAACTACCCAAAAGCATGAAATAATGATATTGAAGTTGAGTGATTTAAACCTTATGGAAAAATGTTTCCTTTCATGAATTAAAGCTCAAACTTTTTCAAAGATTAATTTAAACTGGTTTTCCCTAAGGTCAGTCGTTGCCAATGGAGCAACATTCATGTCATGGGCTTCTTTATTTGAAAAAGAAAAGTGTCAAAGTTGTATTTTTTACAGGCAACCCAAGTTTTTTGATTGGGGATTCAACTTGGAGAGAGGCGAGCCTTGTCTAGAGAAATGGGATCTGATACCGGAGGATACCGATATTTTAATCACGCATGGACCGCCCATCGGTAAGACTCCGCCCCTTTATAGCTCACCCAGCATGAACTGCTTAAGGTGAGCTATTGATATTTGCTTTCGTCATCCACCAGTCATTATCAACTTTTGCTTAATTCTTTACCAAATGGAAAGCTCTTGGCTTGGAAACCATAAGGTAAACATAACTTAAAAAATTGAAATTTGTTTCCGGCAGTAGAAAACATTGATGAAATAAATTTTGATCTTTCACTGAAAAAAACCTCCAAATATTCGCCTTTTCCCACAATGTTTTCTCAGAGTCGTAAAAACAAGGGATTGTTTGGGAAAGGGTTAACCCTTCATCAGATGTCAAAATTACAGCCTTGCATTTAACTTTTTACCACAATCCTGACTGAACAACCCTGAGAAAGAGGTCTATATAAAACACTGTGTGAAATGGAGAAAATGCTGGTAACCAGCACATTCTCCTTTTCCCACATATTTTTTCTATCTGTTGTAATTCAGAAATCCTCGTATTAGTCTACCAAGATTTAAATTGTCTGCAGATGCTTTGAATTTGGTCAAGGCTAAAAATTTGTCATTGGGTAAAGAGTTAAGTTACTTATTGACGACAATTTCAATGTGGCTCAAATGTTGTAACTTTTCTTTTAAAAGAAAACACGGGAAAAGGAGAAAATGCTGGTAGTAACTCTGTTTTCATGAATTGCGGATTAATATTATAGCATAATGTTTTGATCGATCCAATCGCAAATCATCGCATGCCAAGTCAGTGCACAAGACATATCTGCATACCAGGTTTGGGACAGTATTTCACAAAGTGTAGATCGAGATTTTTTGTGTCCTGTGTGTTATTTCACCCGATTCAACGCATGTATTTGATCAGGAAAATTTACTGGTATATTATTATAATTATACATATAGTTATATCTATCTTTGCCCATATCAAACAGGTCATGGGGATACTTGTTTTGATCAGCACAGAGCAGGGTGTGTAGAACTGCTGACAACTATTGAACAGAGAGTGAGAGCCAAATATCATATCTTCGGTCATATACATGAAGGTACCTACAGACATACGAGTCATGCTCAAATGAAAGAGAGTCTAACGCATATCTGTGATGTATTATGCCAAGCAAGCATTTATTTATTTCATGCTCTCCGGAAAGATATCGATGGTGTTCAGTTGATGAAATAAATTTCATGAGTGGGGCAGCCACGCGTGAAAATATTACCAATGGTGTTCACTCAATGAAATGAATTTCGATCTTTCATCAAAAAAACCAAATATCCTCTATTTAATTTATACTTTCCGGAAGGATATCGAGAAATAGGAGTGAAAATGTTTTTTGATCTTGCCCTGGAACCACCAGTGAAAATGATTTTCATGTTCTTTTTGCCTAGGTTAATTGCAGGTGCCTCACAACCAGTTGGAAATATGACTTCATTTACCATACATTTCTCGTGCTTGACGTAATCTTGTAATGCGTTGCTATGCGGGAGGAGTACGCCAGGGGAATAACAGAAGAAAACTGTGCTGGATTTTGATAAAGCTCCTCCCAGAAAGGGTTATAAGCGTGAAATAAACAGAATATTTGGGTTTTTTTTGGTGAAAGATAGAAATTTATTTCATCTGGTGAACACCATCAGTAATATTTTTACGAGTGGCACAGCCACTAGTGAAAATATAACCAATGGTGTCCACTCGATGAAATAAATTTCGATCTTTCACGGAAAAAAACAAGTATCCTCTATTTATTTCATGCTTTCCAATAGTTTATCGAGAAATATCCATGAAGTATTTTTCGATATCTCATGGTTAAGGCCAGTGAAAATACCGATTTTTATATTCTAACTCTTCTATTGAAGTTGGAAATAGTTGTTCAGCCGTTCTAAGTACCGAGGTAAAATGCACGTGCCTCACAACCAGATAAAAATATGATGTAATTTATCCTATATTTCTCATGCTTGACGTAATTTTTTAATGCATTGCTATGCGGAGGGTAATGCCTTTCGAAATAACCGATATGGACTGTGCCAGATTTTGTTACAAGTTCCCCACAGAAAGGGTTAAAAGCATGAAATAAGAAAAATATTTGATATTTTCAGTGAAATGTTGAAATTTATTTCACTTCATCAACATCTGTAATAATTTTCACTTGTGGCTGTGCCATTGGTGAAAACATTACCCATGATGTTCACTGGAAATGAATTTAGGTCTTCCACTGTAAAAGACAAATTTCCTCTATTTATTATATTCCTTGTAGTGACTTATTGGGATTTCACAGTGGACAACACCAGTGGTGATGTGAATAAATAGAGTTTTTTGTTTTTTTTTTAAGATCGAAATTTATTTCATCTTGTGAACACCATCGGTAATATTTTCACTTGTGGCTGCACCACTCGTGAAAATATCACCAATGGTGTTCACAAGATGAAATAAATTTTGATCTTTCACCAAAAAAAAAATTAATATTCTATTTATTTCATGCTTTTAACCCTTTCTGGGAAGAGTTATATCAAAATCCAGTACAGGTCTTTTCTGTTATTCCCCGTGGCATACCCCTCCTGCATAGCAACACATTACAATATTACGTCAAGCGCGAGAAATGTAAGATATATGACGTCATATTTCACATCTGGTTGTGAGGCACGTGCAATTAACCTAGGCCACAAGAACATGAAAATCAGTATTCTCACTGGTGGTACCAGTGTTATATCGAAAAATATTTTCACTGCTATTTCTCGATATTCTACCGGAAAGCATGAAATAAATAGAGGATATTTGTTTTTTTCGGTGAAAGATCGAAATTTATTTCGAGTGAACACCTTCGGTAATAATTTCATGAGTGGCACAGCCACGAGTGAAAATATTACCAATTGTGTTCACAAGATGAAATACATTTCGATCTTTCACCGAAAAAAAAAACAAATATTCTATTTATTTTATGCTTTTAACCCTTTCTGGGAGGAGCTTTATCAAAATCCAGTACAGTTCTTTTCCCTTATTCCCCGTGGCATACCCCTCCCGCATAGCAATGTTACGTCAAGCGCGAGAAATGCAAGGTATATGACGTCATATTTCCCATCTGGTTGTGAGGCACGCACAGTTAACCTAGGCAACAAGAACATGAAAATCAGTATTTTCAGTGGTGGTACCAGTAAGATCGAAAAATATTTTCACTGCTATTTCTCGATATCCTACCGGAAAGCATGAAATGGTGATACTTCACTTCCATGATGCTATACTTATGACGATACAGTTTGAGAATGTTTATCAGAACTTCTTTCCTAAATGGCTCATATTGTACTATTCTTTATAATTATTTGAATTAAAAAGGTGAATTAGGAATATAACAAATAGGATAATCAGATGGTGGTGTAAGATGTTAACCCTTTACTAAACAATCACTGGTTTAATGATCTTAAGGAAGAAGCCTTCTGAAAACATTGTGGGAAAAGGAGAAAATGCTGGTTACCAGCATTTTCTCCTTTTCCCACAATTTTTTCTACTCTGCCAAAGTCAAGTTTCAATTTTTGAGTGATGTTAAATTTGTCGTTTGCATATGCATACAATTTTGTCGTTTGGTAAGGAGTTAGAGAAGTGTCACTACGATGGGGTTTGATGCGGTTAAAAAACTTGTCCTTGGAACTCATTTCTTAAACTGCATCACGCCCCATTCTAGTGACAGGTTTTTAATATCACAAAGAAACCAGTTGACCATCCTTTATGTAATCTTAGATCCATAAAATTCATTTTATTGCATAATCGGCTGAATGATTTTGTTAACCTATTACCACACAATCCCAACTTTTAACAACCCGATAAAGAAGGCTTTGGAAAATAATTGTGGGGAAAGGAGAAAATGCTGGTAACCAGCATTTTCTCCTTTTCACACAATGTTTTCTACCCTTCACAAAACAAATTTCAATTTTTCAGTCACTATTATTTTGTCGTCTGCAAATGCTTCTGATTTGGACAAGCCTAAAATATTGTCGTTTGGTAAGGAGTTAACTTTTTAACAAATGACAAAATTTTAGACAGGTCCAAATTGAAAGCATTTGCAGATGACAAAGTAAAGGTGACTGAAAATTTTAAATTTCTGTTGGGACAGGAAGAAAACATTGTGGGAAAAGGAGAAAATGCTGGTTACCAGCATTTTCTCCTTTGCCCCACAATGTTTCCAACGCCTTCTATCTCGGGGTCATAGAAAGCAAGGATTGTTTAGTAAAGGGTTAATCCCATGAAAGAAATTGGCCAAGTTGGCAATTCTTTCCTTTTTGCACAATGTTTTCAAATGGCCTCCTTCCTCAGTCATTAAAACGCAGGATTGTCATATACTAGTATAAAGTTCAAGGGTTGACCTTAATAAGATGTATTACAGGTTATGGTTGCACAACAGACGGACACACTGTATTCATAAACGCGTCTACATGTACTTTAAGATACCAACCAGTCAATCCACCAATAGTGTTTGATTTTCCGATTCCAGACGGACACACCAAGGACGAACTGCTATCAACGGAATCCCACAAAATACTTATCAGGAACGAGGCTCTGTGATTTTGTTGTTAAACATTTATGATTGTTGTTTTTGCAACCAATTTTTCTTTGCTCGTTTGCCAGGGCCCGGTTTTACACAGAAATTTAACCCTTTACTCCATAGATACTCGTTTCTACACATTGCTTGTAGGAGCCTTTGGAAAACATTGTGGCAAAAGGTGAAATTGCTCGTGACGAGCAATTTCACCTTTTGCCACAATGTTTTCTATGGTATCAAAAGGTGTCCTATAAACATAAAAAACGGCTTCATCCTTGCTGTTATTTAGGGTCAATTTGAGATACCTTAGAAATGCCTTATGGGGTAAAGGGTTAAGGTGGTAGACCCGTAATACCTCTAGTGCAGAATGGCATATTTCTTGGTGATAAATACGGATATATACAGATAGAATACTTTTGCTTATTTTTTTAACTACCAGAAACTCCTTTGATGGCTATCTTGAAATTATTTGTTAATACCTCTGTTAGTTTCCAGAAAATAGAATGTAATTATTATCTCCCTTTGCAATGACAATATAGTAGTTTTAGACTTCAAAATGATAATTCTAAGCAAGAAAAAGTGGCTCGGTGAAAGTAGTACAAAAACTCATTTTTTAATCATGGCAAATTTTGTAGCATAAAATCAGTGGAATTAGCCGTTTTTCTATTACGGGTCTCACTTATTTTGCTCAAGTCTGACAAGAGATTTATTTTCCGACGTAAGTTTAGTTGTTATTTCAGACGCTTTTCAATGGCATTTACGGGCCTGAGAAACATTCTCAAATCCCAAGTTGACATAGTGTTTCAGACTCGACTCAGCAAAATAATTGACTCAAGTCAGTTTAAAAGCAATTCCATTACTTTACTGTTGAGTCAGAAACTCTTGAGTCAACTAAGGATTTGAGAATGTTTTTAAGTCTATTAATATAATGCGTTTCAAGTAATAACTTAACCTTTTACAACACAATGATGACTTTTAAAGACCCTGAGGATGAAGCTCTTTGAAAACATTGTGGGAAAAGGAGAAAATGCTGGTAACCAGCATTTTCTCCTTTTCCCACAGAGTTTTCTACCCTATCAAAGAAAAATTTCGTTATATGAGCCACTATGAAATTGCCGTCAAGAAACCCTTTCAATTCGGATAGGTCTAATATTTTGGTTTGTGGTAAACGGTTAAGTAAAAAAAAGTTGGCTTCTCAGCAGACTTGAGCAAAATAGGAGACCAAAGATTTTTTTGTGAAACTTGGCACTGGGGCCAGTATTCACCAACCATTCTTAAGAATATTCCTCGTCTTATTCTGCAAGATTTTTTGTACATTTGAAAGCAACACGGCTTCTGACTGGCTAAACCAAATAGTCAAGCCAATCAGAAGCCCTGTTGCTTTCAAATGTAGAAAATTCTAGGGAATAAGACGGAGACTTTTCTTGAGAATGATTGATGAATACGGACGCTGGTATTTAACCATTTACCAAACAACAAATTTTTTACTGGTCCATAGTGAAAGCTTCTGCAGGCAACTAATTAAACATAGTTCAAACAAAAAGAAATTATCATGGAAATGGTAGATAACATTGTTTGAAAAGGAGAAAAAGCTAATTGTGAGCATTTTCACCTTTTCCCACCAATGGTTTCTGCCTGTTCTATATACAAATGCTATCATTTGAGTGACGATAAATCGATAGGTAGGTGCAACACTATTCTAAGTGCCTGTACATTGTACAGGCACTTAGAATAGTGTTGCACTCACCTATCGAAATGTGTTAACTGCAAAAGTTGTGATATTGGACAAGTCTAAAATTTCATGGTTTGGTATAGAGTTAAACAGAAACAGCATTCTTTTTCCACCAGTGTTTTCAAAAAGAGACTTTCAAAAAAAGACCAGTAGTTCAGTTGATAGCGTACAAGACCTAAAATCAGGAGATCGCTGGTTCGATCCCTGGCTTGGCCAATATCTGTCTGAGGATTTGTGATAGGATACATGTCTCTCTGGCCACTGAACATTGTTTTGATGATGGTTATGTGGGAAAGCAGCCAGTGGTTTGGAAAGAATACTTCTAAAAGAAACTCTTAAAAAGAAAGGAAAGCATGCATAGGTGCACTGACCACTGTGATATACTCGCATAACTGAAAAAATGTTGAAAACAGCAGCATACACCAGACAATCAAACATTTGTCAAGGTCATTTAATCTCTACCAAATTCAAAATTATAGACTGATCTAAATTGCAAGCATTTGCAGACGACAAAATAAAGATGACTGAAAAATTGAAATTTGTTTTCAAAAGGTAAAAAACATTGTGATAAAATGAGCATTTTCTCCTTTTCCCTCAATGTTTTCAAAAGCCTTCCAAGTTCTTCCTCAGGGTCTTTAAAGTGGGGATCGTATGGTTAAGAGTTAATTATTGCATGAACAGAAGACTAGATATTTAAATGGAAGATGTACCACAAGGTTTTCTCAGGCATTAGAATTTAACCCTTTACCCCATAAGGCATTTCTATGGTATCTCTAATTGACCCTAAATAACAGCAAGGATGAAGCCGTTTCTTATGTGTATATGACACTTTTTGATAGTGTAGAAAACATTGTGGTAAAAGGTGAAATTGCTTGTGACGAGCAATTTCACCTTTTGCCACAATGTTTTCCAAAGGCTCCTACAAGCAAAGCATAGAAATGAGTATCTATGGAGTAAAGGATTAAGACAATCTGTTTTCAGAATTAAAAGCTTTAGCTTTTACATATGACAAATGCAACCCCGTGATAAAGGCCATCATTGGGAAAGAAGAAATTGCAGGTAACAATGTCTTTATCCTATTCTATCGTAACTTTCAAAAGCCTTCTCTATCTCCTCCGTAAAAATCCTATATTGTTGATAAGGAATTGTTTGTTTGCAAGGTGTTTAATACCCTTTTCAACATTATTTCAGTTATATCGTGGTTTCCGGTGCTCCTTTCTGAGCTTTCCTCGAGGTCTTTTTTACCAGTTCTTTACACAACAGTCTTCTCAAGTCACTGGGTGCTTTGCTACATTGCTATCTTCAAAACAATGTTACAACAGTGGAAGGAAAGGACAAAATCTGATATTTTAAGTAAACTGTGATATTATTTGTGCCTCATTTTGGCAAAAGGGGGTTTAATGCGTCTGTGATACATTATACCAAGTAAGTCATTAAATAACAACGGATACATACAACAACAGGCTAAATTGTGAGGTAGACTGGTCCATGGACATGCTGACAACTTACCAAGAGCAAAAAGTATCCACCCAGGGTCTATATTCACCAACCATTCTTAAGAACATTCTTAGACTTCAAAATTGTGTCAATGTGAAAGGAACAGAACTTCTGATTGGCTAAACCATTTGATTTAGCTAATCAGAAGTTGTGTTCCTTTCACAGTCATATAGTCTTGAAGAATGAGACAAAGAATGGTTGGTGAATACGGACCACAGGTCAGCTTGCATGGACTGTACAGGTGACCTAGGTTGATACCTTTTTGCTGATGTAATTAGCCCCCTTCTTACAAAGCATGGCCCATTTTTTTCCCCGTTTAATTTGTATTTATTGTTACTTATTTTATGGTTATACCAACTAAGATCACACAGACTTCCGCAATGACACATAGTTGAAAGAATAATGTGTCATCTCCTTAAAAATGCGTCAAGACATACTAAATTGTGTGTCTAGGAAAACCCTGTATTCCACTGAATAACTTAGTTGCTTTATACAGAATGACATCATTCTGTAGAGAATAACAGATTTCACCATCATGCTTTGGTTGCATTGTGTTTATAGTGCTGAATTCATGTGTCATGTTGGAATAAGTAATTGTACAGATCTACTCAAAAGTTGTGTTGTTTTGCTTGTGCAGAGCCTAACCTTTTAGCATACAACAAACTTTCATCACACTTGTCCAAATTGAAAACATTTGCAGATGACAAACTTAAATGCAGGGGTAAAAGTTAAAAAAACTGAAAATACTGAAAATTGAGCTGGGGGCTAGGGGGCCGCTAGGGCCCCCGGTGGGTCCAGGGCAACGCCCTGGCCAGGGGTCCAGGGGGCAGGAGGCCCCCGGAAGCTCCTGAGATTTAGCTATTTTATAACCCTCAAATTCCTCTAATGAGATTCAGTTTTACTATTTCAAAGCTGAAAAAATCTTGAATCGAATGAAAGATATGATATGCTAAAACCTAAGAAAATCTTAAAAAAAAAAAAAAAAAAATTGACCCCCCCCCCCCCCCCCCACACACACACACACAAACACATTCGATCTATATTTTCATTTCATAAAACAACAATTTCCTTCACTCAAGACATAATTTTAGCTTCCACTTATTGTTTTATTAAGTAACTTGTGTAAATTCACTGTTTAATTTCATTATTAAAGATGAGAAGATGGTTTGAAGTCCTGATGATCGGACGATTCCACGCCGATCATTGTAGTGTCATGGGTTTTCACATTTTTTTTGACGATCAATTTTTCGTGTCAATTAATTTATGGAGACGTATTAGATCTACTACATGATTTGACATCAGTTAGTCATTTTGAATTGCAGTTAAATTTAAAATCTGTCACTTTACACTAGATAAGAAGATTAACACCTTAGTTACTTTGTCATAAATGACTCGCCAGCTTCATTGGATTACGCGCGTGTCATTCGCATTTTTTACTGATCGTGTTTAGTCCATATTTCTGCTGGATGCATGCAAGTTTGTTTATATGGAGCTCTAGACGATTATTTCACGCGTCAGACAGACCATTAGGCAGATTTTTTTCAGCGTCAAAGACATGTCATTTCAAATTTCCGAGCATTAAAAACCCGGGCTCAGGGATCAAATGAAAAAGGCTTGCCGAGTTGTCAAGTTTGTCAAGAAATCCATGGAAAAAAATGTTTATCATTCTTCCGGCCAATTTTCGTGTTTGTTATCACTATATGTTGGATCCTAGAGTGTGATTTTAATGCAAGTCACAAAACCAAACGCTAAAAAGTAAAAACCAGCAGTATTCACGTTTCGCGATCGAACGAGCTTCGATACCGATTACAATCGATTCCGGGATTTCTCAATAGCTTATCTCAATCGGAAGGTTTCGGCTATCGTCAATCACTGGCCCACCACTGCAAATCGGATAATGGTGTATGAATGAATTCCCACCCCCTTTTTCAGTCACTTAGGAGTTTGAGTAGCACGTACTATTAACATCGGAAGAGTTGCCGATCCGCAGCTCTGACATTCATTTGTTATTTAAAGAACAAAGATAATTTAAACTGAGCCATCTTTTGCTGGCTAACAATCAAATTGCATCCAATATTCCACCGCTAGAACAAACGGCTTTGTAAATGCTTGATTTTCTTTTACAATCTTAGCAGCTAAAATATGAAAAGTAGGCAAACCAATCAAAACACAGCCGCAACATTTTGGACACGAACAGTATAACATCATACGACGACCTCAGAAGGTTCCGTTTCAATAATAATTTTAGAATCGGCAAACCCTAAGCAAGAGTGAATGACTGTGAACATTTCGGTGCCATTTTTACTAACAGACCGTTCGAAATGCCATTCGGTATGCGCTTCAGTAACTATTCCGAGTATACTGGGCCACTAAACTCGGCTGATTCCGTATCGGAATCTCTCACCAGACGTTCGGCGAGAGCCATGCCGAGATCAACCCCAGACAAAGCAAATGCAGTGGGACAATAAATTTTATTGATACGGTATCTGAACATCTGTTGACTTGCAAAAGATACGAGATAAAGGGGTACCCCCCCCCCCCCCCCCCCCCCCCCAAATTTTTCTCCTCGGATTTAGACGATTTGGAAAAATGACCTGGTCGGCCCCTGAAAATACGGAATTCCGTCACAATACGGAAAACTTTTACCCCTGTAAATGGGGTTTATATGATAAAATTTTTCTGACAGAAAACAATGAAGGAAAAGAATTAAATGCAGGTTATCAGGATTTTCTTGTTTTCCTACAATGTTTTTAAAAGACTTTTCCTAACGGGTCATTTCCGAAAGTCTTTCCCGTCGGGGTTAACTGGCAAAGACCAGTATTTTCCAGACAACAAAAATTTAGTATTTTTCTTACTCTCCATGGTCATTAAGGATTGGAATTTTGTTAAAGGGTTAAAAGCATTTGCAGAGGACAAATGTTGGTTAACCCTTTACCCCATAAAGCATTTCTATGGTATCTCTAAATGACCCTAAATAACAGCAAGGATGAAGCTGTTTCTTTTGTGTATATGGCACCTTTGGATAGCATAGAAAACATTGTGACAAAAGGTGAAATTGCTCGTCACGAGCAATTTCACCTTTTGTCACAATGTTTTCCAAAGGCTCCTACAAGCAATGCGTCGAAATGACTATCTATGGAGTAAAGGGTTAAATGTGATGTGAATCATCAATGGATAAAAAATATTTTTTATACACCCCACAACGAAGTGGAGAGTGGTATACTGGAATCAACATGGCTGTCTGTTCGTCCATACGTCTGTCAGCAGACACAAACTTGTCTGGCAAAATACTCCAACAGTGTTTCAGGTACTATACTCAAAGTTTCAATGTGTTCCTTCATATGAAGTTGTGCATGTGCAGTTTCCGTGATCCTGTTGCGTTTTGTTGTGGAATTATCTCCCCTTGAACTTTTTTCAACTCTTACTGTTGTACTAAACCATTTTGTATTCTGTGACAAATACCCGTTTTTGTAACAAGTAGCTAGTGGGGAGTATGATCAGGTTTTGTGATAGCTCTAGTTCTTACAGTAACTGGTGAATACTTTATCAGCTGTCCGCTTTTAAAACATTTTGGGAAAAGGAAAGATTCTTGTTCGTAGAAGTTGTTGTGTTTTACTTTTATTGTAAGCGTAAAAAGAACATTGCTTAACCCATTACCAAACGACAATATTTCAGACTGATCCATATTGAAAGCATTTGCAGACAACAAAGTAAAAGTGACTGAAGATTTGAAATTTGTTTTGTGAAGGATAAAAAACATTGTGGGAAAAGGAGAAAATGCTGGTTACCAGCATTTTCTCCTTTTCCCACAATGTTTTCTTAAGGCTTCTTTCTCAGGGGCGTCAAAAGTAGGGATTGTGTGGTAATGGGTTAACTCTTTACCACATGACATAAAATTTTAGACTCATCTAAATTGAAAGTATTTGCAGATGTCAAGGTAAAAATCGTCTTAAATGATGAAATTATTTTGCGGAAAAGCAGAAAACATTTTGGGGAAAAAAAAGGAGAAAATGCTGATGACAGCAATTATCCTTCGAGCTGCGATAAAATGTATTCATTTGCATTTTTATTTAGCCTATTACCACACAATCCCGACTTTTAAGGACCCTGACAAAACAAGCCTTTTGAAAACATTGTGGGAAAAGGAGAAAATGTTGGTACTTCAGACTTTCCCACAATGTTATCCAACCTTCCCAAATCAAATTTTAATTTTGGATTCACATTTATTTTGTCCTCTGCAAATGCTTTCAATTTGGACTAGTCCAAAATTTTGTTGTTTAGTAAAGAGTCAAACAAGGCAAAGCTAAAAAATTTGATAAGGAATTGATTGTTTTTACTTTCACTAATTTTTTATGTTCTGAGAGAGAAATAGCAAGAGAAATGAAGAGAGAGAAAGGAGGAGAAAGTTAGAGAAATACAGTATCATTTTACGTACTAGTATACTCGGGAATTACATGCATGAGTACAATAAACTTAATAAAAAATTGACATGCTCAAGCCTACATTTAACAGTAACAATTTTTATTAAAATAATGTAAACTAAAGAGTAATTTATTCTTTTTTAACCCTTTACCTCACAATCTTGACTTTTAACGACCATGTAAAAGAAGCCTTTCTGAAAACATTGTGGGAAAAAGAGACAATGCTGGTAACCATCATTTTCTCTTTTTCCCACAATATTTTCTAACCCTTCCCAAAACAAATTTCTATTTTTCAATGACTTGTTTTCTCGTCTGCAAATTGTTGTTTGGTAAAGAGTAAAATCGTCACATCACATGCTGAATAAAGATACATGCAAAAACAACATGCTAAAACACTGTGGCTGAGGAGAAATTGGTTTGATATGAACAGTATCATATTTTATATGACCAAAAGCTCATTGTTATAGCCCTAGTCGTCTGTCCGTCCATCTGTCTAACCATCCACCTGTTAGCAATTTCTTGTGCGCTCAACTCCTCCTGCAGTTTTTCATTGGAATAAGTTCAAACTTGCCACAATGAATCTCTATAATGTGTAGTTGTGCATGTGACTTAAAATATGGATATCTATTTGCATGCAATCTAGATTTTACATCATTTCACCGACATGCCCCCTTCAGGTGTATATGCACCACTTTGCGAAGCTCTTGTTGTCACAGTAATAGAAAGTACATGTATATCACAAAACGGAACAAAGACAATGAACAATCCTTGTAGACCAATATTTCTTAACCCTTTACCAAACAATCTTGTGTTTCAACAAACCCAAGGAAAAAGCCTTTGAAAACCTTGTGAAAAAGGAGGAAATGCTTTTAACCCTTTCCCAAACCACAAATTTTAGACTCTTCCAAACTGAAACAGTTTGCAGATGACAATTTTTAGCTCCACTGGCCGAAGGCCAGCGAGCTATTGTCATGGCGTTGTGTCCCTCATGCGTGCTTCTCCTCAGAAACTATTGACTGGATTTTTACCAAATTTCACAGGAATGTTCCTTAGGTGGTCCTCTTTCAAATTCCTTCAAATAATTCTGGTTGCCATGGCAACCAAAGTAAAAAACGTTTAAAAATCTTCTCCTCCCAAACCGCTAATTGGATAGCATTATTATTTTGCAGGAATGTTCCTTAGGTAGGGGTCTACAGAATTCCTTAAAAAAAAAAAGGATCAGTAAATACATGGCTTTTATGGCAGACTCATTTTCCTTTTATGGTATAAAGTACAATTTTTGAAAAATTTCTTCTCTCAAACTATTTGTTGGATTTCATTGTTGTATTGCAGGTTAGTTCCTATGGTGGTAAGTCTTTACCATACAATCCTGACTTTTAACATCCCTAAAGAAGAAGTCTTTGGAAAACACTCTTAGAAAAGGAGAAAATGCTGGTAATCAGCATTTTCACCTTTTCTCTCCATGTTTTCATCAAAGAGAGAAATCATCATTTCAATGTTTAATTTGATGTCTGCAAATGCTTTCAGTTTGGTCACATCCCAAATTTTGTCGTTTGGTAAAGAGTTAAAGATGGTTGCTTTACATAATCTATAATCCCTTTCATATAAAACAAGAGAACCTCTGCACTTTTATTAGTTCTGGTAAAGGTTTGTTGACCTACTGGTGACCTACTACAAAGAGGGACAGGGCTTTACTGTTGTGATAAGGCATTTTGTTATCCAATCAAAGTGATCCTGCAACTTCAATAAAACAATTGCCACAATGCATATTTTTTTCTGTATTTTCATGTTCCCCCACCCAAAATGGTTTGTAACAAGACGCTCTTTAACAATAACCAGAAGACAAAATTTTTATAACTGGTCATAATTGAAAGATGTTGCAGACAACATAATAAATCTTCAAATTAGTAAAACTGTCATCAAAAAGGGTAGATATTATTGTGTAAAACTAAGAAAATGTAGGTTACTATTATTTCCTTCTTTTCTCTCAATGTTTTTCATAGCTTTTTTTCTTTAGTGACCTAAAATGCAGGAATGAATGGTAATTGTTAAAAACTTCTCTTCACCGTTACAGAAAAATCAGGCCTGTGGAGCGATACAGGCGCTCAAGCGCCTCTAGTTAACTTTCATAACAACGGCAGAAAATTATCCGAACTGGCAGAAAACACTGTGGGAAAAGGAGAAATTGCTCGTTACAAGCAATTTCTCTTTTTCCTTCAGTGTTTTCAAAAGACATGTACTGCAGACATGTAAAAACAAGGGCCTGTTTGGGAAAGGGTTAATCACCATTTTCTGTTTCTCACACTGTTTCTGCTCTTTGAAGGAAAAGTACTATATTTTGAAACCACATTCAATTTGCCTCCTGCAAAAGCTTTAAAATTAGACAAGCATAAAATCCTAAAACTTCGTTGTTTAACCCTTTACTCCGAAGATACTCATTTCTACGCATTGTTTGTAGGAGCTTTTGGAAAACATTGCAGCAAAAGGTGAAACTGCTCGTCACAAGAAATTTCACCTTTTGCCACAATGTTTTCTATGCTATCAAAAGGTGTCATATACACATAACAAGAGGGCCAAGATGGCACTGGATCGCTCACCTGAATTTTTGAGAGGACCATAGCCTTTTTCTTTTTTGAAGGTATTGAAACACTGGAAACAAAATCATTTTTTTGCCAAGCAATTTTTAAAAGGTCACCTGTAAAAGACCTTTCAAAATCTGACCAGCAGTTTCAGAAAAAAAGAATTTTTTGGAGTTTCTTAATTTCCGTACAGTGCAAATAGCCCCCATTCACCAGAGCAATGTTTCTTGACCTATCAAAATTTCGCAAACAAATTTTGAAAAAAGTCATTCAAGGAATATTTCTGTGATATAAATATCAAATCTGACCAGCCGTTTCAGAGAAGAATTTTCAATAAATTCTTCATTTCCATATAGTGCAAGTAGCCCCCATTCACCAGAGCCATGTTTATCGACGAATCAAACTTTCACGAACAATTTTTGAAAAGGGTCACCCAAGGAATATCTCTGTAAAATTATTTCAAAATCTGGCCAGCGGTTTCAGAGAAGAATTTTTAAGAATTCCTTCATTTCTGTATAGTGCAAGAAGCCCCCATTCACCAGAGCCATGTTTCTTGACGGATCAAAATTTCGCGAACAATTTTTGAAAAGGGTCACCCAAGGAACAATCTCTGTGAAATTATTTTAAAATCTGGCCAGTGGTTTCAGAGAAGATTTTTAAAGAATTTCCTAAAAAATTCCATTTCGTTGCCATGGCAACCAGAGTTTTTGACGGAATCAAATTCTGCGTACAATTTTTAAAGAGGACCTCCCAAGGAACATTCCAGCCAAGTTTGGTCCAAATTGGCCCAGCGGTTTAGGAGTTGATGTTTAAAGAATTGTTGACGACGACCGACAGACACTGGGTTACCCTAAAAGCTCACCTTGAGCACGTTGTGCTCAGGTGAGCTAAAAAACAGTTTCATCCTTGCTGTTATTTAGGGTCAATTTGAGATACCATAGAAATGCCTTATGGGGTAAAGGGTTAACAGAGTCATATCAAATGCATGCAAAATGACTGATCTGAAACACTGTAAATCAAACGAAAGATAATGTACTTACCTGCTTATAACCAGTCTAAAATTGCAAATGAAATACAGTGTTAATAGACATAATACAAATAACATGAAAGACTCGCAAAAAAACCCCCCAATTTAATTCATATAAAATATTTTGCAAACTGCATGAAAGACCTTGTAAAATAAGTTGCCCTATTTAGAAAACAAAATAATTCAGATGAAATACTTTGCAAACTGCATGAAAGACCTTGTAAAATAAATTACCTATCTAAAAAACGAAATAATGCAGATAAAATACTTTGCAAATTTGCTGAGACTATGTAAATAAGTTGTCCTATAAAATATTTCATTCGAGTGAAATACTTTGCTCATTAGAATAAGACATATAAATTTTCCAAACTTTATTTTTGATGAAATAGTTGCAAATTTGTTTAACTCTTTACCACGCAATCCTGACTTTTAACAACCCTGAGAAAGATGCCTACAGAAAACATGGTGGGAAAAGGAGAAAATGCTGGTAACCAACATTTTCTCCTTTTCCCACAACATTTTCTATCCTATCAATGTCAGAAATCACTATATTAACAAGATTTAATTTGTTGTCTGCACATGCTTTGAATTTGGTCCGGTCCAACAATTTGTCATTTGATAAAGAGTTAAGGACTTTGTAAGTGAATTGTATTGCAAAAAGATTTGATTCAAAAAGAATTTACTTTGGTAATAAAAATAAGACTTTGTACATAGATTTCCCGACAACAATTTTTTATTTACATGAAATTCTTTGCAAACTATTTGTAAGATTTTGTAAATAAATAATACAAAAAAAAAGTAGTAGCAATAATTTAGACAAAAAAAAAAAAAATGCTTTGCAAATTTGACAAAAGACTAAATCAATTTCCAAACATGGAACTAATCATTTCGTTTCTTAATTCAAATTAAATGATTAAATACTATTCAAACAAGACTAAAGGCTTTGCAAATACTTTGTCCTATAAAATATTCAATTCAGATCAAAATACCATTCAAGTTCCATGAAAGATTATCTAAATGTAATTTCAACTCATATGTAAAATAATTGTTATAATAGACAAATAATAGTGTAAATCAATTTCCCTATAGAATTTGTGGAAACACTGTTGTATTGAGCGGTCTTCTTTGGCCAGAAAAATGATATAACCTCTGTAAAATGTTACTGTCATTTATATGGAAACTTTCTGCCATTTTCATGTCAATGTTGTCCCTTCGGTGTGCGGGCACGGTCCCTTTAAATTTCCTTTAAAAAAAAATATATGTATATCATTTTCAGCTTTTTGGACTGTCTTTTACTTCAAGTCTGACACTTTTAAGACTATCCATCTAATTGGTGGAGACAGGTTGTCTTACCCAGTCATACTGCTAGCCTTGGAAGTAAGAGTATGAGCCCACAAGTAAAACTTTCAGTCTGGATGTTATGACTTGCGTAACCCATTACCACACGAGAAAAATTTAGACTGGTCCAAATTGAAAGCATTTGCAGACGACAAAATAAATGTGACTGAAAAATTGAAATTTGTTCTGGGAAGGGTAGAAAACACTGTGGGAAAAGGAGAAAATGCTGGTTACCAGCATTTTCTCCTTTTCCCACAGGGTTTTCGAAAGCCTTTTTTCTCAGGGGCGTCAAAAGTAGGGATTGTGTGGTAATGGGTTAACCCATTACCACACAATCCCTACTTTGGGACACCCCTGAAAAAGAAGCCTTTAGAAAATATCCATCCTTTACCAAACAATCTCTGGATTTTACGACCCAGGGAAAGAAGCCTTCTGAAAACTCTGTGGGAAAAGGAGAAATGCTGGTAACCAGTATTTTCTTCTTTTCCCACAATGTTTTCTACCTTTCACAAAACAACTTTCAAATTTTCAGTCACTTTTATTTTGTCGTCTGCAAATGTTTTAAATTTGGACAAACCTAAAATTTTGTCGTTTGGTAACGAGTTAACTCTTTACCAAACCACAAACTTGATGTGATTGAAAAATTGAAACTTGACTTTAGAAGAGTAGAAAACATTGTGGGAAGAGGAGAAAATGCTGGTTACCAGCATTTCTCCTTTTCCCACAGAGTTTTCAGAAGGCTTCTTCCCCTGGGTCGTAAAATCCAGGGATTGTTTGGTAAAGGGTACATTGCAACTTCAAAGTTGTCCTTGTTCAACATGTCACATATTAGTATGAAATATTTCTTGCAAACGATGGAAAACACTATTTTAGTATTTTTAATAAACTATCAGTTACATGCTAGAACATGCCTTAGCAGTTAGCAGGCCCAAATATGACCATTTTTTGATGGGCTGTAAAACTTTCTTCATTCAATTATTCATTCATCGATGTTAAAACATTAATTGTCACTAGGTAACTTATTCTATGTATTCTTTATCAAAAAATCCCGTACTTAAGTCTTTACCAAACTAAATAATTTTAGACTGGTCCAAAATGAAAGCACATACAGACAACAAGATAAACGTAACTCAAAAACTGAAATTTGTTTCCAGCAGGGTAGAAAACATTGTGGGAAAAGGAGAAAATGCTGGTTATCAGCATTTTCTCCTTTACCCACATGTTTTCAAAAGATTTCTATCTCAGGGTCCTTAATACCAAGGATTGTTTGGTAAAGGGTTAACCCTTTTTAGACCCTGACTAGAGCAGGGTTCATACAGGCAAGTGCTGACTAAATTCAAGGACTTTTCAAGGACTTTTCCAGTACATAAAACTCATTTTCATGGACCTTTTTTTTTTAACATAATACCTACCTTTTTTAAGCCAAAGACAGGTTTTCTTTAATTTTCTTACACACAACGAGATTAGGAATGGTCAGTTCTGCCTCTGACGGCAATGCCGTAGTTGTATTTTCATTTTCTTTTTTACACTCGGACTCCTTTTTATGACTGAACATTTTACAAAATAGTCTGAAAACATTCCAGTCATGGACTTTCCACTTTCTAAATGCAACTCGCTTTTGGAATGAGACCAGAGCTCGCTTTGAAACATGCAAGCAATATCGATTTCTTTTCTGCAAAGTTCTACGACAAAGGGCTTTATGAATATCGTTTGTTTCCTTCACCTAAAGGTATTTTCTGGACTAATCCCTACGGAAAACACATTTCCTTATTTTGGTTTCGAGAACTCCGGAATTAAAACGTAAGTAAATCACTTAACCTTGCAGACAATAACTTTACGAAAAGATAAATCACGCAAAGGGAGATAATGCTTACAATACTACTAGACCCCGGTCGATTACCATATAAAGTAGGGATAGCACCTAAAAGCAGGGAACCGGTGTAAATACAGTCGTTTCGTACCATAGTACTTTCGTACGTGATAAAACTGTCTTACGCATTTTCGTACTCGGAAGCGACGTAGATGTATTGGACTCCATTTTTTGATGCAATTTTCTTGTTTTGTCATTGCTAAAGCAATTTTTAGTAGTATTTACTAATCGTTATGCAAAAAGCCTGAAATTCAAGTACTTTTCAAGGCTAGATATGAATTTTCCAGTACTTTTCAAGACAAAACTCTGTTTCAAGGACTTTTCAAGACTACCCCTCATTTTCAAGCACTTTTAAAGCCTGTGCGAACCTTGTAGAGACAAGGTGTATAACAGAGAAAATGCTGGTTTCCAGTTTAGTCTTCTTTTTCTTTGTATTTTTAATTATTTCATGGACAAATCCAATCATTTGAAGTGCTTTCAAAATTTTAGACTTGTTTTAATTGTAAAAGAAGGCATTAAAGCTTGTAGGCAACAAATATAATATGGCTTCAGTGATGGAATATTAAGTAAGAAACAAAATGTGATCCATCAAGCAAAAAGGGACCATCTAGGAATTCTATACATCAATTAGATGAAAACAGATCAACAATAGTGCAGGTCAGTTTAAGTTGATAATTCAAAAATGATTGTATAATAAGGTACAACGACCACTTTTCATACAGAAAATGTCAGGTAAGCGAAAAGTGTCCACCTTGGTCAGCCTGCGCAATTCGCGCAGTCTGACCAGAGTTGACACTTTTCGCAGTTTCCGGAAGGTCCCCTTTCTGTGTGATGGGTCACATATAGTAAAGGAGAGAATGTTATTAACGATCAACTTTTCTTTTTCCAATGTTTTCAAAGACATTATTCCTCATTAATACCAAAAGTTAGATGTGGTTGGTAAAGTCAAGTGCATGCTAGTTCCTCACATGGCAATACAAGAGCCGTCAGAGACGGTTTATGATCTCCGAACAAGTGCTTGCCATAAAATATATGAAATTGATATAAATTTACTTCATGCTCCCCAAAATTTGAAGTGAAAAGACAATTACTATCTTAGAGATAGCCAACACAAACTTGTAGAGGACAATAAGCCCACTAAGCTCCCTTTAAGCCCTCTTTTCCCATAAGGCAATATTGCATCATTGAAATACATACAACTGGTGTGTGATTTGTGGCATTTTTTAATAATAATTCAAAATTCGAAATTTCATAAAATTTTGAGCAGTCATGTAGTAAATATTACATAAAATGATTTTTTACATGAAGCCCCCTTTTTCCGTGACGCAGCCTGAAATTGAGAAACCGGAAGAGAGGTACGTGGGCAACGTTCCAACAAGTTCAGATTTGAAATTTCACAAAGTTTTGAGCACAGATGTAGGAGATACAAGTGAAAAACATTTTTTTCCTTGAAGTCCCCTTTTTCCATGATGCAGCCTCAAACTGAGAAACCAGGAAAGAGGTATTTGCACATTAATAATTCATAGATTGAAAATAACAAGGGCACATGTTGAAACTTGTAAAACAAGATATAACCATGAAGTTTCATGAAATTTTGACAAAAACTGAACGAGATATTAGTAAAAATTGCAATTTTGCATTAAGGCCCCTTTTTCCTTGGCATTTTACAAGAAACCCCCTTTTTCCATGACAGAAAGTCAAGTTGAAAAACACATAGATAAAGAAAGAAGAGCACATGGTGAAACTCTGAAAAAACAATATAACAATGAAGTTTAATGAAATTTTGACCAAAACTGAATGTGACATTAGTAAAAATTGGGATTTTGCAAGAAACCCCCATTTTCCGTGACAGAACGTCAACTTTAAAAACGCTTAGATTAAAAATAGCAAGGGCACATGCTGAATCTTTCCATAAACAATATAACCATGAAGTTTCATGAAATTTTGACAAAAACTGAATGAGATATTAGTAAAAAATGGAATTTTGCATTAAGCCCCTTTTTTCCATGACAAGGGGTCAAATGGAAAAACTGGGAAAGATATGTCGGCGCCTTACCCTAAGGAGTTCATATATGAAGTTTTATCCAATTCGGTCCAGGGGTTGTGGAGAAATGGCTTCAGACGGACGGACGGACAGACGAAGCGGCGACTATATGCTCGCCCTTTGGGGAGCATAAAAAGCGGTGCAGACAAATCCTTACCTTACTGCTTGTAACCGAGGTCCATTCACATCATATGCCAACATATGTGGAGCTACAACCCTAGGCACTGGCTCTGCGGGAGGCCTATTAGACTACAAAAAAAAAACAGATGAAAAAAGTAATAGATAGTTAAATAGTTGGTTGTTCTGTGATTAGATTAATTCATTACCAAATAAACAATATTTTTGGTTCGTCCAAATCGAAAGCATTTGCAGACAGCAAAATAAAATTGACAGAAAATTAGAAATTTATTTTGTGAAGAGTAGAAAACATTGTGGGAAAAGGAGAAAATGCTGGTTAGTAGCATTTTCTCCTTTTCCCACAATGTTTTCTAAAGGCTTCTTTCACAGGGTCATCAATGGTAGGGGTTGTGTGGTAATAGGTTAAAAAGAGCTGAACACATTAGCTAAAAGTATAGGCTGACATGGGTCAAAACCTTTTGCCAATTTTAAATTTCTTTGCTTGTCAAAGGAACACTCTACCTGCAGATTCAGCCAATTGTTAGACAAATTGCCACTTCTGAAAATATTGCCAATGGTGTTCACTTGATGAAATAAACTTCGATCTTTCACCGAAAAAAACAAATATCTTCTATATACGTGTATTTTTGAAAATTGCAAGGGTTAAAGTGAAAATGTTGGAATTGGTGTCCATGAAAAAAATATATCTTGATCTTACATCAAAACAAGCAGGAATCCATTTTTGCACATGTTAACTTTCTACCAAACAACATAATTTTCGACTAGTCCAAACTAAAAGCATTTGCAGACGAGAAAATTAAGGTGATTCAAAAATTGAAATTTGTTTTGGCAAGGTCAGAAAACATTGTGGGAAAAGGAGAAAATGATGGTCAGCAGCATTTTCTTCTTTTCCCACAATGTTTTCCGAAGCCTTCTTTCTCAGGGTTTTGAAACCTGGCATTGTTCGGTAAAGCTTTAAAAACTGAACAATCTACATTTGCCCAAATGTTTTTCCACATGAAAATGTTACACTAATGACTACAATTATTTTCCATCGATTTTTATTACCCTACATAATACAAAATTCTAAATTAACAGTTTCACAGCACAGTTTTCTGTGTTGTCTGAGCTTAATCTATACTTTCCACAGAAGTACATCAAGTGACAACTGGCAACTTAATGGTTAAGATTGTTTACAGGATCTTACATGCATTGGCATTTTAGATAAAATTTTATTAAACGAGCCTCGGGAAAATGTTATTAAGTGAGCCTTTGGCAAGCTTAGTAACATTTTTTTCTTAATTTTATCTGAAACGCCAACGATTGTCAGATTCTTTTGATCACAAAATAGTATTTCATAAATTATAGATCAGAAGATTCAAAATCATCTATAGATTGATGCACCTGTGGTAATATGCATAAAAATATTCAATTCAATGAAATATGTACAAAATGATGTCAAAAATGACATCTTACAGTTGTGATATTGACGGTGTATAAGATTAAAAAAAAAAAATCATAATGGATATATTACAATGCAAAACAAGCAATTTCATTGAAATGATATCACCTGCCCAAAAATTTACTTGACCGAGTAACTTAATATAGTTTCCAGTCGGCCATTTTGCATTAAATAAAAAAAAAACCAATAATTTTGGTGGAATGGATTTTTGTACACACATATAAAGTTTAACAAAATTCTGTCCGATGGTTTTGGAGATATTCTCGTGGATGGACAAACGGATGGAGGACAGATGGAAGGATAGACGGAATGACAACACTAAAACTATTTCCCTTCATCTTTGGCAGTGTTTAACCTTTTCGCAAACAACAAATTTTGAACTCTTCCAAATTGAAAGAGTTTGCAGACGACAATTCTAGATTTTGAGAAAATGCCTGAAAGTTCTTAAAAAGGGTAGAAAACACTGTGGGAAAAGGAGAAATTGCTCGTTATGAGCAATTTCTCCTTATTCCACAGTGTTTTCAAAAGATTTCTACTGCAGACACGTAAAAACCAGGGCTTGTTTAGGAAAGGGTTAACCTATGTGATAGAAACAAATTTCTGTGACATTATTTACCATTGTCCAGTTATGTTGGTCTACAGGCTGTAATGGAATAGCTGAACCCTGGATCAGCTCCGGCATGTCTCTGAATGTCTGAAAGTAACACAAAGGGGGTTAACAGAGCACTGAATGTGGATTTCAAGCTTCAGCTGTTATGCTAAGAAAAAAAACTGATATTCAGCGAAAATTCCAAGTTAAAACAAGAGCGACAAATTGTCGCAAGATACGCCCGTCTTACCCCAAGTTGTAAAGCTGGGGCATGCACCGGACAAAATTCAAGTATGAAAAACAACAAAGTGTATTAACTCAAAAATTAAGCAAGCCAGAGTTATGATTCCTGTGCACTGCACTCCCCCTTGTTAAGATCTATCCAGCCATGAAATTTCATAACCCTAGCTAGTATAGTTTTGGAGATATGCTCCGGACAAAATTCAAGTATGAAAAACAAGAAAGGGCCTAAACTCAAAAAATAAGCGAGCAAGAGTTATGATTCCTGTGCACTGCACTCCCCCTTGATGAGATCTATCCACCAATGAAATTTCATAACCCTAGCTAGTATAGTTTTCGAGATATTCACTGGACAAAATTCAAGTATGAAAAACAACAAAGGGCAATAACTAAAAAATTAAGCAAGCAAGAGTTATGATTCCTGTGCACTGCACTCCCCCTCGGTGAGATCTATATACCCATGAAATTTCATAACCCTAGCTAGTATAGTTTTGGAGATATGCTCCGGACAAAATTCAAGTATGAAAAAAAAAAACAAAGGGCAATAGCTCAAAAATTAAGGAAGCAAGAGTTATGATTCCTGCGCACTGCACTCCCCCTTGATGAGATCTATCCACTCAAGAAATTTCATAACCCTAGCTAGAATAGATTTGGAGATATGTTCCGGACAAAGAACTGGACGCCGCCCGTCCACCCGCCATGGGTGATCCCATAATACGTCCCGTCTTCAACGGGCGTATAAAAAGGGGAAGCATAATTGTGTCAGACAATATTTTGATGGTTACGTCCTGAACCAGCATAAGTTTCTCTTTTAACCCTTTACAAAACAATCCCTGGTTTTCACGACCTTGAGATAGAAGCCTTTGAAAACATTGTGGGAAAAGGAGAAAATGCTGGTATCCAGCATTTTGTTCTTTTCCCAAAATGTTTTCTACCCTTCTGGAAACAATTTTAAATTTTATTTTGTTTTCTGCAAATGCTTTCAATTTGGACCAGTCCAAGATTTTGTCCTTTGGTAAAGAGTTAATAGTTAACGCTTGAGCGTGCAGAAAATATCTGCAGTAATGATAGAGAAAGCAGTCTTTTGAAAACAAAGTAGGCAAAAGGAGAAAATGCTGGAAACCGGCACTGTCTCCTTTTTGCCAATCATGTTTTCCACCCTTTCAAAGACAACTACAAATGATGCTACAAACAAAGAATAAAAGCTATCAGGTAAACAGTTGTATGATTTATAAAAATAGAACACTCTTTTGTTACCTGCATTTTCTCTTTTTCTCAAGACAATTTAAAGGTGGCCCTTCAGATCTTGGGACGAAAATTTTACAAAAATGCAAAAAAATCATCCTTATACTCCCAAAGCCTTTTAATTTTCATTCATAAAACCCAAGTAGTCGAAAACCATCCGACAGCACAAGAAAATAGAGATTTACTACGGCCCAGGTTGACACCAACGGGAGACACGTTCCATTTTTAGATGATCAATTCGCTCATTTACATACAAGAATACAGAGACGAAGTTTCAAACAAAGCGTCCGAAGAAGACATTATGGAAAAAAGTTATTACATGTTTGTTATGTAATGGAATTTAAGCGTTATGAGCCACGTGCCAGTCACTTGACATTCCCACAATGCTTTATTGATTTTTGGCGCGAAATCTAAAAATACTTTAAGAGGCTACGTAGCCTTTTAAGGGAACACCATCAAAAAAATTTTTTTTTGTAATTTTATTAATCTTAATTATTGATGATTTGTATTATTTTTTCATATGAATTTCAGTGATACATATATTTTGTAATTTGGTGAGATGTAAAAATTCTAAATACCCACCTTTAATCCATTACTCTTTACCAAACAATAAAATTGTAGCCTAGTCCAAATTGAAAGTACTAGTATTTGCAGAACACAAAATAAACTAGGGATGGCAACGAGTAACCGGTTAACCGAGTACTCGATCGAACGTCCGAGTATCGATTACGGAATTTGATATTGGAGTACTCGGTATTTTTTACAAAAATGTACCATTTTGCTTCCCGAGGAAAAATTTCTTTGCAAAACAAACACTGCAGCCGATTAAATGTAATCAAAATATCGTTGCGAAAGTTACCGAAAGACAGCCAAACAATTCACAATTTGACACGTGCTTGTATTAAACAAGAACCGTGTCAATTATAACGTTAAGCTGTTCACGTTAATCGCTAATCATTAAAGTTTTCAGTAAATCAGAGGCCGGCTAGTATGGTCTAATTAGGGAAGAGAAAGTAATTATCCTTAATCTTCACAGTTTGACTGTGAAACATATAAATCTAGGGATCGTGCGTACCTTGTGATCGTCAACGTGCCGTTGTATACCTACCATGTTTTGCTTTAATTTTTGGGATAGTAAAATATATATATATATAATTTTTTTTCGTGTTCCAATACTAAGGTCTATAAAAAATAATTATTTTATAAGCGGTCCCAAAACTTATGATCAGATAAGACACGCTGGCGAACTCTAGGTCACTGACCGCAAACAAGTCGAACAATGCCGACATTAAAAAGCTACGCCATTGATTTCATAAACCTACGTTCATATGCCAGTTGGTCTATTTTTAGACGGATTGGAATTCCAGCGGTCAATTTGTGCACTAAACAGTCCAAAACTTGGCTTTTTTCCATTGTTTTCGTTGATGATTAACTTGTAACTCATTATTGTTTATATTCTGGGACAACGATGAAGATTGTTATTTTGCGTTTTTTGGTAAAATCATAATATAATTTATCTGCTTACGTGAGGTGAATGACGTAAATTCCACTGACAAGGACCTGCTCGACCCGTTCTCAAATTTGATTGGTCCGTCGATCTTCGATCGATAATATAATGTTATTAATCAAGTGATTTCGTATTGGCCCAGTTACAGGTCCGAGGTCAGCCTTATTGGCCCGAGGCCGAAGGCCGAGGGTCAATACAGCTGACCGAGGACCTGTAACTGGGCCAATACGAAATCACTTGATTAATGACAATTTTATTAATTAACGCTTTATCAAACAATCTCTGGTTTTTTACGACCCTGAAAAAGAGGCCTTCTGAAAACATTGTGGGAAAAGGAGAAAATGCTGGTAACCAGCATTTTCTCCTTTTTCCACCATGTTTTCTACCCTGCTGGAAACAAATATCAATTTTTGGGTTACGTTTACTTTGCCCCCTCCTGGAACGTGATTGGCTAAAAGTAAGCGCAGACGCTCACGCCACTGAACTTTTGACCAATCACGTTCAAGTATTTCTGTATTGGTCGCAGGTCATCAATATTGATACGAGGTCAACTGTATTGATCGGAGGTCAAGTCGTATTAAGCCGGGGTCACGACCTGTGTACTATACGAAATCAGAAATGTGACTGGTATCGCGTGGACCGGTTTCCTTGTATAACTTCTATATATCCAATAGTTAATTAATAAAACTCGGTAAGATTACTGAATGTTGATTTCTAATTATAAAGAACGAACCCGATTGACCGTGAAATACATGCTTGTCAACTCCATGGCAACCTCGTATGTATATGTATGTGTATCTTGGGATACAAGCTTTATCACACCTTTTACACACTTATATCCAATTTTTTTTGAATTGGGTTTAAATAGTCTGTCGGGTGATTGGATTTTTAGGTCTTGAATCGGGAAACTCCCTTTGCAATCGTGGTGGGTTGGGAAGCATGGTTATGACGTTATGTGTGTAGAACGTGAAATAAATGCTTGTAAACAAAGGATGTCAAATGGATCAAGATTTTTTGTTGAATATATTTTCGCTGTTTCCAATTCTTTGGGACTAAAAAAATACTGATCTTGCTCTGAAATTTTAGTATAAAATTTAGTTTAAATCGTCCGAGTAACCGAGTAACCGAGTACTCGATCGGAAGAATGACCGAGTACTCGAGTATTAAAATCGATACTCGTTGCCATCCCTAAAATAAACATGGCTGAAAAATTAAAACTTGTTTTGGGAAGGGTAAAAAGCATTGTAGGAAAAGGAGAAAATGCTGGTAACCAACATTTTCTCCTTTTCCCACAATGTTTTCAAAAGGCTTCTTACTTGGGCTCGTTAAAAATCGTTATTGTGTGGTAAGGAGTTAACTCTTTACCACAGAATGCCGAGTTTTAACGAACCTGGAAGACAAGGCTTTGGAAAACATTGTGGGAAAAGGAGAAAATGCTGGTTACCAATATTTTCTCCTTTTCCCACAATGTTTTCTACCCTTCATAAAACAAAGTTTAAATTTTCAATCACTTTTATTTAGTCGTCTGCAAATACTTTTGATTTGGACAAACCTGAAATTTTGTCATTTGGTAATGAGTTAACCCTTTCCCAAACGACAAACTTTTGGACTAGACCAAATTGAAAGCATTTGCAGACAACAATTCAACTCTTGCTGAAAAGATGATTTCTGTCTATGATAGGGTAGAAAACATTGTGGGAAGAGGAGAAAATGCTGGTTACCAGCATTTTCTCCTTTTCCCACAATGTTTTCAAAAGGCTTCTATTCCAGACCCGTAAAAACCAGGGATTGTTTGGGAAAGGGTTAAAGCCCTGGAATAGCCCAACTTTGATTTTGTAGGGTGTAGATCAAGATCAGCCTGCATAAGACACTAGGTCTGATCTAAAGATATAGAGGATATTTGTCTTTTTCGGTGAAAGATCGAAATTTATTTCATCGAGTGGACACCATCGGTAATATTTTCACGAGTGGCGCAGCCACGAGCGAAAATATTATCGATGGTGTTCACGAGATGAAATAAATTTCGATCTTTCACCGAAAAAAAACAAATATTCTATTTATTTCATGCTTTTTTCCCGTTCAGGGAGGAGCTTTATCAAAATTCAGTACAATTATTTTCTCTTATTCCCCGTGGCATACCCCTCCCGCATAGCAACGTTACGTCAAGCGCGAGAAATGTAAGGTATATGACGTCATATTTCCCATCTGGTTGTTAGACACGGGCAATTTACCTAGGCAACAAGAACGTGAAAATTGGTATTTTCACTGGTGGTACCAGAGTAAGATCGAAAAATATTTTCACTGCCATTTCTCGATATCCTACCGGAAAGCATGAAATAATTATACTGTCCTCTACAATGTTACATATTTCAACTGAAACAACAAAGAAAAAGCAATATTTCTCGCCCTTTCTTATTTCAAAGGTCCAAATTATTCATTCAGTGCTTTAACCCTGCAGCAGAAAATACGGAGTTTCATCAACATTGAAGAAAAAAGCTTTAGGAAACATTAAAGAAAAAGGAGAAAATGCTGGTAGCCAGCATTTCTTCCTTTTCTGACATTGTTTACTACCATTTCCGGTGTTGTAGGCCACACCATTGCCGGATACCCACAACATTTTTGAAAACGTCCCTCAAAAAATACAGTAGCACCGGCAGAAAGTCTCATATTGGGCACGCTCAAATTCTTTATTTTCTAACTGGATTGTCCCATATTATGCTGTCTATAACTCAATTCTGTTCTGTTCTATAGTGGAGAACATGTTTATCATAGACTATGTCCAAGTTTTTTCCTAAATTGTGTACTGCGGAGCACAATATTGGTGACCAGTTTAAAGGGTTGCATAAAATTACAAGACTGTATTTTGATTTTGTCAAATTCTGGTCACATAGCAGCTATTTATTTAGAGTGTAAATGTCGTCAGCTAGGAATTTCTTAATTTAGGATAGTAAGTGGGCAAATTTGACCAACATCAACAGCAATAACGAAAGTAAAGCACTCCAAGTAAATCTTGCACTAACCCATTACCACACAAGCCCTACTTTCAACGACCCTGAGAAAGAAGCCTTTAGAAAACATTGGGGGGAAAAAGAAAAAAATGCTAGTATCCAGTATTTTCTCCTTTTCCCAAAATGTTTTCTACCCTTCACGAAACAAATTTCAAATTTTCAGTCACTTTTATTTTGTTGTCTGCAAATGCTTTCCATTTGGACAAGCCTAAAATATTGTCGTTTGGTAATGAGTTGAGCCCAAAGAGAAAAATAGGAAATTTCGGGATTTGCCAGCCAAATTCACTCCTGTTACGTGCAAATGATTCCAATGGGTATCTGCCAGGTTTGTTGCGAGTCTGCTCTGTAACTTTCAAACCACTTCTTTGCTATGAGGATTGTAATAATATGCATACAAGCTTATTTTACAACCATGAAGTCATTTTTTCTTTTTTAAGTGATCTTTGTCCCTCTTTTTTGACAGAATGTCCCCTAAGATTTTACCAAGGAGGACACTGGTGTCCCCCAGTATTTTTGGCCTTGGAATAACACTGCATTTCCAATATAGGCCCAATCCAGTGACTGATATCTAACTAGTTGTCTTCAAATGCTCTCAAAGTAGACAAGTCAAATATTTTTGTTGTGTTTTAAAGCGTTGAGGGTTGAAAAAAGCCCTTTTGCTTGATTGTAATGCATACAAGATGATCTGGTGAAGGAATAAGCAAGCTTGGCTACGGTGAGCAAAAACCTAACCTTAAATTTCTTGGTATGTTTGAATAACATCTGTTTCATCCTTTTCCTCGTCACAGTCCCGGTCGCTTGTGCCATTATATTGCGTTTGCTAGTGTCCTTTAACAATGGGTGTATCAGTAGAACACCAGTTTCAAGGAGAACTTCATTGAACCTGCGGTTAAATTACAAATACATAAACACTGTGTTTGTTGGTTTCCATGAACTCGTCACTAATACATAAACATTGTGTTTGTTGGTTTCCATGAACTCGTCACTAAACGACAAAATTTTAAACTGGTCCAAATGGAAAGCATTTGCAGAGGACAAAATAAAAGCGAATAAAAATCTGAAATTTGTTTCCAGTAGGGTAGAAAAAAAATTGTGGGAAAAGGAGAAAATGCTGGTTACCAGCATTTTCTCCTTTTCCCACAATGTTTTCAAAAGGCTTCTATCTCAAGGTCATAAAAACCAGGAACTGTTTGGTACAGGGTTAAGAGTGGATGTATCAATAAACCCCCGTTTCTTGGAGCATGTCACTGAACCAAGGGATAATTTACAAGTACACAGGTTCTGCTGATACAGTACAGTTAAGTGCAGGGGTCATGTACAATACCATATTTTAACAGTATTAACCCTTTACTCCATAGATACTCATTTCTACACATTGCTTGTAGGAGCCTTTGGAAAACATTGTGGCAAAAGGTGAAATTGCTCCTCAGGAGCAATTTCACGTTTTGCCACAATGTTTTCTATGCTATCAAAAGGTGTCATATACACATAAAAAACGGTTTCATCCTTGCTGTTATTTATGGTCAATTAGAGAGACCATAGAAATGACTTGTGGGGTAAAGGGTTAAGAAAACGGGCATTTGAAAACAATATGGGAAGAGGAGAGCTTCGTAGAGCCGCACATATACGCCTGAAGGGGCTTGTCAGTGAAACCGGCTAAAATCGAGAATGCCTATGAGTGATCCAAATTTTAAAAGTCACATTCTACACAAGAACACATCATAGAGATTCACTGTTGCAAGTTTGAACTTATTCAAATGGAAATGGTAGGAGCTGTGCACACATGAAATTGCTCATGGTCGGCTGGACCAAGTTTGCCTTTTGATAGCAAAGAACTTGAATTCTTTACTAAATGACAAAACTTTAGACTGGCTCAAATTGAAAGTGCTTGCAGACGACAAAGTAAACATGACTCAATAATTGAAATTTGTTTCCTGCAGGGTAGAATCTGACTTTGTGGGAAAAGGAGAAAATGTTGGTTAACACAGTGTTTTCAAAAGGCTTCTATCTCAGGTTCGTAAAACCCAGGGATTGTTTGGCAAAGCGTTAAAGTAAATATCTTCTGTAACAACAAAGATATTACAAAATGTCTCGTTTTCACACCACAACAAAGCAGGCAACAATGACTCTGTGGCCCATTTTCACCAACCATTCTGAAGAAGGTTGAAAAATTGAGACCAGAATAAAAGCTAGAAATTACTTGCCTTCATAGAAAAATCATTTCTGATGACTTTCATATCAAAAGAAGAACTTAAATAACTATTTTTATGTTTAATGTACATAGATAAAGAAAACCCATTAGCCTTCTTGTGCAAACATGGCGTGACTTAATTCCAGTAGCTCGGTAGTATTTACAGCAAAAAGGTGATGATCTTTGCGTTTTTTGAGAAGGAACACAACGCAACATCAAGAAAAAAGACGTAGATTTCTTTAACATATATAATTAGGTTATTTTCTGGTGTATTTGTCTGAAATTCAAGGGCAATGATATTGGTAAGGTTTACGAGCAGAAATACCATGTGACATCATCAAAATATGTATTCTATGAGATGTACACAAAAATCACTGGTTCAAGGACACTCACGGAATCAAGGACAATCGATGATACGTACACGTTAAAAATCCTTTTGTTTAGGTCTTTCTTCTCAAAATCCAGCTGCTTCATTCTGATTCTCCAGTGTCTCATGCTCGAGTTAAACTTCTTGTCCATCTGTTCCACGTAAAGCTCCATCTCACGCCTTGTGTCAGTCAACAAATCGGAGTCCTCTTCATGTAATACCTTCTGGACACGATCTGTATTGGGTAGAATTATGGAAGGAGGACGCAGTAATATTTTGTTGAGAGTGAGGAAGGAATTTTGTCACAAGTTCTTTTATTAACCCATTACCACATGATCCCTACATTTGATGACCCTAAGAAAGAGGCTTATAGAAAAATTGTGGGAACAAGAAAATGCTGGTAACTAGCATTTTCTCCTCTTCCCACAATGTTTTCTACCATTCACAAAACAAATTTCAATTTTTCATTCACTTTTATTTTGTTGTCTGCAAATGCTTTCAATTTGGACAAACCTAAAATTTTCTCCTTTTGTAGTAAGTTATGGAAGATGCAGTAATATTTTGTTGAGAGGGAGGAATGATTTTATCACAAGTTCTTTAACTCATTACCACACAATCACTACTTTTGAAAACAATGTGGGAAAAGGAGAAAATGCTGGTAACCAGCATTTTCTCCTTTTCCCACAATGTTGTCTACCCTTCACAAAACCAATTTCAAATTTTTAGTGATTTTTATTTTGTTGTCTGCAAATGATTTCCATTTGGACAAGCCAAAAATTTTGTTGTTTGGTAATGAGTTAAGCCACTGAAAAATCTTTGGCAGGGGTTTCATTTCATAACAACTGATTGTTTGATTGTAGAGAATTTTATGCAGTTTTCAACATTATTATTTCAGTTATATGGCAGCTGCCAGTACACCTATCCATGCTTTCCTGGCGTCTCTTTTACCAGAACTCTGCACAATTTTCTTTCAAAGTCACTAGCTGCTTTCCCACATAACCATCAGTGAGACAATCGCCAGTAGTGGGAGAGAAATGAATCCTGTCCCAATTACTATCATCAATCCTAGTAAAGAAGATAGCTGAGCCCGGAATCAAACCCACGACCCCATATTCTCAAGTCTTGCACGCTACAAACCAAGGTACTAGGACTTGGCTCACAACCACTGAAATAATAACAATGATTGAAAGCACTGAAAGACAGTGGGTCCCAACTTATGCCTGTAAAGAACTTTGTTATTTCATATAGTAAAACAATTTCTAATTGGCTGAACCTGTTGTTTCCTTTGTTCATAAAAATATCTAGGAGTGAGTCATTTTTGTCACTCTCCAACTTTTCAACACAATCAGTTTCCTTTTTTATATATGCAGGACAGTTCACATAGTACAGACACCACAAAATTAGATTCCTCTTCTATTATCTGCTTTTTCAATTGCCCTACCTAGGTCTTGACTTACAATTTTTTTTTTCAACATCTTAACTCCTAACCACACAATGTCGACTTTTAGTAAAGAGTTTAACTTCATCAGGTACTGCAATTTCTGATTGGCTGAACAATTTGGTCCCTACATTCATATACATCTAGGAATAAGTGAATTCGCCATTCTCTTCCCATCTTCGCGAGCCAAGGTTAGGATCACTACTTGGATCTTACCTTGGCTGATTGAGCCCAATTTCAAGATTCCTGCGATGCGCCCTCTATTGGATGCTGGTTATTAACCCCCTTTACATCACATTTCTGAAAGCCAATGAAATATCGTTTTACAAACCGCTTCTGAATACAATTATTCAACATGAAGCGATAAGCAGACATCCATGTGGGTTTCCATGTTTACCTTCTATTCGAAAGGTCGCGACCTTATTCTATTTTTATCAAAGATGAAATGCTACAAGTGATTTCGTTCGTTGCAGTTAGAGCTGGCTGCATCCAATCAAAAAGCGTATCGGGGGAATGTAAAAATCAAGCTCAATCTGCCAAGGGTAGATTAGCGTAATGAATTGTTAGCCTTGCTTGTGAAGATGCTCTCTTCCCTTCCAGCACATTTTCTTCCATGTTTCTTTGATTGAATAATTATCCTGCATAAGAAACTCTCGAAATGGAATAAAATTTTTACCTTTAGATTCCTGCACTGTTCTATAAGTTATATACTGTTCAAACAAGTTCTTTAACTTGAGTCGGGGAATGTCCATGGCTTTCCTTATCATTGTTGATGCCATCTGGATGGAAGGAACAAATCAGAGATTAACCCATTACCACACGATCCCTACTTTTGACGCCCCTGAGAAAGAAGCCTTTAGAAAACATTGTGGGAAAAGGAGAAAATGCTGGTAACCAGCATTTTCTCCTTTTCCCACAATGTTTTCTGCTCTTCACAAAACAAATTTCAAATTTTCAGTCACTTTTATCTTGTTGTCTGCAAATGCTTTCAATTTGGACCAGTCTAAAATATTGTTGTTTGGTAATGGGTTAACTACAGGTGTTACTAAACATGATTATATCTCCCCCCACCCAACCCCCCATCCCCGCCCACACACACACACACCACCAGCTCCTTGTCACAAAAACAGGTCTTTGTCATAGAATGCACAATGGTTAACTCTTTAGCACACAATCCCGACTTCTAACGACAACAAGAAAGACACAGAAAACATTGTGGGAAAAGGAGAAAATGCTGGTAACCAGCATTTTCTCCTTTACCCACAATATTTTCTTACCTATCAAAGTCAGAAATCATCAAATAAACAAGATTTGATTTGAATTTGGTGAAGTCCAAAAATTTGATGTTTGGTAAAGAGTTACAGTAAGTACAAAAAAGTAAGAGTTGAAACAAGAGCGGCAAATTGTCGCAAGATACGCCTGTCTTAGCCCAAGTTGTAAAGCTGGGGCATGCACCGGACAAAATTCAAGTATGAAAAACAACAAAGGGCAATAACTCAAAAATAAAGCAAGCAAGAGTTGTGATTCCTGTGCACTGCACTCCCCATCGATGATATCTATCCACCAATGAAATTTCATAACCCTAGCTAGTATAGTTTTGGAGATATGCTCCGGACAAAAATCAAGTATGAAAAACGACAAAGGGCAATAACTCAAAAATTAAGCAAGCAAGAGTTATGATTCCTGTGCACTGCACTCCCCCTCGTTGAGATCTATCCAGCCATGAAATTTCATAACCCTAGCTAGTATAGTTTTGGAGATATTCACCAGACAAAATTGAAGTATAAAAATAAGAAAGGGCAATAACTCAAAAATTAAGCCAGCAAGAGTTATGATTCTTATGCAGTGCACTCCCCCTCGGTGAGATCTATCCACCCATGAAATTTCATAACCCTAGCTACTATAGTTTTGAAGATATGCTCCGGACAAAATTCAAGTATGAAAAACAACAAGGGGCAATAACTCAAAAATTAAGTGAGCAAGAGTTATGATTCTTGTGCACTGCACTCTATCTCGATGAGATGTATCCACCCATAAAATTTCATAACCCTAGCTAGTATATTTTGGAGATATGCTCCAGACAAAATTCAAGTATGAAAAACAACAAAGGGCAATAACTCAAAAATTAAGCAAGCAAGAGTTATGATTCTTGTGCACTGCACTCCCCCTTGATGAGATCTATCCACCTATGAAATTTCATAACCCTAGCTACTATAGTTTTGGAGATATTTTCCGGACAAAATTCAAGTATGAAAAACAACAAAGGGCAATAACTCAAAAATTAAGCAAGCAAGAGTTATGATTCTTGTGCACTGCACTCCCCCTTGATGAGATCTATCCACCTATGAAATTTCATAACCCTAGCTAGTATAGTTTTGGAGATATGCTCCGGACAAAATTTAAGTATGAAAAACAACAAAGGGCAATAACTCAAAAATTAAGCAAGCAAGAGTTATGATTCCTGTGCACTGCACTCCACCTTGATTAGATCTATCCACCCATGAAATTTCATAACCCTAGCTACTATAGTTTTGGAGATATGCTCCGGACAAAGAACTGGACGCCGCCCGCCAGCCACGGGTGATCCCATAATACGTCCCATCTTCGACGGGCATATAAAAAGTTCAAGGGGAGATAAATCTGCAACAAATCGCAGCAGGGTCATGAAAATTGCACATTCACAACTACATATATATAGGAACACTTTGTAAATTTTAGTTCAGTACCTTAGAAAGTGTTGGAAGTATTTTTCAGGACAATTTTGAGTCTACGAACAGACAGACTGACAGATGGACAGACAGCCATGGTAACCAGCATTTTCTCCTTTTTCAACACTGTTTTCGAAAGGCTCGTCTTTCAGAGGCCTAAAAAGTCATCATTGTGTGGTAAAGATATGAAGGGTATAATGTTAAAACCAAGAAGTGAGCAGAGTGCTTTTGCAACAGTCTTTCAATTTATCAAGCCTTAGCCCTTTACCACACAACTCTGAGTGTTAACAGCCCTGAGGGAAAAGCCTTTAGAAAACATTGTGGGAAAAGAAGAAAATGTTGGTAGCCAGCATTTTCTACTTTTCTAGAAAGTTTTCTACCTTTTCAAAGATAAATACAACTATTTATGCCACAATGGATTTGCAGCCTGCAAATGCTTCTAAATTGGACAGGTAAAAGTTTTGTCATTTATAAAGAGTTAACCCTTTACTCCATAGATACTCATTTCTAAGCATTGCTTGTATGAGCCTTTTGAAAACATTGTGGCAAAAGGTGAAATTGCTCATGACGAGCAATTTCACCTTTTGTCACAATGTTTTCTATGAGATCAAAAGGTGTCATATACATATAAGAAACGGCTTCATCCTTGCTGTTATTTAGGGTCAATTTGAGATACCTTAGAAATACCTTATGGGATAAAGGGTTAATACAATTCATTACATACATCTGCTGCTAATTTAATGTCTGGATGTAACTACTCTTTACTACCAACCAACAAAATTTTGGACTGGTTCAAATTGAAAGCACTTGCAGATGACAAAATTAAAGTGACTCAAAAACTAAAATCTTTTTTTGGGTATGAAATTCTGACCAATAATATTGGAGATTTTCTCCTAGATGGACAGACTGAAGGACAGATAGATGGACGGACAATCCTAAAACTATATCCCTCCACTTTTGGTGGGGGATAATAGAAAAACCACTTATGTACCACCAAATAGTCACCTTGTAAAGATCTTGAGAAATCTTGTTGTCATCATAAGCTTTACTTAACAGATGCAGGTTTTCTTTTTTATCTCGAATTGACAGCTTCAGTTGCTCTTCAGTAATGGCCCTTTGCTAAAATAAAGACAGGAAAGATAAAATATGTTTGAGCTTTTATCTTTTTTCCATATCAACCCTTAACCCTTTCCCAAACAATCCCTGGTTTTTATGGGTCTGGAATAGTAGCATTTTCTCCTTTTCCCACAATGTTTTCTACCCTATCATAGACAGATATCATCTTTTCAGCAAGAGTTGAATTGTCGCCTGCAAATGCTTTCAATTTGGTCCAGTCCAAAAGTTTGTCGTTTGGGAAAGGGTTAAATGCACAGTTTTAAGTAACAGAGTTGTAATGACCCTGTGGAATAGGGCTTTTAAAAACATAGTAAGAAAAGGAGAAAATCCTGGTATCCATCTTCTCGGATGACAAAATTTTACTTTTGTCCAAATTTTAAAGCATATGCAGAGAACAATTTCAGTGTGGCTCCAATGGAGCGATATTTCTCTCGTACTGTAAAAATCATTGTAGGAAAAGGAGAAAAAGCTGGATCCCAGCATTTTCTCCTTTTCCCAGAATGTTTTCAACAGGCTTTTAACAAAGGGTCGTTACAAGTTTGGATTGTATGGAAAAGGATTAAACATTTGAAAGAGAAATGCAGCAATTTAACTTTTTACCACACAATCCTGACTTTTGACGACCATGAGAAAGAAGCCTTCTGAAAATATTGTGGGAAAAGGAGAAAATGCTGGTAACCAGCATTTTCTCCATGTCCCACAACATTTTCTACCCCTCTAAGCACAGATTTCCATTTCTGAGACATTTATTTTGTCGCCTGCAAACGCTTTCATTTTGGAGAAGTCTAACTTTTGTTGCTTGGTAAAGAGTTAAGCCTTCTTTAACCCATTACCACACAATCCCTACTTTTGACGCTCCTGAAAAAGAAGCCTTTTGAAAACATGGTGGGAAAAGGAGAAAATGCTGGTAATCAGCATTTTCTCTTTTTCCCACAGTGTTTTCTACCCTTACCAAAACAAATTTCTATTTTTGAGTTGCTTTTATTTTGTCGACAGCAAATGCTTACAATTTGGACCAGTCTAAAATTTTCTCAAGTGGTAAAGAGTTAATTCTTCCGCAAGTTGAAAGTTCAAAGGTATTTGACCAATAAAGATTAAGATTTAAATTCCTCTTGTATTTTCTCATTCAAACTTTATACTCATGAAAAAAAAAAACAGGCAAGCATACTGTATAAGTGGAAATTAGCGGAATTTTTTATGTACCGTGTTTTGGTGTATATGACACGCACATTTTTTCAGCTCTGAATGATTTTAAACTGGGGACTGCGTGTTATACACTACAATAGGCAAAACCATGATTTTCCACACCTTGAAAATCGGTTGTATACCTGTTCAAAGTGGGGTACAAAACGGCCAAAGTTCTCTCGCCAGAGCCTTAACTTTCGTCATCATCCCATTTCAACTTTAACCGATTAAAAAAAAAAAGATTGTGTTTTAATCACGTTAAAATGTACTTGTACATTCTTAATTTGTGGATTAGGATTCGTAATTTCCCGATTCTATCAGCCATTTTGGCAATGGCGAACATACCCCGGAATGATAAATATTGATTTACTATTATCGTCTGATTCGTCTCATATTTTTTTTATTCTTTGTAAATAGCTAAAATTGATCGATTAAAAAAGAGTGAAACAATGATTCAGAAAGAAATAAATGATTAAAAAAATTCATCACTACTTTTTACAAAAACCGTGATTTACATCATATAGATCTATATGTTTATTTCACACCTGTCACATTTGTCCATCGAGGTGAGAAAACAGGAGATTAACTACGATATGGTCGCCAGTCCAATGTGTGAATTTGCAACATGCCACAAGCTGGCATGTTTTTATAATCCCCTGGGTACACATCGAATAATTACCATTTCCACTTTGATTAAAAATGATTATTTTCCTTTGATAACATATCGCCATTTACAATTTTTCAAGATAGCAACCTAAGCTTCAACCGTTACAAGATTTTGGTCAATTTTTTATGCGTGTTGTACACCCGAACAACCTTTTTTACTCGGATCGGATGCTGAAAAAGGCATGTGTGTTTTACATCCCTGCGTGTTATACACAGCATTTTATGGTACCCATATTTTACCACAAGTAAACTGACAAATAACTTCTCCCTTGAGTTCACAAACATTTCAGTTTGCTAAATGTCCATTACCTGTGATTTGCAAAATTTTTGTCACATGCTATATAGCCACATAATACAGTATGACAATCTACTCTTTACCAAACAACAATATAAGTTTAATTTGAAGGCACTTGCAGATGACAAAATTGAGATGGCAAATGAATAGATGGTATCAAAGGAGAAAATACTGGTTACCAGGGATGGACTGCCTGTTACCAGCATTTTCCCCTGTTTTCCTCAATGTTCTCAAAAGGCCTAATTATCAGGGTCATTAAATATCTGAGTTGTGTGGTAAAGGGTTAAAAATTCTTTACCACACAACTGCAACTTTTAATGACCCTGAGAAAGAAGCCTATCAAAAACATTGTAGGAAAAAGAGAAAATGCTGGTAATCAGCATTTTCTCCCTTTCCCACAATATTTTCTACCCTATCAAAGTCAGAAAACATCCTATTAACAAGATTTAATTCGCTGTCTGCAGATGCTTTGAATTTGGTCCATTCAAAAATTTGTCGTATGGTAAAGAGTTAACCTTTTACTCCATAGATACTCATTTGTACACACTGCTTGTAGGAGCCTTTGGAAAACATTGTAACAAAAGGTGAAATTGCTCGTGACGAGCAATTTCACCTTTTGCCACAATGTTTTCTACACTGTCAAAAGGTGTCATAATACACAAAGAAACGGCTTCATCCTTGCTGTTATTTAGGGTCAAATAGAGATACCATTGAAATGCCTTATGGGGTAAAGGGTTAAAGAAACATTATCTGGGGCCTAACTGAAGGAAAAAGTCCAACTTTATCACAGAGAAAAAAATGTCAAGTCAAACCTGTTTCATCTCCATTTTCATTTGTGTGATCACCATGGTTTCCTTCTCTTCCAGTTTCTTTATCATTGTGTCATGGAAATCAGACTGCCTGTATGTGCAAAATATTGTGACAAAAGAATCATTGAGAAAGTACTGATGCTATCCTGATAACACTTAACACATTACCACACAATCCCTACTTTTGACGCCCCTGAGAAAGAAGCCTTTAGAAAACATTGAGGGAAAAGGAGAAAATGCTGGTAACCAACATTTTCTCCTTTTCCCACAATGCTTTCTACCCTTCATAAAACAAATTTCAAATTTTCAGTCACTTTAATTTTGTCATCTGCAAATGCTCTCAATTTGGGCCAGCCTAAAATTTTGTCGTTTGGTAAAGAGTTAACCCTTTCCCAAACAAGCCCTGGGTTTTTACGTTTCTGCAGTAAAAGTCTTTTTACTCCCTAACAAGCAATTTATCCTTTTCCCGCAGTGTTTTCTACCCTTTTTGAGAACTTTCTGGCATTTTCTCAAAATCTGAAATTGTTGTCTGCAAACTCTTTCAATTTGGAAGAGTCCAAAATTTGTTGTTTGGGAAAGGGTTAACCCTTTATCAAATGGCAAAATTTTAGACTGGTCCAAATTGAAAGTATTTGCAGATGACAAAATAAACATAACTCAAAAATTGAAATTCGTTTCCAGCAGAGTAGAAAATATTGTGGGAAAAGGAGAAAATGCTGGTTGGCAAAAGTTTGTTAAAAATGACTGACATCTGAAGCTTCTTTGGAAAGAAAGACGATGAGAAGCTGCTGTCTTGTGTTTGAATTAACTCTTTACCACACAATCCCGACTTTTAACGACCCTGAGATAGAAGCCAGATAGAAAACATTGTTAGAAAAGGAGAAAATGCTGGTAACCAGCATTTTCTCCTTTTCCCACAATATTTTCTAATCAAATGAAAACAAATTTCAATTTTTGAGTTATGTTTATTTTGTCGTATGCAAGTGCTTTCAATTTGGACCTGTCCAAAATTTTGTCATTTGGAAAGGAGTTAACCCATTACCACGCAATCCCTACTTTTGACGCCCCTGAGAAAGAAGCCTTTTGAAAACACTGTGGGAAAAGGAGAAAATGCTGGTAACCAGCATTTTCTCCTTTTCCCACAGTGTTTTCTACCCTTCCCAGAACAAATTTCAATTTTTCAGTTGCCTTAATTTTGTCGTATGCAAGTGCTTTCAATTTGGACCTGTCCAAAATTTTGTCATTTGGAAAGGAGTTAAATAAAAAGTTATATATTTGGATTATTGATTTTATATCTTTCCTGCAGGAGGAGTAAAAGGCTATGAAGGACAAGTGATTTTTTTTATTCCACTTGTCCTGTAGAAACATATGTTAAATGCATGTAAGATAATTCATATCTTCATCTGGCACATCTTCGCAACCAAAGGCCAACGATTCACTACGCTACTCTACCTTTGGCGGATCGAGCTTGATTTTTACATTCCCCTGATTAGTGTGCATTGTTTACCTAGGTCACTAGTGCACCAGTACTACCGTTTCCACCTTTAATTGAAGAGTTTCGGAAATACTGATGGTAGATTTCACTACTAGTAACCAGGAATAATCAAATCTTATAATCCACTGTTGTTTCTGAATAAACAAGCAATTTTGTTGAAATGATATCCCCTGCCGAAAAAGACCTTTTTTGATACAAACGTATAGGAGGTATTCTGTTTTGCATGTACATGTGGCCTTTTTGTTATTGGTCCATGATGAAATTATACATTAAGCTCCTTTGTTCCATGGCACAGGATTTCATTACATAAAAAATGAGGTCCATAACAGGATTATACATTAAGTATCCTTTTGCAGAACTTGGCATTTCATAAAAGTTGGAGATACACTGAGAAAAAATTAAGTTTGACATAAAGTCCCCTTTTTCCATGATACAGAGATAAATTGCAAAACCCTGACAACATGTGCTAGGTCGCATGATCTGTGAAAATCTCGTCCAAATCTGTTGAGATATGTCCAGTAATTAAAGAGATACAGGTGAAAAATGAAATTTTAACATGAAGCCCCCTTATTCCATGATGCAGCTACAAATCCCAAAACCTTGACAATATGGCGTAGGTCACACGATCATGTGAAAATTCCATCCAAATCTGCCAAGAAATGTGGGAGGTGTTGTCTTAGGTCACATGATAATGAAAAAATTCCATGCAAATCTACCAAGAAATGGGGGAGGAGTTGCCTTCACAAGAAATAGAATAAAATAAAACATGAAGCCCCCTTTTTTCATGATGCAGCCACAAACTGAAAAACGTTGAGAATATGCAATAGCTCAGATGATAAGAAACATTCTGTAAAAATTCCATTGAATTCTGTGAAGAAATATGGGACGAGTTGCATTCACAAGAAATGAAATAAAACATGAAGCCCCCTTTTTTCATGATGCAGCTACAAATCGTAAAACCTTGAGAATATGCGGTAGGTCAAATGATGAGATTAACATTCTGTGAAATTCATTTCAATTCTGTCAAGAAATATGGGACTAGTTGCATTCACAAGAAATAAAATGAAATAAAATATGAAGCCCCCTTTTTTCATGACGCAGGTACAAATCGCAAAATGTTGACAGTATGCAATAGGTGACATGACAAGAAATATTCTGTCAAAATTCTATTCAATTCCGACAAGAACTGTGGAATAAGTTGCCTTCAAAAGAAATGGAATAAAATATAACATGAAACCCCCTTTTTCCATGACACCTTATTACAAAAACAAGGGCAAATAACTGTGGTGTTGCATGGTCAATGTAGGTGAAACTTTTTTTCCTGCATTTCCTAATGGAGGTTGGCAGATGTGACAAGTTCCATGTAAAAACTTTGTATAGTTTTGAAGAGAAGACTCCAAACATTAAAAGTGTACTTAAGTGTAACTTAAGTGAAACTTAAAATCGCTCTCAGTCGGCCATTTTGCATCGAATCAAAAAAAAAAAAAAAAAAAAAGTCTCGGGAGAGTGGGTCATTGTACATGTGTATAAAGTTTCACGAAATTCCGTCCAATGGTATTGGAGATATTTGCCGGGACGGACACACGGATGGACAAAAGGACGGACGGACAACGCTAAAACTATATCCCTCCGCCTACGGCGGGGGATAAAAACCAAAAAGTATGAAATAGATGGATATACTTACAACACCTCCATTTCTTTACACATATTTTTGTATAAAGTGATTACATGGTTGTATCTCTGTAACAAGTTCTTGTATCTCTTGTCCTGTAAAATTATATTTGTATCTTGGTTGGGTTCTCTTTATTTCATAGCATATTTTATACAAATTCTGGCATTTCATACCTACAGTTTTTGTTTACACTAAAAAGAGGACAAAATTTCAGACTTGTTTACCATGACAGCATTTGCAGACCACAAATTACATGTCGTTGAGAAATTTGTATTTGCCTTTGAAATGGTAGAAAAACAGTGTAGGAAAAGTGGAAATTGATGATTACCCATATTTTCTCTTTTTCCTACAATATTTTCATAAAACCCTTCTCCTTCAGTGGTGTTAACTCATTACCAAACGACAATATTTTAGACTGGTCCAAATTGAAAGCATTTACAGACGACAAAATGAAAGTGATTGAAAATTTGAAATTTGTTTTATGAAGGGTAGAAAATATTGTGGGAAAAGGAGAAAATGCTGGTTACCAGCATTTTCTCCTTTACCCACGATGTTTTCTAAAGGCTTCTTTCTAAGGGGCGTCAAAAGTAGGGATTGTGTGGCAATGGGTTAAAACACTGGACTGTATGAACTAAATGACAAAATTTTACACTTGACTATATTGAAAGTTTTTGCAATTGACAATTCCAAGTTGCCTAAAATCATAAAAGTGGTTCTTGAAAAGATAGAAAGCATTGTGTACCAGAGGAAATGCTTGCTTTCAGCATTTCTCCTTTTCCCGTATTGTTTTACAAAGACCTTCTTTTTCCTTGCGGGTTATAAGAACATAGGACTGTTTAGTAAAGGGTTAAAAACAAAGAATGATGACTGTGGTGACACTCACTGACGGTGCAGTTTCTAAGTCCTTCTGGTACTTCTTCAATTTATTCTTAGCTTTCTTCAGACGTTTTGCCAAATGCTTGACATCTTTTTTGGCTCCTGTGAGAACAGTTTGTTTCTTCTGAAAAAATGATAATAGAAATGCACCAAAAAATTATGGCTATTTCATTACTTTTGATCTATTGACTCATTACCAAAGAACAATATTTTAGACTTGTCCAAATTGAAAGCATTTGCAGATAACAACATAAGAACGGCTAAAAAATTGAAATTTTTGAAATTGGAAACGGTAGAAAACATTGTGGGAAAGGAGAAAATGCTGGTTACCAGCATTTTCTACTTTTCCTACAATGTTTTCAAAAGGTATCTGTCTAAGGGTTGATAAAAGTTGGGACTGTGTGGTAAGGATTTAATTAATCAGAATTTTGTATCAGTCATCGGTATTTACATCTTGTTTTTCATGAATTCATTAAACTTTATATCTAATATTCCTTTTGAAAACATTGTGAGAAAGGAGAAAATGCTAGTAGCAAGCATTTTCTCCTTTCCCTCCAGTGTTTTCTTCCCTTCCAGTTCAGCATTGGAGTCTCATTAAGTTTGGCATCTACATACCAGTCATTTTCGACAATCTAAAATTTTGTCGCTGTACAGATTAAACCAATTACCACATAATGTCAAGTTCCAAAAACCCTTTAGAAGAGGACAATTGAAAAGACTGTGGGAAAAGAAGAAAATGCCGGTAAGACCTAACAAAAAAATATCAGTGTTTAGGGTTTTGGTCCGAAATGCTGTAGGTAGGGTAGGTAAGGAATTTTTTTCCCCACAATCTTTTTTTTTTTACATGAATCTTGTACTGAAATCACACTTCAACAATTTCTTTTTTCCAAGCACCAGGTTAACGTTTGAGTCAGCAACATTTTCTAGGTAGGACAGGGAAACCCTACACACAGATAGTTTTGTTTAGGCCTAACAAGCATTTTCTCCTTTTAGGCCTAACAAGCATTTTCTCCTTTTCTCACACTGTGATCCACCCTACCAAAGAAAATTTAGAAAAAAACTTTGGAAAACATTGTGGGAAAAGGAGAAAATGCTGACAAACCAGCATTTTTCTCATTTTTCCGTAAAATTTCCTGCACATACAAAGATAAATCTCATGACTTCAACCTCATTTTTTTTGTTGTATGCAAATGCCTTCAGCCTAAACTTGTGTAAAATGGTGTCATGTGGTCAAGAGTTAACACTTAAAGCACTGGAACTGACTTAACTTGTTTTTGTGGACAGTGTAGATCAAGATCAGACTGCACAGAATGTGCAGTTTGATCTTAGATCTACACTGTCCACTATTTTGTTGCATATTCTGGCAAAGAAAAAACTTGGTACAGCAATATATCAGATGATTTTCCTATTTAAAAATGTCTCTTGTTTAATTCAGCACTTTAAGGGTTAACCAACAGCAGGTGCATAAGTTACCATGGTTTTATTGATTGGATGATTGATTGAATGGTGATTTACACCAATTCAAACATTATTTCAGTTATATCACTGCTGCTCACATATTTGTGTTTTTTTTTTTTCCTGTGGTTCACCAGCACTAGACTAGGGTTCTGCAGTGTCTTGCCAAAGGACACTCCCATGAAAAGCCCAGTTGATCAGGTTGAGTTTGAACCTGTGGCCTCCAAGTTACAAGTCCCACACCTACCACTGAGCCATGCAGGACCCCACCATGAACTAAATTAAAGATGAACAGCTGTGTAGACCAATAATAGGATTCCTTATACAAAAACAAACTTAACCATTTACCAGACATTCCCTAGTTTTCACGACCCTGAGGTAAAGGCCTTTTGAAAACATTGCACGAAAAGGAGAAAATGCTGGTAACCAGCATTTTCTCCTTTTCTGCCAATGTTTTCTACACTTCTGAAGCCAATTTTCAATTTTTGAGTCACATTTATTTTGTCGACTGCTATTGCTTTCAATTTGAACAAGTCTAAAATTTTGTCATTTGGTGAAGAGTTAATCCAACCTACCTCAACCTCTTTAACAACTTTCTTCATCTCTTGATCTTGTTTAAACTTTGCCATCCTTGCCTCCACTTCACTCTCCACCTGCTTTTCAATCTGATATCGCATCATAATTCTCATTGCCTTGAATGAATTGTACAAAATCCCCTCCATGTTGTGTAAATCTGAGGTGGTAAAGAAATGTTCATAACCCTTCAACCCATTACCACACAATCCCTACTTTTGACGACCCTGAGAAAGATGACTTTAGAAAACACTATGGGAAAAGGAGAAAATGCTGGTAACCAGCATTTTCTCCTTTTTCCCACAATGTTTTCTACCCTTCACCAAACAAATTTCAAATCTTCAGTCACTTTTATTTTGTCATCTGCAAATGCTTTCAATTTGGACAAGTCTAAAATTCTTTAATTTGGTAATGAGTTAACTCCTTACCACACAATCCCGACTTTAACAACTTTCAAAGAGAAGGCTTTTGAAAACATGGTGGGAAAAGGAGACAACATTTTCTCCTTATCCCATTATGTTTTCTATCAAAGGCAGGGATCATAATTTTGGCAGATTTCATTTGTTTTCTGCATGTGCTTTCAAACTGGGCGAGTCAAAACTTTTGTCATGTGGGAAAAGGTTAACTCTTTATCAGACAAAAAAATTTATAATGGTCTTAACCCATTACCACACGATCCCTACTTTTGACGTCCCTGAGAAAGACACCTTTGGAAAACATTGCGGGAAAAGGAGAAAATGGCCGTAACCAGCATTTTCTCCTTTTCCCACGATGTTTTCTACAGTTCAAAAAACCAATTTCAAATTTTTAGTCACTTTTATTTTGTCGTCTGCAAATGGTTTTGTCGTTTGGTAATGTGTTAATTGAAAGCAGAGGACAATTCAAATTTTGCTCAAATACAATGTAATGGAATTAGTCTTTGCTAGGGTAGCAAAGACTGTAGGTAAGTCCTATTCTACAATGTTTTCATTACGTATCTTTCTTAAGGTTATTAAAACTCAGAACTGTGGTTAAGTGTTAACAACCCATTCCTGGTCCGAACTTAGCTTGAGAAGGAATGGTTTACAAAACGTTTTACCATAGAAAAGTAATGCTAGTCACTAACATTTTGTTGGTTTCCTAAATTGTTTCCCATCTTTACAAAGGTTAAGACCATCATTTGGGCAACATTTACATGGTCATCCACAGAATTAATGCTTCCAAAATGGACTGATCCAGCATTTTCTCCTTTTCCTACAATATTTTCTATCCTGCTGGAAACAAATTTCAATTTTTGAGTTGCTTTTATATTGTCATCTTCAAGTGCTTTCAATATGCACCAGTTTAAAGTTTTGTTGATTGGTAAAAAGTTAAGTCAATTTCTGCAAAAGCTCTCTATTTAACCCATTACCACACAATCCCTACTTTTGACGACCCTGAGGAAGAAGCCTATAGAAAATATTGTGGGAACCAGCATTTTCTCTTTTTCCCACAATCTTTTCTGCTCCTCACAAAACAGATTTCAAACTTTCAGTAACTTTTATTTTGTCGTCTGCAAATGCTTTAGATTTGGACAAGCCTTAAATATTGTTGTTTGGTAATGAGTTAAGCAAATCTAGCATTATAATGATTATGATGATGACAGTGGTGATGATGAAGAAGCTACTGATGTTGATGATGACAAAACAAGAGGGCCATGATGGTCCTGTATCGCTCCACTGGCTAATTCGTAAAAACACTACAAGCCAAACATTACATTATTTGGCCAACTGGTTTCAAACTTGAGGGCATACAGTTTTTTTCCATAAAAACCTACAAAAAAGTTGTGACCCCTGGGCAAATCCAATTTTGACCAAAGCTATAATTACTTGAATCCTGGTGGAGGTCTACACGATAAAGCCCCATACCAAATAATACAGGTCTAGAATGTGTGGTTATAAACAAGAAGATTTTCAAAGTTTTCTTAATAAAAGGCCCTGTAAAACATAAAATCCATGAGACAGGGCTAAATTTAGTGGTCCTAGTCTTTATTATGGTTAGTAACAAGATGACTTAGAAAGTTTTCACCACAAAAGCCCATGTAAAACTTGTGACCCCTGGTGTGGGGACAAACTTGACCCTAAGGTTATAATTTGGGCCCTCCTGGTAGAGGCCCAGTAGATAAAGCTACATGCAAAATTTGATAGCCCTAGGCCTTATGGCTAGGTACAAGTAGATTTTTAAAAAATTCCCAATCTGAGCCCATGTTAAACTTGTGACCCCCAGGACAGGGCCAAATTTGACCCCAGGGCTACAATTTGGGCACCTTTGCTAGACAACCACTTGATAAAGCTAGATGCAAAATTGAGTAGCCCTAGGCCTTATGGCTTGGTACGAAAAGATTTTTAAAATTTTCACTATATAAGCCCATATAAAACTTGTGACCCCCGGGGCTGGGCCAAATTTGACCTCTGGGCTATCATTTGGGCACTCTGGGTAGAGGTCTACTAGATAAAGCTACGTGCCAAACTTGGTAGCCCTAGGCCCTATAGCTAGTTACCAGAAGGATTTTAAAGTTTTCCCTATATAAGCCCATATAAAACTTGTGACCCTCGGGGTGGGGCTAATTTTGACCCCAGGGCTATTATTTGAAGGAACTTGGTAGAGGTCCACTAGATAAAGCTACATGCCAAATTTGTTAGCCCTAGGCCTTATGGTTTCAGAGAAGAAGACTTTTAAAAATTTTCAATATTTTTCAGTTTTGTTGCCATGCAACCAGACTTTTTGAAGGAATAAAATTCTTTCAAGGAATTCTGAAGAGGACCATAGCAGGATCATTTCTGTGAAGTTTCATCAAAATTGGATGGGTAGCTTCAGAGAAGATGTTTGAAATAAAAGTTAACGCACCCACAGATGGACGGACAGACACCGGGCCATGACATAAGCCCGCTGGCCTTTGGCCAGTGGAGCTAAAAAATAATTTCATGATTCATGCTGATTAAACCCTTTCGCAAACGACAAATTTTAGACTCTTCCAAACTGAAAGAGTTTGCAGATGACAATTTTAACTTTCATAACAATGGCAGAAAATTATCCGAGCAGGCAGAAAACACTGTGGGAAAAGGAGAAATTGCTCGTTACGAGCAATTTCTCCTTTTCCCACAGTGTTTTCAAGAGACTTATACTGCAGACAAGTAAAAACAAGAGCTTGTTGGGGAAAGCATTAAAAAGGAGAAAAATATTAAAAAAAGGCTTACAGTCTATCACTGTACTAACTATGACAGCCAGGAGTTCTCTTGGGTCTGGTGACAGCTGAAAGATGAATAATTAAAATGAAACAAGTGTGCCCCACTCAGGCAAAAGGGGGTTCGGCTCTTTACCACACAATCCTGGCTTTTAACGGCCCTGAGAAAGAAGCCTTTTTAAAACACTGGGAAAAGGAAAATTAAAATGCTGGTAACCAGCATTTTCATTTTTTCCCAGTGTTTTGTACCCTTCGCAGACCAAATTTCAATTTTTCAGTCACCTTCATTTTTTTTGTCTGCAAATGCTTTCAATTTGGACCAGTCTAAAATTTTGTCATGTGGTATTATAAATTTATAAAGTCCAAGTTGTCTGAAAACTGGCTGAATCATGAGGTAGAATGGTCCTTTTGCATGCAGAAAATTGACAATAGCAAAAACTTTCTACCTTAATCATTCTGGGCAGGCAATTTGGGTGTTTTGTTTGCTATACAATTTAAAACTAGGGCCGTTACTGAATGTGATTTGATAGCCGTGCCAGTGCTTTGACAGAAACAGGCAATTTAATACTTGATTTTTATGACCATGAGAAAGACGCCTTTTGACAACATTGTGGGAAAAGGAGAAAATTCTGGTAAACAGCATTTTCTTCTTTTTCCAAGTTTTCTACCCTGCTGGTAACAAATTTCAATTTTTGAGTTACGTTTTTCATCTACAAGTGCTTTCAATTAGGACCTGTCTAGAAAATTTTGTTGTTTGGTAAAGGGTTAACAAAAAATTTTCTAAGTTCAAGGAGACATTTCCCTTAATTCATAAGGAGTGAGTAGATGATTGAAAACTGCGTTTTGCACAACTTTAGTATACAATCAATGTATCAACAAATTTTCAATACAGTAGCAGCAAAACTGTAGGAGGAGTTGGCGACACAAAATTACTAGTATTTGGTAGACAGACGTACACAAGAATGGACACACCCACAGACAGACAGGCCGATTCCAGTATACCCCCAAAAACATTCATTATGCACGGGTATAACAATGCATTGTGAAAGTAACATGACATTGTATATATCTGCTTGCACGGATAGCTATTACACTACATTACCATATAAATTTTTTTCTGCATGTATTTAACCCATTACCACACAATCCCTACTTTTGACGCCCCTGAAAAAGAAGCCTTTAGAAAACATTGTGGGAAAAGGAGAAAATGCTGGTAACCAGCATTTTCTCCTTTTCCCACAATGTTTTCTTCCCTTCACAAAACAAATTTCACATTTTCAGTCACTTTTATTTTGTCGTCTGCAAATGCTTTCAATTTGGACCAGTCTAAAATATCGTCGTTTGGTAATGGGTTAACCCTTTCCCAAACGGCAAATTTTGGACCAGACCAAATTGAAAACATTTCACCGATGACAAATTAACAGTTGCTAAAAAGATGATTTTTCTCTAAGATAGGGTAGAAAACATTGTGGGAAAAGGAGAAAATGCTGGTCACCCACCAGCATTTTTCTCCTTTTCTCACAATGTTTTCAAAAATCTTCTATTCCTGACCCGTTAAAATCAAGGGATTGTTTGGGAAAATGTTAATTTCTTCTTTTACTATGGATCTACTCAAGGCTGCATAAATGGATAAATCAAATATGAGGACGTCCAATTTTGACTTTCAACAAAACAGCATCAAAAAACATGGATGAGCCCCGGATATAGGGTTAAGTCTTTACCACACAATCCCGACATTTAACGACCTGCAGAAAGAAAGCCTTTGAAAACATTGGGGGAAAAGGAGAAAATGCTGGTAACCAGCATTTTCCCCTTTTCCCACAAGGTTTTCTACCCTTTCCAAATCAATTTTCAATCCACATTTAGTCTGTCGTCTGCAAATGCTTTCAATTTGGACAAGTCGAAAATTTTGTCGTCAGGTAAAAATTTATAAGGCCTTAAAAAATATCTGTGTCTAGGGTTTCCCTGCCCTACCTAGTAAATGCTGCCAACCCACACTTTTTTTGCCATGATTGACAAAAAAAATTATCCGTCGTGTATGATTTCTTTATATGTTCCTTGCAAGAAGTTTTTGAAAAAAAAAAATCTCTATCTACCCTTCCTACAGTATCTCTGACTGAAACCCTTAACACAGATATCTTTTTTGTAAGGCCTAGATAAAACCATCTTCGCGAGCCAAGGTTACAATCACTATGTGGATCTTGCCTTGGCTGATTGAGCCCGATTTCGAGATTCCTGCGATGCGCCCTCTGTTGGATGCTGGTTATTACCCCCTTTTACATCATATTTCTGAAAGCCAATGAAATATCGTTTTACAAACTGCTTACGCATACAATTATTCAACATGAAGTGATAAGCAGACATCCACGTAGGTTTCCATGTTTACCTTCTATTCGAAAGGTCGCGACCTTATTCTATATTTATCAAAGATGAAATGCTAGGAGCGATTTCATTCGTTGCAGTTAGAGCTGGCTGAATCCAATGAAAAAGCGAATGGGGGAATGTAAAAATCAAGCTCGATCCGCCAAGGGTAGAGTAGCGTAGTGAATCTTCAGCCTTGGCTTGCGAAAATGAGATAAAACACCAATCTGGTGAACACAAAAGCTTTCCGTGGGGACCAGTAAAAGGTTCTGTGTTCTCTGGAACAAAGTCAATGTAATGATCACCAACCTTGTCCTTCACAAAGTCACCTAAATCATGAAGAGCTTGAGCCTGATCAAGCAGGCTTTCCTTTTCCAAACATGCCATCATTCGGTCTCGGAAATGGACAATGCCACGCAACATCCGTAAAATGTCTTTTTGTATCGTACTTAGCTGGTCCTTGTGTTGTGACTCCATTTTCCTCATCCCTGCTTCACCCCTGATAGAAATAAACAGACAAAGTAGAAATTCCAGTTGTAAGTTATTTATGAAAAACTTTTTTTTGGTATTTTTTTCTTAAAGGTTTAACCCTTTCCCAAACGACAAATTTTAGACTCTTCCAAACTCAACCATTTTTGCAGAAGACAATTTCAAATTTGATAAAAATGGCAGACAGTTCTCCTAATGGGTAGAAAACACTGTGGGAAAAGGAGAAATTGCTCGTTACGAGCAATTTCTCCTTTTCCCTCAGTGTTTTCTAGAGCTGGGGTGATATCATCGATGCATCGGTGCATCGTGATATTTTTGCTGGCGATAGTATATCGCGATACTAACTCATTGTATCGATACTTGGTGATACATTTACGTCATGTGCACAGTGTGTGCGATCACGTATAAATGTAAATGAATCATGTATAAAATTGAAAATTACGCACAGAGTTTCTTTGCTATACATACAAGAACGTACAAAAAACTCGTCCTAGAAACAATGACATTCCTAAAACTTTGTGCGAAATGTTTACAGTCACTTACTCTAGCGTAGGTTTTCCCGGTTTTAAATATAGATGCTAATTCGGAACATTCTAAGCCTTATCATATGATTTTATATTGTTTGTGTCCAAAAAGTTGCGGTTGTGTTTTGATCGGGTTGCCGCCTAAATATTTTTGGCACAAGGACTGATTAATAAAATAAAGCATTCACAAGGTCGTTTGATTTTGCAGACGAATATTAACTGCAATTTGATTATTTGTTAGCGAAAGATGGTTCAGTTTGAATTGTTTGTTTTTTTTAAATTACAAATGAATGAGCTGCGGATCTGCTACTGTCTTCCGAAGGTGACAATATTGTGGGTTTTGATGCTGGGAAATTTGAAACGACGTCTGTGACGATGAAAAGTATCTCTAATTGTCAATATGATGCATGAAGTTATGGTCTAGAGCTTCATACAACCTAACTGTCATGCACCCGGCAGAAATATGGGCTAAACACGATCAGTGTAAAATGCGAAAGACACGCGCATGATCATGAAGATCGCGAGTCATTTATGACAACGTGATAAATGTATTAATCCTCTAATCTAGTGTAAAGTGACAGATTTCAAAGTTACCTGCTATTCAAAATAAGAAACTCATGTCAAATTATGTAGTAATACTTCTCCAAAAAATTAATTGTCACGAAAAAATAGATCGTGAAAAGAACGTGAAAACCCATGACACTACAATGATCAGCGTGGCATCGTCCGATCAGTAGGACTTCAAACTATCTTCTCGTCTTTAATAATGAAGTTAAACAGTGAATTTACACAAATCAATGAATAAAACAATAAGTTGAAGCTAAAATTCTGTTCATGAGTGAAAAAATTGTTCTAGGAAATGAAGATAAAGGGGGGGGGGGGGGGGGTGCGGGAGTCGTCTGCAAATGCTTGAAATATGTCTTTTTTTTTTTTTTAATTGGCTTGGAAATTAAAATTAGAAGACCAAAATAAATCATATTGAATAAGCAAAATATCTAAATGGTAGTGCATTTCGATTGATTTTTGAATTGCAAAACAGAACATCCTTATAAACTTAATATCATGTAGACAAATTGTAACAGAATTTAAAGCAAAAAAAACGCACTCTTAGTTAAATGGAGACACCGAATATACAACCGATAAGTAGTTCTTCAGATTACAAAACAATAATCATTTGTGATTTTAACCTGATTGCCAAACACTGCCAATTTGATAGATTTTGTACAGGAATTGGACGAGTTCGATGGTAAATGTATCTTGTTACCTGCTTGTTTACTTTGCCAAAAGTGTTTGCACAGTTTGAGAAAAGGTTCCAAAATTGAAGAGCTTATAACTGTGAACATGTAGATCTATGTATGAAAACTTGTTTGCGCATACCACATGAAAACAGTTTCTCTAATAATAGGCTGTCATTTAGTTAATCTGGACCAATCAAGTATCGTGATATTATATCGTGATACTGTGTCTGGTATCGCGATAGTATCGCGATACATTTTTCTTGGCGATACCCAGCTCTAGTGTTTTCAAAAGACTTGTACTGCAGACACATAAAAACAAGGGCTTGTTCGGGAGAGGGTTAATGGGGGGAGGGGGAGAAACACGGCTCTGTTTGGCGTTTGGTAATGCTAGCTTGTGGAAGTGTTCTAGGGAACTGTAAAGCCAAGCAGATGAATCTATGGTTATACATCTTTTTGGGTGATTTGATATAACAAAATTACTGTCAAAAAACAAAGATTGAACCTTATCATAATATCCAGGTCGGTATTCACCACCCATTTTCAAGAATATTCTTTGCCTTATTGGTCAAGATTTTCTGACTGTGAAAGTTACAGAACTTCTGATTGGCAGAACCAAATGGTTTAGCCAATCAGAAGTTTTGTTACTTTCAAAATGATGAAATTCCAAAGAATAAGACTAAAAATGTTCTATAATAGTTGGTGTATACACCACCCATTTTCAAGAATATTCTTTGCCTTATTGGTCAAGATTTTCTGACTGTGAAAGTTACAGAACTTCTGATTGGCAGAACCAAATGGTTTAGCCAATCAGAAGTTTTGTTACTTTCAAAATGATGAAATTCCAAAGAATAAGACTAAAAATGTTCTATAATAGTTGGTGTATACAAACCCAGGATTTATCTTTCTTTTAACCCTTTCCCAAACAAGTCCTGGTTTTTACGTGTCTACAGTACAAGTCTTTTCGTAACGAGCAATTTCTCCTTTTCCCACAGTGTTTTCTACCCTTTAGGAGAACTTTCTACCATTTTCATCAAATTTAACATTATGGTCTGCAAACTCTTTCAGTTTGGAAGAGTCTAAAATTTGTTGTTTGGGAAAGGGTTAAAAAAAACACTAGGGCCTGGGGTAGTACAACAGCCCTTACTATGCTTTGTTCCAGCGAGTTAAAAATCTGAAAGATTACCTTGATTTTTCCTTCTCTACATGAGCCTTGAACTTCTCTATTTCATCAGCATGCTCGTTCTTCATGCCCATCATCAAAGTTTTGTAATAGTTTGCATCCCGGTCACTCTACAAAACAAGAATTCCATGACGAATAAGTGTCTCCATACTCTTTAACTCTTTACAACACAATGACGACTTTTAACACCCCTGAAAGAGAAGGCTTTTGAAAACATTGTGGGAAAAGGAGATAATGCTGGTAACCAGCATTTTCTCCTTTTCCCACAATTTTTTCTACCCTTCACAAAACAAATTTCAAATTTTCAGTCACTTTTATTTTGTCGTCTGCAATTCCTTTCAATTTGGACAAACCTAAAATTTTGTCGTTTGGTAATGGTTGGTGAATACAGACCCTGGCCTGATGACCTACTGTTTGACCTGGTTGCCCTATTTTCAAAGACAAACATTTTGACCACTAAAATTGAGGCCTCCAGAGCCGACAAAAAGTAAAAGTTGACAAAGGATGACGGACGGCGGACACAGCAGTCACAAAAGCTTACCTTCAGTTCTCTGTGCTCAATACGCTATATCAGACTGTTATATATTTGGTAAGAATAACTGGATATGGCTAGAATTTAAGGGAGACTAATTATGGGGACTAATGAGAAATTTGGTATTGGTTATTTCCCTTGTGTATAGTTGTTGGGGCGCTAGAAAACCGGAAGTAGTTGTTGTAGAATGTCCATGTAGCTGTAGCAAGACAACATTAAAAAACCTGAAAACCTGATGATTCAAGTCCTGTTTTTGTTAGTCAGTGTTTCAGCCAGCTTTAATAACAAGAGGGCCATGATGGCCCTGAAATCGCTCACCTGAGTTTATTGACCAAACATGCACCATCTAGTTTCCCAGTGACCTAGTTTTTTATCAGACATTACCCATCATCAAACACTTTTGAGATATATAATAAGACAAACATTCTGGCCAAGTTTCATGAGTATTGGACTGAAAATGTGGCCTCTACAGTGTACAAAAGGTTTTTCTAAGATTTCATCAAGTGACCTAGTTTTGGACCTGACAAATACCCATTATCAAACTCTTTTGAGACATCACCAAAACAAACATTCTGACCAAGTCTGAAGAGTATCAGGCAGAAAATGTAGCCTCTGGAGTGTACACAAGGTTTTTCTAATATTTGACCCATTGACCTAGTTTTTGACTCCACATGACCCATTTTCAAACTCATTCAAGGTATCACCAGGACAAATATTATGAACAAGTTTTAGGAGTATCAGACTGAAAATGTGTCCTCCAGAGCATACAAAAGGTGTTTATAACATTTGACCTATTGACCCAGTTTTTGACCCAACATGACCCATATTCAAACTCATCCAAGATATTATAAAGGGAAACATTCTGACTAATTTTCAAGAGTGTTGGACTGAAAATGTGGCATCCAGAGCATATACAAGGTTTTTCTAAGATTTGACCTGGTGACCTAGTTTTTAACCCCCAATGACCCATTTTCAAACCTGTCTGAGATATCATCAAGACAAACATTCTGACCAACTTACAAGAGTTTCGGACTGAAAATATGGCCTCTAGAGCCTACAACAGGTTTTTCTAACATTTGACCTAGTGACCTAGTTTTTGACCCCACATGACCCATTTTCGTTCTTGTCCGAGATATCATCCAGGCAAACATCCTGACCAACTTTCATGAGTATCCAACTAAAAATATGGCCTCTAGAGCGTACAAAAGGTTTTTCTAAGATTTGACCTAGTGACCTAGTTTTTGACCCCACGTGACCCATTTTCAAACTCGTCCGAGATATCATCCAGACAAACATTCTGACCAACTTTCATGAGTATCCAACTGACAATGTGGCCTCTAGAGCGTACAAAAGGTTTTTCTAAGATTTGACCTAGTGACCTAGTTTTTGACCCCACGTGACCCATTTTCAAACTCGTCTGAGATATTATCGAGACAAACATCCTGACCAACTTTCATGAGTATCCGACTGAAAATGTGGCCTCTAGAGCGTACAAAAGGTTTTTCTAAGATTTGACCTGGTGACCTAGTTTTTGACCCCACGTGACCCACTTTCGAACTCGTCCGAGATATCATCGAGACAAACATCCTGACCAACTTTCATGAGTATCTGACTGAAAATGCGGCCTCTAGAGCGTACACAAGGTTTTTCTAAGATTTGACCTGGTGACCTAGTTTTTGACCCCACGTGACCCATTTTCGAACTCGTCCGAGATATCATCGAGACAAACATCCTGACCAACTTTCATGAGTATCGGACTCAAAATGCGGCCTCTAGAGCGTAAACAAAGTTTTTCTAAGATTTGACCTAGTGACCTAGTTTTTGACCCCACATGACCCATTTTCGAACTCGTCCGAGATTTCATCGAGACAAACATCCTGACCAACTTTCATGAGTATCTGACTCAAAATGTGGCCTCTAGAGCGTACACAAGGTTTTTCTAAGATTTGACCTAGTGACCTAGTTTTTGACCCCACATGACCCATTTTCGAACTCGTCCGAGATTTCATCGAGACAAACATCCTGACCAACTTTCATGAGTATCCGACCAAAACTGTGGCCTGTAGAGCGTACACAAGGTAAAAAGTTGCCGACGGACGCCGGACGACGAACGCCGGACACAGCACGATCACAATAGCTCACCATGAGCACTTCGTGCTCAGGTGAGCTAAAAAGGGGGCCAGTTGGCCCCCCGAAATTCTAAACAGGGGCCAATCGTCTTGAGCAAGGGGGAGTGGGGGGGTGTATATTCTTTCAATATTAGACTGAGTACATATAACATTCTTTTTAAAATACCTTAGGAATTAAAGATCCTCTTTCCTTTCAAGTTTGTTCCTTTCTGTGGAGCTTTGCCGAAGTCAAATAACTTAAAATCATTGTTTTTTTTGTCGTTGGGACCTTTCAGATTAATCAGGCTTTCGGTCACCTGAAGTTTGTGATTCTATTACTTTTGCTATTTTTCCAGTGTTTGATGGCCCTACCTCTTCACTTTCATTTGGGCCTGTGAAAAAGTCGGTTAATTCTTCTTTTCATTTTTCCGCTGGTTGTTTCGTAGTTCGTCATGTAAATGTTACTATAAACAGATTACCCGCTCTTTGTAGTTTTTTCTCAATTTACAAATGATTGATGTAAAAGGCGAGGAACCAGTACAAAAAAATTATGACTGGTTTTATGCATTCGATAGTTGATGTGGTACAGCATAGTTAAAAACACTAAGCCAGTCACGATTACGTTCCATTGATTTTCGTACGCAATGCAATTTCGTCCCATACACTTTCGCACCTTGGCGCGGTCGTGTACAGGTAAATCGATTTTTTGGGGCCTAATATGATTTTTTAGCGCCAGATCTGGCGTGCCATATTTGGAAATGTGCGGGAATCGTTATTTCATTGCGGGAATCCCGCAAGGGCGCAATCTGGCTGAAACACTGGTTAGTTCCTTTGGCCCGGAAACACAACACAGACGACAAAATTTTAGCCTTGTACCGATTGAAAGCATTTGCAGACATCAAGTCAAATGTGGAAAAACATGATAAATTCTATCTTTGATAGGGTAGAAAATGTTATGGAAAAAGGACAAAATGCTGGTAATGGGGTGGGGTCGAAGGGCGCAATAACTTTTTCAAAAGCCTTGCTTTTCAGGGTTGTTAAAGTAGGGACTCTGTGGTAAAGGACTGAAAACGATACATACCTCCAGGGGTGCCTCAACAACAGGAGTCGGAGGAGCTGCAATAATCACAGGCTCTGGTGTAGGGATATTTTCCAGTTTCTGAATCCGTTCTTGCAAACTTTTACATAATTCTGAAATAAAAATGCAAAATTTTTCATAGTTCTGAAATGCAAAAACCAAACATCTTAGATACAGCTTTCACATTTGTATCGAGTTTAACTCTTTATCAAACAATCCCTGGTTTTAACGACCCTGGGGAAAGAGGCCTTCTGAAAACATTGTGGGGAAAAAGGAGAAAATGCTGGTTAACAACATTTTCTCCTTTTCCCTCAATGCTTTCATCTCTTCAGAAATCAAGTTTCAATTTCTGAGTCACATTTAACTCATTACCAAATGACAATATTTTAGACTGGTCCAAATTGAAAGCATTTGCAGACAACAAAATAAAAGTGACTGAGAATTTGAAATTTGTTTTGCGAAGGGTAGAAAACATTGTGGGAAAAGGAGAAAATGCTGGTTACCAGCATTTTCTCCTTTTCCCACAATGTTTTCTAAAGGCTTCTTTCTCAGGGCCGTCAAAAGTAGGGATTGTGTGGTAATGGGTTAATTTGTCATTTGCAAATGCTTTCAATTTGGACAAGTCTAAATTTTTGTCATGAGATAATGATATAATCCTTTACCAAATGATCCAGATTTTTTTTCCACCTTCAAAATAAACACTTTATAACCCATTACCACACAATTCCTACTTTTTACAACCCTCAGAACGGAGCCTTCAGAAAACATTGTGGGAAAAGGAGAAAATGCTGGTTACCAGTATTTTCTCCTTTTCTCACACAGTTTTCTACCCTTTACAAAACAAGTTTCAAATTTTCAGTCACTTTTATTTTGTCGTCTGCAAATGCTTTCATTTTGAACAAGTCTAAATTTCTGTCATATCATAAAGAGTTAATCCAAATAATCAAGTTTTCAAGCAAAATGTCTGTCCAATCACAGGAATTTGACATTCAATAACCAAAATAAATGATAAAATATGACAAAAATCTCCCCTATGTATAATATGAACACAAGGAATGCAACGTCTCAATTGCTGGCGCTAGCACCCGACAGCCTTTCCCAACCAAGATCACCCACGAAACAAACACTGACCATAATCTCCTTTTAGCCTAGCGATAGACAACACAATAATGTACCTGCATTCCTTGTGTTTATATTATATAGGGGAGATTTTTTTTCATATTTTATCATTTATTTTGGTTATAGAATGTCAAATTCCTGTGGTCCAATGTTCTATTTCTTTGTGTTTTAACCCTTTACCACACAATGATGACTTTTGACGACCCGAGGTAGAAGCCTTGTAAAAACATTGTGGGAAAAGGAGAAAATGCTGGTAACCAGCATTTTCTCCTTTTCCAACAAAGTTTTCTACCCTTTCAAAGCAAAATTGCACTATTTGAGCCACTTTGAAATTGTTGTCTGCAAATGGTTTTAATTTGGAGAGGTAAAAAATTTTGCTGTGTGGTAATGGGTTAAGTGATTGTTAAGAGGAACTACATGTATTAAACAAGTTAGAGGAAATATTTATTCAATTCTTCAAATACCGTCATTCTAATCTATGAAATTAGGTTATCATGATTTTGGGGTTTTTACAGGTTGGGAGCAACTGTAAGTGAGGGAGGGCACTTTCATTTGGAGAAGTATGGTATTTGTGCCACATTTCAATTTTTTGTCTGAAAACGCTTTTAGTATGGATGACTGTAAAAGTTTGTCTCCTGATAAACAATTAACCCTTTATCATACAATCACAAGTTTTAATGACCTGAGAAAGATGCCTTTTGAAAACATTGTGGAAAAAGAAGAAAATACTGGTAACCAGCATTTTCTCCTTTGTCCATATTTTTTGGCCATAAAAATAACTTGTCATTTGCTTCAAAAACAGCTGAGCCAGTAAATGGGCAAGCTGACATGCCAATTCAGCTAGTGAGACTTACGTCTTTCAGACAGAAGTTTCTCTGTGACAAGCCTCGATTCGTCTTGGAGTTTCTTCAACTCAGCCTAGCGGAGAAAAAATACGGGAGAATGAAATTAACTTGTTACCACACAATCCTCAACATCAATGCCCATGACTGAAAAGATCCTTCAAAACATTGTAGGAAAAGGAGAAAATGCGGATGTTTTTTAACCCTTTTAAAGAAAATTTTCCTCCTTATTTGGACTACATTTTATTTGTCGTCCTATATCTCATAATTTTGAAAAGTCTAAAATCTCTGTTGCGTGGTAAACAGTTAACCAAAGAATCCCGACGTTTAACGATCCTGAGAAAGAAAGCCTTTGAAAACATAGTGGAACAAGAGCGGCAAATTGTTGCAAGATACGCCCGTCTTACCCCAAGTTGTAAAGATGGGGCATGCACCGGACAAAATTCAAGTATGAAAAACGACAAAGGGCACAAAGTAAAAAATCAAGCAAGCAAGAGTTATGATTACTGTGCACTGCATTCCCCCTTGATGAGATCTATCCACCCATGGAATTTCATAGCCGTAGCTAGTATAGTTTTGGAGATATGCTGCGGACAAAATTCAAGTATGAAAAACGACAAAGGGCACTAACTCAAAAATTAAGCAAGCAAGAGTTATGATTCCTAAGCACTGCACTCCCCCTCTATGAGATCTATCCACCCATGGAATTTCATGGCCCTAGCTAGTATAGGTTTGGAGATATTCACCGGACAAAGTTCAAGTATGAAAAACAACAAAGGGCAATAACTCAAAAATTAAGCAAGCAAGAGTTATGATTCCTGTGCACTGCACTCCCCCTCGATGAGATCTATCCACCCATGAAATTTCATAACCGTAGCTAGTATACTTTTGGAGATATGCTTCGGACAAAATTCAAGTATAAAAACGACAAAGGGCAATAACTCAAAAATTAAGAGCCCTAGCTAGTATAGTTTTGAAGATATGCTGCGGATAAAATTCAAGTATGAAAAAAAACAAAGGGCAATAACTCAAAAATTAAGTGAGCAAGAGTTATGATTCCTGTGCACTGCACTCCCCCTCGATGAGATCTATCCACCCATGAAATTTCATAGCCCTAGGTAGTATAATTTTGGAGATATGCTGCGGACAAAATTCAAGTATGAAAAACGACAAAGGGCAATAACTCAAAAATTAAGCGAGCAAGAGTTATGATTCCTGTGCACTGCACTCCCCCTCGGTGAGATCTATCGACCCATGAAATTTCATAACCCTAGGTAGTGTAGTTTTGGAGATATTCACCGGACAAAATTCAAGTTTTAAAAAACGACAAAGGGCAATAACTCAAAAATTAAGCGAGCAAGAGTTATGATTCCTATGCACTGCACTCCCCCTCAATGAGATCTATCCACCCATGAAATTTCATAGCCCTAGGTAGTATAGTTTTAGAGATATTCACCGGACAAAATTCAAATATGAAAAACAACAAAGGGCAATAACTCAAAAATTAAGCAAGCATGAGTTATGATTCCTGTGCATTGCACTCCCCCTCTATGAGATGTATCCACCCATGAAATTTCATAGCCCTAGCTAGTATAGTTTTGGAGATATTCACCGGACAAAATTCAAGTATGAAAAACGACAAAGGGCAATAACTCAAAAATTAAGCGAGCAAGAGTTATGATTCCTGTGCACTGCACTCCCCCTCAATGAGATGTATCCACCCATGAAATTTCATAACCCTAGGTAGAATAGTTTTGGAGATATGCTCCGGACAAAATTCAAATATGAAAAACAACAAAGGGCAATAACTCAAAAATTAAGCGAGCAAGAGTTATGATTCCTGTGCACTGCACTCCCCCTCGATGAGATGTATCCACCCATGAAATTTCATAACCCTAGGTAGTATAGTTTTGGAGATATGCTCCGGACAAAGAAGTGGACGCCGCCCGCCCGCCCGGACGCCTGCCCGCCACGGGTGATCCCATAATACGTCCCGTTTTCAACGGGTGTATAAAAAGGAGAAAATGCTGGTAACCAGCATTTTCGCCTTTTCTCACAATGTTATTTTATCCTTTCCACTTCAAAATTCAAGTTTACATTTATTTTGTTGTCTGCAAATGCTTTGAATTTGGACTATTCTAAAATTTTGTCGTTTGGTGAACAGTAAAACCAAAAGTAAACCCCTTTTTGTGTTTGTCCTTTGTCTGTTGTGTTTCACCAAAGTGGATAGTGTAAATCAAAGATCACACTGCATGTTTTGTGCAGCCTGATGTCTGATCTTGATCTTAATTGACAAAATTAATTAATTTCCTAAAGATTCTTTTTATATTGCAAAGGTACACATTTTGTGAATTTATAAGTAAAATTATTTTGATAGTAGATTCCTAATGAAAACCAGATCCTGAACTTATCTTCAATGAAAGCATAGATTTAAAGAAAAAAATCCCATTATTTAACCTTTTACCAGACGACAAAATCTTAGCCTTGTCCAAATTGAAAGCATTTGCAGAGGACAATACAAATATGGCTCAAATGGTGCAATTTTTCTTTCATTGGGTAGAAAATACTGTTGGGAAAAGAAATAAGTCCTGGTTACCAGCATTTTCTTCTTTTCCTACAGTGTTTTCAAAAGGCTTCTTTCCCGAAGTCGTCAAAAGTCTGCATTGTGTGGTAGAGAGTTAAACAACTTTGACTTTGTTGTATAAAAATACCTCTCTAAAAGGACGAATATAGTTCTCTCATCTAATAAAGAAGAATCAAGTAAATACCTTCGTAGCTTCCAATTCAGCCTCTGTGTCTTTAAGTTTTAATTCTGTTTCAGAGTCCACAACTTTCACAATGACTGGTTCTAAAATGCAACAAAGATACAAAATGCTGAAGAAATATCCTCCCAAGATACAATGCTTTGCTTCACTCTCCCAAGATGCAATGCTTTGTTTCACTTTCCCAAGATGCAATGCTTTGTTTTACTCTCCCATGATGCAATGCTTTGTTTTATTCTCCCAAGATGCAATGCTTTATTTCACTCTCCCAAGATGCAATGCTTTGTTTCACTCTCCAAAGATGCAATGCTGTTTCATGTTCTTTATGACTTACCAAGTCACACTGATAATCCCACTATAAATCCTCAATCCTTTACCACACAATCATGATTTTTTGAGACCCCAAGGAATAATAGTGGTAATCGGTATTTTCTTCTTTTCCTGCAATGTTTTCTACCAAATCATAGACAGCATTTAATTTGTTGTCTTGAAAAATGCTTTGGCGGACCTGCGCCAAAATTTAATGATACTGGTCAATTTTCTGCATGTTGAAGGCACGGTCTAATTCATAATTTAGTCAGCTGTTGAAAAAACGGAATATGCTAAAACATGCAGCTTAAAGGTGGCCCTTCAGATTCTGAGTAGAAAATTTTACAAAAATGCAAAAAATCATCCTTATATTACCAAAGCCTTTTAATTTTCATTCATAAACGCCAGTACTCGAAAACCGTCCGGCAACACGAGAAATTAGAGATTTACTACGGCCCAGGTTGACACCAACGGGAGACACGTTCTATTTTTAGATGATCAATTGGCTCATTTACTTACAGGAATACACAGAAAAAGCTTCAAACATAGCGTCCGAAGAAGACATTATGGAAAATAATTATTACATGTTTGTTATGATAGGGAATTTAAGCGTTATGAGACACGTGTCAGTCACTTGACATTCCCACAATGCTTTATTGATTTTTGGCGCGAAATCTAAAAATACCTTAAGAGGCTATGTAGCCTTTTAAGGGAATACCATCCAAAAAAGTTTTTTTTTGTAATTTTATGAATCTTAATTGTTGATGATTTGTATTATTTTTTCATATGAATTTCCGTGATATATATTTTTTTTAATTTGGTGAGCGGTAAAAATTCTAAATACCCACCTTTAACTGAAAGTCTTGATGGCTTGCTTGGCACCATGTGTTACAGAAATGCTTTAACCCTTTACCATACAATGACGACTTTTGACGACCTTGAGAAAGAAGCCTTCTGAAAACATCATGGGAAAAGGAGAAAATGCTGGTAACCAGCATTTTCTCCTTTTTCCACAATGTTTTCAACCCTATCAATAAACAATTGCATCATTTGAGCCACACTGAAATTGTCACATGCCAATGCTTTCAATTTGGATACAGATAAAACTTCGTCGTTTGGTAAAGTGTTAAGATCCCTTTTACCAGAGCATGGCTCAAGTATGAATGCCAATCCTGACTGAAGTCCCTGAAGAAGAATCCTTTTGAAAACAGTGTGGAAAAAGGAGAAAATGCTGATTACCAGCATTTTCTCCTTTTACCAGAATGTTTTCTACCCTTTCCAAATCAAAACAAAATTGCACCATTTAAGCCACTTTGAAATTGTCCTCTGCAAATGCTTTCAATTTGGATAGGTCTAAAATTTTGCTGTGTAGTAATGGGTTAAATTTGCAGCTGGGTTTAAGATCAGTTCATTGACTGGTTTCAAAGTCAAAGCAATTTTGCAGACGACAAATTAACCCTTTCCCGAACAAGCCCTTGTTTTTACATGTTTGTAGTACAAGTCTTTTGAAAACACTAAGGGAAAAGGAGAAATTGCTCGTTATGAGTTTTCCCACAGTGTTTTCTACTTGTTTGGAGAACTTTTTGCCTTTTTTATCAAATTTGAAATTGTCGTCTGCAATCTCTTTGAGTTTGGAAGAGTCGAAAATTTGTCGTTTGGGAAAGGGTTAAATGTGACTCAAGTTGTTTGTGAAAAGTCAGAAAAGATTGTGAAACAAGAAGAAAATGCTGGTTACAAGCATTTTCAGCTTTTTCCCATGATGTTTTTAACTCTTTACCAAACGACAAAACTTTAGACTTATTCAAATTGAAAGCATTTGTAGATGACAACATAAATGTCACTGAAAAATTGAAATTAGTTTTGGGAAGGACAGAAAACAATTTGAGAAAAGGAGAAAATGCTGGTTACCAGCATTTTCTCCTTTTCCCAAATTGTTTTCAAAAGGCTGTTTTCTAAAGGGTCGTTAAAAGTCGGGATTGTGTGGTAAGGAGTTAAACAAAATGGCAGCACATCTCAACTGTAGATGATTCTACATTTTTTTCCCTCCCAATCAAAATTGACTTTCTTGATGCCGTAAGTCATTATATTGACCATTTACTTGACGATCTCAAATTTTGAACAGCCCACTGGAATAAATGCTTTTGAAGTTACTGTGGATAAAGGAAAAAGTGACTGTTACAAGCATTTTCTCGCTTCCTCCCGATTTTATTTCTTTCCTGTCAAAAGTTGACCCATCATTTCAGATATGCGCTATTTATCTTCTGTAAGAGCTTTCAAATTAGACAAGTCTAAAATTTTGATATCGAGAAAACTATTTGGTTTTCTCAGCCAAATTAAGATCTACATTCGCTTGATATTCTTCAGAAAATTCTTAGTCCTATGCTGAAAATTTTTGAATTTCAATGGTCAGTGATCAGAAGTTGCATTACTTTGAAATCTTGAAAGTTCTTGAGATTTAAACAAAGAATATTGTACAGATTGGTTGATGAATACAGATCCAGGGTTTGTACATTGGCAACTTAAGTGACACTACTGACTGAGGTACTAGGTTCAGCCCAAATATTGCAAAATCATAAAACAGTCTATATGATCTAAGCAGCCACTTACCTGGCTCCGGGGGCGGAGATGGGGTTGGTGGTGGGGTTGGGGTTTTTAACTTTTCTCTCAGCCTTTCTTCAAGGAACTTAATATTGGAATTTTTCTCTGCAATAACCTGGTTCAATTCTTTAACTCTAGCTTGAAGTTTCTCCTATTTCAAAATAGATAACAATACAGTTCTTGAATTCAGTCTTCTATTAATCCTTTACCTGATATGCCAATTTTAGGCTCTTCCATGTCAGCAGCAAATAAAGATATGATGTCAAAAATATGGACAAATGAAGATACAAATATCTGATTGAGTGGAAAACATTGTGGGAAAAGGAGAAATTGCTCGTTACGAGCAATTTCTCCTTTTCCCACAATGTTTTCAAAAGCTGTCTGTTGTTGATGCGTCAAAATGAGTATCTATGGAGTAAAGGGTTAAAGTGTCATAGTCTTGACTGTCCGTATTATAATTATGATGATATGAAAATAATGTGATGAAAAAAGAACAAGACAAGAACATGAGCTAGAAAGCATTTGATCGAGAAAATCGAGAGAGATTAGTATAAGTTGTCAGAACTTGTTACTCAATCGATGTAAAATAAATATGTTTAAACTTAAGCATTTGATCTCAATAACTCTTTATCAAACAATACAATTTTAGACTGATCCAAATTGAAAGCATTTGCAGACAACAACATAAATGTGACTGAAAAAAATAAACTTGGGTTGGGAAGGAAAGAAAACATTGTGGGAAAGGAAAAAATGCTGGTTAACTCTTTACCAAACGACAAAATTTTAGACTGGTCCAAATTGAAAGCATTTGCAGACGACAAAATCAACATGACTCAGAAATTAGAATTTGTTTTGGGAAGGGTAGAAAACATTGTAGGAAAAGGAGAAAATGCTGGTTACCAGCATTTTCTCCTTTTCCTACAATGTTTTCAAAAGGATTTTTTCTAAAGGTCGTTAAAAGTCGGGATTGTGTGGTAAAGGGTTAACAGCATTTTCTCCCTTTCCCACAATGTTTTCAAAAGGCTTCTTTAACAGCAACGTTTAAAGTTGGGAAGGGAAGAAAACATTGTAGGGATGGAGAAAATGCTGGTTAACAGCATTTTCTCCTTTTCCCACAATGTTCTCAAAAGGCTTCTTTAACAGGGTTGTTAAAAGTTGAGATTGTGTGGAAATGGGTTAAACACCCCTGAAGAAGACGACTTTTGAAAACGTTGTGGGAAAAGGAGAAAATGCTGGTAACCAGCATTTTCTTCTTTTCCCACGTTTTCAAAAGGCTTCTTTTCTACAAGCGTCAAAAGTTGGCATTGCGTGGTAAAGGGCTCAACAAAAGCACTGCAGACTGGTGCCAACACTCTGCTGCAAGTGTTTGACTTTTAGTGCAAATTCTTAAGAGCAGCTACTTCTTAAAATAGATTCTCCAGTTGAAAAGGGGGCATAACTGTTTCATAAAATATTTTGGTTACCTACCCTTAACTCTTTACCACACAATCCCAACTTTTAACAACCCTGAGATAGAAACCTATCAAAAATATTGTGGGAAATGGAGAAAATGCTGGTAACCAGCTTTTTATCCTTTCCCCACTATATTCTCTCCCCTATCATAGTCAGAAATAATCATATTAACAAGATTTAATCCATTGTCTGCAGATGCTTTGAATTTGGTCCAGTCCAAAAATTTGTCGTTTGGTAAAGAGTTAACAGTGTCATAGCTGCCATGTACGCACATACACAATTCACCTTCGGGCCCCAAACCCCACTTCCAATGTGCGTACTGTTATTTAGGCTTCTGCCCTGCCACTAGTTCCCTTTTCACATGGGTTACCCTTTTGATTGCTATAGACCACATAAGAATTTCTGCACTGATAATACAGGTATTATCAAAGATCTCAGTATTTGCATGACAACAACACAGCTGACAAAGGGCTATGCCGATACCACAATGTTTTCTTTGAAACAGCCATTGTATTAACCCCTGTCCTGCCGAATAACTCAAATGATACCTTCAAGTTAATAGTAAAATCCCAAAGGTTGCTATTTCAAGGTAATTTTGAAGATTATAAAATGATCTCCTCATTGGACAGTGTAGATCAAAGATCAGACTGCACGTCCTGTGCAGTCTGATCTTGATCTACACTGGTCACATAAGGTCAGCTTTGCAGCTGAAGGATTAAATGTACATGTCCCACCATTGAAAGTTTTGTGTCGCTGAGCTCATTTAGCAATTTTTCCATCTTCCTTTTCTGTTCCTCGATCTCTCTGTTCATTCTATCACCTTGCATCTTTGATGTATGCAGTTTCTATGGGAGAAAAAAGAAAAATACAATATATTAAAACTGATCAAAATAATATTGAAGTGACTTGGTTTTCATTGATTTCAGTTAGAAAATTAACAACCAATTTACGTTCAAGAATGCTTTCTGATCATTTAACCCCCTTACAACACAGCAGAATTTTAGACCTATCAAAAATCAAAAGCATTTGCAGACCATAATTTCATGGTGGCGCAAGTGACCCAATTTTTTTTTTTGACAGAGTAGACTGGTTACCTATGCTATCAAAAGCTGTCATATACACATAAGAAACAGCTTCATCCTTGCTGTTATTTAAGGTCAATTAGAGATACCATAGAAATGCCTTATGGGGTAAAGGGTTAAGAAAAACTTGTTACAATGTTTTCTATGCTATCAAAAGCTGTCATATACACATAAGAAACAGCTTCATCCTTGCTGTTATTTAAGGTCAATTAGAGATACCATAGAAATGCCTTATGGGGTAAAGGGTTAAGAAAAATTGTATTGCTACCTGTTTGTATTGCTACCTGTATGTTCCTATTTATTTTTATATGCCTAAAGGGTTATGTTCCTATATGGATAAGTCTAAAGTTTGTTGTTTGGTAAAGAGATAACCATTTTGCAACAAACAAACAAACAAACAAGCAAAAACAAACCCCATGAAGGTCCGCACACTGTTTCTTCTTCTCATCCAAATCTTTATATCTTTTTTCAGCTGCTTCCATCATATACTCAAACTGACGCTGACTCAACTTCAAAGCTGAAAATAACTAGATCTATCAGTTAACCCATTACCACACAATCCCTACTTTTGATGCCCCTGAGACAGAAGCCTTTAGAAAACATTGTGGGAAAAGGAGAAAATGCTGGTAACCAGCATTTTCTCATTTTTCCACTGTGTTTTCTACCCTTCACAAAACAAATTTCAAATTTTCAGTCACTTTTATTTTGTTGTCTGCAAGTGCTTTCAATTTGGAGCAGTCTAAATTATTATTGTTTGGTGATGGGTTAACATATTTATACGCCCCACCAGCTCCTTGTCATAAAAACGGGTCTTTGTAACAGAATGATGTATAGTTTAGTACAAAAGTAAGAGTTGAAAAGAAGTTCAAGGGGAGATAATTCCACAACAAATTGCAGAAGGGTCATGAAAATTGCACATGCACAACTTCATTATATATATATAAGAATACTGTATGTAAATTTGAGTTCAGTACCTTAAAAAGTGTTGGAGTATTGTTCCGGACAAATTTGTTTCTAAGGACAGATGGACAGACGGACTGCCATGGAGATTCCAGTATACCCCCTCCACTTCGTTGTGTGTGGGAGGGTGGGGGGAGGGGAAGATAAAAACATATTCTGTTCAACAGACCAAAAGAACAGAAAGAAAAGCCTTTCATTTCATTCTTTCTTTACCAAGCGACAAATTTTTGGGCTTGACCAAAGTCAGAGTATCTGCAGATGAATTAAACCGTTAGCACAAAGCAAAATTTTAGACCTATCCAAATTGAAAGCAATTGCAGACAACAATTTCATAGGGGCTTAACTCATTACCACACGAGAAAATTTTGGACTGGTCCAAATTGAAAGCATTTGCAGACGACAAAATAAAGGTGACTGAAAAATAGAATTTTTTTCTGGGAAGGGTAGAAAACACTGTTGGAAAAGGAGAAAATGCTGGTTACCAGCATTTTCTCCTTTTCCAACAGTGTTTTCAAAAGGCTTCTTTCTCAGGGGCGTCAAAAGTAGGGATTGTGTGGTAATGGGTTAAATGCCATAATTTTTCTTTGATAGGGTAGAAAACTTTGTAGGAAAAGGAGAAAATGCTGGTTACCAGCATCTTCTCCTTTTCGCACAAAGTTTTCAAAAGGCCTCTTCCTTAGGGTAGTTAAAAGGTGTCATTGTGTGGTATGGGGATAAATCTTGTTAGTATGATGATTTCTGACTTTGACAGGGTAGATACCAGAGTGCTAGTTACCAGCATTTTCTCCTTTTCCCACACTGTTTTAAATAGGCTTCTTTCTCCAGGTTTGTTAAGGTAAGACCTGTGTAATGCACTTCCGGTGAAAATTCTAATTTATTGATAAATAAGGATAAATAAGGATTTATGCAGAAATAATATTATTGCACATATCTAACAGATCAGAAATTACATTTATGTCTATCTTGAAAATATTTTTTGATAGTTTTGTTAGTTTTCTGAAAAGGGAGGTAATTATTATCTCTTTTTGAATTGAGAATATAGTGGTTTTAGGTTTATAAATGATAATTCAAAGAAGGAAAAAATGAAAAGGTGAAAGTAGTTCAATAATACTCATTTTTAAATATAGCTAATTTTGTAGGATGATATTTTAGTGGAAATAGCTATTTTCCTTACACAGGTCTTACCTTAAAAGACAGGATTGTGTGGTATACAGTAAATCAGCCTGAAGAAAAGTTTTCAGGGAAAGAAGCAAACTGCTGATAACAAACATTTTCTCATGAATCCAAAAATGTTTCTGCCCTTTCTAAAGGCAAAGTCTCCAAGCTTGAGTCACATTTACTTTGTCATCAAAAACGGCTGTGCTTCTTTTTTAACTCTTTACCAAATAATCCCTGGTTTTGATGACTCAGTGAAAGAAGCCATCTGAATACATTGTGGTAACCAGCATTTTCTCCTTTTCCCACAATGTTTTCTACCCTTCCCAAAACAAATTTAAATTTTTGAGTCACTTTAATTTTGTCGTCTACTAATCGATATTCTTCCCAATCTACTGGCTGATTCCTCGTAAAAACCAAAATCTCTCTTATATTGATCTAGATCTACATGCAGTGAGGAAATGTTACGGTAAAATGGTCTTTAACCCTTTACTCCATAGATACTCATTTCAGCGCATTGCCTTTAGGAGCCTTTGGAAAACATTGTGGCAAAAGGTGAAATTGCTCCTGACGAGCAATTTCACCTTTTGTCACAATGTTTTCTATGCTATCAAAAGGTGTCATATACACATAAGAAACGGCTTCATCCTTGCTGTTACGTAGGGTCAATTAGAGATACCATAGAAATGCCTTATGGGGTAAAGGGTTAATAGTATGGGAACCAATAATCATTCCAAATTATTTTTCTGGACATAAATCAACAAAATTGTTAAGGAACTGTCTCAGCCCTGGACAGTTTGCCCTATTTCAAATGTATAAACCTAAGAAAGAAAAATGCTCATTATTTCTGACAACACTCAAAATTTGTTTTAGCAAAGCCAGAGTTCGAAATCAAAACCCTATGATTTCAAGATCTAGAATCTAGCTCGTCATTCGAAATAATAGATATTTAGTCCACAAATCATTCACTTTGCTCGCATTGAGGTTTTGCCTTTTTCATATTACGATGACTTGCTTGGTGTAATGCATCAGAGTTTTGTTGGAGCATTGCTAAAAAAATTATTGGATTTCAAGAAGTAAAAAATTTTGTCACTTAGTAAATACTAAACCGTTTACCACACAGTGATGACTTTTAATGACCTTGAGGGAGAAGCCTTTTGAAAACATTGTTGGAAAAGGAGAAAATGCTGGTAACTAGCATTTCCTCCTTTTCCCACAAAATTTTCTACCCTATCAAAGCAAAATTGCACTATTGAGCCACTTTGAAATTGTCATCTGCAGATGCTTTCAATTTGGGTAGGTCTAAAATTTTGCGATGTGGTAACTGGTTAAGTTGGACTTATACAAATTTTAACAAGAGCTTTGCAAAATGGTGCAGATATGCCAAAAGGGGCTTGTTGATGAAATGGCTTAAAATCTAGAATGCCTGCAGATAATTATTCAAATTTCAAAAGTCACATGTACAACTAAACATCTAGAGATTCATTGTGGTAAGTTTGAAATTATTCAAATGAAAACTGTAGGAGTTGCACACTGTACACGAAATTGCTAATGGACAGGACAGAAAGAGAGAGACAGACAGAGAGATAGAGAGACAGACAGAGAGGTAGTCAGAGAGACAGACAGAAAGACTGACAACTGGGGCCACAACATATTAAAACCCTTTCGAGCATTTAAAAATCAAGTTGTTAGATACAGAATGCTTACCGTTTTTAAACACAATGTTCTTTATCATTTTCTGTGAATCCTCAAATACAGAAATAATAGTTTTGGCTGCCATCTCCCATTTGATTGGATCCTGTAGAAGGGTCTTGTCTATAAACATAAATGAAAAATTTGTAACCGTCACACAAAAAGGGACCATCTGGGAATACCGTACATTATTAGATCAAAAATAGTGCAGGTCAATTTATGTTGATAGTTCAAAAATAATTTGGTGTCCATGGTCGTGAGGTAGAGCGTCGGCCGCATAACCTAAAGGTCCTGAGTTCGATACCCAGGAGTGGGTGTCAACTTTGGGAGTTTTCATTGGCCCACACATTCGGCGGCGAGTACTGGTGTAGTTCCCAGGAAGCAGAATCGAGAGAGATTAGTATAAGTTGTAAGAACTTGTTTCTCAATCGATGTAAAATAAATATGTTTAAACTAAAAAATAATTTGTAAACAAAGTAGAATGACAATTTTTCATACAGAAAATATCATAAAAGCGGAAAGTGTCAACCCTGGTCAGACTGCGCAATTTGTGCAGTCTGACCAGGGTTAATACTTTTCACAGTTTCCAGTAGATCCCTTTTTCCTTGATTGGTCACAATCAGATAATCAAACCAAATCAGATAATCAAAGAGAAGGCTTTTGAAAACATTGTGGGAAAAGGAGAAATGCTGGTAACCAGCATTTTCTCCTTTCCCCGCAATATTTTCTAACCTATCAAAGAAAACTCATTTCTTATGAGCCACACTGAAACTGTCATCAGCAAATGCTTTCAGTTCCCATAGGTCTAAAATTTTGTCGTGTGGTAAAGGGTTAACCAACTGTTCTTAAGAATGTGCTTTGTCTTCTTCTCCAGAATTCTCTACATTGTAAGTAACACAACTTCTGATTGGCTAAACCAGTTGTGTTACTTACAAATGTAGAAAACCTTGGAAATAAGACAAAGGTAGAAAACCTTGGGAGAATAAGACTAAGAATATTCTCAAGAATGGTTGGTGAATACGGGCCCCGATTTTCGTCTCAAAGGCTTGACTAAACAAGGGGACAGAATAGATCAACCACTGCACGTTCTGTGCTGTCTGATTTTTATTAATGATATCTACTAAAGTCCCTGTTTTCGCCTATGGCACCGCAAAGGTTAACCAAATAATTCCATGAAGAAGACAAAAATATTGTAAGAAAAGGATAAGATCACATCCATATAATCTTAACTCTTTACAAAACAACAAAATTTTAGGCTTGTCTAAAACGAAAGCAAGTGCAGACAACAAAATAAAAGAAACTGAAAATTAGAAATTTGTTTTGTAAAGGGTAGAAAACATTGTGGGAAAAGGAGAAAATGCTGGTTAGCAGTAATTTCTCCTTTTCCCACAATGTTTTTTTTAAAGGCTTCTTTCTCAGGGTCGTCAAAAGTAGGGATTGTGTGGTAATGGGTTAACTCTTTACAAAACTACATTACTTTAGACTTGTCCAATTTAGAAGCATTTGCAGATGACAAATTTGACTCAAAAACTGAAACTTGGTTTGGAAGGGAAGAAAACATTGTGGGAAAAGGTGAAATTGCTGGTTAATAGTATAGTAATAGGGGGGCAACATTTCTGTGAAACAGGAAAGAAAACAATGTGTAAGTATTTACCATCATAAACAATAATTCTCTCCTTCTTCATTCTTTTAGCCATCTGTGCTTTTCTCCTGTAAGATGAGATGAAACTAGAGCTGTCACTGAATGTGACTTAACTCATTACCAAATGACAAAATTTTAGGCTTGTCCAAATCGAAAGCATTTGCAGACAACAAAATAAAAGTGACTGAAAATTTGAAATTCGTTTTGTGAAGGGTAGAAAACATTGCATTTTCTCCTTTTCCCACAATTTTTTCACAAGGCTTCTTTCTCAGGGGTGTAAAAAGTATGGATTGTGTGGTAATGGGTTAATACCCCCAGCACTTTGACATAAAAAAGTGTCAAGTTCAAGGAGAGATAATTTCTCAACTGGGAAGAGTTGACACTTGAAAATTGCGTCTTGCAAATCTTCAATATTATATGAACAGTATATGTGCAAAGTTTAAATACAATTGAAGGAAAACTGTAGGAGGAGTTTGCAACACAAAATTACTAGTATTTTGTACACAGACAGACACACGGGCAGATACACAGATGGACAGACACACAGACAGGCTGATTCCAGTATACCCCTGAAAACATTTGTTTTGCAGGGGTATAATGATAGTTATTTAGACAGGATTCACTCCTCTCTCTGACCAGTAATCATCATTTCAACAACAGCAATGTGGGAAAGCAGCCAGTGGCTTGGGAAGAGTATGATGCAAAGTACTGATAAAAAGAAACACCTTGAAACCATAAATAGGTGCACTGGACGCCTTGATGAAACTGAAATCACTGACAACAGTGCTATGCATCACATATTCAATCAACATTTTGCTGTTCTTTCATTACAGTTATATTTTAACTAGTTTAACCTATTACCACACAATCCCTACTTTTGACGCCCCTGAAAGCCATTAGAAAACATTGTTGGAAAAGGAGAAAATGCTGGTAACCAGCATTTTCTCCTTTTCCCACAATGTTTTCTACCCTTCACAAAGCCATTAGAAAACATTGTGGGAAAAGGATAAAATGCTGGTAACAAGCATTTTCTGCCTTTCCCACAATTTTTTCAACCCTTCACAAAACAATTTTCAAATTTTCAGCCACTGGTATTTTGTCGTCTTCAGATGCTTTTGATTTGGATAAGCCTAAAATATTGTTGTTTGGTAATGAGTTTAACATATTTATTTTACATCGATTGAGAAACAAGTTCTTACAACTAATACAAATCTCTCTCGATTCTGCTTCCTGGGAACTACACCAGAACTCGTGCCGAATGTGTGGGCCAATGAAAAAAACCAAAGTTGACACCCACTCCCGGGTATCGAAGGATCTTCAGGTCATGAAGCCGAGGCTCTACCTCATGACCTCGGACACCATTTTATCACTTTTAACTCTTTACCACATAACAAATATTTTGATTCAACTAAATTGAAAGCATTTGCAGATGACAAATTAAACTTGACTCAAAAACTGGAATTTCTCTTTGGAAGGGTGGAAAGCATTGTGGGAAAAGGAGAAAATGCTGGTAACCAGCCTTTTCTCCTTTTCCCATAATGTTTTCAAGAGGATTTTTTCTTAGGGTCGTTAAAAGTTGGCATTATGTTGTTAAAGTGTTAAGCTCACACCGAAACAAACAATTATCCTCTATAACAATGTCATACTCACTCAACAATGATTCTACTAGTCTCACCCAGTAATTGTTGTCCTTTTTCTATGACTAGTTCCGCATTCTTTGTGAAGGCTTCCAAAGATTGACTGTAATGTAAGTAACCACTTCTAACAAGAGTTTCATAAAGCGGCACATATACGCCCATAGGGACTTGTCAGTAAAATGACTTAACTCTTTACCAAATGACAAAACTTTAGACTGGTCCAAATTGAAAGCATTTGCAGACGACAAATTGAATGTAACCCAAATGATGATTTCTGTCTTTGGTAGGATAGAAAACATTGTGGGAAAGGGAGAAAATGCTGGTTACCAGAAAATAACCAGCATTTTCTCCTTTTCCCACAATGTTTTTAAAAGGCTACTTACTTTTGGGTTGTTAAAAGTCGGGATTATTCAAATGAAAACTGAAAGTTGTGCGCACATGAAATTACAAAAGGACGACAGACAGACAAACGGATGTCCTGGGCAAGAACATAATACCACCCTTTAGGCATAAAAAAATAAATACTTTCAATTTGGACCAGTCTAAAATTTTCTCGTTTGATAAAGAGACAACAAAAAATTTTGACCTATTTCAGCCTTCTCATCCCCTTTTAACTCTTTACCAAATGACAAAATTTTAGACTGGTCCAAATTGAAAGCATTTGCAGAAGACAAAAGTGATTGAAAAATTGAAATATGTTTTGGGAAGGGAAAAAATCAATGTGGGAAAAGGAGAAAATGCTGGTTACCAGCATTTTCTCCTTTTCCCTCATTGTTTTTATAAGGCATCTTTTTCAGGGTCGTTAAAAAGTCGAGATTGTGTGGTAAAAAGTTAGGAGTCTTATGAACATGAAAGTTCGCAACAAAAGTAATGCAAAACTCAAGTACAAACCACATCTGGCGGGATTCGAATCTGTGCAAACAAATATCCTTGTTTTTTTTTAAGCTTTTACCCTTTACCAAACAATCCCTGGTTTTTACGGGTCTGGAATAGTAGCCTTTTGAAAACATTGTGGGAAAAGGAGAAAATGCTGGTAACCAACATTTTCTCCTTTTCCCACAATGTTTTCTACCCTATCATAGACAGAAATCATCTTTTACGCAAGAGTTGAATTGTCGTCTGGAAATGCTTTCAATTTTGTCCAGTCCAAAAATTTGTCGTTTGGGAAAGGGTTTAACCCTTTACTCCATAGATACTCATTTCTACGCATTGCTTGTAGGAGCCATTAGAAAACATTATGGCAAAAGGTGAAATTGCTTGTGACGAGCAATTTCACCTTTTGTCACAATGTTTTCTATGCTATTAAAAGGTGTCATATACACATAAGAAACAGTTTCATCCTTGCTGTTTTTTTGGGTCAGTTAGAGATACCATAGAAATTTCACATGGGGTAAAGGCTTAAAGACTAATGCTTCTACCACTGAGCTACAGAGAATTCTCACTAACACAGTTGTTAGGCATTGTATTTAACCCTTTACCACACAATCCTGACTTTTGATGATCCTGAGAAAGAAGCCTTTTGAAAATATTGTGAGAAAAGGAGAAAACACTAGCAACCAGTATTTTCTCCTTTTCCCACAATTTTTTCATACCCTTCCTAGGGCAAATTTCAATTTTTCAGTCATATTTATTTTTTTCATCTGCAAATGCTCTTAACCCTTTCCCAAACAATCCCTTTTACGGGTCTGGAATAGTAGCCTTTTGAAAACATTGTGGGAAAAGGAGAAAATGCTGGTAACCAGCATTTTCTCCTTTTCCCACAATGTTTTCTACCCTATCATACACAGAAATCATCTTTTCCGCAAGAGTTGAATTGTCTAGTCCAAAAGTCTGTCGTTTGGGAAAGGGTTGAAAGACCAATACTACAACTGAGCTACAGAGAATTCTCCCTAACACAGTTGTTAGGCATATTGTATTTAACCCTTTATCACACAATCCTGACTTTTGATGATCCTGAGAAAGAAGCACTTGGAAAACATTGTGAGAAAAAGGAAAAAATGCTGGTACCCAGTATTATCTCCATTTCCCACAATGATTTCATATCCTTCCTAGGAGAAATTTCAATATTTCGGTCACATTTATTTTTTTCGTCTGCAAATGCTTTTGATTTTCGAACATTTTCTTGTGTAGTAAAGAGTTAAATTGGGATATAGCCATGCATGAAGGAGCAGGGTTTTCCATGACGCACAAATCCTGCGTCATAGACGCGATTTCAATTCAAATGACCCCCAAAATAAGTGACAGTGTGTCATCAGTGACGCAACTTTCCAAAATCTAAATAATGTACAAAGTTGAATAAAGCGTTATAATTCGAGGTCTGTTCTTGCTTCAATGTCAGAGGAACACCATTCTTTTTTTAACTAAGGGTTTATTTTTGACAAAAGTGGTTTTCAGGTAATTTATTTATAGAATAAGACTGGTTTGCGCATTATTGCCGTAAAGTATATTAGACAGTGTCGTAAATATGGGCCCAGTCGAAGTCGTGGTTGGGTTCTCTGTATTTCATATCATATTTTACACGACTTCCGATATATAAAACTACACATTACCAGTCTGTGCTGTAAGCGGAAAAATAATGTCATGAAGGAGAAAAACGGTAGCATTCTTCTTTGTCTGTTTCCTACTACTACTGATCAAGCCACGTCAAGCAGCGGTTCAGACGAAAATATTTGGTCTGTCAAAAAGTGACATCGACCTTTCCATCAGAAATTATCAACCGACTTTTCAATCTTGAAAATTGGCATTTAAAGGTAAAATGCCTCGAAAATTGTGCTTGAAATTGATGACGAGGAAATCCATTTTTTTGACCCCCTAAATTAACTAAATGACCCTCAACTAATGAAGAAGGGGATCACAACGACCCCCAATTTTCAAAGCCGAGGGAAAACCCTGAAGGAGTGATCTCCCATAACAAGAGCAAGAACCTGTTGTTTATGACAGGCTTTACCTGATAGTGACATGTAAATCTTGAGCGTTCCATATCATTTCTTGCATTTCTTCTGGCGTTACTACATCACTGCACTGTAAAATAAATTTGTTTACTCAGTATTAAATGTCCATTTCAATTTCAGCTAGGACACCCATCTATTGTCTTGGAGTCTTTTTTTTTTCTTTGCTTCTACTCCTTTTTCTCTTTTTTCGAAAGTCATTCTTCTCGGTGTCACCAAAACACAGGATAGTTTGGTATATGCTTAAGCTTCATGAAATTCTATTCCATTTTGGGAAAAGGCCCCTGGCCAAATTGGGAAAAGAATCATCGACAAAATGTCCAAATTGGGAAAATAATATTGACTAAACATCAAAAGATTGTTAACATAATTATTTAACCTTACAATAAACTACTGAATCAATACTGTTTTTTCCCCAAACTTCTTTCATTTCAATTCTCTTACACAGATAATCTTTTTTTCAGGTGAATGAACTGAGAATTATTGCCTGATCCATTTTCTATATTGTGTGTATGCAAGGCAGTTGTTTAAAGTCATTATCAAGGCTAAGTAAGACAGATTGAAGAGCCTCTGATCGTTTGAGGTCTTTTTGACAATGTTTTGTCATGTGTTTTCGTGGTTTTTTCCCATGACGGTTAATCTTTGAGAACAATTTTTTGTATGTTTTGACACATATAGAAAGATTGATAAATTGTCATTTTCTGAGGCAGATAAAATATAGTTTTGAAAAAAAAAAACCTATTAAAAATTAAATGTGATGAGGAAACTTGACACATTTCAGCCGACGACCAGCTCTGCTCATAAATATACATACAATTCTTTGCTTAGGCAAAGATGAAGCACAACCACCCTAAATTTGAAAGAGAAAAAAAAAAACTTGCGGTCTAGATTAGGTTGGGGTATTTTTCATAACTGATTTAGGACTGTCAGTTTAGGACCTGGTTTCTTTGTTTTTGCCTTACGAAACTCCGCTTCGCTGCACATTACGCGAGGCAGATGCCTGGAAGTTAACATGCTATTTTTACAACATAAAGAACGGTTTACAGCCAGATAATGGAGTCAATGCGTCATTGGATATATTGAAAATATACAGACGCAGTCTATAGTTCATTTGCCCCCAAATAGTTTCATACCTACAGTACAACGATGGTCGACTTCCTGCTTGAACTCTGGTCAGTGCCCGCAAATTTGTGAAATTTGTGTGTCAGAGGAAGTCCTTGCTGATACATGAGACTATTTTCTTTTTCTAGCGCCTAATTGGGAATTTTGTTTCATGGAATTGGGAAAAAAATAGACTTTCTGCGATTGGGAATGAGGCCGAAATTCGGCCCCGCAGAAAAGGAAGAAAATTCCTTGTATTCGAAGACTGTATGTAGAGCCCTGACAAGAATTTGTATACAAGTATACTGACATCTTAACCCATTACCACACAATCCCAACTTTTAACGACCCTGAGTAAGAGGCCTTTTGAAAACATTGTGGGAAAAGGAGAAAATGCTGATAACCAACATTTTCTCCTTTTCCCACAATGTCTTCTACCCTTCACACAACAAATTTCCAGTCACTTTTATTTTGTAGTCTGCAAATGCTTTCGATTTGGACCAGTCTACAAATTTGTTTGGTAATGAGCTAACAACATGTCATATCACAACGGTCAGTGCAGCTATTCACTTGTTGGTGTTTTCACACCGCCACTGGTACAACTTCCTTTCCAAGCCAATGAATGCTTTTCTTACATGCATCAGAGTCGAAGGGCAAAAAAATCACTAGAAATAAGGCTTGCCTCAACCAGGTATCAGGCAATTACTAGTATTTTGTACACAGATGGGCACACGGACAACTAGAGCTGTCACTGAATGTGACTTAACCCATTACCACTCAATCCCTACTTTTGACGCCCCTGAGAAAGACGCCTTTTGAAAACACTGTGGGAAAAGGAGAAAATGCTGGTAACCAGCATTTTCTCCTTTTCCCACAGTGTTTTCTACCCTTCCCAGAACAAATTTCTTTTTTTTCAGTCACCTTTATTTTGTCGTCTGCAAATGCTTTCAATTTGGACCAGTCCAAAATTTTCTCGTGTGGTAATGAGTTAATACCCCTGCCAAGGCTTTGACAGATACAGGCAATTTAACAAACAGTTTTTTAAGTTCAAGGAGATATAACCCTGGAATCACAAAAACATTCATTTGGCGGGGTTATAAAAAGTGTCAAATTAAAGGGGAGACACTTGAATATTGCAATGCTTCAATATAGGATCAATATTTGTGCAAAGTTTCAATACAATTGAAGGAAAACTGTAGGAGGAATTTGCAATGCATAGTTACAAGGATTTTATAGACAAATGGATGACAAGGAAAAGGCAAAAAAGTGTAAAGTTCAAGGGGATATAATTTCTCAACCCAGAGGTGTTGACACTTGAAAATTGCATCTTGGAAACCTTCAATGTATGATCAATGTATGTGCAAAGTTTGAATACAATTGAAGAAAAACTGTAGAAGGAGTTTGCGACACAAAATTACTACTAGTGTTATATAGACGGATGGATGTGAAGATAAAAAAATTGTCAAGTTCAAGAAGATATATCCTCAGTCCGGGGACTTGATACTTGAAAATTATGTCTTGCAAAACTTCAATATATGATCAATATATGTGCAAAGTTTCAATACAATTGAATAAAAACTGTAGGAGGAGGTTGCGACACAACATTGGTAGTATTTTGTACACAGGCGGACACACGGACGGACACGCGGACAGACAGGCTGATTCCAGTATACCCCCGAAAACATTCGTCTTGCAGGTGTATAAATATATGGACAGACAGGTTGATTCCAGTATACCCTCCGAAAGCATTGGTTTTGCGGGGTTATAACAATTAGATGTTGGTTTGGTAATACAAGGGTTGAAATCCAAAATGCTAATTTTTTCGAAATGAAATAAGAGGTTCTTACCCAGTCTATGTTTTCATGAAACCAATAGTATAATTCAGTGAGATACTGTTTCTTGAGTAAAGCTTTCTCTTCAAACTCTTCCACTTTGCCAATGATATAGTTCCTCTCTCTTATCTGTTCCAAAAGAAAAATAAAAAGTCTTCACACTTTACCAGCGTACACATACAACTACCTTTTTAAACCCTTTCCCAAACGACAAATTTTGGGCTCTTCCAAACTGAAAGAGTTTGCAGACGACAATTTTACAATTTGAGAAAATGGCAGAAAGTTCTCAAAAAGGGTAGAAAACACTGTGGGAAAAGGAGAAATTGCTCCTTACGAGCAATTTTTCCTTTTCCCCACAGTGTTTTTTAAAAAGACTTTTACTGCAGACACGTAAAAACCAGGGCTTGTTTGGGAAAGGGTTAATAAACATTCCTAGCTTTCTAAGTATGAAAGTAATACAACTTCTCACTGAGCCTTTAAAATAACTTCTGTGTTTTAAGGTTTCCAAACCCTAACTAGAAAATGCTGCTGACCCTGGACATTTTACCCTATGGTTGACAAAAAAAAATTTTCGTGTGCGATTTCGGCGCATGGTCCACATAAAAAAATTCTGATGAAAAAAAGAAGAAATCTCATCCTACCCTACCTGCAGCATCTCCTACCAAAACTCTAAACACTAATAATTTTTTGTTAGGCCTTGGCAAGACTAAATGGTTTACTTTATCAAAAGTTGAGTTACTATTAAATTTAGAAAATTCTCAAGAATGAGATCACCTACCATTGCCTCTTCCATGAAAAAAGGGGTATAACTGTGTCAAATAATATCTCATCATCTGTCAATAATATCACCTGCCTTCCTGATATAGGTATCCCTTTTACTAGTTAACAACTAACCAATGTCAAAAGTTTGAAGTGAACATCTTTAGAAATGAGGTATAAGAAAACATAAGATTTTGCACAACAACAAGGAGGAAGCAGATGTTGACAGGGCTATGACAACACCTTGACCTTTTCTTTCAGGCATGAGACTGAGACCCAAAACATTATGGCAAAAGGTGAAATTGCTCGTGACGAGCAATTTCACCTTTTGCCACAATGTTTTCTATGACCTAAAGGAAAAAATCTGAAAATGGATCGTCTTTTCCATTCTCTTCAAACCTGCTGTTCATGCTCCTCTAACCTGGACATCACCATTTTGAAGAAAGAATTCTCAATTTTTGGAGAAAGATCTCTCCTCAATGAAGATACTATCTATATGCAATAGCTGCCTTCCCCCCCCCCCCCCCCCCCCCCCCCAACCACAAATCATCATATCTGCAAAAATCACAAAAACACAAGACCACTATCAGCCATCCAAAACCCGACGAAAATTGGAAAAAGTCTTATGTCACGCCTGTGTGTTCTTCAAAAGAGCAGCAAAGCATAGAAAAAAGCACAACAAATCAAAATATTGCACAAACCTTTTCTCTCTCTGCCCGTGTGTCAAACATGGCAGCAACCATGCTTGGGGCTGCGGCATTAGTGTCTTCCTCGTCAATGTCTAGATCCATCCCAAAATCTTCCAGGGTCTTTATGAAAATAGATACATTGAAAACTCCATTATCTTCACACCCTTTACCCCATAAGGCTTTTCTATGGTATCTCTAATTGACCCTAAATAACAGCAAGGATGAAGCAGTTTCTTATGTGTATATGGCACCTTTTGATAGCATAAGAAAAAATTGTGAAAAGAAAAATCTTTTGCCACAATGTCAAGCCAGATAGTATTAAGTCGAAACAACGATCGGCTTTGAGAGAGGAATGAATCTTTCGATTTGGACTAGTCTAGAATTTTATTGTTTAAAAAAAATTAAAGCATCAAATGCCGGTGTTTTTTACAAGAAAAGGAAACTTTGAATATTGTCTGTGTGAAAGGCATTTACAGATAACAAACTAACCATATGGCTGCTAAGTGCGACTCAAGACCAGACTGCAGGGAACGTGCAACCTGAACTTGGATCTACATTGTCTGAAAAGATGTCTTTTGCTAAAAAATTGGTTATTTAGCAGGATAAGGGTTAATTCTGACTCAAATTACAACATTAATCTTGGAAGAAACTGTAAAATTAAGAAATAATCTTCTTTCTATCACGGTATATCATTCAATAAACCACAGTTGTGAGTTATGAGGGACAATAAATAATCAACGAGGGCGATAGCCCGAGTGGGTTATTCATTGCGCCTCATAACTCACAACCTGGTTTATTGAACGATATACCACGATAGAAAGAAGATTATTTCGATTCTTACTTGGCCAATTCTTAGTGAAAAGGAAACAAGTTCAAACTAAGAGTAAAAACGCGGATGAAGATTATGTTCCATTGAATAACTAACTCATTGAATGACGTCACTCTACATGGATTGTCGCAGATTTTACCACATTTTCCTTGCACTGTGTTTATAGAGCCAAAGTTGCGTGTAATGTTAAAATAGAGAATAATCAACTGGTTATTTTTGACAGGAAAAATATCTCACAAGGATGCTCTGTTAAGCGTTGAAAAAATGAGTGCGCAGAGCGAGTCTTTTTTTAAAGCCTTACGATGCATCCGAGTGAGATATTTTTCATATCAAAAATAACCAGTTGATTATTTTATTTATTATACCTTATTAACATTATCATTTTTAATTTTTTGTTTGAAAGTCCAAATCAATACTTTGGATAGAGAGAAGAAATCAGGGACATAGTGCGGATGAATACCTAAATTACAGCAGGAAGTGAAAGTTGATATCATCACTAGTGATGGTATCAAAACTTATTACACTGGGAAATTCCAGGATTTCAGTGCTAGGTATATAATAAAAATTGTAAACAAACTGGAGTTACTCAACAAGCTGCAACTCTGTCAACTCTGTACCTAACGACCAAATTTTGGGCATTTCCAAACTCAAAACTGGGCTTTATCCAGAGCCCGTATTCACCAACCATTTTTGAGAATATTCTTAGTCTTATTGCCCAAAGTTTTCTACATTTGTAAGTAACACAACTTCTGACTGGCTAAACCGAATGGTCTTGCCAATCAGAAGTTGTGTTACTTACAAAGGTAGAACATACTTCGGAAAGGCTGGTGAATATGGGCCCAGGCACTTTGGGAAAAGGCCCTTGGCCAAATCAGGAAAGGAAAGCATCGACAAATATCAAAATTTAGAAAAAAAATATTGACAAAACATGTTAAGTTTGGAAAACATTTAACTTTACAATAAACTTAGGTATTTTATGTACAACTGAAACAATGTTACTTCATTTCTTCAATCACCTGAAAAAGGATGGGTGCTGATTTCCTGGCTGAATTGCTTCATATGTGCAAAGTGGTTAAATTATAAAGAGTCATTTAAGTAAAAAATATGTCATAACACAAAAATTTGAGCTTCCAGGAAAACTCTAGCCCATTCATAAAGTGTCCTTGGCAGTTCTCTTTTTGTAGCATCTAATTGAGAAAAATAATCATGGAATCGGGAAAGAAATATGCTATTTTTGACTGGCAATGGGGCAGGAATTTGGCCCCTGAGGAAAGGTAGAAAATCCCTTGCAAAGCATTTTTGCAGACAACAAAATAAATGTCTATCAAAAACTGACCATTGTTTTGAAAAGGATAGAAAACATTTGTGGGAAAAGGAGAAAATGCTGGTTACCAGCATTTTCTCCTTTTCCCACAATGTTTTCAAAAGTCTTCCTTTTTAGGGTCGTTAAAATTCAGGATTGAGTGGCAAAGGATTAAAGCAACGACAGTAAACATTTACCCTCTGTACACGACTTTTAATCTTATCCAACTGACCCTTGACCCTCTCTTGTTCCCGCTTCTTTTGTTGCGCCTGAATTGTTGACAAAGCGTCCAATACTTCAACATTGCTGTAGATGTTGATACTTGACCTGGCAGATAAATGAAACAATGACCAGACCTCCAAATATGAGGGAGTGAAGGTGTTCGAAGTCCATTATTTCTCTTTGAAACCCTATGCTTTGGTTACTCATTAGAATAATCTTGATGAGACAATTCTAATGAGTGCCCACAACATAGGATTTAATTGAGAATAATTAACAAATGCACAGCTGAAATACAAACCGCATCTGGCAGGATTCGACCCAGGCATACAAACATCCTCGTTTTTCGAAATTTAAAAGACCAATACCATAACCACTGAGACAGAGAGATATCTCCCTTACACAGCATCTTCGCAAGCCAAGGCTGACGATTCACTACGCTACTCTGTCCTTGGTGGATGAAGCTTGATTTTTACATTCCCCCATACGCTTTTTCATTGGATGCAGCCAGCTCTAACTTCAACGAATGAAATCGCTCGTAGCATTTCATCTTTGATAAAAATAGAACAAGGTCTCTACCTTTCGAATAGAAGGTAAACATGGAAACCCACATGGATGTCTGCTTCTCGCTTCATGTGTATTCGTAAGCGGTTTGTAAAATGATATTTCATTGGCTTTTAGAAATATGATGTAAAGGGAGGTAATAACAAGCATCCAATAGAGGGCGTATCGTAGCAGGCACAATCAGCCAAGGTAAGATCCACGTAGTGATCGTAACCTTGGCTCGCGAAGATGTTTACACACTTGTCAGGTATTGTTTTTAAATCGAGATGAAGACATGCATGAAGGGTTGGTCTCCTGTAACAGTGGTACCCAATCATGTTTTCTACCCTGCTGGTTTTACAGGGGACCACTCCTTCATACATGGCTTCATCCCAGTTTAACCCATTACCACACAATCCCTACTTTTGACGCCCCTGATAAAAAAGCCTTTTGAAAACACTGTGGGAAAAGGGAGAAAATGCTGGTAACCAGCATTTTCTCCTTTTCCCACAATGTTTTCTACTCTTCCTAAATCAAATTCTGATTTTTTCAGTCACATTTATTTTGTCATCTGCAAATGCTTTCAATTTGGACCAGTCTATATATTTGTTGTTTAGTAAAGAGTTAAATACAATACCTAACATCTTCGTTAACTCTTTTACCAAACGACAAAATTTTAGACTGGTCCAAATTGAAAGCATTTGCAGATGACAAAATAAAGGCGACAAAACAATAGAAATTTGCTCTGAGAAGGGTAGAAAACACTGTGGGAAAAGGAAAAAATGATGGTTACCAGTATTTTCTCCTTTTCCCATAGTGTTTTCAAAGGGTTCTTTCTCAGTGGCGTCAAAAGTTAAGGAATTGTGTGGTAACGGTTTAAGGAGAATTCTCTTTAGCTCATTGTTTATGGTGTTGGCCTTTCACCCAGGTGCTCTAGGTTCGAATACTGCCGTCCCTGTACTTCTGCTATGCACTTGTTCATTTGTTTCTTTGTTACGGTCTTAGTTCATAAGACTAGAAACAATTTCCAATTTTTAAGTTCAGTTTATTTTGTTGTTTGCAAGTGGTTTCAATTCGGACCAGTCTAAGATTTTGCATCCTCAATGGCCAAGTTTCAATTTATTCTGTAATCAACCCCGAGTTATTCCACTGGCATTTCCTCAATCTCATGAATTATTCATGAAGCATTTTGATTGGTAATCTCAGTTTTTCTTTGAGAAAATTTAAACCTTTCTCATTACAAATATGCCATCATTTCTATTTTTAACTTGTCGCTATCCAGTCACATCATTCGTACCTAATCAAGCTGAGCAATATTCTAAATCTAGCGTCGCCCATCAACACCACAATCAAGAAGCGTTTTTAAGAAAGAGATTTTCAGCGTAACATCAAAAGATTGTCAGATAAAAACATCCACATAAATCGATGGTGTTGTCCCTCTATTACAGGATGACCTGTCTCACAGGAGACAAGCATGCCAACGGGCCATTTTGTTTACAACTGTGTTTTTTCCATAGTGGGGTTATTTCTTACAACGGATGAAATGAAATTATCCTCTCTAAAAAAGAGTATCATTATGTTATTGATCTTTGACTGGCTATTAGGGTATCTCACGCCTCTATGAATATTCATAAGACACAACAAAATGCTAGTTAACTCATTACCAAACGACAATATTTTAGACTGGTCCAAATTGAAAGCATTTGCAGACGACGAAAAAAAAAGTGACTGCAAATTTAAAATTTGTTTTGTGAAGGGTAGAAAAAATGCTGGTTACCAGCATTTTCTCCTTTTCCCACAATGCTTTCTAAAGGCTTCTTTCTCAGGGGCGTCAAAAGTAAGATTGTGTGGTATTGGATTAAGTATCCCACGGGTAGATGCAAGTGGAGTAACGTAATGGTTTAAACCTGGGCCCATATTCACCAACCATCCTTAAGAATATTCTTAGTCTTATTCTCCAAGGTTTTCTACATTTGTAAGTAACACAATTTCTGATTGGCTAAACCAAATGGTGTAGCCAATAAGAAGTTGTGTTACTTACAAATGAAGAAAATTCTCGAGAATAAGACAAAAAACGTTCAAGATTAAGAATTGTTGGTGAATACGGTCCCTCGCTTCCAAGGATTAGATTTTGTCATTTGGTAAAGAGTTAACAGACCTACATGAGGCACTTTAGAAAGCAAGGCATCGCGTTATTACAGATCCAGAGACAATCATCTTGTCCGACAACCATCTTAACCCTTTCACAAACGATAAATTTTAGACTCTTCCAAACTCAAAGAGTTTGCAGATGACAATTCCGAATTTGACAAAAATGGCAGAAAGTTCTCTAAATGGGTAGAAAACACAGTGGGAAAAGGAGAAATTGCTCATTACGAGCAATTTCTCCTTTTCCCACAGTGTTTTCAAAAGACTTGTACTGCAGACACATAAAAACAAGGGCTTGTTTGGGAAAGGGTTAATCTGGAGGTAGAATGCTTCTAGGACATGCAGAAAAATTAATAAAAGCAAAAAGATTCAACTCGGTGGATCCTTTTTGCAGATGTATGAACCCTTTCCCAAACGACAAACTTTTGGACTAGACCAAATTGAAAGCATTTGCAGACGACAATTCAACTCTTGCTAAAAAGATGATTTGTGTCTATGATAGGGTAGAAAACATTGAGGGAAAAGGAGAAAATACTGGTTACCAGCATTTTCTCCTTTCCCACAATGTTTTCAAAAGGCTACTATTCCAGACCCGTAAAAAACAGATATTGTTTGGGAAAGGGTTAAACGACCTTTTCACAGAGAAATAGAGGTTATTTGTTTTTTTCCGGTGATAGATCAAAATTTATTTCATCGAGTGAACACTATCGGTAATATTTTCATGAGTGGCCACAGCCACTCGTGAAATATGGATGGTGTTCACTCGATGAAATAAATTTTGATCTTTCACAGAAAAAAAGCAAATATTGTATGTATTTCATGCTTTTAACCCTTTCTTGGAAGAGCTTTATCAAAAGCCAGAACAGTAACTGTTCTTTTCAATTATTCCCCGTGGCATACCCCTCACGCATAGCGATGAATTACAATATTACGTGCCAGAAATTTAAGGTAAATGACGTCATATTTTCATCTCGTTGTGAAGCACACCCATTTTACCTAAGCAACAAGAACATGACAATTGGTATTTTCACTGGTCGTACCCGTGTAATATCGAAAAATATTTTTACCACTATTTCTCAACATCCTACCGGAAAGCATGAAGTAATGGCTTGCATCTTCAGTAATCAGAGCAACATCAGAAAACTTCAAGTGTTTGTACGACCATGATGGCGATGATGGCAGGTTTATTACTATACCACAATGTTTTCTAAGAAAACTGCAAAGCAAAAAAGTGACAAACAAGTCTAACCTTTGTCTCTTTAAACCTATAAAGTTGCCGAGGCCACCTGTATCCTCCATTTTTCCCCAGTTTTTTGCTGTCTTTTCAGCTATGGTTTTATTCTTAAACTTCAGGTTCATCAAGTCAAGTTTTTTTTGTGCTTCAGATTGCCTTGAAGCAGCATTCCCAGGCACTGTGTCATCTGGAAAAACAGTAACTCTTTACCACACAATCCCGACTTTTAACGACCTTGAGAAAGAATGCCTTTGAAAACATTGTGGGAAAAGGAGAAAATGCTGGTTACCAGCATTTTCTCCTTTTCCCACATTGTTTTCTACCCTTTCCAAATCAAATTTCAATTTTCAATTCACATTTATATTGTCGTATGCAAATGCTTTCAATTTGGACTAGTCCAAATTTCGTCATTTGGTAGAATTAATTACCACTTTGCCAAACGACAGAATTTTAGACTGGTGCAAATTGAAAGCATTTGCAGGCGACAAAATAAAATAAATGTGACTCAAAAATTGAAACTTTACTTTAGAAGGATAGAAAACATTGTGGGAAAAGGAGAAAATGCTGGTTACCAGCATTTTCTCTTTTTCCCACAATGTTTTTAATAGGTTTCTATTTCAGGGTCGTGAAAACCAGGGATCGTTTGGGCAAAGGTCAACACTTTATCCGTCATGGCCACACTGTGTTGTTCCTATTATAGTGTCCCCTGTGTAAAATCTTAGGAGTTAGGAGACATTGAGAGCAGTTACAGATACCAAAATAAATGAGACTCAAAAATTGAAATTTAACTTATGAAAGGTAGAATACGTTGTGGGGAAAAGGAGAAAATGCTGGTTACCAGCATTTTCTCCTTTTTCTACAATGTTTTCAAAGGCTCTCTTTCTCAGGGTCGTCAAAAGTCAGGATTGTGTGGTAAAGTGTTTAAAAAGAAAAATCACTTCATGCATGTAAAATAGAGTATACTTGAACGCATATTACTACAACCTTCGTTGCAAACAAATGGTTTGAAAGTTTCAAAGCAGGCATGCATTAAACCCAACAAAATATACATTGGATTCAATCATTTGTAAGCGTGTGATTTTTGCCCAGCTAGTACGGATATTTCTTACTTTTCTGTTTAGATTTAGAGCGAGATTTAACGTTTAAGATTTTGAAGAATAAGACTAAGAATATTCTTAAGAATGGTTGGTGAATACGGACCCAGATCTCTGTCAGACAGAAAAAATTTACACCTGTACAAAATGAAAGCGTTGTCGAACATTAACTTAACTGCGGCTCAAATGTTCGGATTTATTTGAGTAGAAAATAATGCTGGAATAGAGGAAAATACTGGTTACTAACATTTCTCCTTTTTTTCCCCACACAATGTTTTCAAAAGACGCTTTCCTCAGGTTCCTTAAAGGCCCAGTAAAGGCCAAAACATCAAAGCAGATGCCATAAGACATTTACATTTAAATTATTTAACCCTTTATTCCATAGTTACTCATTTCTTTACATTGCTTGTAGGAACCTTTGGAAAACATTGTGGCAAAAGGTGAAATTGCTCTATGGACTAAAGAGTTAACAGCATTAGGTGCTGCCGTGGAGACTTCTTTCTTTTCCATGGCATCACCTTGGCGTGAGAAAGACACTTGTCTTTGTTTCTCATTCGACTTTTGAGGCATGTCGATGAAATCACTTGTCTTCTGTTTCCTAGAGACTCCTTTCGGATCTCTGCTAGACCCTGCTCCCAAATTAGACTTTCGGGATCTGGAAGTTTTTACATCTTGCACTTTGATTGTCGAAATTCCAGATGTTAAGCCTGTCTGTTCCTCATCAGCTTGTCCATCCTCCTTAATGTGGATGTTTCTCTTGGAGGGTTTTCTTGTTTCTCGTATAGCTGGCTTAAGAGTACTGGCTGTTTAAAAGAAAAGAAGTCACATTTCATCACTATTTACCAAACAACAAAATTTACGACTCGTCCAAATTGAAAGTATTTGCAGATGACAAAATTTAATGTTGCCAAAATCAACATATAACTGAACACTAAAATTTAATACAGAAATCCAGACATTCTACATGTCTGTTGTTTTGTAATGTATACAGTATAAAACATGAAGTTTTTCAATGATCATGGTATCTAAGTAATTTTCAGTTGCCAAATTTGTTTAAAATTGAAGGAAATCTGATGACAGATCCCTAATACAGATTAGAAAATATATCATATTTTCAAATTTTCATCATGTTGCCAAATGCCAAAATCAAAAGAAGTAGCCTCTTGTTTCTATGATGTTGAATACTATATACATTGGTGACCTGCTCTAAAAGGCCTTTCCCAAACGAACCTGTGTGTGTCTGCAGTACAAGTCTTTTAAAAAACAAGTGCTCATAATACTCCTTTTCACAAATTGCTTTCAGACAGTTTCTATCGCGGGTCGTAAAAAACAGGGATTGTTTGGTAAAGGTCTAAGGAGTTCAATCATTCAATCCTTTATCTCACAATCCCGACTTTTAACGACCCTGAGAAGGAAGCGGTTTGAAAACAGCGTGCGAAAAGAAAATGCTGGTTACCAGCATTTTCTCCTTTTCCCACAATGTTTTTTTTTTTTTACTCTTCCCGAATAAATTTCAATTTCCAACGGCACCGCCATTATTGTTTTCTGTTTTGCAAGAGATTTCTTGTTACGGATGATTTGTTTGGAGGCGATGGGTTTGATCTCATCCAATGAAATGGCGCAGCGGTAGCTTCAATTTTAAACGAGGCGAGAGGCCAGGGGTACTACCTTAGTATCCTTGGCTTGCTAAGATGAATAATGGTGAAATCCAGGAAATACATAAACATGGGAGCTGGTGCTGTGATTGACTAAAATAATGTTGACAACACTGTATAACACCATTTAACCAATCAACCAATATCATCAATGTAGAATTTTTTCATCTTCCACTAAATAGATCTACTAAGGAACAAAATAAAGAACCAATAACAACTTATGGTCCATAACTCTTTTCCATTTAACAAAAATTTGGACTGGTCAAAATTGAAAGGATTTGCAGACGACATATTAAATGTAAGTGGACCGACGATTTTTGCTTTGGGTCTGGCAGAAAACAATATGAGAAAAGGAGAAAATGCTGGTTACCAGCATTTTCTCCTTTTCCCATCATGTTTTCAAAAGCCTTTTAGACTATTACAGGATCTTTAAAACTCGGGATTCTGTGGTAATGGGTTAAGTAGATCTACCAACTGTCAATAATAACATCTGCCCTTGCTGTTTTGTCATCTGAAACCGCTTTCATTTTTAACAGACCTGTCTTTTGCCACACAAGTCAGATTTTAACTGACCCTGTAGAAAAGGCCTTTAGAAAATAGATCTAGTGGGGAAAAGAGAAAATGCTTGTAACATGCAATTTCTATTTTTCCCATAATTGTTTCCATCCTTCTGAAAGTAAATATTCCATTATTTGAGCAGCATCTAAATTGTCGTCTGCAAATTTATCTTTAAAATTGGACAAGACTGCATTTTTCTAGAATGATAACTTCAGATTCAAAGATCTAGATCTATTTCTATACCAAATGTAAAACAGTCCCTTTAGATCTCATCCTACATAAAACAAAATTTAGACCTAGATCTATAGACCTGTCTAAAAAAAAAATTTCCAGACGCATAAAAAAACCGATTCGGTTTAGATCTGCAAACCGAAGTTTTCTGGCGGGAAATTAGATCACCATTCACGCAAGGGACCGATTCTCAAAAATTATGTCTGTCGTCTGTAAATTTATAAACGAAAACTATTTGTTATATGTTTTATACCTGTTACAGCCATTTCCACTGTTTAATAGACTACATCCTTGGAAAATGCAACTCTATTTCTTGGTTTCTTTCCTATTGTGGCCATCGCGGATTTGTTGCTGGAGGCGACAATACGTGACCTTTGACCTTTGAGGAAAGTTTATTTCTAACTTTATGTAGGTTGACGTTACGCTTCAGACTTATTCTGGTCAGAACGACTAATTTTTCAATTATTTTTCGAAAAAGCTATGTTGGGAATGTATTTTATTTATAGCAAAGTGGCAAAAAATGTGTTTAAACAACACTGTCAGTCACACTTTTCCATCCTTACCTTAAACAAAGGATGTTAAACCGTCTGCGAAATAAGCTCGTCCATAGACGTTCCGATCAATACAAATAGTCCCGGGGGCAAATGACGTCAGAAAATAGTTTCGATAATGAACCGAATCACCTGCGCAGTAATAAGGCTATCGCAGAGATTTATTCTCATTTTCATGATTTGTAGTAAAAAATATCTTTATTTCTTTACAATACTTTAAAAGAAAACCGAAATTACACTGAAAAAAGCTTCAATTCATAGAAACCTTTCATCAGTATAGAACTACTTTTTTCTCGAGACCTAACAAAGAAATTAGTCACTCGCGACACAGATTTGCACCGTCGGCTCGATTGAAGTGCATAATTAACGCGACTTATGTTCATTAATTCGGCTTAGTACGGTAGTAATGTGTATTCAGACCGAAGTCAGTCACGGGCTGTTCTAATTGTTTATCAAAGGGGATCTCTTCGCTCCATTAAACTAGTTTCAGGTAAGGAGCTGTTTTCTTATTCAATCAGGATTTTTTTTTCTCATGCTTTCATCGACTGTTAACCATCGGAAATAAATTCGCCATGGGTAGTTAAGTTTCATTGATGGTGAATTGTTTTGTTTACATGTTGTTCTAATACAAGCACGTGGGGGAAATACATTATTGTTTACATGTGTAAACTATCGAGATATTTTGATTGTATTTTGTCATTTTATTCGTGTATTGCCTATTGGGCTTGATAACGTGTTGTTAATAAGATCGGGTTTAAATTATACATGTGTGTGTTGGTTGTGTGTAAACTTTTGAAAGATGTGTATTAATGGAAACAGGAAAGTACGACCTGTGTCTAACATAAATCGACAAAAATTTAAGACTTGAAAACATTTGCAGATGACAGCTTAAATTCCATAGAAAGGTATTTGATTTTGATAACGCAGAAACTATTGTGTGATATGGAGAAATTGCTGGGTACCAGCCGCATTACAGAGTATGGCCTGCAACTGGCAAAAAGGGACAGTTGGACATTCGTGTAAATTGTTGTCTCAGATCAGCCTGCACAGGTCATGTAGATAAATTGGAGACAGCAATTTACAACAATGTTGGATTTTGTTTGGATTTCGAAAAACAAATATATTTCATACTGTTACAGTTATCTAAACTCAATAGAAAAATTTTGGGGTGTTTCGGTGGTATTTCGATGATTCGTCCGACCCATTTTATTCTGCTATCTGCATATGCTTTCGATTTGGACAAACCTAAATTTTCTCTTTTGGTGATGAGTTAAGTCTTTACCACACAATCCCGACTTTTAACGACCCTGAGAAAGAAGCCTTTTGAAAACATTGTGGGAAAAGAAGAAAATGCTGGTAACCAGCATTTTCTCCTTTTCCCACAATGTTTTCAGCCCGTCCCAAAAGAAACTTCCATTTTTCAGTTGCATTTATTTTGTCATGTGCAAATGGATTCAATTTGAACTGGTCTAAAATTTTCTTATGTGGTAAAGAGTTAATGGGTACTGCTCTGTGAAAAAGGGGTTTAATCGCATCTCCAGCGCACGCTGATATGTGTAAATTTTATGCTTGTGCAAGGGCTATAATTCTACTTGAAAATTCAGTCGGATGATTGACAAATGGATCCATAATTATGTGATGACTCTTTGACTTGCTTTACTAGTATAACGCTTTACCACACAATCCCGACTGTTAACACCCTGGAGAAAAAAGCCTTCAGAAAACATTTTTGGAAAAGTAGAAAATGCTAGTAACAAGCATTGTTAACACCCTGGAGAAAAAAGCCTTTAGAGAACATTGTTGGAAAAATAGAAAATGCTAGTAACAAGCATTTTCCACTTTTCCCACAATGTTTTCTGCCCTTCATAAACAAATATGGTGACTTGCTTTGTTTAACTCTTTACTAAACGACAAAATTTTAGACGTCCCCAAATAGAAAGCTCTTGCAATCGACAAAATAGACGTAATCCAAAAATTTGAATTTGTTTCCAGCAGTGTAGAAAACATCGTTGGAAAAGGAGAAAATGCTGGTTACCAGCATTTTCTCCTTTTCCCACAATGTTTTCAAAAGTCTTCTCGAGAGTCGTAAAACCAGGTATTGTTTGGTAAAGGGATAAGGGGTCACCGTCACAGAAATATCTTAACTCTCTCCAAAGTGTTGACGACACCAAAAGCCTTTGTGGACATTGTAGATCAAGATCAGACTGTACAGAATGTGTAGTCTGATCTCTGATCTAGACTGTTCATCACTTTATACTATGTTACACCATACTATCCGTTTGTCTTGCAGTGGAATTATGTTCTATTCATCGAAAACATGTACTTTATTTACTTGGTGGTGATAGATTGGTAGGTCGGTTGTATTGGGGTTTAACGCAACTTTAACAGCTAAGGTCATATCATGGTGGTCGGTGACGTACATGTGTTTCCTGGCTTTCTCACACTGGTACTCACACTACTTTCTTTCCAAAGCCACCGACTACTTTTCTCACATGCTTCAGCAGAGGTGAGAGGCAAATACACGCCGGAAAGAAAGTTCGCCTCAACCTGGTATCGAACTCACAACCACCAGATCATCAGAGTCCGACATGCTCACCACTGAGCCATCCAGGCGGGCGGTGGTGATAGAGCTAAGCCTTTACCACACAGTGACGACTTCTAACAACCTGGGGTAGAAACCTTTTAACCCTTTACCACACAATCCTGAGTTTTAATGGTCCTTAAGAAGAAGCCTTTTGAAAACATTGTGGGAAAAGGAGAAAATGTTGGTAACCAGCATTTTCTCCTTTTCCCACAAATCTTTTCCCTATCATAAACAACATCATGTAAGCTACATTTAAACTTTCCATTGCAATTACTTTTGATTTGGACAAGTCTTTATTTTGCTTGTGTGGTAAAGAGTTAAAAACAATGCGGGAAAAGGAGAAAATGCTCGTAACCAGCATTTTCTCCTTTTCCCTAAAAGTTTTCCACCTAATTGAAGGAAAATTGCTTAACTCTCCCAAAGGAGCCCAGGTTTTAATTTTACGTGACTGCATAACAAGTCTTTAGAAAACGCTGTCAGAAAAGGAGAAATTGCTTGTAAGGAGCAATTTCTCCTTTTCCCACAGTGTTTTCTGGCCTATCGGAAAAATTTCTGCCATTCTCATCAAATTCAAAATTGTCATCTGAAAACGCTTTGAGTTTTGGACAGTCTGAAATTTGTCATTTTGGACAGGGTTAATTTGAGCCACCATGACAGTGTTTCTACTTGTGCACATTATTGCATAAATCATGTTACAGAATTGCAGTTCACGTAACAGCTTTGGTTACATGCAAGACCTCTCGTAAGAAAATGTATCGACAAAAAATGAAAGGTTGTTCAATTAATGGAACCAGCCATTGATTTAGTACAAGACATCGGGTTAAAGTGAGAAAGAGCTGATAACCAGCATTTTGTCCATTTTCCACAATGTTTCCAATAGCTTTTCTTCTTCAGGGTTTACAAAATACTCAGGGTTGTATGGTGAAGGATTTGAAGGGTCTCCATTGTGTGGTTGTTGTAAAAGTTAACCCTTTATCAATCCATAACTTTTTGACCAGTCCAAATTTAACTCATTACCACACAATCCCAACTTTTAACAACCCTGAGAATAAAAGCCTTTTGAAAACATTGTGGGAAAAGGAGAAATTCTGGTAACCAGCATTTTTTCCTTTTCCTACAAAGTTTTCTACCCTGCTGGAAACAATTTTCAATTTTTGAGTTACGTATATTTTGTCGTCTTTAACCCATTACCACACAATCCCTACTTTTGACGCCCCTGAGAAAGAAGCCTTTAGAAAACATTGTGGGAGAAGGAGAAAATGCTGGTAACCAGCATTTTCTCCTTTTCCCACAATGTTTTCTACCCTTCACAAAACAAATTTTGAATTTTCAGTCACTTTTATTTTTTTGTCTGCAAATGCTGTCGATTTGGACAAACCTAAAATTTTGTCGTTTGGTAATGAGCTAAGTGCTTTCATGTTGGACCAGTCTAAAAGTTTGTTTGGGAAAGGGTTAGCTCTTTACCGCACAATGATGCCTGGTTTCTACTTCCCTGAGAGAGAAGCCTTTTGAAAGCGTTGGGAGAAAAAGGAGAAAATACTGGTAATATTTTCTCCTTTTCCCAAAATGTTTTCAGGGGCTTTTATCATCAGGATTGTTAAAATTTGTGATTATGTTGTCATGGGTTAATTTAAGGCTCCTTTTCCTGGAATGGAAATGTCAATTATGGGATTGGCACTCAAAGGGTGAAAAATGAATAAAACTGATCAAACTCCAATAATTGTCATTTTGAAAAAAAAATTAACCAGACTAGTTTAGTTTAAACTTTATTTTATTTTACATCGATTGAGACAACTAACAACTAATACTAATTATCTCTCTTGATACTGCTTCCTGGGAACTACACCAGGACTCGCTCCGAATGTGTGGGCAAATGAAAAAACCTTAAAGTTGACACCGGCGCCCGGATATCGAACTCAAGACCTTAAGGTTACGAGGCGAACGCTCTACCTCACAGCTACGGACACTACACCAGACTAGTTTTGGTTATTTCAAGTCTTTACGAAGGGAAATATTGCTTATCTTTCAAGGGCTTATAAGAAAGAAATTCCACCACTTGATTAACCGACTGCTATTTATACTTTCAATACAACCAGCTTAACATTTTGTTGTCTGCTAGAGATATTAACCTTTTACCCTACCACTAGATTTTAGACCTGTCAGAATTGAAAGCATTTGCAGATGACAATTTCAATGTGGCTCAAACGGTGCAATTGTTTAGTGATAGGGTAGAAAACATTGTTGGAAAAGGAGAAAATGCTGGTTACCAGCATTTTCTCCTTTTCCCACAATGTTTTCTAAAGGCTTCTTTCTTAGGGTCGTCAAAAGTAGGGATTGTATGGTAATGGGTTAAAATGTGAACTTCCCGTAGCTGGGGACAATTTTTGGGGGGTAAAGACCTGAATTTTCCGAGTCTCCTATAATCTTAGGATTCCATAGGAGTTAAGTATTGATTATTCTGCCGAGTGGATTTTATTCTGGGAGAAAAAGAGACCAAACCAGTTTTATACATGTGTTGTCATGGCAACAGGCTAGCTCATAGATTGGTTCATTTTGATTGGATAGAGAGAATGTTCACAAGGAAGTGGAGGTCGTTTTGCTCTGGAACTCCAAAGCTGCTTTTTGTTTCTTGATCTATGAAGTCTCAGTTTTGAAGATTTTTGTTGTTAAAATTTTAAAAACAGTGAGACAAATAGAGAAAAGGCTTGTTTTTTTCAAAAAAATTAAAAGTTTCTCCCCTCGGTATGATAATTCTTCAACGGTTAACAATGAAATAACAGTGTATTTATATTTCATGACTCCTAGAGCTTTGAATTCACTCTTTACCACTCAGCCCTGACTATTAATGACCCTGAAGAAGAAGTCTTTTGAAAACATGGTGGGAAAAGAAGAAAATGCTGCAGGTGACAAATTCAGAAGTGATGCAAATGACCTTAACCCTTTACTCCATAGATACTCATTTCTATGCAATGCTTGTAGGAGCCTTTTGAAAACACTGTGGCAAAAGGTGAAATTGCTCGTGACGAGCAATTTCACCTTTTGCCACAATGTTTTCAACACTATCAAAAGGTGTCATATACACATAAGAGACGGCTTCATCCTTGCTGTTATTTAGGGTCAATTAGAGATACCATAGAAATGCCCTATGGGGTAAAGGGCTAAGCTCTCTGATAGGGAAGACAACATTGTTGGAAAAGGAGAAAATGCCGGTTGCTAGTGTTTTCTTTTTTTCCTACATTGTGTTTAAAAGCTTCTTTCCCAGGGTCACAAGAACCTGGGATTAGGGTTAAACTTACTGTGAGCAAGATTAGTGCTCTCAATTTTGTCAAAACTCTTTACCAGACAATCCTGACTTTTAACAACCCTGAGAAAGAAAGATTTTGAAAACATCGTAGGATAAGGAGAAAACCCTGGTAACCAGCATTTTCTCCTTTTCTCACAATGTTTTCTACCCTTCCCATGTCCGATTTCAATTTTTGATCACATTTATGTTGTTGTCTGCAAATGCTTTGAATTTAGACTAGACCAATATTTTGTCATTTGGTTAACCCATTACCACACAATCCCTACTTTTGACGCCCCTGAGAAAGAAACTTTTTGAAAACACTGTAGGAAAAGGAGAAAATGCTGGTAACCAGCATTTTCTCCTTTTCCCACAGTGTTTTATTTCCCTTCCCAGATCTAATTTCAATTTTTCAGTCACCTTTATTTTGTCGTCTGTGAATGCTTTCAATTTGAACCAGTCTAAAATTTTGTCGTGTGGTGATGAGTTGAGTTGAGGGGCACAAGAGAAGGATCATCATTTTATAAAACTTTGTTATCACACTTCTATTAAAGATTACCACTTTACATGTAATAGTTTGATGATTTCCTACGAGGAAGTTTAAATTCAATGTAACACTTGGGCTGCTAAGCTCGGCATGAAGACCTTTAGCAGACAGTGTAGATTAAGATCAGACTGCACAGAATGTGCAGTCTGATCTTGGATATATACTGTACGATGGGATTTTTTTTTCTGGGAAAAATACCTTTGAAATAGTTACATTTCAGTTTTTACTGTTGGTTTGAAAGTTTTATTTTACTTGTTGGCTAGTTACCAGCATTTTCTCCTTTTCCCAAAATGTTTTCAAAAGGCTTTTTTCTCAGGGTCATTATAAGTCAGGGTTGTGTGATTAAGAGTTAACTCTTTACCACATGAGAAAATTTTAGGCTAGTCCAAATTGAAAGCATTTGCAGACGACAAAATAACAGTGACTAAAAAATAGAAATTTGTTTTGCATTTTCTCCTTTTCCCATAGTGTTTTCAAAAGGCTTCTTTCCTAGGGGCGTCAAAAGTAGGGATTGTGTGGTAATGGGTTAAAGTATAAAATTTTTGACAGGACCAACCTGAAAGCATCTGCAGACAATATATTAAATCTTTTTAATATGATGATTTCTGATATGGACAGGGTAGAAAATACTGTGGGAAAAGGAGAAAATGCTGGTTGCCAACATTTTCTCCTTTTCCCACAATGTTTTCTATAGGCTTCTATCTCAAGGTGGTTAAAAGTCTGGATTGTGTGGTAAAGAGTTAAACGCCCCTGGGGAAGAAGTCCTTTGAAAACATTGTAGGAAAAGGAGAAAATGTTGCCTCTAACATATCAAAGAGAAATCTAATAACTTCAGCTACAATTAACCCATTACCAATCAATGTTTAGCTACATTCAATATGTTGTCTGCCAATAATTTGAAATTGGTCTAGGCCTGAATTTATCGCTTGGTAAAAGAGTTAAACAGTAGTAACTGTTGTTTGTAGCTGTAAATGCCTTGAGTTTGGATTGGTCTAAGATTTTGCCATTTGGCAAAGAGTCCACTTTTTACCACACAGGTACAAGCTCTAACAACCCTGATAAAGAAAGTTTTTGAAAACATTGTGGGAAAAGGAGAAAATACTGGTAACCGCCCTTTATTGCACAATCTTGAGTTCAAACAACACAAACGATTAACACTTCACCAAATGACAAAATTTTAGACTAGTCCAAATTGAAAGCATTTGCAGGCAACAATATAACTACAAGTCAAAAATTGAAATTTTGGAAAGAAGGCTTTTAAAAACATTGTAGGAAAAGGAGAAAATGCCAACTACCATCATTTTCTCCTTTACTCACAATGTTTTTGAAAGCTTTCTTTCTCAGGGTTGTAAAAAGTCAGGATCATGTGGTAAAGGGTTTAGACATTTGAAATCTTTGCATAAAACGGAGAAAATGCTGGAAACCTGCATTTTCTCGTTTTCCCACATTGTTTCCTACCTTTTCAAGGACATTGTGTTCATCATTAATTTTGATCCATATCTCAGAAAAGCTGAGAGTGTAGACCAAAGATCAGACTGCACATTTCATGTAGTCTGGTCTAGACCTATACTTGCTGGAAAGGCAATTGTAGGTTTGAAAGGGATAGGAAGGGATTACTTTGAAGTAAAGGTTTGCCCGACAGGTAAGTGAGATAAGAGAGAGAACTAGCCCGAAATTTCTGAGATGGGCGTGCTTCAACTGTGGTGGAAAGTTTTGTCATCTTTAACCCTTTACCAACAGTCCCGACTTTTAATGACCCTTTTCAAAACATTGTAGGAAAAGGAGAAAATACTGGTAACCAGCATTTCTTCCTTTTCCAACCTAACCTGCTGGAAACAAATTTCAATTTTTGAGTTGCCTTTATCGTTTGCAAGTGCTTTCAAATGAAATCAATCTAAAAGTTTGCTGTTTGGTAAAGTGTTAATTCTTTTCCATTTGATTTGTGAAGAGTAGAAAACATTGTGGGAAAAGGAGAAAATGCTGGTTACCAGCATTTTCTCTTTTTCCCACAATGTTTTTTAAAGGCTTTTTCTCAGGGTCGTCAAAAGTAGGGATTGTTTGGTTATGGGTTAACTCTTCACCAAACAAACAAAATTTTAGACTTTTCCAAAATGAAAGCATATACAGATAACAAAATAAATGTGAGAAAGAAACCTATAGAAAACAAATATGGGAAAAGGAGAAAATGCTGGTTACCAGTTTTTTCTACCCTTCAAAAAACAAATTTCAAATTTTCAGTCACTTTTATTTTGTCGTCTGCAAATACTTTTGATTTGGACCAGTCTATTATTTTGTCGTTTGATAATGAGTTAAACGGATTGTTTGTCATTGAGTTAAAGAGTGCAAGAATAAACGTTTGACCCCTAACCACACAATCCCATGCCATAGCAACCCCGAGAAATGGGACATTTAAAAAGACTGAGGGAAAAGGAGAAAAAAAAAAAACCCAACTCTTCCTTATTTCATTTCCAACAATGTTTTCTCTTCTTCTAAAGTCAAGTAACAATTTAGTCATGTTTATCTTGTCATCTGCAATTACTTTCAATTTGGACAAGTCTAAAATTTTGTCATTTGGTAAAGAGTTAAGGGAGAAGGGAAATCCTAAATTATTGTAACAAGGGAATTTTGTTTCAATCTTAACTCATGGCATCTACAGACGACAAAAATATTGTATGACTCAAAAGTGGAATTTTGTTTTAAAGGGTAGAAAAAACTGAGGAAAGTAAAAAATGCTGGTAACCAGCGTTTTCTATTCTCACAATGTTGCCGAAAGCTTTTCTTTCTCAGGGTCGTTAACCCATTACCACACAATCCCTACTTTTGACGACCCTGAGAAAGAAGAATTTTTAAAAAAAATTGGAAAAAGGAGAAAATGCTGGTAACCAGCATTTTCTCCTTTTCCCACATTGTTTTCTGTCCTAATCAAAACAAATTTGAAAAACAGTCACTTTTATTTTGTTGTCTGCAAATGCTTTCAATTTGGACAAGCCTAAAATATTGTTGATTGGTGATAAGTTAAAACTTGGAATTGTATAGTAAAGAATTAAGGGGAAAGGGAAATCCGAAATCATTTTAATATTGGGTAGAGTGTTATAGAATAGCTATCTCTCTAACCACAATGTCTCTATGTAGGATCAATACTATTGATTTGTTACAAGATATAAAAGTGATAAACCCTTGCTTTCTTTTTTCCTGTCCTTTTGGGCACTTTAATCCATTTGCTTCTTCTGAATTGCTCTGCAGGTTTTTAATCAAGGAAAAGGAACTGTAATGACCCAAATGGACATTTTTTTTGAAGATTAGAACATTTCAAAAGATGAATTTAATGTTTTGTGTTGTAGATTTCTTTTTTGATGACTTGACCCTTATACAATAAATTTGCACTTGTCCAAATTTGAAGGATTTTTTGGCAACTATGGAAGTGTAACAGAAGTTTTGGAATTTGATTTCATGTTTTTCATATTAAAAACATTGAGGGAAAAAGTAAGAAATGCTGGTTACCACCATTTTCTCCTTTTCCTACGACATTTTCAAAAGGCATCTTCCTCAGGATTATTTAAAGCAGATTGTTTAAGCTTTACTTCATTGTAAAACAGAAAAAATGTTAATAGAAAGGGAAAAGAACAGTGGTGTAAAACATTATGGAAAAAGTAGGAAATACTGAGTGACAACCAGCATCTTCTCCTTTTCTCACAATCTTTTCAAAAGTCTTTCTCTCGGAGGATCATTAAAACTCTGGATTGTTTGGTAAAGGGTGTTTTATGATGGTATTCCAAGCATGTCACTGAAATGTTCACATAGAGATTAGACAAACCTACTTTATCTTTGATGAGAATCTGAGAATTGGCTGGGAAAAAGTCTACCATTAATACACTGTTTAGTTCTTCACCACACAATCCAGAGTTTTCATAACCCAGACTGTGAGGCTTTTGAAAACATTGTGGGAAAAGGAGAAAATGCTGGTAACCAGCATTTTCTCCTTTTCCCACAATGTTTTCTACCCCTTCAGAGAAAGAAATCATCATTTCAGGTAGATTGAACTTGTCATTCCAAATATTTTTTGGTTGATTAACCCCTTACCACACAATCCCTACTTTTGTTTTATAGAAAACATTGTGGGAAAAGGAGAAAATGCTGATAACCAGCATTTTCTCCTTTTCCCACAATGTTTTCTACCCTTCACAAAACAATTTTCAATTTTTCAGTCACTTTTATTTTGTCGTCTGCAAATGCTTTCGATTTGGACAAACATAAAATCTTGTTGTTTGATAATGAGTTAAGTCAAAAATTTTGTTGTTTAGTAGTAAAGAGTTACGAAACCCATCCGAAGTTTCGCCTGGTTCTTTAAGGTGCTCGATGTATAGCATTGTCACATGTCGACCCTGGACCCTGGTTTAACGTCTCATCCGAAAGACTATTAGTAATTTTAGATGGCCAGCAATGGGGCTCGAACCCACATCGTCATGATCAATAGTCCTATGCTCTACCAATTGAGCTATGCTGGCTGGTCTCGGGGATCGTTTGGTAAAGGAATAACCCTTTTTATACTGAAAAAGCTTGTGAAAGAAAAAGTCCACTCATTGAGAAACATTTTATTAGTCATCTGCCAATGTTTTCAATATCTACAAGTTTGCTAGTGTAAAGAGTTAACTCTTTACCAAATGACAAAATTTTAGACTGGTACAAATTGAAAGCACTAATGTTAGACTGGTCCAAATTAAAAGCACTTGCAGACGACAAAATAATCGTAACTCAGAAATAATTGAAATTTCTTTTAGGAAGGTAGGAAAACAGTGTAGGAAAAGGAGAAAATGCTGATTACCAGCATTTTCTTCTTTTCCCACAATGTTTTCAGAAGGCTTCTTTCACAGGGTTGTTAAAAGTAGGAATTGCGTTGTAAAGGTTTAATGAAAAAATGTTTTGAATAATTCATTTTGACTTTCACAGATAAACATGTAATGTGTCTGGGAGTCAAGGATGGCCAAACGAAAGTTTGACGAGTTGGAGAACAACATCCTGTCATCGCCATTAACAGAGAACGAAGATGACGATAGTAGGTCAAGTTCTGCGACCACAAATAGCAGTACAGATGTTCCAACAGGTAACAAGTTTGATACAGTGCTATTAATTGCTAAGCCTTACTTAACTGAGCTTTTTCAGAGCAGGTTCAGAATGCAGGTCGAGGTCTTTTGACACTGTCGAAGGTTGTTACATCATACCTTATAATAAATCTTAAGATTTTTGGCTGCTGAGGTTTTAAAATTTGTTCTGGGAAGGGTAGAAAACACTGTGGGAAAAGGAGAAAATGCTGGTTACCAGCATTTTCTCCTTTTTCCACAGTTTTTTCTAAAGCCTTCCTTCTCAGGGGCGTCAAAAGTAGGGATTGTGTGGTAATGGGTTAAACCTTTGCCAGACAATTCCTACTTTTGACAACCATGAGATAGAAACCTATTGAAAACATTGTGGGAAAAAGAGAAAATACTGGTAACCAGCATTTTCTCCTTTTCCCACACAGTTTTCTACCCTTCCAAGATCGAAATTCAATTTTTGGTTCACATCTACATGTATTTGCTGTATGCTTTCAATTTGGAGTAGTCAAAGATGTTGTCGTTTGGTAGAGTTGAAGCAGCATGAAATGCTATTCAAGTGATGAATCATGATTATATTGCAGGTTCATCACCAAAGAGAAGAAAGAAAAAGTCTGTACAGTTCAAGGGAGTCAATGTTTACTACTTTCCAAGGGCTCAAGGCTTCATCTGTATACCCAGTGAAGGGGGCTCTACTCTAGGTAGGTATTAGTTTGCTTTTCTCTGTTAGTTTGTGTGGGCATAGTAGCTAATGTGGGCATAATTTCTTGTGGGGCCGTTAATTTGGAGCATATTGTTGGCTGACATGCAAGCTTAACCCTTTACTCCATAGATACTCATTTCTGCACATTGCTTGTTGGAGCCTTTGGAAAACATTGTGGGAAAAGGTGAAATTGCTCGTGATGAGCAATTTCACCTTTTGCCACAATGTTTTTTCTATGCTATTAAAAGGTGTCATATACACATAAGAAACAGCTTCATCCTTGCTGTTATTTAGGGCCAATTAGAGATACCATAGAAATGCCTTATGGGGTAAAGGGTTAAAATGGTATACAGGGACATAGGTCCCTGTTTTGCAGAGCCATTAGATTTGGGGACATGGTTGGCTGACATGCAGGCTTATAATGGTAGTTTTGTCGTCTGTCTGCTTGGATCAACACGATATGGTACACTTGCATCCAAAGTAAAGATGAAATATATTAACCCATTGCCACACAATCCCTACTTTTGACGCTCCTGGAACAGAAGCCTTTTGAAAACATTGTGGGAAAGGAGAAAATGCTGGTAGCCATCATTTTGTCCTTTTCCTGCAGTGTTTTCTACCCATTACAAAACAAATTTTAAAATTTCATTTACTTTTATTTTGTCGTCTACAAAAATTAATGCTTTTGATTTGGACAAGTCTAAAATATTGTTGACTGGTAAGTAGTTAACAGATTAACCCTTTACCACCCAATCCCTACTTTTGACGACCCTATGCAAGAAGCTTTTTGAAAACATTGTAGGAAAAGGAGAAAATGCTGGTTACCAGCATTTTCTCCTTTTCCCACAATGTTTTCTACCCTGCTGGAAACAAATTTCAATTTTTGAGTTACATTTATTTTGTCATCTGCAACTGCTTTCTATTTGGACGTGTCTAGAATTTTGTCGTTTGGTAAAAAGTTAACTCTGTATCACACAATCCGAAGTTTTAACTACCTTTAAGAAAAAGGCTTTGGAAAACAAATGTGGAAAAAGGAGAAAACGTTATTAACCACCATTTTCTTCTTTTCAAAGACAGAAATCATTATATGAGTTGAATTTATTTTGTTGTCTGCAAATACTTTCAGTTTGGTGGGGATTGTGTTGTAATGGGTTAAAACTATTACTTTCATGGATATTTTACATTCTTTTTACAGGAATGGGAGAAAAGCATATCTACAAAGAGAATTTCACTCTGGCAGAATATGCAAGAGAACAAAAAAGATATCACCGTCAAGTATTAGAGGAACAGCAAAGGGAGGGTAAACTCATCGAAGGCCTCGAGGCACGATTAGCTGAGATGGAGGAAGAGGACGAGGACAATTGCAATAGTGACAGCGAATCGGAATTTGATGAATTAGACGATTATTATTTCCTTCAGCCTCTGTCAATCAGGCAGCGGAGAGTATTATTACGAAACAGTGGTGTGAAAAAAATCGACAATACCGAAAAAGATTTTTGCAAAGCTGTGCGTTTTTCCCGGGAGAATTGTGGGTGTGACTGTAAGCTTTACTGTGACCCCGAGACTTGCGCCTGCAGCTTGGCTGGAATCAAATGTCAGGTTGACAGGTTGTCGTTTCCATGTGGTTGTTCAAAAGATGGATGTGCCAATCCCACAGGGCGTGTTGAGTTTAATCCTGTACGTGTTCGAACACATTTTATTCACACGTTGATGAGACTAGAGTTGGATTCTAAAACAGAGGAATCCTGTTGTCAACGAGACCATGAGACTTCAAGCTCTTGTAGTCTTGATTCAGACAGGGAATCCATAGACTTAACACAGTTCAATAGTAATGAGAGGGGATCTTGTCGAGACTGTCAGAATTCGGAGGTTTGTAACGCAATGATGCAGGAAGTCGAATTCTCATCACATAATACAGATCAACGTCAAAACTCAACTTTTATGTCAAACTCCTACACAGACATGTCAATTCAGGCTGCAGCCATGAATAGCATGTATAAACAAAATATTCCTACGCATTCATATACAAATTTGGCAAACAGCCAAGTAAATGAAATGTATGGAGCGTCAATGGAATTTTATAACGCTGAGAATACAACAAACATGTATGAATTTCCGAAAGAGGAAAACTCTTCCTATTCCGAAATGAGCGAGAGTTCGGCAGATGAGAGTATAAGTTATCAGAAGTCGTATGATTCTTTGGGAGATTTCGACCTAAATCCAAACACCGATTCAAAGTTCTGTATGAAAGATAATGTTTCCTACAATAACAATTTAAACCAAAATTCTGAGAAATATTCCGCCACAAATTGCCACCTGGACAATGGAACTTACCGCTTACAACCCATTTCAACCATTTTAAGTAGCGTAAACGATACCTTATCAGTAAATACTCCAAATATCTGGAGTCTACATTGTAAAGCGGAATTAGGCGGTACAAACATTTCAACGAATCCAGCGTCAAACTCACCATTTTCAGGCTCGTCTTGTAGCTACACGACTATGAATGACACAACTTCTGATAAAATTGCAGAAACTTGCCCCGGAATTTCGTCTCATATAAATAAAGACTCAAACAGTAATGATCTAAATGGATACATTAATTCATCGAGTGAAAATGATAATTTGTCGGTCAGTAGCTTTTATGATTCAGACTCGTCAAATCAAGGGATCACACCAACTTATGGAAACGTCGAAAAAGGCAACTTGAAAAAGTGTAGCGAGACGATTGAAGTGGTTGGACAAAAGCCGTATGAGGAATCTGTCGGACCAAATTTTGGTGAAATAATCAAAGAATCTATTTTTGAAATTGTGTCTGCTTAATTGGCTTACTATTGATTTTTTCATGTAATTGACATTTAGTTCTTTACCATTCAATCGCAACAAAGTTTTTCTGCATTTTTAAGGACAAATGCCATCATCTGAAAGATCATCTTCGCAAGCCAAGGAGACTAAGGTAGTACCCTTGGCCGCTCGCCTCTTTAAAAATCGAAGCTTCCGCTGCAACATTTCTGGTTACCAGCATTGTCTCCTTTTCCCACAATGTTTTCAAAAGGCTTCTATCCCAGGGTCGTAAAAAAAACAGGGATTGTTTGGGAAAGAGTTAATTGTAGGTAAAGTTGTTAGATTTCTCTTTGGTATGTTAGAAAACTTTTGGTGCAATGTTAATTTTTTTGTGCATTTTTTTTTACCCAAACTCTTTACCGCACAACAAATCTCAACTAGCTTATCCAAACAGTAAACATTTGGAGTTGTGCCTCCAACGATGTAAACATTTTGGGAAAAGAGGAAAATACTGGTCACCAGCCTTTTCTCCTTTTACCACAATGTTTTCTTCCTTTTCTCAAAGATCGAAATCTTCTATTGGACCACATTTGATTTGTCTGCAAACGCTATCATGTTTGTGGTATTCAAAGTGTTGAAGTTTGATAATGGGTTAAAAACCAATCGTCATTAGTGCCGTAAAAACATATGATTGTTTTTCAAGTTGTTGCATACAGTGATGTTTATCTATCTTTTTGTAAACATTATGACAATTGAAAAAAAAAGCCTTAGAATTAGGAAATGATTATGTTGTCTATTGAAGTATCAAAGTATGTTGAGTAAAAAAATGGATAGTTGCTTTTGGACTGAGTTTGTAATGTTTAAATCAAATCAAAGCAAGTTTTATTTTTTAAAGTCAAGTACCACATTGTATTTAAAAAGAATTATGATTGTTTATGTAAATGTATTTTCTTCATAAAGGAGAAGGTAGAGAAGGTTGTTGCAAAAAAGAGAGGTGACATGACAAAGAGTTATTTTTAAACCTTTACCCAACAATCCCTGGATTTTACGACCAAGAGGAAGAGGCTCCCTGAAAACATTATGGAAAAAGGAGAAAATGCTTGTAACCAGTATTTTCTCTTTTCCCCGCACAAGTCCAATTTCAATTTTCAAGTCAAATTGATTATGTCACCTGCAAACACTTTTAATTTGGACTAGTCAAAAATTTTGTTGTTTGGTAAAAAGTTTTAATTTAACAAGCCGAGTATTTAACTGTTACTATTTGACAAAATTTTAGGCTGGCCCAGATTCAAAGCTAACTCGAATTATAAGAGTTTTCTTCGGAAAGGTTAGAAAACATTGTGGTAAAAGGAGAAAATGCTTTATTCCCTCTATGTTTTCCACCAAGTTGAAGACATTTATCATCATTGAAAGTATATTTAACCCTTTACCCCGTAAGGCATTTCTATGGTATCTCTAATTGACCCTAAATAACAGCAAGGATGAAGCTGTTTCTTATGTGTATATGACACTTTTTGACAGCATAGAAAACATTGTGGCAAAAGGTGAAATTGCTCGTCAAGAGCAATTTCACCTTTTGCCAGGATGTTTTCCAAAGGCTCCTACAAGCAATGTGTAGAAATGAGTATCTATGGAGTAAAGGGTTAATTTATCCTCTACAACCACTTTCATTTTGGTTGGGACCAAAATTATTTTGTTTGGTAAAGGGGTTAACCCTTTCCCCATACAATGAAATTGTAGACTAGACCAAATTGAAAGTGTGTGCAGATGATAATGTAATACAAATGATGATTTTTGTCAATGAACGGGTAGAAAACATTGTGGGAAACGGAGAAAATGCTGATTACCAGCATTTTCTCCTTTTCCTACAGTGTTTTCAAAAGCCTTGTTTCCCAGCATCGTAAAAACCAGGGATTATTAGGAAAAGGTTTAACTCTTACTTTGAAAAGATGTTTTTGTGGTAAACATTTTTTGGGGTAGGACGTGGGTTGTAGTCATTTTTTAGGAAAATTTTAATTCTACAAATTTTTTTCTGCATGGTTCTGTGTTGTATGGTCTAAGTTCTGTGGCAGAGAAAATTTCGTCGGTTTACTTCGAAAACCTCGTAACTACAGCTTGTTACAAGCTGTAGTTACGAGGTTTTTGGAAGTAAACTGACGATATGTTAGTTTTATCGTAGTACTATATTGAAGGCTAAGGAATTTCTTGGGCTAAGTTTTTGAGGGAAAAAAAATCGTGTTTTCAATAACCTTTTCCCCTACTGAAAACTCTGGGCTGGTAAGTTCCCTGATGCAATAGAAAACATTGTGTAGAACGGAAAACAATGCCAGCATTTTGTGATTTTCCCATAAAATTTTCAAGAGCTTCTCCTCCAGGATGGTTCAATTTGAGCAAAAGTTGATAGAAAGCATTAAATCTTGATTATTTTTTGGTTTATGTCCATCACTATTGTGCAAATACCTGTGGCTCAAATTATGTGATCGGTATTTAAAAAGCCAGAAAAACATTGGGGGAAATAGGGGAAACGCTGGTTGCCAGCATTTTCAATGTCGATAAGTATTAAAACAGAGACAATTCAATATTGTGCTAACAAGTTTAACCCATTACCACACAACCCCTACTTTTGACGCCCCTGTGAAAGAAGCCTTCAGAAAACATTGTGGGAAAAGGAGAAAATGCTGGAAACCAGCATTTTCTCCTTTTCCCACAATGTTTTCTACCCTTCACAAAACAAATTTCAAATTTTCAGTCACTTTTATTTTGTCGTCTGCAAATGCTTTCAATTTGGACCTGTCTAAAATATTGTCGTTTGGTAATGGGTTAAATGAAAACTCATTCTTTAATTCAAAGAAACAAAATTTCTGATTGGCTATACCATTCAGTATAGCCAATCAGAAATTGTTTTACCGTACTTTCAAAATTTAGTAAATGGATGCCATATAGACCCAGATAAGAATTTCAAGCCCTGTCTTGTGGGTACTCAACAGAATAGTCTCAATGAGAGGATTCCAATGAGTACCCATAACATAGGGTTTACTGGAAAATAATTAACAGTTTTGACTCTGAAATCTAAATAACTCTTTGTGTCTGGAACGGCTGAGACTAATTTAGGAATGTTAGAGTCCATATTCCTTCTCCAAACAAAAGTATTGATCAGTAATGGGGATTATTTTACTGTATTTAAATAATTATTTAATCATCAAAACGTTCATGTATCGTACTTTCAAAAGATCTGACTGTGTATGAATCTCTCTTCTTTTTTTCTGTTGAAACTGTCACGAAATTAATGTTAATTTTCGCTATTAACCCTTTCCCAACAAGCCCTTGGTTTTACGTGACTGCAATAAAAGTCTTTTGAAAAGACTGTGGGAAAAGGAGAAATTGCTCGTAACAAGCAATTTCTCCTTTTCCCACAGTCTTTTCTCCCCATTCGGATAATTTTCTGCCATTGTTATAGAAGTTGAAATTGTCTTCTGCGAACTCTTTCAGTTTGGAAGAGTCTAAAATTTGTCGTTTTGGAAAGGGTTAATAGTAACTATATTTTGTAGGGCTCCAGGTGGGCTATGGGGGCCTCTATAGGGTCTCTTGTTTTGAAATGACTTACATTTTGTTGCTATTTAGCATTAAGTTTTATGTTAACCAAAGGAATTTCACTTGTTAACTGTCTGACAGCTTCTGTGTTTTTCTGTTTTTACAATTTGTTCAATGAATGGTGCATATTTCAACAAAAACAGCTATTTTTGTGTTCAAGTGAGGCAATGCATTTTTCTCTTATCTTATTATCCCCCACTAAAGGCAGAGGGGTAAAGTTTTAGCGTTGTCCATCTGCCCTTCCGAGAGGGTGAAGGAGATATGTCCAATATCATTGGAGGGAATTTCATGAAACTTTATACATGTGTATAATAGCCAATTCTGCTGAGACACTTTTTTTGTTTTTTATCTGCAAAATGGCCGACTGGGAGGTCTTTTTTGGCGTGCGATATCATTTCAGTGAAATTTGCTCCTTAAATTTCTTTTCTTTTATGTTTTTCAGTAGTTTATAGAAATTTAGCAGTGATTTAAATCGTCATAATTCACAGGTAAATTTTGTACTTCACCAGTGACAATGAACTTTTATCTTTGCCATACCACAGCTATTTATAGAACGTGAAGGAATATATAGCTGGTGAACATCACGATTTATGAAGTCAACATCAATTATGACATCATTATTATCCATTTCGCTTGAAAAACAAAACAAATATATTTTGCACAATGAGCAAAAATTAGACATGAAAATGAAAGCTAAAGTAAAGTTAGTACAAGAAATAGAATAATTGTTTGTTTCAGGGTATGATTGAAATTTCTTTCATTTCGGGAAAAGCATCGGCTATGACCTTATGGCTTCCCTACTTGTGAAAATGTAGCTTTGCTTTTCACTCAGTGGAAGAAACTTTGCTCACACACGGAAGCAGACAATTATCCTTGATTTATTTCCCATGTTCTTTTTTAACCTGCTTAGTACCAAATGTTACCCCTTTACCAAACAATCCCTGGTTTTTATGACCCAGAGGAAAAAGCTTTCTGAAAACATTGCGGGAAAAGGAGAAAAAGCTGATAACCAGCATTTTCTCCTTTTGCCACAATGTTTTCTACTCCTCTAAAGTCAAGTTTAAATTTTTGAGTCTCATTTAATTTTTATCTGCAAATGCTTTCAAGTTGGACAGATCTAAAATTTTGTCATTTGGTGAAGAGCAAAGTTTTGAATGTTACCAAATTGAATGCATTTCCGGTTGATCAATTATGGTCCGTATTCACCAACCATTCCTAAGAACATTCTCTGTCTTACCGGTATTCTTCAGAATTTTGTCATTGTGAAAGTACCAGAACTTCTGATTGGCAAATGGTTTAGCCAATCAGAAGTTCTGTTACTTTCACAGAATACCTTGAAGAGTAAGACAAAGAATGTTCTTAAGAATAGTTGGTGAATACGAACCTAGGATTTTCACAATATTGTCTTTTAAGAATTAAAATTAATAATGGAACAAATATTTAAAAATTGTATAAAAGAAAAAATACTTATTTCTTTACCGAATCTGAACTGATTTTGTATTCGTTATGAAACTTTTTTACTTGTTGATCTTATTTTTTACATGTGGATCGTTGTTAAATGATTTTTACATGTTGTTTCTTTTCATCACTCTACGCATTTTTTATGTACAGTAATCTTTTACAGTCAGCCCAGTGATTTTTTTACGCAGTGACCAGCGAAAACTTAACTCTTTACCAAAGAACAAAATTTTAGACTTGTCCAAATCCAAAGCAAGGTTATTGAATTTTGCTGAAATGGTGGGATTTGCCTTTGAATGAGTATAAAACAATGTGGAAAAAGGAATAAGATATTTGTTTGACCCATTACCACACAATCCCTATTTTTGATGCCCCTGAGAAAGAAGACTTCAAAAAACATTGTGGGAAAAGGAGAAAATGCTGGTAACCAGCATTTTCTCCTTTTCCCACAATGTTTTCTACCCTTCACAAAACAAATTTCAGATTTTCAGTCACTTTTATTTGGTCGTCTGCAAGTGCTTTCAATTTGGACAAGCCTAAAATATTGTCGTTTGGTAATGAGTGAAGTACTAATTGTATACCTTATACATTAACAGATAATGTGAATCTTAGATCAGAATCCATGTTCTGAAGTCTTCGATCTTGATCTACACTAATCACACACAGAAGTTTAGACATGTATAGAGCTCTAACAGAAATACAGCTTTATATGGAAGGAGTTACTCCTCTTATTAATCCTAGTTATAACAACCCCGGGAAAGAAGTTATTCAAAAACTTCGTGGAAAAAGGAGAAAATGCTGGTAACCAGCATTTTCTCCTTTTTCCACAATGTTTTATATCGTATCAAAAACAAATGCCATCATTTTAGGTACATGTACATTGGAATAACAATTGCAAATGCTTTGAATTTTGACTTGTCCAAAATTTTGTCATTCAGTAAAGGGTTAAATATTGCCACCTTCAGTTGACCTTCATTGACTAGTAGCAGACCCATTTCGAAAACATTGTGGCAAAAGGAAAGACTGTTTTGGCTTCAACCATTCACAAAATAAGTGGATTCTGCTGATCAAAGATTTGATTGCGAATTTTGTGCAGTTTGATATCATGTTTCTTCCCTGCTGGAAATAGATTTTAATTGTTGATTCATGTTTTATTTTGTCATCTGCAAATGCTTTCAATTTAGCTGGGTCTAAAATTTTGTCATGCAGTGAGGAGTTAACGCTTTACCATACAATCCCTACTTTTTATGACCCCGAGAAAGAAGACATCAGAAAACATTGTGGGAAAAGGAGAACATGCTGGAAACCAGCATGTTCTCCTTTTCCCACAATTTTTTCTACCCTTCGTGAAACAAATTTCAAATCTTTTGTCACTTTTATTTTGTCGTCTGCAAATGCTTTTGATTCGGACAAGCCTAAAATTTTGTCATGCCTTGAGGAGTTTAACTACTAAAATTATTCTTTTCTTTGTAAGGATGAAGTTCTTATAATGATTTTTTTTTTTTAATTTGTTGTAATTAATGGGATTTGTGCCAGATTTCCATGGTAACTAGTTTTCTTCTTTTTAATCATCTTTGAGAAAGAAAATGATCTCTTAACTCTTAACCACACAATCCCAAATTTTAAAGATCTGGAGGGAGAAAGCTTTTGAAAATATTGTGGGAGGAGGAAAAACGCAGATAACGAGAATTTTTTTCCTTTCTTACATAATTACATTTTCTACACTTTCACACAAATCTCATCATGTAAACAAACCACTTTTAATTTGTCGTCTGCAAAATGTTTTCAATTTGGGGTCCATAGTTTTATCTTTTGATAAAAGGTAAATATAGTTCTGTTCTATCATATGATCATCATTCTTGGCTCTTAAGCAGACAGCAGAATTTTTGATTGGTCCAAATTGTAAGTTTTTGTAGACGACAAATTCAGTATGGCTTTCATTATGGAATTTAACTTTGGAATTGAGAAAAAAAACATTGTTGGAAAAGAAGAAAATGCTGGTAAACCAGCATTTTCTTCTTTTCCAACAATGTTTTTCCTGAAATCTGCCATGTCAAGGTCACTAGAATTCAGGATTATGTGGTAAAGGGTTAGTTATATCAAAATTGATGTTGTAGTAACAGTCTGTTTCTTTATTCTTGTAAAAATGCCATCAATTCAACATACTCTGTATTCCAATTTTTTCCAAGGTTTTGAGATATTTTGCTCTTTTGACAACCTTTCCAAGCCCCCATAGCTCAATCAGTACCACTGAGGACTTGCGCTTAGAGGGTTACTGGTTAGATACCTGGTTTGGCCAGTTTCTTTCCGCGGGTTGATGAAAGACATTGTGAAACAACTCATTCTTCTCTCTCTGCTGACCATTGTTTTGATGATGGTTATGTGGGAAAGCAGCCTGTGGCTTGGAAAGAGTATTGTGTGGAGTACTGGTGGAAAGAAATTCTAGGAAAGCATGGATAGATGCACTGGGTGCCATGATATCAACCCATTACCACATAATCCCTACTTTTGATGCCCCTGAGAAAGAAGCCTTTAGAAAACATTGTGGGAAAAGGAGAAAATGCTGGTAACCAGCATTTTCTCCTTTTCCCACAATGTTTTCTACCCTTCACAAAACAAATTTCAAATTTTCAGTCACTTTTATTTTGTCGTCTGCAGTTGCTTTCAATTTGGACCAGTCTAAAATATTGTCGTTTGGTAATGGGTTAACCCTTTACCAAACAACAAAGTTTTAGACTGGTCCAAGTTGAAAGCACTTGTAGACGACAAAAAATAAGTTACCAAAAAATTGAAATTTGTTTCTAGCAGGGGAGAAAACATTGTGGGAAAAGGAGAAAATGCTGGTTACCAGCATTTTCTCCTTTTCCCACAATGTTTTCTAAAGACTTCTATCTCAGGGTCGTAAAAACCAGGGATTGTTTGGTAAAGGGCTAAACACATTAATAATGAAAAAAGCTTGGAATACCATACAATCAGTCAGTATTGGACCACTTTTAATTTGTTGTCTGTATGCTTTCAAACTGAACAAAAAATAATTGTTGTTAGGTAGTAGCTGATAAGACTTCTCTCTCTCACTCAGCAAAAATGTTACAAAAATGACTGCCAATAGTTTTTGTGCCATCTTCCATGTTTATGTAGGAACAAACCTTCATCTTTTGCTGCACTGTTTAAGTGTTAGTACTGTCATCTCATTTGTTAGGTAAGATTTTTCACTTTTCAGAAATAAATTGTTGATTGATGTTAACTTCCGTTCCGTTGCATTTCCCTTTCTTTTTATTGAACATTTTACAACTATATTCTCTTTGTGTTTAATTCTGGGTAGATTTATAAAAGATTGGGGGAAGCTGATGCTTTTCTTCAATGTTTCTATTTTGGCCTACTACAAAACAAAAGAAGAAGATTGCATGCAGGTCTGGACGCTCGGATTCAGATGCTTCATTTATAGTCAAAATTTAAAGTGGTTAATTGGTTACCTGGCCCTGTTTATTTGGTTCCTATTTTGAAAGTAAACACTTTTTCTTAGGTTTATAAATTAACTCTTTAACGACCCTGAGAACAAAGCCTATAGGAAACATTGTGGGAAAAGGAGAAAATGCAGGTGACCAGCATTTTCTGCTTTTCCCACAATATTTTCTACCCTGTCAAAGTCTGACCTCACCATATTAACAAGATTTAATTTGTTGTCTGCAGATGCTTTGAATATTGCCCAGTCCAAAAATTTGTGGTTTGGTAAAGAGTTAAGTAATAATAGAGATACGGTAGAATGTCAAAGTTTTGCATGATAACTACTCGGACGATGACAGGTCTATGAAAGTACCTCTGTATTTCTTCAGATACAGACGAGCATGTTGAATAGTTTAAAGGAAAATTTACATTTATATACATGTATAAACAATTATAGTGAAGAGAAAGGGAAATGTACTGAATAGGAAAATATCATCAAACATTTGTCATTTTGTCACTGATTTTACATTGTTACATTAACTTTTACATCAAAAAAACATGTTTGTACACAAACTGACATATGTGTAAAATTTTATGTGTTTGATTTTGTCTACGCATTTTTGTGTAACTTGTTGTCGTGTAAATATTGTTGAATATTTTTTAATGCCAAAGGTTATATTATGGCTTCTTTTTCTCTCTCTTTTTCGTGTTTTTTGACAGAGTAAATATTGTGAGCTGGTTTTTACCAAGTATCTTTTTAGAAAAAAAAATTGAACAAAAGCTCTTCATGTGCAATAGAATTAGAAGTGTCTAGCATTTAAGCCATACGATGTGACATTTTTTGGCCTCTCTGTTTATGAAGCTCAATGTTTTCTATAGGCTTTGTTCTCAGGGTCATTAAAAGTCAGGATTGTGTTGCATCTGCAAAAAGTATTGACCCATGTGGGCCTCCATAGTCCACACAATCGGACATGGGTCAAAACTTTTCCTTAACCCTTTACCAGATGACAAAATTTAAGCCTTGTTCAAATTGAAAACATTTGCAGACGACAATTTTAGTGTGGCACAAATGGTACAATCATTTTTTGATGGAGTAGAAAACATTTTGGGAAAAGGAGAAAATGCTGGTTACCAGCATTTTCTCCTTTTCCCAAAATGTTTTCAAAAGGCGTTTTTTCCAAGGTTTGTTAAAAGTCATAATTTTGCGGTAAAGGGTTAAATTTTGAGCATGTCCGAGGAGCGTTCCTCCTGCAGATATAGATGCTTATTAGACTACGTGGATTTTTCTGTATCCGTCATTTGATGATGACTCGCGTGGTATAATGCTTCGCTGAGATGCGTTAACTCTTTACCAAACAACAAAATTTTTGACTGGTCCAAATTGAAAGCACTTTGCAGACGACAAAATAAATGGGACTCAAAAATTGAAATTTGTTTCCAACAGGGTAGAAAACATTGTGGGAAAAGGAGAAAATGCTGGTTACCAGCATTTTCTCCTTTTCCTACAATGTTTTCAAAAGGCTTCTGTCTCAAGGTCGTAAAAACCAGGGATTGTGTGGGAAAGGGGTAATTAAACTCCCAGTTGTCAGAGCTTGGCTCATTTCTTTTGACGGTGAACAATAATGTGAAGGGACTTGGCCACAGGCTTACAGGTATTACGCCAGAAACTGTACTATATTGACTGCATTGCACTTCTTTAACAGAGACGCCAGAAGACTATTCATGACATAATCAGTTTTAGAGGTGTATTTACAAAAAATATGAAAAATTACAAACCTGGCTAGGTTTGCTTTTGAAGTAAATTCATGAGCGTTAACTCATTACCAAACATCAAATTTTGGTACTGGTCCAAATTGAAAGCATTTGTAGACAACAGTTTTAAGATGGAAATGAAGAAATTTGTCCTTGATAGGGAAGAAAGCATTGTAGAAAACATTGTAGGATAAGGAGAAAATGCTGGTTACCAGCATTTTCTCCTTTTCCCACAATGCTTTCAGACTGCCCCTACCTCAGGGTTGTTAAATGTTGGGATTGTTTGGTAAACAGTTCAAATAAAAAATGTCACAAGAAAAATTCAACTGTAAGAAACTTCAACCAATTTACATGATTTTTTCATCACACACCTGTGCAGTGGGTGCTCTGGACTTGATGTGTTTTATTTTTGGTCATTGACTTATAGCCAAATGACAAGTTTTACATCGTACTAAAAGAAAATGTTTACAGTCAACAAAATAAATGTGACTCAAATAGAATATTGAAATTGGAAAACATGTTCGGAAAAGGAGAAAATGGTGGTTTGCCAGCATTTCTCCTTTTCCCACCATGTTTTTAAAAGCCTTCTTTTTCCAGGCTCAATGAAACTGTGACTGTGCGATGAAGACTTAATGCACAAGTTATTTGTAAAGTTTAACAAACATGACTGGTGTTCTAAATCTAAATTTCAAGACTAGCTATTTTATTGGCCATTACAGAATCTTTTGATTCTCAATGGAATATCTGAATTGATTTAGAATGGTTGATGACGACAGACTTTGATTCTATTACATGTGAAGAGGTTGTTGCTATATTTAGATATAGGTTAGATATATATATTGTAAACAAAGTCAGTGGTGCAATAAATCATCATGATAAAACTGCGTTCTTTATCCTTTTGTGCATGCTCAGCAAGAGAATTTTCATGGAACATATCACTGCTTCTTTAGCTCATCTGAGCACAATGCTCTCAAGGGAAGCTTTGAGGATCACCCGATGTCAATCATGCATTGTCAACAATTCTTTAACTCATTACCACACGAGAAAATTTTAGACTGGTTCAAACTGAAAGCATTTGCAGATGACAAAATAAAGGGGACTGAAAAATAGAAATTTGTTCTGTGAAGGGTAGAAAACACTGTGGGAAAAGGAGAAAATGCTGGTTACCAGCATTTTCTCCTTTTCCCACAGCGTTTTCAAAAGGCTTCTTTCTCAGGGGCGTCAAAAGTAGGGATTGTGTGGTAATGGGTTAACTCATTACCAAATGACAATATTTTAGGCTTGTCCAAATCAAAAGCATTTGCAGATGACAAAATAAAAGTGACTGAAAATTGGAAATTTGTTTTGGGAAGAGTAGAAAACATTGTGGGAAAAGGAGAAAATGCTGGTTACCAGCATTTTCTCCTTTTCCCACAATGTTTTCTAAAGCCTTCTTTCTCAGAGGTGCCAAAAGTAGGGATTGTGTGGTAATGGGTTAAACATCAACTCCTCCTAAACTGTTGGGCCAATTTAGACCAATTGGGCTGGAATGGTCCTTGGGAGGTCCTCTTTAAAAACTGTGGACAGAATTTGATTCTGTCGAAAATTCTGGTTGCCATGGCAATCAAATGGAATTTTCTAAGAAATTTTTTAAAAATCTTCTTCTCTGAAACTGCTGGCCAGATTTTAAAATAATTTGACAGAGATGTTCCTTGGGTGACCCTTTTCAAATGGTCGTGAAATTTTGATCCATCAAGAAACATGGCTCTGGTGAATGGGAGCTACCAGCACTGTATGGAAATGAAGAAATTCTTGAAAATTCTTCTTCCCTGAAACTCGTCATCAGATTTTAAAATAATTTCACAGCAGTGTTCCTTGGGTAAACCTTTTCAAAAATTGTTCAGGTGAGTGGGGGCTACAGAAATTAAAAAACTCTTAAAAATTCATTTTTTCTGAAACCGCTGGTCAGATTTTGAAATGACTTTTACAGGTGACCTTTCAAAAATTGCTTGGTATTATAATGATTTTGTTTCCAGTGTTTCGATACCTTAAAAATAAAAATTGGCTATGGTCATCTCAAAAATTCAGGTGAGAGATCCAGGACCATCTTGGCCCTCTTGTTTGTCTATCTATCCATATGTCCGTGGGTAGATCCGTCTTTGAGGGAGAATTATTACTACTTCTTATCATCAGTCCTGTTTTTGTTACAAATGTCTGTTTTCCGAACAAGATGACTAGCCCGCATAGCTTGGTAGGTAGAGAGTAGGACTTGTGAAAATTGTTTCGGGTTACTTAACTCTTTACCTCACAATCCCGACTTTAAACGACCCTGAAATAGAAGCCCTCTGAAAACATTGAGGGAAAAGGAGAAAATGCTGGTAAACAGCATTTTCTACTTTTCCCACAACGTTTTCTAACCTTCCAAACTCAAATTTCAATTTTAGAGTCACCTTTGTTTTGTCGTCTGCAAATGCTCTCAATTTGGACTGGCCTAGAATTTTGTTGTTTGGTAAAGAGTTAAGGGTGTAGGTTCGATCCCCATGGCTAGTTATCCAAAATGACTCTTAGTCTTTTGGATGAGACATTAAACCTAGGTCTTGTGTGATGATGCTAACCACACAATCCCTACTTTTGACGCCGCTGAGAAAGAAGCCTTTAGAAAACATTGTAGGAAAAGGAGAAAATGCTGGTAACCAGCATTTTCTGTTTTCTACCCTTTACAAAACCAATTTAAATTTTGCAGTCACATTAAATTTTATTTTTATGTCTGCAAAATGCTTTCAATTTGGACAGGTCTAAAATTTTGTTGTTTAGCCAAGATTTAACCAATCAAACAATTTTATTGAATTTTGTGTGTATGTGTGTCCCCCTTTTATAAGGGAAATAAATGCTAAGCATACCATTTTATCATGCATTGCCAGTTGCTTCCCATGTCAAAAGAACTCCTCCTCTTCCCCCCCCCCCCCCATTGTAATGCATGAAATTTTAAGATTTTCAGAATTAAAAACATAATCAGATAAGGGACAAGAAACATTGTGGGAAATGAACAAAATGCTGGTTACATGCAGATTATTCTTTTCCCTTGATGCTGTGAAGAAGCTTTCTTTCTAGGAGTCATTAACCTTTTCCCAAACAACAAATTTTGGACTCTTCCAAACCGAAAAAGATTGCAGATGACAATTTTAGATTTGGATAAAATAGCATAAAGTTCTTAAAAAGGGTAGAAAACACTGTGGGAAAAAGGAGAAATTGCTCGTTCCCATAGTGTTTTCAAAAGACTTTTACTGCAGACATGTAAAAACCAAGGCTTCTTTGGGAAAGGGTTAAAGCTCTGCATGGTGTAGTAATTCAATTTTCAAACCTAACATTGCTGTAGCAGGTGTAAGTGTAGATCAAGCTCAAATTGCAGAATAGGGTCCATATTCACCAACCATTCCCAAGAACATTCTTAGTCTTTTTCTGAAGGTTTTTCCAAATATAAAAGAAACACACCTTCTGATTGGCTAAACCATTTGGTTTAGCCAATCAGAAGGTGTGTTACTTTCTGACTTGAAAAGTCTTGCAGAATGTTCTTGATAACTGCAGAATTGGTCATTGATCTTCACTGGTTTCTATTCGGAGATTATGGTCATTATTGATCTTGAAAATACTCTCAGAACTATATTAGGGTCTAATTTCTAGAAATGCAGTGCTTCGTGGATATTTTCAGCGAACTAGGCTTTTAGGTATTAGATCTAGAACGATAAATAAATATGACTTAAAAAATGGAATTGTCTTTGAATAGAGTAAAATATTTTATGGGTAGGCCTATATCTTGAACAAATGCTGGGTACCAGCATTTTTTTCCCTTTCCACTATGTTTTCAAGTCTTCTTTGTTAGGGTCGTTAAAGTTAGTATTTTTTGAAAAAGAATTTAGCTTAAAAGGAAATGGTTAAAAAACAGATCTAGCTGTACATCAAGAAAATTATTGCAGTGCTAAATTCAGATTCCGATAGTTCAATCTGATTATAGTAGGTTGGCAGTTCTTTAAAAGTTGTCTCCCTTGTATCATACTAGGAAAATTTTGAAAGGTTGCCTCCCTTGTTGATTAGAATGATACGGAGCAGACGATGGAAGAACTCTCAGATTTCAGTTTAGCTTTGATCAAATACGGCTCTATATTATTTGTTTGTATAATATTTCTAATGAGTATATCAATTTCAAGTAGACTATGCTTCCTTAGTTAAATTGTTCAAGGTAATTTCTCCTTAGATTTTTAAAAAAAAATTGTTGAATCAAAGTACCGACTGGCAATGTTAATATCAAACCACAGGAATCGGACGTTTAGTTGGCGAAAATATCTGAATGTTAGCCGAAGTGGTCACTCTCTGTTATAAAGTATATTCTATAATAGAGAGTGACCACTTCGGTTGACAATCAGCTATTTTCACCAACTAAACATCTGATTCCTGTGATCAAACGAAAACAAAAACTCTTCGTGACTTAATTTTTGGCTTTTTTACTATTAACCGAAAGAGAAAACCAAACTGAAAATAACTGCAGACGACAATATAAATGTGGGGGGGGGGGAAGAAAAAACATTGTGGGAAATGGAGAAAATGCTGGTTACCAGCATTTTCTCCTTTTCCCACGATGTTTTCAGAAGTTTTCTTTCCCAGGGTCATTAAAAGTCATCATTGTGTGGTAAAGTATTAAATCTTGGTAAAATATCGTTTTTAATCCTTCAGAACACAATCCTAACTTTTAACATCCTTAAGGAAGAAGGCTTTTGAAAACATTGTGGGAAAAGAAGAAAATGCTGGTACTCAGCATTTTCTCCTTTTCCTAGACTGTTTTGTAATGTATGAAAAACAAATTAATTCTGTATATAGTCTGCAAATCATTTCAACGTAGGCAAATCTAAAATTTTATTATATGATTCAGTTTTAGAACTCTTAGACAGGTGTCGTTTTGACTAAATGATAGTGGTGAAACGGTTTACCGATATACCGATTAACCGCGGTCTGTTCAAAGGAAAAAACCGAAACCGGTACGAATTTTACCGTATCGGTATTTCTTCAATATGTAAACTTCCCGTAATTGCATTAGAAAGTCCGGTTTTCTCCAAGATCCGCTCAGAAATCGATCGTTTTTCAACAATCTGAAAGATTTATGAAAGCGAAAGTTGTTTATTTTTTCTGCAGGCGGTGTCACCGGTGTTAAGGTAAAATTATGACCGCCTCAAATTCGCCGTGGATACGAACTCCAAATAACCGTCGACCGTATTACTGATTTTGGACCAACAGAGTTTGTTATTGATTTCCTATAACTTTGCTCACACTTATTTCGCGTTTTTTCTCCCGGTAGATAAGCGGGAAAGTATTAGTGTTTAACGAGTAAGTTAAAGCATTGCACGGTCTTCTCTGTTGAGCTCCCAAAGTTCGGTATAGTAGCCCTGACTGGTTTCTACATAAACAAGTGCGCCCTCTGAGCGAGGGTTCAGTACTGCTGGTGACTTTTTGTCAGCACAGAGGGCTTCTCTGGGTGCTGACAAGGTTGACATGCATATATTTTTGAAAAAGAACATGACTTGAAATGGCACTGAGTCATTTACTTGTTTCTACGGATAATTCTTAATTTCTTTGTCATTTCAGTCTAGTCTGTGTTAAAGAATAGTCATTTTTTTAGCATATGCAACCCTAACAGTGACTACAAGTGGTCAGATATGCTAAATGTCAGCATATAGAGCGTATTGCAATACGTATTGCAATACGGGTCAGCCGTATTGCAATATATTGCAATACGCTTTTTACCGTATTGTTTCACCCCTACTAAATGATGCTTTGAGATTGAAAAAAATGCAATAAATTAGCTTTCTGTGCCTTGAAGCATACAGTTTATTGCATTTTTCTGCTTTACATGTTTAACTCTTTACCACACTGACAAACCAAAAATGTGGGTCAATAATGTAATTTGTCATATACTTTTTCGGGAAAAAAAGAAAATGCTGGCAACTAGCAACCAGCATTTTTTACCTTTTCACATATTTTCAGGTTGTAGGCCTACTCTGTATTGTATATTAACCCTTTACCAAACAACCCATGGTTTTTACGATCCTGAGATAGAAGTACTATCTACAGAAAAGGCATTTTGAAAACATTGTTTAGAAAAGGTAAATTTCCTTGTAAAGTTGCAAAATGATTTCTGACTTTTCCACTTTGGGTTTCTTCTCTTTCAGCTCATTTGTACCGTTTTCCAAATTGTCATGTGTGCAGATTCTTTGAATTTTGAAGAGTATCACATATGTCTTTTTAGAAAGGGTTATACATGTATTAGGATTAAATACTATCAGCAGGAACCCTGAACTCTTGTTTCATCCCTTACCACACAATCCAAACTCTGAAGAAGAAGGCGTATGAAAATATTGTTGAAAAAAAGCAAAAGAAATGCTGGTCTTTTTCCAACATTGGTTTCTTCCCTATTAAAGACAGAAATCGTTCTTTTAGCTTCATTTCTTTTGCCGTATGCACATACTTTCAACATGGTCAACTCGAAAATTTAGTTGTTTGGTATTGAGTGAAATCTTTACTACACAATGCCGACTTTTAAGGACCCTTAGGAAGAAGCTTTTTGAAAACATTGTGGGAAAAGGAGAAAATGCTCGTAACCAGCATTTTCTCCTTTTCCAACACTGTTTTCTCCCCCACTTGAAACAAATTTCAATTTTCTAGTTTCATTTACTTTGTCTTCTGCAAGTGCTTTTAATTTGGACTAGTCAAAAATTTAATTGTTTTGTATTGAGTTAACCCTTTACTCCATAGATACTCATTTCTACACATTGCTTGTAGGAGCCTTTGGAAAACATTGTGGCAAAAGGTGAAATTGCTCGTGACGAGCAATTTCACCTTTTGCCACAATGTTTTCAATGCTATCAAAAGGTAAGAAACGGCTTCATCCTTGCTGTTATTTAGGGTCAGTTAGAGATACCATAGAAAGGGTTAACTTTTTATCAGACAACATAATTTTAGCCTTGCAGGAATTGAAAGCAAATAACTTGGGAATGTAATATAATTCTTAGATATGATTTTGCATTTACTTATCATTGCCTGTTGTTGATGGCTGCACCGGGAGGCTGTTATGGTAGATAGTGCAAGATACAGAACGAAGCTCATCCTGGACTGGACCACATTTAAAGCAACTGTAGACTGGTAGGTTAGACAATGTTATTGGAAAAGGAGGAAATGCTGGTTACCAGCATTTTCTCCTATTCCCACAATGCTTTCTATAGGCTTCTTCCTCAGGGTTGTGAAAAGTCGGGACTGTGTGGTAAAGAGTGAAGAACGTTCTCAGTCTTATTCTTCAGAATTTTATCAATGTGAAAGTAACAGAACTTCTGATTGAATTTTGTCAATGTGAAAGTAACAGAACTTCTGATTGGCTAAACCATTTGGTTTAGCCAATCAGAAGTTTTGTTACTTTCACAGTCAGAAGATCTTAAAGATTAACATAAAGAACATTCTTAAGAATGGTTGGTGAATATGGACCCTGAACTATGCCCTGTTCTTTTGTGTGTTTAGTGTATAGCGTGGTCACACAGGACCATATTTGTGGTTACCTTGTCAGAAATTACTGGTAGTTACAAAACTTTGGACCCCAGAACCATTTTTGGCAAAGTTTTGTTCAGACCTGGGAAGTAGACCAGGAAAAAGAGAGAAATTGACTTAATTTACCAAATGACAAAAATTACTGGTAGTTACAAAACTTTAGACCCCAGAACCATTTTTGGCACAGTTTTGTTCAGACCTGGAAAGGAGACCAGGAAAAAGAGAGAGATTGACTTAATCTAACAAATGACAAAATTTTAGAATTGTCAAAATTGAAAGCATAAATTTGCAGACGACAAAATGAAAGTGACTAAAAAATTTAAATTTGTTTCCAGCAGGGTCGAAAACATTGTGGGAAAAGAAGAAAATGCTGGTTCTCAGTATGTTTTCAAAAGGCTTCTTCTTCAGGGCCGTGAATTTTTGAGTCAGTTTTATTTTGTCGCCTGCTGATGCTTTCAATTTGGAACGGTCTAAATCTTTTATGTTTGGTAAAGAGTTAAAAAATTATTACCATTTACACCCAGGCTAGGTGATACCGCATGCTACAGGGCAGAAATCTGCATGGTTCAGTGCTTCAAGAGATTATGTAAGACAGGAATTTCAATTATGGTTATATAAACAAAGATATTCCTTATCGAGAAAGAATGAATTCCTCTGTGACTTACAAATTTATCCTAGTCGGAATAATCTAACAGTTGTCTGTCATGAAAATCTTAGCCAAAGATGGAATTGCTCTGTTATTTTAACTCATTACCAAACGACAAATTTCAGGCTTGTCCAAATTGAAAGCATTTGCAGACGACAAAATAAAAGTGACTCAAAATTTGAACTTTGTTTTGTGAAGGGTAGAAAACATTGTGGAAAAAGGAGAAAATGCTGGTCACCAGCATTTTCTTCTTTTCCCACAACATTTTCCAAAGGCTTCTTTCTCCAGGTTGTCAAAAGTAGGGATTGTGTGGTAATGGGTTTTAAAATAGAAATTGTGGCATTCTGTTAGGCTCTCTCTAACTGTTAGATTTTGTACATTATGACAACTAGTAGCTGCCATGGATACACTGGTGTGGCATGTTGTCTAAACTTGTGGCCTATTATCGACTTCATATCAAGGACACTGGTAACATCCTGGTCCATATTCACCAACCATTCTTGCGAATATTCTTAGTCTTATTCTCCAAGGTTTCTAAATTTGTAAGTAACACAACTTCTGATTGGCTAAACCGAATGGTTTAGCCAATCAGAAGTTGCGTTGCTTACAAATGTAAGAAATTCTGGAGAATAAGACAAAGAACGCTCTTAAGAATTGTTGGTGAATACGGGCCCCGATACTGCAAGGTAAAAATCTGCCCAGTTTGAGATTTCGTGAGATAGTGGCAGACTTGGAAATCGTGATATTACGGACAAAGATAGCCCTTACCGAAAAAGATTTTATTCTCTATGGAGGTTGGTAAACCATGTAAGAAAATCGTCGACTTGTCCAAACTGAAATCATTTCAAAAGGACAAACTAATTGTGTTCCATTTGATGAATTCAGTCCCAAACAACCAAACAACAAATTTTTGGACAGGAACAAATATGTTAAGGGAGACCACCTTCCTTCATGCATGGCTTTGTCCCGATTTAAATACAATACCTACCAACTGCGTTAGAGACATACATGTCTCTTTAGCTCAGTCGTTAAGGTACTGGTCTCCTAAATCTCGAAAAACAAGGACATTTGCCCATCATGAGTTCAAATCCCACCAGATGCATTTTGTACTTCAGTCATACATTTGTTTCTTTGTTACAGATTTTGTTCATAAGAAAAGCAACTGCAGAGAACAAATTAAATCTTGTTAACCCTTTACCACACAATGCTGACTTTTAACAACCCTGGGAAATAAGCCTTTGGAAAAGATTGAGGGAAAAGGAGAAAATGCTGGTAAACAGCATTTTCTCCTTTTCCCACAATATTTTCTACTCTATCCAAGGATAATTGCATCATTTGAGCTAAATTAAAATTGTGGTCTGCAAACGCTTTCAGTTTGGACCAGTCCAAAAATTTGTCGTTTGGTAAAGAGTTAACATGATGATTTCTGATTTTGATAGGGGAGAAAATATTGTGGGAGAAGGAGAAAATGCTGGTTACCAGTATTTTCTCCTTTTCCCACATTGTTTTCTATAGGTTTCTTTCTCGGGGTCGTTGAAGTGATGTTGGAGAGAGAGAACAGCAATTTTCTCCTTTTCTCATGATGCTTTCAAAGTACCGTTGCATCAGGTTTGTTAACAATACATCTTAACAACCGAGGAGAAAAATGCTGTTACACCTTGATATTGTGTAGAATCTAGTCACCTTATTACATAGATAAATAATAAAACAATATAAGGCGAATGGGATATAGAAACTAAAGGGATTTGTCTCTGATTCAAAACCTGAAAAAACCACAGTGATCTTTCAGAAAATGAAATGCATTTTCTATCCTTTGTAATTTGTGCAATCTTGCAACTGTAGGGGGCAATACATCTTCGCAAGCCAAGGCCGACGATTCACTACGTTACTCTACCCTTGGCGGATCGAGCTTGATTTTTACATTCACCCGATACACATTTTTATTGGATGCAGCCAGCTGTAGCTGCAACAAATGAAATAGATCGTAGCATTACATCTTTGATAAAAATAGAACAAGGTCTCTACCTTTCAAATAAAAGGTAAAACATGGATACCCATGTGGATGTCTGCTTATCGCTTCATGAGTATTCGTAAGCGGTTTGTAAAACGATATTTCATTTGCTTTTAGCAACATGATGTAAAGGGGAGTAATAATCAGCATCCAATAGAGGGCGCATCGCAGGAATCTCGAAATTGGACTCAATCAGCCAAGATCCACGTAGTGATCGTAAACTTGGCTCACGGAGATGGGGGCAATACTTGGTGTGAAGATACAAAAATGACTATAGTTTGATCAGTTGAAGATAAAATTGGTTGAAATATTGGATGAAAACGAGGAAAGATGTATCAATAAAAGCTGGGATTGTGAGGTAACAGTTAATGGATCCTGATCAGGATAAAATTTGTCTGTCAAAAGAATTTAAGCAGAAGATGATTGCTTTATGCTGTAAAACCAAAATTAACTCATTATCACATGATCCCTACTTTTGATGACCCTTTTAGAAAACATTGTGGGAAAAAGAGAAAATACTTGTAACCAGTATTTTTTCCTTTTTCCACTATGTTTTCTAACCGTCATAAAACAAATTTCAAATATTCAGTCACTTTTATTTTGTCGTCTGCAAATGCTTTACATTTGGACAAACCAAAAGTTTTATCGTTTGGTAATGAGTTAAGGCATTCTATAAGGGGCTTTCTGGTAGGTGGATTTTGATACATATCACAACCAATAGAAGCAGCTGCTGCTGTCATTGTTAATTCTTTACCAAACAACAAAACTTTGGACTAGTCTAAATTGTGAGTATTTGCAGATGATGCGATAAATGTACGTCAAAAACTGAAATTTGATTCGGAAAGTGTAGAAAACTTGGTGGGAAAAGGAGAAAATGCTGGTTACCAGCATTTTCTCCTTTTCCCACAAAGTTTTCAAAGGTTTTCTTTCTCAGGGTCGTTAAAAGTCAGGATTGTGTGATAAAGAGTTAAATAGTGCCTTTTCCCATGTTGTTAGTGCATGTTGTATTCTTCGCGGATTTGAGCTATCTGCTATGACGCATCAATGCTAGGGAAATGGGTTGGTTGTATTCGGGTTTAACACCACTTTAAAAGCTAAGGGCATATTATGGCGGTCGGTGACGCACATGTGTTTCCAGGCTTTCTCATACAAGTACTACGAACTTTCTTTCCAAAGTCGCCGACTACTTTTCTCACATGCTTCAGCAGAGGTGAGAGGCGAAAATACGCCGGAAAGAAAGTCCATCTCAACCGGGTATCGAACTCACAACCAGGTCATGCGTCCGACAAGCTCACCACTGAGCCACCTGGGCGGGCCATATGCTAGGGAAAAGGAGGGCTTACACCAAAGCTATTACCCAAGCCTGCAGGGACTGTTTTAACCCTTCACTAAACAATCCTTGGTTTTTACAACCCTGAGATAGAAGTCTTTTGAAAACATTGTGGGAAAAAGGAGAAAATGCTGGTAAGTAGCATTTTCTCCTTTTCCCACAATGTTTTCTACCCTTCACAAAACAAATTTAACATTTTCAGTTGCTTTTAATTTGTCGTCTTCAAATGCTTTTGGTTTGGACAAACCTAAAATTTTGTCATTTGGTAATGAGTTAAGGCATTGGAGCAGATCTGAACTGCAGACTGCCCTACATTAATTTTGTTACTGTATCTATCGGCATTGATGAATAAGCCTACATGTATTTCCACCCAATCCCTACTTTTAACGAATCTGAAAAAAGAAGCCTTTCTGAAACACTGTTGGAATAGGAGAAACTGCTGATAACCAGCATTTTCTCCTTTTCCCACAGTGTTTTCTACCCTTCCGAAAACAATCTTTAAAATTTGAATCACATTTATTTTGTTATCTGAAAATGCTTTCAATTTGAACTAGTCTTAAATTTTGTCAATTGGTAAAGAGTTTTAACCCTTTCCAAAATGACAAATTTTACACTGTCCCAAACTCAAACTGTTTGCAGATGACAATTTTGAATTTGATGAGAATGGCAGAAAGTTTTCCAAAAGGCAAGAAAACACTGTGGGAAAAGGAGAAATTGCTCGTTGCGAGCAATATCTCCTTTTCCCACAGTGTTTTCTAAAGACTTGTACTGCAGACAAATAAAAACCAGGGCTTGTTTGGGAAAGAATTGATTCTTACCAAATGACTATCTATCTATACCAATGTCAAATTTGTCTTTTGTAGGCGTTTTGAAATTGGTAGAAAATTTAGAAATCTGTCGTTTGGGATAGGGTTATTAAAGACCACAAGTGTGAAAAGCAGTAATGATAAAATCTGCACTAGGTGCTTTTTAACTCTTTACCAAACAACAAAATTTAGACTGGTCCAAATTGAAAGCGTTTGCAGACGACAAAATGAATGTGAACAAAAACTTGAAATTGTATATAGGAAGGGGAAAAAAATATTGTGGGAAAAGGAGAAAATGCTGGTTACCAGCATTTTCTCCTTTTCCCCAAATGTTCTCAAAAGGCTTTTTTCACAGAGGTGTTAAAAGTTGGAATTGTGTGGTAAAGGGTTAACCCATCACCACACCTAGAATGATTTCTATGAGCAAGAAGGCTTTTAAAAATAGTGTGGGAAAAAGGAGAAAATGCTGGTGACCAGCATTTTCTTCTTTTCCCACAATGTTTTCTGTTCATGCAAAAGCACATCATATCGTTTGAATTAAATGAAAATTGTTGTCTGCAAATGCTTTGAATTTGGACTAGTCTAAACTTTTTTCGTTTGGTAGTAAGTTGAACCGTTTTGTACGAATTTCAGATGTTTCAATGTTGAAATTGGAAGAATTTAAAAACTAGAAGAGGATTACACAAAGATGACAAACAGTGGGAAAGAAGGCAGTAACAAATTCTGCAGTAGATGATTAAATCAAAAGACTAAATTAATGACCGGGTTTGAAAGGTGATAAGAAAGAGTCACTGAACCGATGCACCCATCAGCCCGCTGGTCAAATGACGGACGAGTCCATTTCGACAGATGGGTTTTGCTTCATTGTCAAAGTATTTGTTACTGTTCCGAAACTATTATCAGTTTTGCATCTCTGATCTGGTTTGGATTCTTAAAGTATTCAGGCTATTACAGCTCATTAGGATTTAATTGCGAACGCGTCGCGCTATTGTTATTTTTTATCGGTTTTGGGTTTCCTCTCCCCTCGCTTAAAAGTGTACACTGCCTAACAATCTCGATGGATTACAGCTGTTCTTTTTACCTCCCTCCGTGTATTATTTTAATTTCAAACTTGAAATTTTATTCACCGATAAAATTGTCAATAATTTGATAATGTACATTTTAAGCATTAAAGGTGAAATTTTGTGATGCTGTTATCAAAAATAATTTCTAAATGCGTGTTTTAATTATTTTTGGAAAGGTTAGATAGGTTAATTTTACGACGGAGGTGTTTGGAATAGCTCGATCGGGAAAATTGCACGTTTTCCAGCTCCAAAGTGACATCAATTTTCGAAAGGAAATTTAATCATAATCGGGATTAGTCCGTTTGGATTTTAATATCTTCAGAAAGGTAAATCCCTTTGCTACACTTCTGCCGAGCGGTTCTTAAATATTTTGGCTGGTTTCTGAGAAATCACCATTTGCACCGGGAACCTCTTTGTTAAATTAGAGAAATTTTCCAGTCTTTCGCGTCATATCTCTTTAGCTAAACTCCTTTTTCTCAACCGATCTTAGATTTTTATCGTCTAAGGAAAGCTTGCATATTACAATGACAGAAATACAGAATTGTGATTAATTCACCTCATTAGACAGAAAATGTATTTATTACAAAAAGCGTGGAAGATGAACGTCCTTAATTTACCTTGTTTATGTCGCAAATTATGTCAATTAAATTCTATGATCCTTTTCTGGTAAGTATTTTAACTCTTTACTAGACGACAAAATTGTAGCCCAGTCCAAATTTTCAGACGACAACTTCAGTGTGGCTGAAATGGGGCTGTCCTTCTTTTGAAAGGGTAGAAAACCTTGTGGGAAAAGGAGAAAATGCTGGTTACCAGCATTTTCTCCTTTTCCCACAATGTTTTCTATAGAATTCTTTTTCAGGGTCGTTAAAAGTCGGCATTGTGTGGTAAAGGGTTAGCTTTGTAGCAGACGACAAAGTTGTAGATCAGACTAAATTGTAACGTGTTGCAGACCACAACTTGGGTATTCCTGAATCAATGATTTTTGTCTGTAAAAGCCTTAGAAAACAATCAGGGAAATAGAGAAAATGCTGGTTAGATATGCCAGCATTTTTTTTCCTCTTACCACAATGTTATCAAAAGTCTAAATCTTTGTGAAGGAAAAAAAGAAAATTGTGGGTAAAGGGTGAAAGAAAATCAAAATGGATTAAACTCTTCACCAAATGTTAACATTTCTGACTCACCCAAATCAAAAAGCATTCAGAAATGACAAAAATGGATAGAAAACATTATTAAAACGAGAGATTGGTGCCCATAGTTGTGAGGTAAGAGTGTCAGCCTCGTAGCTGTAAGGTCCTGAGTTTGAGATGCGGAAGCGGGTATCAACTTTGGGGTTTTTCATTGGCTCGCACATTCAGCGCGAGTACTGGTGTAGTTCCCAGGAAGCAGACTCGAGAGAGATTAGTTTATTTATCAATACCTTAAATATAAGTATGTTAAACTAAAATGTAAGAAAATGATTGTTTACAGCATTTTCTCTTTTCCTCTTAATGATTTCAAAAGCTGTCTGTCCGGAGGGACTCGAGATCATAAGGTATATAAAGCCATTAACTTCAGGGAGAATATCTTAAAGTCACAAGACATGGAGTTTTTTTGCATAATATTTTACAGATGCTGTCACATTTCATTCTACTTCATTCGAAAATTATAATGAAAATCCTAATTCCTTAAAGACCTTTAATACCACTCAATTCTAATGACCCTGAGAAAAAATGCCATTTTAAACATATGGTAAAACAAGAAAATGCTAGTTTCCATTTTTCTCCTTTGCCCTCAATGTTTTCTTCCACATGAACAAAAAATTGTATCATTTGGGCCAAAGTAAGTTTTTACCAGTTTTTACCATCACTAATTGTAACAACCCTGATAGAAAAGCCTTTGGAAAACATTGTGGCACAAGGAAAAAAATTGCTGGTAACCAGCATTTTCTCCCTTTCCCACAATATTTTATACTCCATCATAATTCATAGACAAATTTCATCCTTTAACTCTTAACCACACCATCCCGACTTTAAACGACACTGGAGAAGAGGCCTTTTGAAAACATCATGGGAAAAGGAGAAAATGCTGGTAACCACACTGTAGGTAAAATGATGATTTGGGCCTTTGATAGGAAAGAAAACATTGTTCGAAAAGGAGAAAAATGCTGGTTACTAGTGTTTTCTCCTTTTCTGATTAATACCAGCATTTTGTCCATGTCGCAGTTTTAGAGGCCCTTTTGTTCAAGGTCTGTAAAAATGAAATTCAGTTAACCCATTTATACAACACAATCCCTACTTTTGACGACCCTGAGAAAGAAGCCTTTAGAAAACTTTGTGGGAAAAGGAGAAAATGCTGGTAACCAGCATTTTCTCCTTCTCCCACAAAGTTTTCTACCCTTCCCAAAACAAATTTCAAATTTTCAGTCACTTTTATTTTGCCATATGCAAATGTCTTCGAAATGGACAAATCTAAAATTTTGTCATTCGGTAGTGAGTTAACACTTTTTCATACAATCCAAAGTTTTCGTAATACCAAAGAAGAAGTCTTTTGAAAACGTTCTGGGCAAAGGAGAAAATGCCAGTATAAACCAACATTTTCTCTTTTTTCCCCACAATTTTTTCTACCCTTCCTCAAATAAATTTCCATTTTTGAGTCTCATTTTATGCTGTCATCTGCAAATACTGTGAATTAACTTCACCACACAATGACAAATTTTAATGACCCTCAGAGGAAAAGGCCTTATTAAAACACTGGGAAAAGGAGAAAAAGCTGGTATCCAGCATTTTCTCCTTTTCCCACAAAGTTTTCTACCCTATCAAAGAAAAAATGTGTAGCTTGAGCCACAGTGACTGAAGTTGTTGTCTAGAAATGCTTTCAATTTGAATGGGTGGAAAATTTTTCTGTGTGGTAAAGGGTTAAGACGAGTTATTCAGTCAATGGGTAGAAAGCATTGTAGGAAAAGGAGAAAATGCTGGTGACCAGCATTTTCTCCCTTTTCCCAAAGTGGTTTCTAGAATCTTCTAATTCATGGTCGATAAAGGTTGGCGTTGTGTTGAAAAGAGTCAAGGATCAGGGGTAAAAATAAAGATGAAAGATGGCCCATTATTTATTGTTTGAAAGAGTAAATAATTTACCTCGGCACTATTTTACTCCTTTTTATCAAACAAAAATTTGGATCAGTTCGCTTTCTAAAGATTGGCAGAGAAGGAAGGCCCAAAGAATGACGAAAATTTGTATCTGTAAAAGTAGAAAATTTTGAGGGAAATAATGAGGGAGAAATGCTGATTACTAGCATTTTTCTCCTTTTTCCACGATTTTTTCAAAAGGCCTTCTTTCTCTGGCTCATGGAAACGGTAGTTTGTCTGGTAAAAGGTTGAACAGTGTTTTTACCCTTTTAACTCATTACCAAACCGAAACCAAAAAATTTTGGACTTCAAATTGAAAGCATTTGCAGACAACAAAATAAATGGGAATCAAAACTAGAAAGCTGATTTGGAAAGGGTGGAAAACATTGTTGGAAAAGGAGAAAATGCTGCTTACCAGCATTTTCTCCTTTTCCCATAATGTTTTCGAAAGCTTTCCTTTTCAGGTTCATTAATAGTGGGGATTGTGTGAAACAGAATTCAGAAATTGAATTTTTTTAAGAAAATGAATTTTTTTGTGAGCAGGGCACAAAACATTGTGGGAAAAGGAGAAAATGCTGGCAACCAGCATTTTCTCCTTTTCCCACAATGTTTTCAAAAGGCTTCTTTCACAGGGTCGTTAAAAAACATGATTGTATGGTAAAGAGTCAAGTAGTAGTTAGTCTATAGTTATGTTTAGTGAGAAATCAGATTCACACAGACACTTTTGATTGAAATCCATCGTCTACTTAAACCTTTGTCGTAGGTTTTCATTCTAGCCATGAACCCGCATGTGAGAAAAGTAGTCCGTGGCTTTGGAAAGAAAGTAGTGTTAGTACCGGTTTGAGAAAGCCAGGAAACACATGTGCGTCACCGACCGCCATGATATGACCTTAGCTGTTAAAGTGGCGTTAAACCCCAATACGACCAACCAACTAGCCATGAACCGGGAAAAAAAAGATCAGATTAAAACTGATGTCATGTTCCTTGACATTTCTTTCCCAAAGTCTTGTCTTGAGGGAGTTTTAGCCCATTACCAAACAATTCATAGATTTAATGACCTTATGGAGAAAGGCTTGTAAAACATTGTGAGACAAGGAAAAGACCCATGCTCTTGAGGCTTTACCCTTTAACCCTTTACCAGACAACTAAACTTTAGCCTTGTCCAAATTGAAAGCATATGCAGATGCCAATTTCATTCGGCTCAAATACTGCAATTATTCTTGGATAGGGTGGAAAACATTTCGGCATTTTAGGAGGAAATGGCTAGTAACCAGCATTTTCTCTTTTTCCGAGACTGTTTTCAAAATCCTTCTTTCCTAGGGCCATTAACCCTTTTAAAATACATGTACAATGTACCACACAATGCAGACTTTTGATGCTCCTGGAAAACAAGCCTTTAGAAAACATTGTGGGAAAAGAAGAAAATGCTGGTAACCAGCATTTTCTCCTTTTCCCACAATGTTTTCTATGCTATCAAAGAAAAGTTACACCATTTAAGCCACAATGAAAGTATCATCTGCAAACGCTTTCAATTTGGACGGGGCTAAAATTTTGTCTTGTGGTAAAGGGTTAAAAGTCTTTAAAAACATCAGTGTGATTAACCCATTACCACACAATCCCTACTTTTGACGCCCCTGAGAAAGAAGCCTTTAGAAAACATTGTGGGAAAAGGAGAAAATGATGGTAACCAGCATTTTCTCCTTTTCCCACAATGTTTTCTACCCTTCACAAAACAAATTTCAAATTTTCAGTCACTTTTATTTTGTCGTCTGCAAATGCTTTCGATTTGGACACGCCTAAAATATTGTTGTTTGGTAATGAGTTAAATGGTTAAAACACAAGATACAGAGGTTTGAAGAAATTATGCGTTTTCTTTATAGGCTGAATAGTGAAATTTGCTGACTCAGTATTTGAAGAGATCTAGAAAGCAGCACAGAATAGTATTACAAGGGACATGTCTTCATCTACAGCGACAGGAAGGGGTAAAAAAAGGTCCAGGGCTCAAGCCAATGAGGAAGGGGCTGGCACATCAGGGACTTCGGTCCCAAAAGCAGTGAAAAATAACAAGTTGATGAGTACAAGTCTGAAAAGGTAAGAATTAGTCATTTAGAGATATAGAGGATATTTGTTGTTGTTTTTTCGGTGAAAGATCGAAATTTATTTCATCGTGTGAACATCATCATTAATATTTTCATGAGTGGTGCAGCCACAAGTGAAAATATTACCGATGGTGCTTAAGAGATGAAATAGATTTCGATCTTTCACCAAAAAGACAAATATTCTATTTATTTCATGCTCTTAACCTTTTTTGGGAGGAGTTTTATCAAAATCCGGTACAGTTCTTTTCAGTTATTCCCAGTGGCGTACACCTCCTGCATGGCAACACATTACAGTAGTACGTCAAGCACAAGAAATGTAGGTAAATGACGTCATATTTCCATCTGGTCACACACATTTTACCTAGGTAACTAGAGCATAAAAATCAGTAATTTCACTGGTTGTACCGGTGGAATGGCTTATTTCTCAGGGTCGTTAAAAGTTGGGATTGTTTGGTAAAGAGTTTATCTAACCATAATCATTCTTGTATTTTATCTTACTATAACCAGTATGAAATTTTTGTTGTGACTTTCCAGTTTGAAGTTGAAGTTACGTGATATAATTATGTGCTTTTCCATTACACCATATAATTATGTATTGGTAATTTATCTGTGTCTCCACAGCTGACTTAGCTCTTTACCAAACGAAAAAATCTTAGACTGGTCCAAACTGAAGGCATTTGCAGACGACAAAATAGATGTAAATCAAAAATTAAATTTTGTTTTGGAAAGGGTAGAAAACATTGTGGGAAAAGGAGAAAATGCTGGTTACCAGCATTTTCTCCTTTTCTCACAATGTTTTCTAAAAGATTCTTTCCAATTGTAGTTTAAAGTCGGGATTGTGTGGTAAAGGGCTTAACCCTTTCCCAAACAAGCCCTGGTTTTTACTTGTCTGCAGTAAAAGTATTTTGAAAACACTGTGGGAAAAGGAAAAATGGCTTGTAACATGCAATTTCTCCTTTTCCCACAGTGTTTTCTACCCTCTTTGTGAACTTTCTGCCATTTTCTCCAAATCTAAAATTGTCGTCTGCAAACTCTTTTGGTTTGGAAGAGTCCAAAATTTTTTGTTTGGGAATGGGTTAAGCAAGCAAGTCATCACATAATTATGGATCCACAACTTCTTTTTTCTCTAACAACTCAACTAAATCATACAATGGAGAAAATTGACCAGTAGTAAGAAGTTGTGCTTCATATCGGCCAGTGTGCACTGTGGAGGCTGGCCTGGTTGGATACCTTTTGCAGATGCGATAAATTGATAAATTCCTTGTTCACATGACATTGTAATGGTAAATTTATTTAACCTATGGGGAAAAAAAGCCGATTTTTATGGATAAGGGTCAAACAGAACAGATTTTACAGATATCTTATGACTTATTGATCGTTCATTTACATGACCATACTGTGTCATTCCCTTGACTATTGGCACTGTATGATCCCAAGTCTGCACGATCCTAACAAAAAAAGCTTTTGACAAGATTGTAGGTAAAGGAGAAAATGCTGAAAACAAGCATTTTCTTCTTTTCCAACAATGTTTTCTTACGTTCTAGAGAGAAAGATGTCACTTGAATAAAATTAAGTTTGCTGTCTGCAATTACATCCAGTTTGGATGAATGTAAAATTTTGTTGTCAGGTGGAGAGTTCACACTTTACCAGACAACAAAATGGCTGACCTCTCCCTTTTGAAACAATTTTGTTGGTAATAATTATGTGAATATGTCTTAGCCCTTTACCACACAATCCAGACCTATGACTGCCTGTAGATTGAACACTTTTTAACCCTTTACTCCATAGATACTCATTTCTACGCATTGCTTGTAGGAGCCTTTGGAAAACATTGTGACAAAAGGTGAAATTGCTCGTCACGAGCAATTTCACCTTTTGCCACAATGTTTTCTATGCTATCAAAAGGTGTCATATACACATAAGAAACAGCTTCATCCTTGCTGTTATTTAGAGTTAGTTAGAGATACCATAGAAATGCCTTATGGGGTAAAGGGATAAGACATAGTGAGAATGGGAGAAGGAGAAAATGCTGATAACCAACATTTTCTCCCATACCCACCATCTTTTCTAGTCTTTCAAAGCAGCATCTGCGTTTTGAGACACATCCCCAAATGCTTTGTGTTTGAATAAATCTAAAAACTTTATTGTGTGGTGAAGGGTTAACCCTTTCCCAAACAATCCCTGGTTTTTACTGGTCTGGAATAGTAGCCTTTTGAAAACGTTGTGGGAAAAGGAGAAAATGCTGGTAACCAGCATTTTCTCCTTTTCCCACAATGTTTTCAACCCTGTCATAGACAGAAATAATCTTTTCAGCAACAGATGAATTGTCGTCTGCAAATGCTTTCAATTATTTGGTCTAGTCCAAAAGTTTGTTGTTTGGGAAGGGGTTAAGGGATTTGTCAATGAGAGAGATGAGACTGAAAATAATATGGGAGGAAAAAAAGGAAAATGCTTGTTTCCAGCATTTTTGCCTTTTATCCCAGGGTCATGAAAACAGCATATTGTTTGGTAAATGGATAATACAAGAAGTTGTATGGTTACAAACAGTATTCTCAACATTGATTTATACTGTAGCAGCAAGTGTGCCTATTGATGCAGTTATGGAGTTTCTTCAAACAGTATTTATTCTTCCCTAGACACTTAATGCTTACTAACAAGTGGATACAGGGTAGCTTAATGCTTTCCCAAACAAGCCCTGGTTTTTACGTGTCTGCGGTAAAAGTCTTTTGAAAACACTGTGGGAAAAGGAGAAATTGCTCGTAACGAGCAATTTCTCCTTTTCCCACAGTGTTTTCTACCGTTTTTGAGAACTTTCTGCCATTTTCTCAAAATCTAAAATTGGCATCTGCAAACTCTTTCAGTTTGGAAGAGTCCACAATTTGTCGTTTGGGAAAGCGTTAATGCTTAGCGTACAGGACTTGAGGACATGGTTCGCTTGTTTAGACCCCAGCTCAGCCAATTTCTTTCTGAGGATTGATGCATAGTCATTGTGACAGGTATAGATTACTGTCTCATCCCTAACCATAATATGACGATAGTTACGTGGGAGAGCAGCCAGTGGCTTGGAAAGAACACTACCGAGTACTGGTAAAAGAAACCTCAGGAAAGCACTGGCTGCCTTGCTATAACTGAAATAATGTAAAAAGGCATTTTTATTACCATACAAAATCAACCTCTGTGACCATCATAATATTATGCATTAACTCTTTACCACACAATCCGGACTTTTAACGACCCTGTGAAAGAAAGCCTTTGAAAACATTGTAGGAAAAGGAGAAAATGCTGGTTACCAATGTTTTCTAACCTTTTCAAATCAAATTTCAAATTTTTGATTCATGTTTATTTTGTTGTCTGCAAATACTGTACTTTGGACAAGTTCAAAAGTTTGTCATTTGGTAAAGTGTTAATTGCCAAAATAACAGAAAGGTGGAGTGATGGTATTCTAAATCCATTATTTCTCTTTCAAACCCTATGTTGTGGATACTTATTAGAATCGTCTCATTGAGATGATTCTAATGAGTACCCATAACATAGGGTTTGGTTTGGAATAATTCATATCTAAAAAAGTTTACTTCAGAGACATTACACAATTCAATTGCTTTCCTGTATTTAGTCCAGTGGTCCCGTTAACCCATTACCACACAATCCCTACTTTTGACGCCCCTGAGAAAGAAGCCTTTTGAAAACACTGTGGGAAAAGGAGAAAATGCTGGTAACCAGCATTTTCTCCTTTTTCCACAGTGTTTTCTACCCTTCCCAGGACAAATTTCACTTTTTCAGTCACCTTTATTTTGTCATCTGCAAATGCTTTCAATTTGGACCAGTCTAAAATTCTCTTGAGTGGTAATGAGTTAAAGGATATAACAGCTACTCTCTGTGAGTGGTGCCTATCTCCCATCCCTGGCTTTTCAGAAGAGCCTCCAGTTCCACCCGTGAAGTCACAGGAAATTCGGCAATCTCTGGAAACTTCAGGGGAAACCCCCAGTAGACTAAATCCACTACATATATATCTTCAGTTTTAAAATCAAAATCACTCCCTCTAAATGAAGCTAATAATGTCAAGCTGTGAGAGAGAAACTGATTCCCGTCACACTAAATGGCTATTATCACTCCTTAGAAAAAATTTAGTTGGGCTGGAAAAGAACAAGTTTGCCCTTGTTGTTGTGACTAAAGGGTTGACCTTTTCTTCAACGATCCCAAGATTCAACAACCCACAAATACAGAAGCTTTTGAGAACATTATTTGAAAAGGAGAAAATGCAGAAAACGGGTACATGTATTTTCTTTGAAACTGTAATGATCAGGTGGCCCTTCAAATTTTGGGACGAAAATTTCACAAAAATACAAGAAATTCATCCTTATACTCCAAAAGCTTTTTAATTTTCATTTATAAAACACCAGTAGTCGAAAGCCATCCGACAACAAGAGAAATTAGATATTTACTAGGGCCCAGGTCGACACAGATGGGAAATACTTTTTACATGAGCAAATAGCTCATTTACATACCCGAAATACACAGACGAAGCTTCAAGCATAGCATCCGAAGAAGACATTATGGAAATATTACATGTTTGTTATGTTATGGAACCTAAGCATCAATAGTCACATGCCATTTACTTGACATTCCCAAATTGCCTTTCTGTTTCTGGCATGAAATCTAAAAATTCCTTACGAGGCTACGTGGCCTTCAAGAGAACACCATCAAAAAAAATTTTTTTTTGTTTTTTTATGATTCTTTATTATTGATGATTTGTATTGTTTTTTCGTATAAATTTCAGTGATATATAAATATGTAATTTCTAATTTGGCGAGATGTGAAAAATCGAAATACCCACCTTTAAAAACAAGACGATAATTATTATGGTACGTAGATTCTCAGGGTAATGTGTATCAAATCTGTCAGTTTACAAAATGTTTTTGATGCAACAGTATTTGTCGAATGGTATCAAATCAATGCAGGTTTATTGATTATAATCGAGACACGAAAATAAAAGCATTCTCTCCAGAAATAATCTGTTACTGGCAGTTCACAAAGCATTTATTGGAACAATAGGAAATGTCTCAGCCTTATGCATTGCTTTACCCTTATCTAGCAAAAAATGCTAAATTGACTCTTTACCAAACGACAGATATTTGGACCAATTTCAGAGCATCTGCAGACAACAAATTAACCAATTACCACACAATCCCTACTTTTGACATCTCTGAGAAAAAAGCCTTTAGAAAATACTGTGGGAAAAGAAGAAAATGCTGGTAACCAGTATTTTCTCCTTTCCCCACAATGTTTTCTCTCTTCATAAAACAAATTTTAAATTTTTAGTCACTTTTCTTTTGTCGTCTACAAATGCTTTCGATTTGGACAAGCCTAGAATATTGTTGTTGTTTGGTAATGAGTTAACAGGATACAATCCGTGAATTGGTCTTAGTCTAGGTAAAATGGAATATGGAAAACAATGATTTGCAGTCTGATCTTGCTCTACACTTGCAGCAAAGGAAACTTGTAGATGACCAGTTAAGTAGACGTGGAAAAAAAAACCCCAGCTGACAGAAAAAGGACGAAAACACACATGAGGACCAGAGATAAAGCTGTTTACATCATAAATATCTCATTGGACTTTCTCACCCTTACCTGTGCTGATAACCCTTTTCATTGTACAGGTGTCAACCTTTAAAAACATTGTGACAAAAGGAGAAATTGCTTGATGCAAGCAATTTCTCCTTTTGCCACTATGTTTTCAAGTGTAATCTTGTGTTGAAGTTTATAAAGATCGTGAAAATTAATGTGTAACAAGGATATTTTTTAACCGATTGCTCGACATATTGTTTTGTCAGCTACAGAAATGTGTAGGTAGTTAATGCGGACTGTGAATAATGTGACACATCTTCTGTTTAGAATTCTCTCCATTTGATTTGATAGTGTAATAACACTTACACTACCTAGTAAATGAGTTACACTTTTTCATTGGTTAATATGGTTCCCTTTCTCAGGAAGGTCCTGGTTGGGCCTGGTATCGAATCTCGGGCCTTATGATTGACTGTTCAGTGTTTTACCACAGCACTACCAGTCCACCCATGTGGAAATGATAGCCGAGACAGGCACACTTTTATAAGTCCTCCAAGAGCACGATGGGAGCACTATCATATCGTCATTTGATCGTAATGGAACTCTCTCGTTTCGCCAATCGATCATATTGGAGCGCTATCATTTCGTTACTTGATCACAGCGGAGCGCTACTGCATTTCTCAAATGGTCCCTAGTGAAACACATCGGGCGGGAGGACTGGCACACTGGCGGACATTTGCTGTCTTGAGTGATCCGATAGTGCTACATTTACATTTGCACTCTTGAGCGATCTGATAACGCTACATTTACCATGATTACTTTCAAGTTGCGTTTTGATAGAGAATTAAGCAATTAAGTTGGTCTTAAGCGATGTGACGGCGTTCTGAACAGATTGCCACAGATCTTTGTGCAAGAGAGTAGGCTGATAGTGATCTCGGCGATCCATGTAGGATCTTTTGGCATACTTTGCATTCTTGAGACTCTGCATGGCGTTCTATGGCGTTCGCCGTAGATCGTGGCCTAGTGGAATGGGGTATAAGATTTAGAATGTTGCAGGGGATGGACATTGCACAGTACTTACCCAGGTATGATTTCCTCTTAATAATTAACCGCTCAATACCAAGCTCAAGTCTTTGCCAAAGCACAAAATTTTAGACTGGTCCAAATTGAAAGCACTTCCAGACGACAAAATAAATGGAATTCAAAAATTGAAAATTTGTTTGCAGCAGGTTAGAAAACATTGTGGGAAAGGGAGAAATTGCTGATTATCATTTTCTCCTTTTCCTACAGTGTTTTCAAAAGGCTTTTATCTCAGGTTTGTAAAAATTACTGATTGTTTGGTAAAGGGTCAATAGACTCACAGAAAAACGCCTTTTGGAAATGTAATGGGAAAGGAGGAAATGGCTGGTAATCAGCATTTTCTTCTTTTCCCACAATGTTTTCTTCTCCCCTTACAGCAAATTTCATTTTTTCAGTCACATTTTATTTAGTAGTCTGCAAAATTAACTCACTACCAAACGACAATATTTTAGGCTTGTCCATATTGAAAGCATTTGCAGACGGCAAAATAAGAGTGACTGAAAATTTGAGATTTGTGTTGTGAATGGTAGAAAACATTGTGGGAAAAGGAGAAAATGCTGGTAACCAGCATTTTCTCCTTTTCCCACAATGTTTTCTTAAGGCTTCTTTCACAGGGTCGTCACAATTAGGGATTGTGTGGTTAAGGGATAATGCTCTTAGCTTGGACCAGTCTAAAATTTTGGCATGTGGTAAGGAGTTACGGCAACCTTTTCCCAATCAAAAAGTTCTTGACTCCTCAAAGCTGAAATTAAATGGAGACAAGAAATTCGATATTAACACATATCAGCTGTAGGTTTCTGATTGAAAACGTAGTTGCAAAAGGAGAAAAATGCTGATTATCAACCTGTTCCCACAATGTTTTCAAGGGACTTCTTTCTCAGAGCCATAAAAACTGTAAGGAAATGTGTAAAGGGTATGAAGTTAATTTTACCTGCTGACAGTGGTTAGGATTTTTCTGTGTGAATTTGTGTATAAAACATTTCTGAAGTCAGCTGGTAAGTGTTCACCCTAAAACCTGTTTCTTAACCCTTTACTCCATAGATACTCATTTCTACGCATTGCTTGTAGGAGCCTTTGGAAAACATTGTGGCAAAAGGTGAAATTGCTCGTGACGAGCAATTTCCCCTTTTGTCAATGTTTTCTATGCTACCAAAAGGTGTCATTTACACATAAGAAATGGCTTCATCCTTGCTGTCAATTTTAGGGTCAATTAGAGATGCAATAGAAATGCCTTATAGGGTAAAGGGTTAACCAATGCTGCAGATCACTACCAGTACATTCAGATCAGAGCAATCAGAGCATATGACTGAAACTCGGTCTAACAACCGATTAAAAAATAAAAATTAATGCAACCTAAAATGGAAATAACAATGTTCAAGTCTTTTTCTCTGGCCTGAAAATAGAGGTATAGCTGCTCTTTTTATCAACCCCTTTTTATCTGGGGCTGTGAGGGGTTAAGGGTTGTTATAATCCCTTGCATTAGGTAAACCTTTAACCCTTTACCACATGGTAAAGTTTTTTATCAGACCATAAAAAATATTGAAATCAAAAGGTAAGCATCAAATTCAATTTTTTTTTTTATTAAAGTATTAGTTCTTGAAATGGTAGAAAACATTTAAGGAAAAGAAGAAAATGCTGGTTACCAGCATTTTCTTATTTTCTCACAGTGTTTTCAAAAGTCTTCTACCTCTTGGTCATTAAAACTCTGGACTGTGTGGTAAAGGGTTAACAATATCAGTGTTCTCCCAGCTGAAGGAAACGGCTTCCGAAAACATTTTTGGAAACCAGATTTTTCTTTTTTTCCCGACAGTGTTTTTCCTTGTTTAACTCTTTACCACACAACAAAGTTTTAGACTGGTTCAAATTGAAAGCATTTACAGACGACAAAATAAAGGTGACTGAAAAATTAAAATTTGTTCTGGGATGGTTAACTCTTTACCACACGAGAAAATTTTAGACAGGTCTAAATTGAAAGGATTTGCAGACGACAAAATAAAGATTACTGAAAACTTGAAATTTGTTCTGGGAAGGGTAGAAAACACTGTGGGAAAAGGAGAAAATGCTGGTTACCAGCATTTTCTCCTTTTCCCACAGTGTTTTCAAACGGCTTTTTTCTCTGGGGCGTCAAAAGTAGGGGATTGAGTGGTAATGGGTTAAAGAACAATGTGGGAAAAGGAGAAAATGCTGGTTACCAGCATTTTCTCCTTTTCCTTCAGTGTTTTCAAAAGGCTTCTTTCTCAGGGGCGTCAAAAGTAGGGATTGTGTGGTAATGGGTTAAGGATAATTCCCAGCTATTAGTTTTACCAAAGGCTTTTATAGGGTAGAAGTATGTATTACGGAGAAAATGCTGGTCGATTTCCCACAACATTTTCTTTAAGCTTCTTTCTCAGGGTCGATGAAAGTTGGGATTGAGTGACAAAATTAAGGGCTGAAAACACTGGGGTAAAGGAGAAAATGCTGGTTTCTATCATTTTACTCCTTTTCTCAAAATGTTTTGAAAGTCACTTTTTTTAAAAGGATCACTGAAATACAGGAACATTGGTGAAAGGTCATAGTTTAATCTGTCATTTTAAGTTGCATTTGTGGAAAATGCAGATTCAGACTAGGCTGCACAAAATTTTCAGTCCGATCTTATAGATACATTGTTATTTGTAAGAAATGCCTGCTGAAAAGGTGTCTGTGTACTTTTCAATGACTCGGTATAAATAATTCATTTTATTCATTCAAGGCTAAGACAGCCATTTTGCAACTCCCATCACTAACTGTTGAGTGCTTCATTTCCTATGATGAAAAAAGGGCCATATCTAGGGGTTTGTCAAGTCAGGGGAATGAATTTGAAAAAAAAAAAGGAATGCAAAATATTTCAGTAGTTTGATTATCAGTAGTAGCTTTGTATCAAGTTAGGACAAAACACAAACAAAGAGTGGACCAGATAAACTTGCATGTAGCGACAAGGAAATAGCTATAAGGTTCCCCAGTGTGTGTGTGTTTATGGGTTATCTTGTAGGCTGGTATACACCTCGGTATTCCGATATTACTACACTGGCCCAGTTATAGGAAAGTGTATTCAGTAACTACGGTAGCTCATTTGCATATAAGCTTTGACAAGCTCGCTCTCTAAACTGGTGCATCAAATCTGGAAAATTTAACCAGAAATTGAAAGCTTGTGAAACAGGCTTTGACATGGTGTAAAATGTATGCAGATCGATTTGGTAGTTTTCAAGAAAATTGAGATGGAATTTTTTTCATTGTGAAGGCCGCATTAAAAACCCAGGTTTGGGAAAGGCAAGGTTTATTGTAATAAGCATACAGACACAAACTTAGCTCTCTTAACCCATTACCAAACGACAATATTGTAGACTGGTCCAAATTGAAAGCATTTGCAGACGACAAAATAAAAGCGACTGAAAATTTGAAATTTGTTATAGGAAAGGTAGAAAACAGTGTGGGAAAAGGAGAAAATGCTGGTTACCAGCATTTTCTCCTTTTCCCACAATGTTTTCTAAAGGCTTCTTTCTCAGGGGCGTCAAAAGTAGGGATTGTGTGGTAATGGTTTAACCCTTTATCACACATCTCGACTTTGAACGACCTTGAGAAATAAGATTTTGGAAAACTTTGTGGGAAAAGGAGAAATTGGTGATAGCCAGCATTTTCTCCTTTTCCTACTGTGTATTGTACCCTTCCCAAAACGAAATTCAAATTTTCGGTCACATTTATTTTGTTGCCTGCAAAAGCTTTCAATTTAAACTAGATCTAGTGTAAGATTCTGTTGTTTTGCTTGTTAACTTTTTGCCAAACAACAAACCTAGATTTGTCCAAAATGAAAGTAGATCTATTTGGTGATGTCGGACTGATTTTTTGCTGAAATGATGAAATTTGTCCTGGAGAGGGTAGAAAATAATTTGGAAAATAAGAAAATGTAAATTGCCAGCTATTACTGAAGATCTTCCTTTCCTATGGTTGTTCTGAGCAGCTAAGCAGTTACCATGTTTTTTGCTTTGATAGAGTAGAAAACTGTGTGGGAGAAGGAGAAAATGCTGGTTAACTTCTTCTGACCTTCTTCCACAGGGTTGTTGAAAGTTGTCACTGTGTGTTAAAGGGTTAAGACTTGACTAAATGGTTGGTTGTATTCGGATTTAACGCCATTTTAACAGCTAAGGTCATATCATGGCGGTCGGTGACGCATATGTGTTTCCTGGCTTTCGCACACCAGTACTAACACAACTTCCTTTCCAAAGCCACCGACTACTTTTCTCACATACTTCAGCAGAGGTGAGAGGCGGAAATACGCCAAAAAGAAAGTTGGCCTCAAGCGGGTATTGAACTCACAACCACCAGGTCATGAGTCCGACATGCTCACCACTGAGCTACCCGGGCAGGCACTTGACTAAATGCAAAGCAGTTGCAGAGGACAAACTATTAGAAGCTGAGATGATGGGACTCCTTTTTAACCCTTTAGTACACAACCCAGAGCACAAGTAGCTCTGTATGTAGCATGCAGGACGTCAGAACAGGGTTGTGGGTTCAATCCCTGGCTTGGTAGTGATGATAATGATAGCCATTGGGACAGGATTCATTCCTCTCCCACCGCTGGTTATTGTCTAAAAGATGGTTATATGAGAAAGCAGCTAGTGGCTTAGGAAGAAAATTGTGCAGAGCACAATTCATGTAAAAGACACTCCAGGAAAACATGGATAGGTGCACTGGCCACTGCAATAAACGAATAATGTTGAAAACGTATAGACCCCATACAATCAATCAAGCCTGAAACGATCCAGAGAGAAGAGAGCTTTTTTGTGCTATTTGTTGAAGACAATACCACTTTGAGTTCAATATTCAATGTTGAAGAGTATGTATCATATTTTGTGCAAATGAGTTTTTCGGTAGAACTCGGTTATGTAATTGGAAATGGCATTTTAAAATACACTGGCTGAGGCCAGTGATCATGAAATACTAATATTTGATTGAAAATAGCTTCACTTACTCATTGCATCCAATAAGCACAATGATACAAAATTTGTCTTTTGATCGCTTGTTCCTGGGCTTTTTCCTTCCAAAACCAGTACGTCCCATGGCTTGTTCATCCCATAATTGCTTGCTACTCCATTTGATTGGGCATTAATATTCATAGATGGGAAAAAATTGATGTAATGGTGGTAATTTACTGTTAACGGCCAAAGATATTACAAAGTTTTCAGGTACAAACCTAATTTTATTCGATATAATTACATGTTTTCTCTCTCTACCCATCATGCATCCTACTGTTAACGGCCATTATACAGTCTTCGTTATGATCAAGGGGAGACCGCCACATACACAAATACATGACTTTTTCAAGAGTACTTTCTGTCAACCAAAATGGTATTCATTTACTTGGTAGGTTGACTTTCAAGCCAATAATAAATATTTTAATAATATTTCTCTTCTTATTTCAAATTATGTAAATTCCACACAATGACTTCCTTGACAAATACCACTTCAGTGTTCTCAACACTTTGATTAAAACAGACATTGTTGGATACCATCATCTTCTCCTTTAACCACAATGTTTTGTACCATATCAAAGGCCATAGAGCTACCTTCAAACTGTTGTTGGCAAAATGCTTTCAATTTAGACATGTGCACATTTTTGTACAGTGGTAGAAAGTTGGAGTAGAAAAAACTGAACATTGAAAATATGACTTTCTTATCAGAAAAGGAGAACATGCCATGAAGATTTAAGATCAGACTGCACTGTGATTCTGATTTTTATCTTCAATCTTGGTCCCCCAGTCTTGATCTTGGTTGGTTGGTTATTTGCCTTTATTTATCGTCGCTACTGGTTGCCCATCTGAGCGACAGCCCCAGAAGGCGGTCAGTTGTTACGAGGGATAGTGCAGGGATACAGGTCGAAACTACTGAGAGCTTCGCCTGGTTCTTTAACATGCTCGGCGTAGAGCACCATCACATGGGACCTCGGTTTAATGTCTCATCCGAAAGACTATTAGTAATTTTAGTTGGCCAGCCGGGGATTCGAACCCACAACCTGTAGTGACCCGAAACATTATGTTCACGAGTCCTACGCTCTACCTACTGGGCTATATCGGCTGGTATCTTGATCTTGATTTTTCCTGGAAAGGGTAGACCTATGTATTTCACCTTTTGTCACAATGTTTTCTACACTATCAAAAGGTGTCACATACATACAAGAAACGGCTTCATCCTTGCTGCTATTTAGGGTCGGTTAGAGATACCATAGAATGTCTTATGAGGTAAAGGGTTAACCCTTTCCCAAACGACAAATTTTGGACTCATCTAAACCAAAAGAGTTTGCAGACGACAATCTTAGATTTGGAAAAAATGGCAGAAAGTTCTCAAAAAGGGTAGAAAATACTGTGGGAAAAGGAGGAATTGCTCGTGACGAGCAATTTCTCCTTTTTCCACAGTGTTTTCAAAAGACTTTTACTGCAGACACGTAAAAACCAGGGCTTGTTTGGGAAAGGGTTAAGTTTATTTTTCTGACTGCAAGTGCTTTCAATCTGGACCAGTCTTAAATTTTGTTGTTTGGTAAAGAGTTAAGCACCTTACTCTGGGTCGTCAAGGTATGATTGTTTGGTAAAGGGTCAATGCAGAGATTAACCCTAATTCTGCTAAATAACTAACTAGAAATTTTCCATTCGATAGTATAACCCAAACTATTGCTGTTTCAAAGTAAAGTTTTTGGGAATAATATCTTCTTATCGGACAGTGTAGATCAAGGATCAGACTGCACTTTCTGTGCAGTCTGATCTTGATCTACACTGTCCGGTAAAGGTCATTTAGTCATACTTAGAAGCCTAAGCGTTAAACCAAAGTTGGGAGATCGACTGTCGGACATAAAAAAAAGTTCGGGTAAAATCCGTTTTGTCATGCTTGTATTGCCATGGGCTCATGTAATCAAGGACATTCAATGTCAAGGTCATATGATAGGTAGTTAACTTTTTACAACATGAGAACAATTTAGTCTCGTCCAAATTGAAAGCATTAGCAGACGACAAAATAAATGTGACTCGAAAAATTGAAATTTGTGCTGGGAAGGGTAGAAACACTGGGGGAAAAGGAGAAAATGCTGGTTTCCAGCATTTTCTCCTTTTCCCATAGTGCTTTCAAAAGGCTTCTTTCTTAGGGGCATCAAAAGTAGGGATTGTGTGGTAATGGGTTAACTCTTTACCATACAGTCCCGACTTTTAACGACCCCTAGGAAGAAAGCCTTTGAAAACTTTATGGGAAAAGGAGAAAATGCTGGTAACCAGGATTTTCTCCCTTTTCCACATTTTTTTTCTATCCTTTCCAAATCAAGTTTCAATTTTTAATTCACATTTATTTTGTCGTCTGCAAATGTTTTCAATTTGGACTAGTCCAAATTTTTGTTGTTTGGTAAAGAGTTAAGCCTAATAAAAATATATCAAACAGTCTGTATGCAGCCACGTAGGAAGCATTTCAAGATTGGGGGGGCTAACTTCGAAATACTGAGATTTTTTTCGTGCTTGTTGCATTGTGATAAAAACTCATATTTTAGTTACTATGATTTTCAAAATTATTGGGGGGGGGGGGGCTGAGCCCCCCTAGCCACCCCTGTTCCTACGGGCCTGGTATGTACATATTGTATAATGACCTTAGACGAGAATGTTTTTGAAAACATTGTGGGGAAAGAGAGAGAATGCTGGTTACTGTATCTTCTACAGCATGAATTAAGACAAAAAATTCAGATATTGAGTTATAATAATTAGTGCTTCAATTTGGACAAGTCCAACTTTTTATCATTTAAAATGAATGTCAGAAATGGTTTTGGGAAAGGTAGAAAGCATGGAGGGAAAAGGAGGAAATGATGGTTACCATCATGTGAAATAAAAAACTGGGTGGGGAAAAAAAGAGAAAATGCTGATTACCAAGCAAGAATTGTTTCCTACAGATCATCAAAACTTGGATTGTGTAGGTAGAGGCTTTACTCTTTACCACACAATCCAAACTTTTAATGACCCTGAGAAAGAAGCTTTGTGAAAAAAGGAGAAAATGCTGGAAACCAGCAATTTTTCTAATTTCCACAATGTTTTCTACTTTTCTCGAACCAAATTTTAACTCTTTAGCAAACCACAAAATTCTAAAACTGGTCCAGATTGAAAGCATTTGCACAGACGACAAAATAAATGTGACTAAAAAATTGAAATTTTGTTTGGGAAGGGTAGAAAACAATGTGGGAAAAGGAGAAAATGCTGGTTACCAGCATTTTCTCCTTTTCCTACAATGTTTTCAAAAGGCTTCTTTCTCAGGGCCGTTAAAAGTCGGGATTGTGTGGTAAAGAGTTAAATATTCAGTCCCATTAATCTTGTTTTCTGCAGAGGCTTTCAATTTGGACAAGTTTGTACTTTTGTCGTTTAGTTAACTTTTCCCAAACAATCCCTGGATTTTACGACCCTGAGATAGAAACCTTTTGAAAACATTGTGGGAAAAGGAGAAAATGCTGGTACCCTTCACAAAACAAGTTTCAATTTTTGAGTTATGTTTAATTTGTTGTCTGCAAAAGCTTTAAATTTGGACCAGTCTGCAATTTTGTCGTTTGGTAAAGAGTTCAGTGTTGAGTTATAACCAATTTGAAGTAAAAGCTCACTGAAACCCTCTACGAAAGGGCAAAATTTTTGACTTGTCCAAATTGAAAAACATTTTCAGGAAACAAAAAAAAATGTACTTAGGAAAAGTGCCTAAGAAAGGGTAGAAAACAATTCCGGAAACCTAGAAAATGCCGGTAACCAGCATTTTCTCATTTTCCCACAATGTTTTTAAAGGCTGTCTACCTTAGGGTTGTTAAAAGTCGGGAACATATTTCAAAGGGCTGTATGTTTAGTGTCAGATTTCCTGTTCTTATCATGTGAATGACTTGTAAGACTTGTGGCTGCATAACTCTTCACTCTGATTAACCCTTTACTAAATATGATTAACCCTTTACCAAATATGATTAACCTTGACTCCATAGATACTCATTTCGACGCATTGCTTGTAGGAGAGCCTTTGGAAAACATTGTGACAAAAGGTGAAATTGCTCGTGACGAGCAATTTCACCTTTTGTCACAATGTTTTCTATGCTATCAAAAGGTGTCATATACACATACATGTAAGAAATAACTTCATCCTTGCTGTTATTTAGGGTCAATTAGAGATACCATAGAAATGCATTATGGGGTAAAGGGCTAACCCTTTACCAAATATGATTAACCCTTTACCAAATAATCGAGTGTTAACTCTACAGAACGACAAAATTTTAGATTTGTCCAAATTAAAAGCATTTGCAGATGACGAAATATAATTTATGTGACTCAAAAATTGAAACTTGACTTTAGAAGAGTAGAAAGCATTGTGGGAAAAGGAGAAAATGCTGGTTACCAGCATTTTATCCTTTTCACACAATGTTTTCTACCCTACCAAAGAAGAATTTAGACCATATGAGCCACATTGAAACTATCATCGGCAAATGCTTGCAACTTGGACAAAACTATTTTTGTTGTCTGATAAGGAGGTAGGGCTCCGTACCGGTACTCGATATATATCGAAAATCGGTATTTTACGTTCGATAGATATATCGGATCGAACGTTTCTGTATCGAACAAAATATCGATCATCAAAAGAAAATAAAAGTAAAGCATATAAATACCCAGTTTAGTTGTTTTTAACGGCGAAATTCATTACGAGTTTACTTTAGGTAATCTCTAAAGTCGAGTAGTCGTAGAGGTAGGTGTGGCTACCTGGGAAACTTACAACCAATCGAAATGCGTCATTCTTTATTATTCGCCCTGTATCCGTAGACCTCACGTAAGAAAAAACATGGACAAAAAAGGCCATTATCTGTTTATCGTGAGTAAAATAACAGGTTTTGATGCTAGTTCTAATCCTTATTGAGAAATCTATGTCGAATCATGCGAACATACCTATCCAGAAATTAACACGCATGAAAAATTGTTTGGTGAAAAAAAAAAAACACGGAAACCCATGACACAACAAAATGTCTCCTTGACATTGTCCGATCAGAGTCCTCTTAGACTGTCTTTTCAGCTTTTTAATGAGTAGTAAATGTAGATCTAGTTAGAATTCATATTAATTTAGGCCTACATAATTATGAAATTTCAATACAATCTAGAAGTGTTAAATTTGCGGTATTTTGTTTTTCAGGTATGCTGAAAAAAGAACAATTTTCGCATTTTTTTCTGTCTTTTATTGAAAATTGAAATATCATATGATATATCGAATATCGATCATTTTGTATCGATACAAATATCGTATCGATCAAACTGACCGATACGGAGCCCTATAAGGAGGTAATGTACCTGAGGAAGAAACCTTTTGAAAATATTTTGAGAAAAAAAGGTAAACATGCAACCTGCATTTTTCCCTTTTCCACAATGTTTCATTCAGCCTAGAGACAAATTCTTTCTCTGTATTTTGCTGTCTTTATTATTTTGTGTGCAAACACTTTCATATACCACCGCAAAACGAATATTTCCAGGGGTATACTGTAATCAACCTTGCTGTTCACAGGTTCATCTGTGTCTGTGCATCTGTCTGTGTGCACAAAATCAAAGGGCTGGCGGGGGTATTAACTCATTACCAAACTACAATATTTTAGGCTTGTCCAAATTGAAAGCATTTGCAGGTGACCAAATAAAAGTGACTGAAAATTTGAAAATTGTTTTGTGAAGGGTAGAAAACATCGTGGGAAAAGGAGAAAATGCTGGTTACCAGCATTTTCTCCTTTTCCCACAATGTTTTCAAAAGGCTTCTTTCTCAGGGGCGTCAAAAGTAGGGATTGTGTGGTAATGGGTCAAGTCACATTCAGTGACGGCTCTATTTTTGGACTAGTCTAAAATTCTGTCAGTGCTGTTAAGAGTAAATCACTCATTCAGCATAATTGTAGTGTACTTAGCCAAAATAATGTTGGCAAGAAACATAGCAGTTTTGTATTATTGGCATGTTGTTAGACTAAGATTGCTAAAATCTATGTTGTATTGGGGTTTAACGCCACTTTAACAGCTAAAGGTCATATCATGGCGGTCGGTGACGCACATGTGTTTCCTGGCTTTCTCACACCGGTACTTACACTACTTTCTTTCCAAAGCCACCGACTACTTTTCTCACATGCTTCACCTGAGGTGAGAGGCGAAAATACGCCGGAATGAAAGTTCGCCTCAACCGGGTATCGAACTCACAACCACCAGGTCATGAGTCCGACACGCTCACCACTGAGCCACCCGGGCGGGCTGATGAAAATCTAGACTCGTTCAAATTGAAAGCTAATGCAGACAGACAATTAGGCGTTCCATGTACTGTAATATTGTTGGAAAAAAGATTCCCGACTTTGAATGACCCTGAGAAAGAAGCCTTTTCAAAAAATTGTGGGAAAAGGAGAAAAGGCTGGTAACCAGCATTTTCTCCTTTTTTCCACAATGTTTTCTACCCTTCCCAAACCAAATTCGGAACTTTCAGTCACTTTTATTTTGTTCTGTGCAAATGTTTTCAATTTGGGCCAGTCTATGATTTTGTTCTTTGGTAAAGAGTTAACCCTTTACCACACAATCCCGACTTTTAACGACCCTGAGTAAGAAGCCTTTTCCCACAATGTTTTCTACCCTTCCCAAAGCAAGTTCCAAATTTTCAGTCACTTTTATTTTGTCATATGGAAATGTTTCAATTTGGGCCAGTCTATGATTTTGTTCTTTGGTAAAGAGTTAACCCTTTACCACACAATCCCGACTTTTAACGACCCTGAGTAAGAAGCCTTTTCCCACAATGTTTTCTACCCTTCCCAAAGCAAGTTCCAAATTTTCAGTCACTTTTATTTTGTCATATGGAAATGTTTCAATTTGGGCCAGTCTATGATTTTGTTCTTTGGTAAAGAGTTAACCCTTTACCACACAATGCGGACTTTTAACGACCCTGAGTAAGAAGCCTTTTCCCACAATGTTTTCTACCCTTCCCAAAGCAAGTTCCAAATTTTCAGTCACTTTTATTTTGTCATATGGAAATGTTTCAATTTGGGCCAGTCTATGATTTTGTTCTTTGGTAAAGAGTTAAGCCTTATCTTCTTTGTATTTAACCCTTTACCACACAACAAAATTTTAGACCCATCCAAATTGAGAACATTTGCAGAAAACAATTTCAAAATGGCTAAAATAGTAAAATTTGTTTTTGATAGAGTAGAAAACACTGTGGGAAAAGGAGAAAATGCTGGTTACCAGCATTTTCTCCTTTTCCTACAATGTTTTCTAAAGGCTCCTTCCTCTGAGTCGTGAAAACCAGGGATTGTTTTGGAAAGGGTTAAAGCTCAGGATTGTGGCATGAAGAATGAGTGTATGAGATTTTCCAATTGTCTACTTTTGTGTTTCTAGTTTCTCTCCTTTTTCTTTTCAGAATTCAAAAAGAATTGGCCGAAATCACATTAGATCCACCCCCTAACTGCAGGTAATGTAGAGAGCGTCACTTATTAATTCATCTTTATCATCTTCGCAAGCCAAGGCTGATGATTCACTACGCTACTCTACCCTTGGCGGATCGAGCTTGATTTTTACATTCACCCGATACACTTTTTCATTGGATGCAGCCAGCTCTAGCTGCAACGAATGAAATCGCTCGTAGCATTTCATCTTTCATAAAAATAGAACAAGGTTTCTACCTTTCAAATAGAAGGTAAAACAAGCACGTGGATGTCTGCTTATCGCTTCATGTGTATTCGTAAGCGGTTTGTACAATGATATTTCATTTGCTTTTAGAAATATGATGTAAGGGGGGGTAATAACCAGCATCCAATAGAGGGCGCATCGCAGGAATCTTGAAATCGGGCTCAATCAGCCAAGGTAAGATCCACGTAGTGATCGTAAACTTGGCTCGCGAAGATGCATCTTTATAGTCTTATTCTAAATTTAGAAAGTAACACAACCTCTGATTGGCTAAATCAACCATTGGTTTAGCCTGTCCAATATTGTATTGCTTGTAAATGAAGAAGATTTGTGAGAATGAGACTAAGAATGTTCCAACGCATAATTGGTGAATACAGAACAAGATGTTTTTTGTGGTTAACCCTTTACCATACAATCCCGTCTTTGAAAGACCCTATAAAAGAAGGCCTTTGAAAACATTGTGGGAAAAGGAGAAAATGGTGGTAACCAGCATTTTCTCCTTTTATCACAATGCCCCCTGCCATTCCCAAAACAAATTTCAATTTTTCAGTCACTTTTGTTTTGTTATCTGCAAAATGCTTTCAATTTGGACCAGTCTGAAATTTTGTCCTTTGTAAAGACTTAACCCATTACCACACAATCCCTACTTTTGATGCCCCTGAGAAAGAAGCCTTTTGAAAACACTGTGGGAAAAGGAGAAGCTGGTAACCAGCATTTTCTCCTTTTCCCCCAGTGTTTTCTATCCTTCCCAGAACAAAATTCAATTTTTCAGTCACCTTTATTTTGTTGTCTGCAAATGCTTTCAATTTGGACCAGTCTGAAATTTTGTCGTTTGGTAAAGAGTTAACTCATTCAGGCAAAAAAAAGAGTTTGATTTGAACTCTTTCAGTGGCTGGCAATACAAAATTCGCAGAAACTTGAGAGAGCTTTATGTTACATTTTTGTCTATACATGGTGATAGTACATCCTCGGATACCCCGGGGTCTCCCTATTTGCTTGGCTACGTCGACCCCTGGGACAATTGACTAATAAAACTTTGAATCAGCCGCCGAAAATCGATACGAAACGTCATAGCGTACAGTCCACTGGCCCATCACAAAATGATGATGGAACCAATGAAAAACCAGCATTCGGCCAGCGGTAAAGCGAGGGAAATTCAATTAATTGTCCCAGGGGTCGATGTAGAGTAGCAAATAGGGAGACCCCGGGGTATCCGAGGATGGTGATAGTACATATAGATCCAAGATCAGACTCGACATTCGGTGTAGTCAGATTTTGATATTTGCCATTAGCAAAAGCATCTGTTTTGCATACAGTGTTGAAAGGTTTAACAATTTACCAGACGACAAAGTTTCCAACTAGTCCAATTTTAAAGCAGTTGCAAACGACAAAATAAATGTTACTGAAAGATTGAAAAAGGTCAGTAAGTCCCGCATAGCAGCCTAAAGGTTAACACTTGACCACATAAACACTTTACCCAACTTTTAACGACCCTATGAATGAAGCCTTTTGAAAACGTTGTGGGAAAAGGAGAAAATGCTGGTAACCAGCATTTTCTCCTTTTCCCACAATGTTTTCTACCCTGCCAGATTTGGTAATGAGTTAACCCCTTACCATACAATGACGACTTTTGATGATACAGAGGAAGAAGCCTCTTGAAACACTGTAGGAAAAGGAGAAAATGTTGATGACCACCAGTTTCTCCTTTTCCCACAATGTTTTCTAAGCGTCCCAAATCAAATTTTTTTTTTTTTCAGTCACATTTATTTTGTCGACTGCAAATGCTTTTAATTTGGACTGGTCTAAAATTTTGTTGTTTGTTATAGAGTTAACCCTTTACCCCATAAGGCATTTCTATAGTATCTGTAATTGACCCAAAATAACAGCAAGGATGAAGTCGTTTCTTATGTGTATATGACACTTTTTGATAGTGTAGAAAACAGTGTGACTAAAGGTGAAATTGCTCGTCACGAGCAATTTCACCTTTTGCCACAATGTTTTCCAAAGGCTCCTACAAGCAATGTGTAGAAATGAGTATCTATGAAGTAAAGGGTTAAAAGTCTTCAGAATCTATTGTTTGGGAAAGGGCTAACCTGTGTTTCCTGAAGACCAGAATTTTGGACTTGTCAAAAGTGAAAAGCATTTTGAAAGCTTTGGTAGATGACAGGATAAATGTGACTCAAAAAACAAAATTTGTTTCTCGGAGTGTTGAAAAAAAAACATGGTAGAAAAAGGAGAAAATGCTGGTTACCATCTTCATTTCCCAAAATGTTTTTTTAAAAGCTCTCTTCGACAAATGAGTGAAAACTCGGGGATTGTGTAGAAAAGGGTGGATGACCCTAGCTGTCATTGTACCCATAAAAAAGCATTTATATATGCATTTATCATCCCTTTTTATGGCAAATGCTACTTCACCCTTCACCCCACAATGATGACCCTGAGGTAGAGGCCTTTTGAAAACATTGTGGGAAAAGGAGAAAATGCTTGTCAGGAATTAAACTAGCAACTGCCTGTTTTCATGTCCTGTTGCTTTCCTGAGCTCCAGGACTTGGGTAAAGGGTAAACCCTTTACCAAACAATCCCTTTTATGACCCTGAGATAGAAGCCTTTAGAAAACATTGTGAGAAAAGGAGAAAATGCTGGTAAACAGGTCCACAGGCATCTGTTGTAACTGAAATAATGTTGAAAACAGCAATAGACACCATAGCTCCAGATAGAGGGAGTGATTTTGATTTCAAAATTGAACTTACTAATCATACTCCACTAAACCCTATGTTGTGGGTACTCATTAGTATAGGGTAGAAAACTTTTGCGAGACAAGGAGAAAATGCTGGTTACCAGCATTTTCTCCTCTTTCCACAATGTTTTCAAAAGGCTTGTTGCCCAAGGTCGTTAAAAGTCGTCATTATGAGGTAGAGTTAACAAACAAGAGAATTTCAGACTTCTGCAGTGAGTATTCACTAAAGGCCAATGAAAGCATTTTGTAGAGAGCAAACATAAAGTGGCTGAGATAACAGAATTTGGTTTTGATAATGTAGAAAAATTTATCTATTTATCAAACAGCAACATTTTGAAGTATTTGAAGACAAAATATGTTGCTCATATGATGATTTATGTCTTTGATAAGATAGAAAAAAATGTGGGGGAAGAGATAAAATGCTGGTAACCAACATTTTTAGCTCACCTGAGCACAACGTGCTCAAGGGGAGCTTTTAGGGTCACTGGGTGTCCGTCGTGCGTCGTGCGTCGTGCGTCGTCAACAATTCTTTAAACATCAACTCCTCCTAAACCGCTGGGCCAATTTGGACCAAACTTGGCAGGAATGTTCCTTGGGAGGTCCTCTTTAAAAATTGTTTACAGAATTTGATTCCGTCAAAAACTCTGGTTGCCATGGCAACCAAATGGAATTTTTTAGCAAATTCTTTAAAAATCTTCTCCTCTGAAACCGCTGGCCAGATTTTGAAATTATTTCACAGATATGTTCCTTGGGTGACCCTTTTCAAAAATTGTTCATGAAATTTTGATCCGTCAAAAATTGTGGCTCTGGTGAATGGGGGCTTCTTGCACTATACAGAAATCAAGGAATTCTTTAAAAATCTTCTCCTCTGAAACGGCTGGTCAGATTTTGAAATAATTTCACAGATATGTTCCTTGGGTGACCCTTTTCAAAAATTGTTCGTGAAATTTTGATCCGTCAAAAAATGTGGCTCTGGTGAATGGGGGCTACTTGCACTATACAGAAATGAAGGAATTCTTAAAAAATCTTCTTCTCTGAAACCGCTGGTCAGATTTTGAAATAATTTCACAGATATGTTCCTTGGGTGACCCTTTTCAAAATTTGTTCGCGAAATTTTGATTGGTCAAGAAACATGGCTCTAGGGAATGGGGGCTACTTGCACTATAGGGAAATGAGGAAATTCTTAAAAATTTTTCTTCTCTGAAACCGCTGGTCAGATTTTGAAATAATTTCACAGAGATGTTCCTTGGGTGACCTTTTTCAAAAATTGTTCGTGAAATTTTGATTGGTCAAGAAACATGGCTCTGGTGAATGGGGGCTACTTGCACTATAGGGAAATGAGGAAATTCTTAAAAATTTTTCTTCTCTGAAACCGCTGGTCAGATTTTGAAATAATTTCTCAGGGATGTTCCTTGGATGACCCTCTTCAATAAGTGTGTGCGAAATTTTGATTGGTCAAGAAACATGGCTCTGGTGATTGGAGGCTACTTGCACTATATGGAAATGAAGAAATTCTTGAAAATTATTCTTCTCTGAAACCCCTAGTCAGATTTTGAAATAATTTGACAGAGATGTTCCTTGGGTGATCCTTGCTCTTGTGAATGGGGACTACTTGCGCTATATGGACATGATGAAATTCTTGAAAATTCTCTTTCTCTGAAACCCCTGGTCAGATTTTAAAAGAAATTTTCCAAAATGTTCCTTGGGTGACCCTTTTCAAAACTTGTTCGTAAATTTTGATCCATCAAACATGGCTCTCGTGGATGGGGGATACTTGCTCTTATACAGAAATGAAGAATTCTTAAAAATTCTTTTTGAAACTGATGGTCAGATTTCGAAATTAATTTTACAGGTGACCTTTTGAAAACTGCTTAGCAAAATTATGAATTTGGTTCCAATGTTTCAATACCTAAAAAAAAAATAGACTATGGTCATCTCAAAAATTCAGGTGAGCGATCCAGGGCCATCTTGGCCCTCTTGTCTCTTTTTCCCCCTTTGTTTTATAATGCCTTTTCCCTGGGGGTGTGAAAACTCAGCGTTATATTATGGTAAAGGGTGAAAACATTTGCAGATGACAAATGTGTTTGAAATGAATTGTTGTATGAGAGAGTTATTACAATTCCGACGACTTTTGACGACCTTGACAAAGAAGCTGTTTAACCCATTACCACACCCTACTTTTGAAGACCCTGAGAAAGAAGTCTTTAGAAAACATTGTGGGAAAAGGAGAAAATGCTGGTAACCAGCATTTTCTCCTTTTCCCACAATGCTTTCTACCCTTCACAAAACAATTTCAAGTTTTCAGTCACTTTTATTTTGTTGTCTGCAAATGCTTTCGATTTGGACAAGCCTAAAATATTGTCATTTGGTAATGAGTTAAAAACATTGTGGAAAAAGAAAAAAATGAAAACATTGTGGAAAAAGGTGAAAATGCTGATAACCAGCATTTTCGCCTTTTCCCTGCATTATAGTTTCTATCCTTCTCAATACAAATTTCAAATTTTCAGTGACTTTTTATTTTGATGTCTGCAAATGTCTTCAATTTGGACCAGTCTAAAATTTTGTCGTTTGGTAATGAGTTAAGGACAATGTGTCGGTAACCGCAATGTTTTCAGAAACTTGGTGTGTGTGTGTGTTTAAAATTTTAAAGAGGCTCGTCAATAATAGAATTTGTCTTTGATTAATGATGGGTAGAAAAATCTAAGGACATTGGGGGGAAAAAAATGTTTTGTTAAAAATGCAGTGCAAAAACTCATTCAATCAAATTCAATTATAGATTGTCCATGTTTTGCAGTCTGATCTTGGGATCTACACTGCCTGTGAACATTACAAATGCCATTGTAAGCATTAGAGAGAGTTGCCTCTTCACTATTATGCAAAAAAACGGCGGCAAGGATGTGTTGTTTTGGAAAGATTGAAACCTTGCATGCGAGGTATTGATTCGTAATGACAGCCAAGTAACTGGCAAAAAAAATCTTCAATTTTCCATCCTTCTCGGTTTCTCTTCAGTCAGGGAATAAATAGTGCCTTGTTTAACCCTATACCACATGATCCAGCAGGCTTTTGAAAACATTGTGGGAAAAAGAGAAAATGCTGGTAACCAGCATTTTCTCCTTTTCCCACAATGTTTTCTACCCTATTAAAGTCCAGTTTCAATTTTTGAGTCATGTTAACTCTTTAACACACAATCCCGACTTTTAACGACCCTGAGAAAGAAGCCTTTTAAAAACATTGTGCGAAAAGGAGAAAATGCTGGTAACCAACATTTTCTCCTTTTCCCCACAATGTTTTCTTCCCAGCTGGAAACAAATTTCAATTTTTGAGTTACGTTTATTTTGTCGTCTGCATGTGCTTTCAATTTGAACCAGTCCAAAATTTTGTCGTTTGGTAAAGAGTAAAATTTTTTAATATTGTCTGCAAATGCTTTCAATTTGGACAAGTCTGAAATCTTGTCATTTGATAAAGGGTTAACCCTTTACCACACAATCCAAAGTTTCAAAAACGCTGCAAAAAACTGGATTTGTGCGTTACGGAAAACCCTGCAGTCTGCTGGGGTGTATTTGTCCATGGTCATAGCTAGTCCCTGTTAGTCACTTAATCACATGGGCATATTGCTAAGTTCATGGGTAACTGACTTGCTTATCATTTGAAATGATACCCAAACCTGAATTTCAATGATTGTTCTGGATAGAAATATAGGAAACAGTTTTATTACTAATCAGTAAGATTATTTTCTACTCAATTCCTTAACCCTTTCCCAAACAAACCCTGGCTTTTACATGTCCGCAGTAAAAGTCTTTTGAAAGCACTGTGGGAAAAGGAGAAATTGCTCGTAACGAGCAATTTCTCCTTTTCCCACAGTGCTTTCTACACTTTTTGAGGACTTTCTTGCATTTTCTCCAAATCTAAAATTGTCTTCTGCAAACTCTTTTGGTTTGGAAGAGTCCAAAATTTGTTGTTTGGGGAAAGGGTTAGATATGTACAACTTCATGATGATTGCTTCTATAAGACTCCCAAACTATTGTTTAACTCTTTACCACACAATTGCAACTTTACTCTTTACCAAACAATTGCAACTTAATTCTTTACCAAACAATTGCAATTTAACTCTTTAGCACACAATTGCAACTTTACTCTTTACCACACAATTGCAACTTTACTTTTTTACAACACAATTGCAACTTTACTCTTAACCACGCAATTGCAACTTTAGTCTTTACCACGCAATTGCAGTTTTAGTCTTTACCACGCAATTGCAGTTTTAGTCTTTACCACGCAATTGCAACTTTACTCTTTACCACGCAATTGCAATTTAACTCTTTACCAAACAATTGCAACTTTACTCTTAACCACGCAATTGCAACTTTAGTCTTTACCACGCAATTGCAACTTTACTCTTTACCACGCAATTGCAGTTTTAGTCTTTACCACGCAATTGCAACTTTACTCTTTACCAAACAATTGCAACTTAACTCTTTACCAAACAATTGCAACTTTACTCAACCACGCAATTGCAACTTTACTCTTTACCACGCAATTGAAGTTTTAGTCTTTACCACACAATTGCAAGTTTAGTCTTTACCACGCAATTGCAGTTTTAGTCTTTACCACGCAATTGCAACTTTACTCTTTACCGCGCAATTGCAACTTAACTCTTTACCGCGCAATTGCAACTTAACTCTTTACCACGCAATTGCAAGTTTGGTTTTTACCACGCAATTGCAACTTTAGTCTTTACCACGCAATTGCAGTTTTACTCTTTACCACACAATTACAATTTTACTATTTACCACACAATTACAATTTTACTCTTTACCATGCAATTGCAACTTTTAACAACCCTGAGAAAGAAGCCTATGGAAAACATTGTGGGAAAAGGAGAAAATAGATCTACTGGTATCCAGCATTTTCTTCTTTCCCCAAAATGTTTTCTATCCTGCTGGAAGCTAACTTCAATTTTAGAGTAATGTTTATTTTGATGTCTGCAAGTGCTTTCAATTTGGACGAGTCTAAAATCTTGTCGTTCCGAAAAGAGTTATCTCTGTAACACATAATTCCAACTTTAAATGACCCCGAGAAAGAAGCCTATAGAAAACATTGTGGGAAAAGGAGCAAATACTAATTATTAGCATTTTCTTCTAATCCCACAATACTTTCCACTTGTCCTAAAACATGTTTCACTTTGTTAGTCACATTTATTTTGTAAACGCTTTCAGTTTGGTCCAGTCTGTGATTGTGTTGTGTGGTAAAGATTAACTGATATAAGTGAGATTGCTAAAAGTATATAAAGCAATTTGGAAAAAGAAGAAAATATTTTGGTGTACTAGGATTTATTAACTCTTTACCACACAATTGCAAATTTTAACGACCTTCAGAAAGAAGCCTATAGAAAGCAATGTGGAAAAAGAAGAAAATATTGGTTACTAGGACTTATTAATACATTACCACACAATCCTTACTTTTGATGACCCTGAGAAAGAAGCCTTTAGAAAACACTGTGGGAAAAGGAGAAAATGCTGGTAGCCAGCATTTTCTCCTTTTCCCACAATGCTTTCTTCCCTTCACAAAACAACATTCAAATTTTCAGTAATTTTTGTTTTTTTCGTCTGCAAATGCTTTCAATTTAGACAAACCTAAAATTTTGTTGTTTGGTAATGAGTTAACCCTTTGCCACACAATCCCGACTTTTAACACCCCTGCAAAAGAGGCCTTCTGAAAACATTGTGGGAAAAGGAGAAAATGCTGGTAACCAGTATTTTCTCCTTTCCCACAATGTTTTCTTCCCTTCCTAAAACAAATTTCAATCCTTTAGTCACACTCATTTTGTCGTCTGCAAATGCTTTAAATTGGACCAGTCTAAAATTTTGTCGTTTGGTAAAGAGTTAACATAAAATTTAAACCTTGTTTTAAATTACAGTGCAGGGCCAAAGGGAGACAACTTGTTTGAATGGGTGTCAACAATTTTGGGTCCACCAGGGACTGTTTATGAAGGAGGAGTTTTCTTTTTGGACATACATTTCACCACAGAATACCCTTTTAAGCCACCCAAGGTGAGTTCAGCACTTGCGGTTTACAAAATAAGAATGGTATTACAATTCTGAAGAGCGAAATGTCTGAAACCATTGCTAGAAAAAGAGAATATGATTCAGATATTTCACTGCAGGATAATGATTATTGTAAGGCCAGTGTTTTATGGCTCAGTGGTGAGACTCATGACCTGGTGGTTGTGAGTTCGATACACTGTTGAGGCTTACTTTCTTTCAGGCGTATTTTTCGCCTCGCAGCCCTGCTGAAGCATGTGAGAAAAGTAGTTGGTGGCTTTGGTAAGAAAGTTGTGTGAGTACTGGTATGAGAAAGATAGGAAGCACATGTGTGTCACCAACTGCAATGATGTGACCTTAGCTGTCAAAGTGGCTTTAAACCCCAATACAACCAACCAATTAAATCCCAGAGAAATCAATGCTTGGTTGCAAAGTTCAGCACACAAAACAAAAACATTTTCTGATAAATAAACAATTACACCAGTAACAAGGTTTTTCTCCTGTTTTCAGTTGAATTTATATGTCAAAAGGGGCAGGGGGTCAAATTTTCTATGCTTTTGTTGCACTCCATGGGCCTATTCCTTTCACCTGTTCTGGCACAGTGTTCTGTGTCACGGAATGTGTGAATGGAATGTATGAATGGAATATTTTAGAACACAATACACTGTTCCGGAAGTATATTCTAAATGGAGCATGTTTGGAACATTATTCTAAACCATATCAAAATGAAAGTACATTGGCATGATAGCTGTTACAAGAGCTACTGTCGTAGCTGTGTTAGTTTGAGAAATGATAAGCTGCAGAGAAGGGTTAGAGACGAGTCTACAGTGCCCCTATTTATGGCATTCATGTTGTAAAAATGACAATTGCAAATTTGGCCATGAAGAATTGTTACTCTTTCAGCCATCTTGTATCGCCAAGCAACAGTTCAGCAGGTGCGCTGCAGCTCGATTTAATTAGAACAGTTACAAAATGTTTTGAAGAACATGGCATAGTGTTCCGAAATACTCCATTGACCTAGAACATGTTCGGAGTGTTCGGAGTAGCGAAAGGAATACGTCCCATGTGTTAGGATAAAGAGGCCATGTGCCAATATTCTGGTTTTAGTAGCATTGTTTGATGATAGACAATTATTAGAAATTTTCCTGTTCTGTAATAGACCAATGTAGCTTTAACTCATCACCAAACGACAATATTTTAGGCTAGTCCAAATTGAAAGCATTTGCAGACGACAAAATAAACGTGACGGAAAGTTTGAAATTCGTTGTGTGAAGGGTAGAAAACATTATGGGAAAAGGAGAAAATGCTGGTTACCAGCATTTTCTCCTTTGCCCACAATGTTTTCTAAAGGCTTCTTTCTCAGAGTCTTCAAAAGTAGGGATTGTGTTAATGGGTTAAACACCTGTAATTTAACCCTTTACAAAAATGACAAAATTTTAGACTGGTCCAAATTGAAGGCACTTGCAGAGGACAAAATAGACGTAATTCAAAAACTGAAATTTGTTTCTAGCAGGATAGAAGACATGGTGGGAAAAGGAGAAAATGCTGGTTACCAGCATTTTCTCCTTTTCCCACATTGTTTTCAAAAGGCTTCTGTCTCAGGGTCATGAAAATCAGGGATTGTTTGGAAAAGGGTTAACTCACGTTTATATAATTTCAGGTGACATTTCGTACGAGGATATACCACTGTAACATCAACAGTCAAGGAAGCATATGCTTGGATATTTTAAAAGACAATTGGTCCCCGGCCCTCACGATTTCAAAAGTGCTTCTTTCGATCTGTTCACTTCTCACAGACTGTAACCCTGGCGATCCCCTCGTCGGTAGCATCGCCACGCTCTATCTTCAAAATAGACAAGAGCATGATCGTGTAGCACGACAGTGGACCAAACGTTTTGCCACGGGACTTCAGCCAAATAGTTCGAAAAAAGACGATAATAATGTAAATGGAAATGCTACGGACAATGGTGTCGATGAAGAAACTGTGTCATAAAAGTGGATGAAGTTAAAACTTAGAGTTTTTTTCTTCTTCTTCTTCTTCTGTTGGGAGATTTGATAGAAATTAGGTTTTTAATATGCTGTTTTATGTACATTGTATATTAAGTTGTTTATTAAATCTTTACCAAACGACAAAAAAATAGACTGGCCCGAATTGAAAGGATTTGCAGACGACAAATTAAATGTAGCTGAAATTATGATTTTTATTTTTGATCGGGAAGAAAACATTGTGGGAAAAGGAGAAAATGCTGGTTACCAGCATTTTCTCCTTTTCCCACAATGTTTTCAAAAGGCTTCTTATACAGGGGTGTTATGTCTTCATTGTGTGGCAAAGGGTTAAGAGTACGTCCACCTTGCATTATCTTGCTTTACCTGTTACCTTTTTGGTAATCTTCATCATTTAGCACATGATATTATCACTTCTAGAAACAACAAAACTTTTGCCTTGTCCGAACTGTCAGCATTTGAAAAATTTCCAATTAAATGCGGCTAGAGTGATAGAGTTTGGCTCTGAAAGGGTAGGAAATATCGTTGGAAATCGAGAAAATGCCGTTTACCAGCATTTTGTCCAAACAACAAAATCACAGACTGGACCAAATTGAAAGCATTTACTAAATAGATGTGACTCACAAATTGAAATTTGTTTTAGGAAGAGTAGAAAACATTGTGGGACAAGGAGAAAATGCTGATTCTCCTTTCCCTACAATATTTTCCGAAGCTTGCTTTCTCAGGGTCATTGAATGTTAGGATTGTGTGGTAAAGGATAATGTTTTCTACAAATTTGTACAGAGGTTATGAAATTTGAAGTCAAAAGGAACATGTGAAAGAACTTCTTAACCCTTTACCCCATAAGACATTTCTATGGTATCTCTAATTGACCCTAAATAACAGCAAGGATGAAGCTGTTTCTTACGTATGCATGACACCTTTTGATAGCGTAGAAAACATAGTGTTAAAAGGTGAAATTGCTGGTCACGAGCAATTTCACCTTTTGCCACAATGTTTTCCAAAGGCTCCTACAAGCAATGCATAGAAATTAGTATTAATGAAGTAAAGGGTTAACGGAGAAAGCAAACAGTTGAAGGTCTAATTTCTTTCATGTAGTTTTTATTGGATGCTTGGAAGATTTGAAATCAAATTGGAACTGTAAAGAGTAATTTTGTAAGCATGGAAAAATACGGCTAACATGTTGTAGTAGTGAACAGTTTTTAGCTCCACTGGCCGAAGGCCAGCGGGCTTATGTCATGGCCCGGTGTCCGTCGTGCGTCCGTCCGTCCGTCCGTCTGTGCGTCCGTGCGTCCGTGCATGCGTTAACTTTTATTTCAAACATCTTCTTCTCTGAAACTACCCATCCAATTTTGATGAAACTTCACAGAAATGATCCTGCCATGGTCCTCTTCAGAATTCCTTGAAAGAATTTTATTCCTTCAAAAACTCTGGTTGCCATGGCAACAAAACTGAAAAATATTGAAAATTTTTAAAAATCTTCTTCTCTGAAACCATAAGGCCTAGGGCTACCAAATTTGGCATGTAGCTTTATCTATTGGACCTCTACCAAGTTCCTTCAAATATTAGCCCTGGGGTCAAAATTGGCCCCACCCCAGGGGTCACAAGTTTTATATGGGCATATATAGGGAAAACTTTAAAATCCTTCTGGTACCTAGCCATAGGGCCTAGGGCTACCAAATTTGGCATGTAGCTTTATCTAGTAGACCTCTACCCAGAGTGCCCAAATGATAGCCCAGAGGTCAAATTTGGCCCGGCCCCGGGGGTCACAAGTTTTATATGGGCTTATATAGTGAAAACTTTAAAAATCTTTTCGTACCAAGCCATAAGGCCTAGGGCTACTTAATTTTGCATCTAGCTTTATCAAGTGGTTGTCTACCAAAGGTGCCCAAATTGTAGCCCTGGGGTCAAATTTGGCCCTGTCCTGGGGGTCACAAGTTTTACATGGGCTCATATTGGGATTTTTTTTTAAAATCTACTTGTACCTAGCTATAAGGCCTAGGGCTACCAAATTTTGCATGTAGCTTTATCTAGTGGGCCTTTACCAGGAGGGTCCAAATTATAGCCTTAGGGTCAAGTTTGTCCCCACACCAGGGGTCACAAGTTTTACATGGGCTTTTGTGATGAAGACTTTCTAAGTCATCTTGTTACTAACCATAATAAAGACTAGGACCACTAAATTTAGCCCTGTCTCATGGATTTTATGTTTTACAGGGCCTTTTATTGAGAAAACTTTGAAAATCTTCTTGTTTATAACCACACATTCTAGACCTGTATTATTTGGTATGGGGCTCTATCTTGTAGACCTCCACAAGGATTCAAGTAATTATAGCTTTGTGGTCAAAACTGGATTTGCCCAGGGGTCACAACTTTTTTGTTGGTTTTTATGGAAAAAAATTGTATGCCCTCAAGTTTGAAACCAGTTGGCCAAATAATGTAATGTTTGGCTTGTAGTGTTTTTACGAATTAGCCAGTGGAGCGATACAGGGCCATCATGGCCCTCTTGTTTTTTTTTTTATGAGAGGAGAAAAAGATTGGCTGGTAGTAATGGACAGTGTCTGGATGGATTTTCTTGCCTAAGTGACATTGTAGAGTCGAAAGTATTAATGGTTTGCAATATTGAAGGAAAACTTTCGTTTCAATAAATAGATCAGTATGAAAGTCTTTACAGCAGTGCATGGTTTCTGTATCGAAAGAAAAAAATGTCGTCTGCTTTCAGTTTAGATGAGTCTAAAACTTTGCAGTCCAACAAAAAGTTAATTCTTTACCATATTGCAAAATTTTGGACTTGTCCAAATTGAAAGCATTTGCAGACAAGAAAATAAATGTGAATCAAAAACTGAAATTTGATTTGGAAAGGGTAAAAAACGTTGTGAGAAAAGGAGAAAATGCTAGTTACCAGCATTTTCTCCTTTTCCCACAATGTTTTTAAAGCTTCTTTCTGAGGGTTGTCAAGAGTCGGGATTATGTGGTAAAGAGTTAATTTGTTGTCTGCTTTCAATTTAGACAAATCAAAAATTTTGTTGGATTGTGTGGTAAAGATTTGTCATTTGCTTTCAATTTAGACAAATCTAAAATTTTGTTGTCTGACAAAGAGTTAACTCTTTACCAAATGGCAAAATTTTAGACTTGCCCAAATTGAAAGCATTTGCAACAAAATAAATTTGACAAAAAAAGTGAAATTTGTTTGTGGAAGGGTATAAAAAAGCATTGTGGAAAAAGAAGAAAATGCTGGCAAGCAGCATTTTCTCCTTTTTTCCACAATGTTTTCAAAAGCTTTCTTTCTCAGGGTTGTTAAAACTCGGATTTGTTTTGTAGAGGGTTTAACCCTTTCCCAAACGACAAATTTTAAACTCTTCCAAACTCAAAGAGTTTGCGGGCGACAATTTCAAATTTGATGAAAATGGCGATCAGTTCTCCAAATGGGTACAAAACACTGTGGGAAAAGGAAAAATTGCTCGTTACGAGCAATTTCTCCTTTTCCCACAGTGTTTTCAAAAGACTTGTACTGCAGACACGTAAAAACAAGGGCTTGTTTGGGAAAGGGTTAAATAGAGCGGTACAATTGCAAAATGTAAATGTGTTAGAATTTGATAATGTACATAGATGAACGATTGTATACTATATCACTTGTTTTTTGGCTGTCATTTTATGATTGTTATGTGAAGTTATTTTTGGCAGTGTTTTATTCGTCGTATGTGTGGAGGTTATGTGAGATGGTAGGGCAGAGAGTGCTCACTGTAATCGTTAAAATCGTTACCAAACAATCGGGACTTTTAGAAACCGTTAGAAAAGCCTTTTGAAAACATGATGTGAAAAGAAGAAAATGCTGGTGACCAGCCTTTTCTCCTTTTCTCATAATGTTTTCCATCCTTTTTGGTTTATATCCTATTATTTGTGAAATACATGTATTTGAATTGTGGCTTGGAAGTACTTAAAATTTGGACTGGTCTGAAATGCCATCGTTTAGTAAAGAGTGAATCCTTTTCAAAAGGATAAATTTGAAAGTGTCTGCCGAAGATAAATTTTAAAAGACATGGTGGGAAAAGGATGAAATTGGTTTGTTACGGATGCTTTCAACTTGGACCAGTCTAAATTGCTTTTATTTGGTAAAAAGTTTTTGACTCTAATGTAGAAGCATTTTGAAGACATAGTGTAAGGGAGAAAATTTGGGAAAAGGGGAACCTACCAGAGACAGCTGATATCCAGGACTTTCTACTTCTTTCCCTCCCCCCCCCCCCCCCCCCCCCCCCCCCCACCACCACACACACACACTTTTCATTTGTTTACTCTTTACCAAACAACAAAATTTTTGTCTGGAGAAAGAAGCTTGTGGGAAAGAGGAGAATGTCTCTTTCCTCTGGGTTGGCTGGTTACCAACATTTTCTCCTTTTCCAACTGTGTGTTCAAAAGGCTTCTTATACAGGGGTGTTAACTCTTTACCACACGAGAAAAATTTAGACTGGTCCAAATTGAAAGCATTTGCAGACGAAAAAATAAAAGTGACTGAAAAATTGAAATTTGTTCTGGGCAGGGTAGAAAACACTATGGGAAAAGGAGAAAATGCTGGTTACCAGCATTTTCTCCTTTTCCCATTGTGTTTTCAAAAGGCTTCTTTCTCAGGGGCGTCAAAAGTAGGGATTGTGTGGTAACGGGTTAAAAGTCGTGATTGTGTGGTAAAGAGTTAAAGCATTTGCAGATGACAAATTCATTGTAGTTCAAACCATGACCTCTGTCTTTGATAGGGTAGAAAACAATGTGATAAAAGGAGAAAATTTTGTTACAAAATTCCGAAAATCTTTTTTCGTTATGGTCGTCAAAACTCAGAATTGTGTGGAGAAGCGTATTCCTACTATTGGAGAGGGCTTTTTTATCAGAAGAAATACGGTGTATCTACCTATCTACACATTTGTTTTTGTTAACCCTTTACCAAACTACAAAATTGATAACTTGTTCAAGTTGACTGCGTTTGCAGACAACAATATAATTGTTGCTCAAATGGTACACTTTATTTTCTATAGAGTGGAAAAAATTGATGAAAAAGGAGAAAGTACTAGATACCAGCATTTTCTTTTCCCACAATGTTCTCAAGGTTATTAAAAGTCAGGATTCTGTGGTAAAAGGTTAACTCTTTACCATATAATCCCAACTTTTAATGACCCCGAGAAAGAAGCCTTTTGAAAACATTAAGGAAAAAGGAGAAAATTCTGGTAACCAGTATTTTCTCCTTTTCCCACAATGTTTTCTACTCTATCAAGAACAAATTCTGCCATTTGAGCCACAATGAAATTGTCGTCTACAAATGCTTTCCAGTTGAACCACTCTATAGCTTTGTTGTTTGGTAAAGAGTCAATTCTTTACCACACAATCCCGACTTTTAATGACCCTGAGATAGATGCCCTTTGAAAACATTGTGGGAAAAGGAGAAAATGCTGGAAACCAGCATTTTCTCCTTTTCCCACGATGTTTTCTACCCTGCTAGAAACAAATTTCAATTTTTGAGTTACATATAATTTTTCGTCTGCAAGTGCTTTCAATTCAGACCAGTCTATAACTTTGTTGTTCGGTAAAGAGTTAAAGAAAAATACTGGTTTTTGTGGCAAGGAAGTAAGAGATATCACCTGAACATCGGCCAATCACATTGTGAGCTATTTTTAGACTTACGAAAAACCCATTTCAAATTAGATTGTAGAATATTTATTGGTGTAAGGGAAAAGCTTGCCATGCTGTACCACACAAACTTCCCTGGAAAAGAAGCCTTTTGAAAATATTGTGTGAAAAAGAGAAAATGCAGGTAACCAGCATTTTCTCCTTTTGCCAGGATGTTTTCTACCCTTTTGGAAACAAATTTCAATTTTTGAGCCACGTTTATTTTTTTATCTGCAAATGCTTTGAATTTGGGCAAGTCTATAATTTTGTTGTTTGATTACGAGTTAACCTATTACCACTCAATTCCTGCTTTTGACGACCCTGAGAAAGAAGCATTTAGAAAACATTGTGAGAAAAGGAGAAAATGCTGATAACCAGCATTTTCTCCTTTTCCCACAATGTTTTTCTACCCTTTTGGAAACAAATTTCAAGTTTTGAGCCACTTTATTTTTCATCTGCAAATGCTTTGAATTTGGGCAAATCTATAATGTTGTCATTTTGTGATGAGTTAAGCCCTCTTTTCACAAGGCATGGCTCATTTTTATTTTCGATTCCTGGTAGTATGTTGTGATTATTATGAGCGAGTATTGTACAGAAATGTTTTTTTGCGCATGAATGACAGTTGTAAAATGTTATAATATCTAGAAAAAGCAACAAAAAACAATAAAAACACCTGAAATGAAGCACTGTTGTGTATTTCTGCATAATGTTAAGTTCACCCTTTACCAAACTTGGCGGATTCTTAACACCCGCTCCTGCATTTGAGGAATGTCTTTATTGAAAACATCATTGGAAAAGGAAAAAAATGAAAGTAACCAGTATTTACCCCAATTTCCACAGTGTTTTGTACCATTTCAGATACTAATTTCATCATTGATGTATTTGTCACTTATGGTCTGCAATATTTTTGAGTTGATGTGACTGAAAATTGTTGCCATTCAAAAGTAAAAAGTTAATCTCGTAAATGAGTCATAAATGAGGAAATTTTAGACTTGTCTAAATTGAAAGTGTGGTAGATCAGCAATTTCAATGTAACTCTATACGTGAAAGTTGTCTTTCATATGTTAGATAGCATTGTAGAGAAAGAAGAAAATGCTGGTTGCTCAGTTTTCAGATGTGTCCCTTAACCCTCTACTCCATAGATACTCATGTTGACATATCAACAACAGATAGCTTTTGGAAACATTGTGGGAAAAGGAGAAATTGCTCGTAAAGAGCAATTTCTCCATTTCCCACAATGTTTTCTACTCAATCAGATATTTGTATCCTCATTTGTCCCTATTTTTGACATCATATCTTTATTTGCTGCTGAAATGTAAGAGCCTCAAATTGGCATATCGGGTAAAGGGTTAAACATATTTATTTTACATCAATTGAGAAACAAGTTCTTACAAGTCATACAAAGTACTAATCTCTCATGATTCTGCTTCCTGGAAACTACACCAGTACTCTTGCCCATTGTGTGGTCCAATATAAAACATGTGATGTTCATGATTGTGAGGTAGAGCGTCGACATCGTAACCATAAAGTCTCAAGTTCAATACCCCGGTATGCACACATTCGGCGTGAGTTTTAAAAACTTGTCCAATTAACTTGTTACCAAATGATGAAGTTTTAGACTTGTCCAAATTGAAAGCATTTACAATTTATCAATCCCAAATGATGTCATGTGATAATGTCCTGTGGCAAGGCAAGACAAGCGCTTGTTAGACCCTGAAACACAGCTTTAACAACAGTGCTGAAAATGAAAGGAAGCTATTAAGTCTGGATTGATTTACAGATTGCCTAATTCCAAGACTGACTGACTGATGGATTGATTGACAGATGGATGGATGGATGGCCAGCTGGCCAGACACAGAAAGACAAATGGATGGAGGGATGGATAGATAGGTCAATGGATAACTATCGTAATTTTCGGAAAGAAGTTGGATGAGCTATTTCTGTACTTAATTCATTGCTAAATCATTTTCAGGTTTTGTAGGACTACGAAAATCTGAATAGCTTCATTTGACTCTTTACCAAACAACAAAATTTTGGACTGGACCAAATTGAAAGCGTTTGCAAATGACATACATGTATTGAATTTGGCTCAAATGTTGGTATCTGTCTATGAAAGCAAAGAAAACAGTGTGGGAAAAGGAGAAAATGTGAGTTACCTGCATTTTCTTATTTTTCCACAATGTTTTCAAAAGGCATTTTTCCTTTGGGTCGAAAGAACTCGGGATTGTGTGGTAAAGGGTTTAACCCTTTACCACCCAATGAAGATTTTTGATTGTTGATGACCCTGTGTTAGAAGCCTCTTGAAAACATTGTGGGAAAAAGGAGAAAATGCTGGTAACCAGCATTTTCTCCTTTTCCCAGAATGTTTTCCAACCTTCCCAAAACAATTTCAATTTTTGAGTCGCATAAATTTTGTCGTCTTAACCCTTTCCCAAACAATCCCTGGTTTTTACGGGTCTGGAATAGTAGCCTTTTGAAAACATTGTGGGAAAAGGAGAAAATGCTGGTAACCACAATGTTTTCTACCCTATCATAGACAGAAATCATCTTTACAGCAAGAGTTGAATTGTCGTCTACAAATGCTTTCAATTTGGTCTAGTCCAAAAGTCCAAAAGTCCAAAAGTTTGTTGTTTGGGAAAGGGTTAAAATGCTTTCAATTTGGACCAGTCTATAAATTAAATAAAGATAATTCTTCAATCCGAGAGAAAGAGAGAGCAAGAGGACAGGGAAAGCAAGGAAGAAAGCAAAAATATTTCACTGAAAGATTTTGATTAACAAGGAAGGTAACTGCAGCAGATGTAAGTTCAAATCGTTATGCAGTTATTTCCCTTGGAATATAGTCAAAAACGGTAATAGGTGTGTGTGTGTGATATACATGTATGTGTGTACTTGTTGGATCCTGATGATTATATGTCTAAGTATGTATTTAACCCTTAGGCTGGTAAGTGCGACTCACTGACTATTTAACAGATAGTGTGAATTAAGATCAGACTGCACAGAACGTGCAGTCTGGTCTTGGATCTTCAATATCCGATAGAGATAATTTCCCTAAAATATAATTGAGCCATGCTCTGTGAAAAGTGGGCTTATTGCATCTGTGAAAAGTATCGACCCAGGTCAAGACTGTGCAGTCCATGCAGGCTGACCTGTGTCAAAGCTTTTCGCTATTGGTCAGTTTTCTGTATGTACAAGGACCAGTCTACCTCATAATTTAGTCGGTTATTGAAAGAAATAACAACATGAGCAAAAACAGTGCTTTATTTGGTATCATTTCATCAATATACACACACATTAAAGTGACAATAGCTGCCAAAAGTAAAAATGTTAAAATGCGTTTATATTAAACCCTTTCCCAAGCAATCCCTGGTTTTTACGGGTCTGGAATAGTAGCCTTTTGAAAACATTGCGGGAAAAGGAGAAAATGCTGGTAACCAGCATTTTCTCCTTTTCCCACAATGTTTTCTACCCTATCATAGACAGAAATCATCTTTTCAGCAAGATTTGAATTGTCGTCTGCAAATGCTTTTTAATTTGGCCTTATTATGCCTCAAAAGCAAAGGTTAACCACACGAAGTCTGATTGATCAAGTCTTTTATTTCTGTGTCGTACAAAAACGGGAACCATACAAACTTGTGCGGTCAGAAACTGCAAGTAGAAATGGAATTACATAATACATATAGCATTCCTATCAAACCATTTAACCTACCAGTAGTTTAACCTTTTCCTTAAGAATAGACTATAAAAGAAATGATTCTAGTGTTAAATTAGAAAAGAGCGTTCGTAACTGGGTACGAATTACTTTGGATGTTAAAGAATAGTTCTGAGGTAAAACTACGATAAAGTGCTATCAGAAAAATAAAGGTAGGGAGTATAGACAAATTATACATACACTGTTGTGCTCTACAGCCAAGTTTTAAGTCTGAAAAGACTGAAATATTGGTATGAAAACGTTGAGAAACGTTGACCTACACAACACGCGCGGGATCCGCTAAAAATACAAAAAAAAAAAAACCGGAAACTGATAAAGATACACAACACTAAAACTTATGTAGCACACCAATAAATTAAATGTCCGGCACACTCCCCACCAGTTATTTCTGAAAATAACACCATATCATAATTTACAAATATTGCTCATAAACTGAAATAGTTTCACTTAAAGGTGTAAATTTACATTAAACGAACACTATTAGCATTAATAAGCCTAATCTTTGGCTCCTTGGTACAAAGTTTATATACATAAAATACACTGTTAGTGATCAAGATTCCCCTTTAACAAGAAGAACAAGGTCTACAACTGGCCTTGTGTAATTTACCCTTTTCCCATCCTTCATCACGCAAATCTCAACTTTGCGTATACGACCATCCTGACTGGGGAATATGCGTGTAACTCTAGCTAACGGCCAGAAGTTACGCGCAACTTCCACATCTCTAAGGAGTACAATGTCGCCCACCTCAACGGGATTTTTTTCCCTATGCCACATCTTACGACACTGTAGTGTTTGCAAATACTCTTTACGCCAACGGATCCAAAATTGACTAGCAAGATGCTGTACTTGCTTCCATTGTTTTTTGTACATATCTTTGACATCTATATTCCCTATGGGAAACTGATCAGTCTCCAACTTCTGGGTAAGGATTGAAGAAGGACTTAAGATCTCTGGGACTTCCGGATCACATGAAACCGGAACAATGGGACGCGAATTGATAACAGCTGACACTTCGGCCATCAAAGTGACCAGTACCTCGTGTGTGAGAGATTTTACATTCAATAACATTGCTTCTAAGATTCGCCGCGCTACACCTATTAATCTCTCCCACACGCCTCCCATATGTGAGCTATGTGGGCTGTTGAAAACCCATACAGAATCTGATTTCCGGAGAAATTCCTGAATATGGCCATCTTCAATGTTTATGGCTGTGACACCGATGTTATCTATGGCGCCTACAAAATTTGTACCTCGATCTGATCGGTACATCTTCACCTTACCCCTTATCGAAAGAAACCTACGAAGAGCATTTGTAAATGATGAAGCAGATAACTCTTCAATTACTTCAATGTGTACAGCTCTTACGGTTAAACAAGTGAATAAAACTGCCCAACGTTTGGAGGATGCATGTCCTCCTCTAGTACGTCTGGCTACCACTTCCCAAGGACCGAAAACATCGACCCCTACATAACTAAAGGGAGAAACCTGCTCAACTCTATCATTTGGTAAGTCTGACATTTTTTTGACAGCTAAAATGACCTCTAAGTCTCCTACAAGTAACGCAAGAATGGATTACAGATGAAACTAATCGTTTGGATCCCGTGATCCAGAATCCTGCAGATCGTACTGCACCCTCTGTAAATGATCTGCCTTGATGGTGAACTAAATTATGGTAATGCTCTACCAAAAGTCTCGACAAAGGATGTTTGCCAGGTAAGACAAGAGGACTTTTCTCTAATAAGGGTAACTTACTTCTACTGAGACGGCCACCAACATGAAGTAAACCATCAACACCCAATTTCGGATCTAAAGCTAGAATACTACTGTCTCTTTGGAGGGCTTTACCTTTAGAAAGGTGCTTAATTTCCTTACCATACACTTCTTTCTGAACCTGCTCAAATAGTGAAAGTTTGACACTTTTCATTAGTTCTACACTTCTTGCCTCAGGACATAGATGCCAGCCTTTGCAAGGTAAGTTCTTTTGAAATGATATGGCTATGTGTCTAAGCGTAGACATGGCTCTAACTATCCTCTCAAAGGACGAAAACTTTTCAACGATTCTAGTAAGCGACTTCCTTTCTGTTACGCTTGTTGACTGAACAGAAACTTCAGGGCGAATTTCCTTATCAAGCTCGGGAAAAACAAGTGGAAAATTCTCTAAACTTGAGACTTGCCCTTCCAATAAGAAATGTGGACCCAGTAACCAGCAACTTTGTCTCAATTGATCTACACTGGCACCCCTACTACCAATATCAGCAGGATTCAAATGAGATGGAACATATGTCCATTGTTCCGACTTACTACAATGTAGAATTTTCTGCACACGATTACCCACATACTGGAAGAATCTCCGAGATTTGTTACATAGGTAGCCTAACACTACTTTACTGTCAGTGTAAAACCTAGTATTCGAATCACCAAATTCAAAGTCAATTTGCTCGCAGATGAATTGATACAGCTGGGAAGCTAAAACTGCGGCACACAATTCTAATCTTGGAACACTATGACCCTTTTCAGGGGCAAGCTTACTTTTTCCTAGAACAAATCCAATCTGTCTATCCCCATTTGGATGACACCCCATGATGTATGCTACTGCGGAAATTGCCTTAACTGATGCATCCGAAAAAATGTGCAGCTCTAGATCAGACATTAAGCTTAAAGAACCCTTGAAGTAACTCCTACGAATACCAAGAGTCTCTACATTAACCAAGCTACACCTCCAATTTTCCCACATACTAGCAATGTTTGTAGGAATGGGTTCATCCCAGTCTACCTTAGTAGATACTAATGCACGTAATATCAACCTTCCCTGTAGAACTACCGGTGCTAAAAATCCGACAGGATCAAAAAGACTATTTATTGCTGACAAAATACCTCTCTTAGTTACAGGCCGAGGTGACATGTCTACTTTGAACATGAATTCATCATTCTCAATGTTCCAAACTATACCTAAACTACGTTGATCTGGTAGATCGCCACAATACAAATCAACATCTTTCAAATCTTTTGCTAAATCATCGACAGGGAATTGCCTCAACACTTCGGGATCATTTGAAGCAATCTTATGCAGGCGCAAGTTACTAGAGGTCAAACCTACTTGAGTTCTTTTTACCAAATCCACAGCTTTCTCTACAGATGGTTGAGATGACAACCCATCATCAACATAAAAATCCCTTTCAACAAACTTGCGGACATCTTCGTCCAAATTCTCAACTGACTTTCTCAGACAATATGTAGCTATTGAGGGTGAAGGAGAATTTCCAAACACGTGCTTGCACATATAATACTCAGCTAACTCCTTACTTGGATCATTATCTTGAAACCATAGAAACCTGAGGAGATTCCTATCTCTACCTACAACACTAAAGGAATAAAACATTTGCTCTATATCAGCTAATACAGCTATTTGGTCATTCCTGAATCTCATCAACACTCCTATTAAATTATTGGTTAAGTCTGGGCCTTGAAGAAGCACAGAATTGAGAGATACACCCTCAAACTTTGCCGATGAATCAAAAACGACCCTAACTTGATTTGGTTTCTTCTTATGGTAAACACCAAATATTGGCAAGTACCAGACTTCCTGACCTGGGCTTAAACTTGGAGCTAATTCTGCATGGCCATTTTTGAAGATTTTATCCATGAATTCAAAAAAGTGAATTTTCTTAACCGGATCCTTGTCAAGACTTTTAAGAAGGGTATTAGTCCTTCTTAAAACCTGTGCTTTGTTATTTGGCAAATGAGATCTGTCTGATCGGAGTGGCAAAGGAGCGACCCAACTACCATCAGATTCTTGATGAACCTGTTTATCCATAATGCTTAGGAACTCTCTATCATCTTGAGAGAGTGTGACTTTATTATCATTTGGTGTTTGGACAAACAAAGGATCTTGTACGGACAAAGATTGACCACAGCATGGTGCAAAAAGAGATGTTCTGCCATCATCCAGTACATATGTCTTGTTAACATTTACAACATTTGGTACATGAATCTGACCAAGGCACATTTCACCAACAACAACCCACCCCAGACCTAGTCGTTGGGCAAAGGGCGTTCCCGGAGAACCCAATACCTGATCAAAAACATGATGTGCTTCTATAACATCACGTCCTAAGAGCAATAAAATATCAGAATGAGCATCAAATTCTGGTATCTGATCTGCAATATGTTTCAAATGATCATGGTACCTGGCATTTTCAGGTGTGCATATTTCATTTTTATCACTCGGAATATGAGAACATTCCAACAGAGTGGGTAAAGCATAGGAACATGACTCATCCAATGATTGAACCACTATGTTAGTTGCTCTCCGACCACTGAGGACTTTACTACCCTGACATGTTCTCAACAGGTACTCATAATTTTCACCACTGATCCCTAGCATTGAAAAGAGCTCTGGCTTAATCAGAGATCTGTTACTCTGTTCATCTATGATGCAATAACATTTCACAATGTTTTCTATATTGTTTTGACTGAATACATTTACGAGCACAATTTTTGAACACGATTTCCCATTGTTGGAATCGCACACTTCAGTACATGAAGCCTTGATAGATGACATCTTCTGCTCCCCACCTTCAGAGCTTTGAATTGATATTGTCTTCTTTTCGTCTCCTGTAGGTGACTTTGATTGGTCTTGAAAACCCTTTAATTCACTTGATTTTTCAACACAATTTCTGGCAATATGCCTACCAGAATAACACCTAAAACACAATTTTTTATCACTTAGAAACTTTCTTCTTCCTTCATTTGACATCTCTCTGAAGACTCTGCAGTCTTGTAATTTGTGAGGAGTTTTGTGGATTAGACATTTCTCTTCTGGGATGTTTGTTTTCTTGACTGTTACCAGTTTGTCTGTATTTGAGGTGGCGGGTGTAGATTTTGACCCTGAGCTTGGATTCTCAAAATGAAAACTTGGATCATTCCTTATCCTACTTTGGTCACGGATGAAATTTGCAAATTCACTGAATGGGGGGAAAGCTAGGTTGTTATGATGTTTGTATGCAGAAGCAGTAGAAGTCCACTTAGCCTGTAGATAGTATGGAAGTTTACTCACTATTGGATTTATGCCAATAGCAGCATCAAAGTAAGCTAAAATTGACGTAAACTTGGGATCACACTTTAGGCCTTCTATTTCTGATAATATATCAGAAAGGTCGTACAACTGTGCTGGATTTTTGCCTGATATCTTTGGAAATGATGACAATTTTCTCATGGTTGCATGGTAAACACTTTCTGGTGTGCCAAATCTCTCTTCAAGTCTTTCCCAAATTTTTGATAGACCTGCTACTGGATTAAATACATAAGCTGCTTTCAAAGAGATTGCTTGTCTTCTGCTATTTTGACCCAACCACTTGACTAGTAAATCTATTTCTTCACTAGGGTTAGCACCTATCTCTGCGACAACTGACTTAAATGTTTGCTTCCAGGAAAGAAAATTTTCCGGCTGATCACTGAATGGTGTAAGTCTTGACATGAGTAAGTCCTTTTTCAGCAGAAATTTTGTAAAGTCGCTTGAATGTGCTGGAACAAATGGTTGAGCTCTTGGATTAAGTAAAGTTTCTTTTTCTACTGTTTCCACATAGTCTGCAGTCCTCATATTTGGATCTTCGGTAGGTATCCCTCCAAGTACTTTTACATTAGTCTGACTACAAAATGAATTTAAGTCTGCATCTTGTTCTAATTCTGCTTCTTGAACCGCTAACGCTTCTTTTTCTTTTAACACTTTTAATTGAATTTCAATCTCTTTTTTCTTTCTTTCTGCTTCTGCAGCTTCCTTCTTTTCTTTTTCTTCAAGTATTATTTTAGTGTGTTCTAATTTAGCTGCCTCTTCAGCAAAAGCTGCCTTTGCTTTAGCTGCATTCAACTTTGCCTGATATGATCTCGAGCTGCCTGATCTCATGCTACCTGATCTTATGCTAGATTTTCCCTCTGATTTGAAATCTTTCAAATTATCTAAAAACTCACCAGCTATCTTCCTTTTTTCAGACAAATATGCTGTCAAAGTTATTAGATCATTTAAACTTTCTTCAGTTCCTGTCCGATTTAGGAATTGACTATACTCGCAACCGGTTTGATCAAATATGGTATATTGCTGCACAACTTGTGTTTTAATTGATATAAGAGTCAATCTGTTTGTGTCAGGGCCCAGTGACTGATTTTCCTGCAATATTTTTTCCAACAGTGACCATTGTTCCTCCAGTTTAAATTGGTATTTATCCCTTTTTTCTTGGTAGATCTCCATGGCTTTAAATGTAAGTCTCCTTACTCTTGACATCTAGTACAAACAGGAAGTAACAGTTTTCTGACTATTATGCCTCAAAAGCAAAGGTTAACCACACGAAGTCTGATTGATCAAGTCTTTTATTTCTGTGTCGTACAAAAACAGGAACCATACAAACTTGTGCGGTCAGAAACTGCAAGTAGAAATGGAATTACATAATACATATAGCATTCCTATCAAACCATTTAACCTACCAGTAGTTTAACCTTTTCCTTAAGAATAGACTATAAAAGAAATGATTCTAGTGTTAAATTAGAAAAGAGCGTTCGTAACTGGGTACGAATTACTTTGGATGTTAAAGAATAGTTCTGAGGTAAAACTACGATAAAGTGCTATCAGAAAAATAAAGGTAGGGAGTATAGACAAATTATACATACACTGTTGTGCTCTACAGCCAAGTTTTAAGTCTGAAAAGACTGAAATATTGGTATGAAAACGTTGAGAAACGTTGACCTACACAACACGCGCGGGATCCGCTAAAAATACAAAAAAAAAAAACCGGAAACTGATAAAGATACACAACACTAAAACTTATGTAGCACACCAATAAATTAAATGTCCGGCACAGGCCTAGTCCAAAAGTTTGTTGTTTGGGAAAGGGTTAAAGCACATCGTTTAAAGGTATGGAAGTTATTGTGAAGATGAAGATCTGTTATGGCATACTCAGTCGAAGAGTCTTTTGCTCGCAGAGAAATTAATTTCAAAACTGGGTTAAAAGTTGTATTTTTTTTTTAATTTTGTTCACTTCTTGCGGCCTGATTTTAAAATTCATTTTTTTTAAATTCATTTTTCTATCAGCGACTAGTACTAGGAACCACCACACAATATAATTTAACCGATTGTCGTCTCTGCAATATCAAATTGTATTATCTAAATTCAAATACATTCGAACACCTGCAATTTTTTGGCCGTTATTGGGCCTTTAGAACCAAAAACAATTATTTTGAAATTAGTTCAGGGTCATTTCGTCCCATTTTCGTTTCTACACAAAACTAATACTAGAAGAACAATGATCTAATTATAGGGGAACCGGTCTAGCTGTCAATCAAAGTCATTTGGATGTCTGCACTTCCGGAAATTCATTCATCAAACTGCAGGACGACATTTTGGCAAATTTCGGCAATATTTACTTGGCAAGGAGGGTAAGCAAGGGGAGTAATGCTTAAGTTTTGAGGCTAAACTTACAATGTTTTCCGGACTGTGTAGATAAAGATCAGACTGCACAGATCTAGCCAATCCGCGACCTTGCAAATTATCATGGCAAAGCAAAGAAACTTATAACGTTAATCAAAATATAGAAATTTTAAATTTCTAAAGATTCAAATATATGTATTTCGGCTGTTTAGCTGTTTTAATGTAAATTTCATTTATTCAGCGTTTATTTGTATTTGTCAGAAATTAAAGGGCAATGAGACATTCGAATATTGGTAAGGGTTACAAGCAGAAATACCATGTGACGTCATCAAAATATGTGTTCTACGAGATGTACACAAAAATCACAGGTTCAAGGATACTCACGGAATAAGAACACTCGACGATAAATGATTTTGATGTGGGTCAGGTTAAATGAGTAGATAATAAGTCCAATCAATCAACGCCGGATATGATTTATCTGTGGTCCATTTCAGTGATTTGTCATCTTATTCTGAAGATAACTGGATTTTGCTATATTTAGTAATATCGGCTATCTTGGTCACATGATCTATTTTTTTTTTGTCAAATGATAAAACTTTGGACATGTCCATATTCAAAGTATTTGCAAAAGACGACTTGAAATTGTAAGATTTTTCTTGAAGAGGCTAACAGACACTGTAGGGAATGGAGAAATATCGGTTTATACTAGCAATTTCTCCTTTTCCACGATATTTTCCGTAGCCCTCTCGTTCAGGGTCGTTAAAACTCGGAATTGTTTACTTAACAACTAAAACCATTCGAACATTTTTCCCCGATCCGAAGGAGTCGGTGTGTAATATATATATTTGATGTACGAATTATTGAATGTACAAACCGTTGGTTTGAAAAACCTGTTGAATGTACGAAAAATTGAATGTACGAGTACGAATTAATCAAGAAACACTGTATTAAATGAAAGAATAGTTGCATTTACGAATGATTCGTGTAAGGAATATTGCATTAAAGAATCATTGCAATTACATATTATTGTACATGTATGAAAGAACTGTTACATCTTACTGCATGTACTTATCACTGCATTTACGAATTGATTGCATTAACGAATCATAGCACTTACGAATCATTTCATTTATCTATCACTGCATGCAGAAATTAGTGAAGTTATGAGTCATTTTACAAGGGGACTTTTGCATTCCTGAATTTTTTCGTTGATATATCTTTCTTTGTAAGCTATTGGGAATATTAAACAATGTAAAAAATAATGCCTGTACGGATTTAATGCATGTAGAAATTATCGCACACAGAAATACAGAAACCTTTGCACGTACAAATTATAGCATTTACGAATTGTTGCGTACAAGTTATTGCATGAACAACTGCATCTAGAAATCAGCGCATTTTGATACAGATTCGTGCATGTACGAATAATTGCCTCTAACAAATGTTTCACTTATTGTAGCAAGACGAATTATTGTATTTACTAATTTCTGCTTGCAGTAAATTGTTGCAGTGACGATTTGTTGCGAGATCAACTTATATAGCATGGTGGAAATACTGCATATACAAGCTAGCGTATGGACGAATTATAGTAAGTACAATTTACTGAATCCATTATGGTATGAGTTTCTGTAGATACGAATAATTAACCAGGTTTTATCGTAGTTTATCTATTAACAATAACGTAACTATATGGGGGCGTCAAAATTGCCTTCCAAATTGGTACCATCTAAATACTTTTACTTAACTTGAATTAACCCTGGGGCTGTTATTCGCGACTCAAAGATCCTTTGCGGATGGTGCGGACCAAGATCAGACTGCACAGAACGTGCAGTTTGATCTTGATCTTCACTTCTGATAAAGGCATAATTATCCCTCAAAAATAACTTTGAAATGGCAATATTTTGTGTTTTCACTGTAGGCAGCCAAGGCGTTTTATATAACTTATGTTCTAGGTTAACCCTTTCCCAAACAAGCCCTGGTTTTTACGTGTCTGCAGTAAAAGCCTTTTGAAAACACTGTAGGAAAAGGAGAAATTGCTCGTAACGAGCAATTTCTCCTTTTCCCACAGTGTTTTCTACCCTTTTTGAGAACTTTCTGCCACTTTCTCCAAATCTAAAATTGTCGTCTGCAAACTCTTTCGGTTTTGAAGGGTCCAAAATTTATCGTTTGGGAAAGAGTTAACCCATTACCACACAATCCTTACTTTTGACGCCCCTGAGAAAGAAGCCTTTTGAAAACACCGTGGGAAAAGGAGAAAATGCTGGTTACCAGCATTTTCTCCTTTTCCCACAGTGTTTTCTACCCTTCCCAGCACAAATTTTAAATTTTCAGTCACCTTTATTTTGTCGTCTGCAAATGCTTTCAATTTGGACCAGTCTAAAATTTTCTCGTGTGGTAAAGAGTTAAAGGCTAAGTGGACGTTTTTGTGACGAAGAGAGACACAAGATTGTCGTTTCAAGGAAATTTCTTTTCTCAAGTATCTCAAGCAAAAATGCAATAAAATGAGATTTAAGAGTATTTTTTTTGTCAGTTTAAGTACAAAATAACATACAGTGTAGATCCAAGATCAGGCTACACGTTCTGTGCAGTCTGATTTTGGATCTATACTGTCTGCAAAAGACATTTTGAGCTAAATCTTTAATCAACTGCGACAACTAAGCTATGCATGTAAAGGGTTAAATATGGAGGCCAATGGCAAAATTTTTACACCACCATCCCAAACTTATAACTACCCTGAGAAAGAGGCATTTTGAAAAAAAAAAATGTAGAAAAAGGAAAAAATGCTGGTTACCAGCATTTTCTCCTGTTCCAATAATTTTTTTTTGGTTTGTTTCTTTTTTTTTTCTTATCTAAAAATTCCCATTATTTGCTGCATAGGTTATTGGTGGTCTGCAAGTGCTTTCATATTGGACAAGTCTAAAATTTTGTCGTTTGTTACAGAGTTAAGCTGATACCGTTCAAGACATTCAAACAAATTGTATCATTACTGTAATTAATGGTCAGTACCCATTAGCCAACGCTGAGTGGCCAGAAACATTTTAACCCACAGTAGGTTTAGAAAATAAGGATAGGCAACTGAACCCTTCGACTGCCAGGCACGACTCACTGACCTTTTGCGGGCAGTGTAGATCAAGATCAGACTGCACAGAACGTGCAGTCTGATCTTGGATCAACACTGTCTGATGAGGAGGTATTATTCCCCAAAACGTAATTTTGAAAAAGCAATATTTGGGTTTTTACAATCAAAGGAATAATTTTATATTAGTTAGCAGGACAAGGGTTAACTCCCTTGAGTGAAGCTAAATTGTCATAAATTCCGTTGCAACACTATCTCTGTATACACACTACCAAAAGATGTGGGCTTACCCAAATTAAAAGAACTTGCAGATGACAGATCTGAGTTGGTTTCAAAGATTGCAAGAACTTTGAAAGGAGTTGTAAAACATTGTGGGAAAAGGGGACATGCATGCTACTCACATTTTCTCCCTTTCTTTCCCAATGTGCTTTTAACTCTTTACCAAACGACAATATTATAGGCATGCACAAATCAAAAGCATTTTCAGACGACAAAATAAAATGTGACTGAAAATTTGAAATATGTTTTGTGAAGAGTAGAAAACATTGAGGGAAAGGGAGAAAATGCTGGTTACCAGCATTTTCTCCTTTTCCCTCAATGTTTTCTAAAGGCTTCTTTTTCAGGGTCGTCAAAAGTAGGGATTGTGAGGTAATAGGATAAAACTTAAAAGCCTTTTTTGCTGGTATATAAATATGTGATGGTGTGCTGGAGGGTTGAATAGCCTTTTATACTTAGCACCGTTTACAACTCAAAGTTGCCTGCTCGGCTAGTGTAGATTAAGATCAGACGGCATAAAATGGACCGTTTGATCTTGAATCTACACTGTCCGCGCCTTTGCTAAGCTATTATTTACACTAGAAACCTTTAAAGTTAATCTAATTATGTCTTTATTTCTTGTACATAGTTTATTCAAGGTTCTATGGGTAAAAAATTTTTAGAGCTCCAGATAGAGGGAGTAATTTTGATTTCAAACTTGAAAATCTTTGACATTATCCACGAAACCCTATGTTGTGGGTACTCATTAGAATCGTCTCAGCGAGACGATTCTAATGAGTACCCACAACATAGGGTCTCGAAGAGTTATAATGGGTTTAGATGACCATCACTCCCTCTTATCTGGTGCTCTTGGTAAATAAGCATTATCGAAATTTTGAGCGCCATGGATCCAATTGCAGTAATTTTATTGGAGACCGTTTCGTCACCAATATTTAGAAAATTTTGGCTACTGTAGATCCACGATCAGACTGAGCATTCCGACCATGAAGTCTTATCTTGACCTACACTGTGCAGAAAAAAAATTCTGGTATTCTGTATAGGGGTAAAGATCTAATGTATGGCAGCTCACGTTTGCCTCCTGGGTAGATCTAAAACACTCCGACCGTTAAAAGCAGTCATTATATAGCCGTTCCTAGAAATCGTTTAGCTTCAGGAGCGGATAGCATTATCTCCCGCTAGATGGCATTCTACAAATACACATCTATCTAATTTGGGCATCCTGGGTACAGAACCGGACTACTTTTCTATGCGACAACCGTTACTTTGAATTTCTAACTAAAATAAACGTTTACTCAATAAAACGCTACTTAGTGCGATTCAGTCGGTTATGATCAGCAGTTTAGAAAAATCTGGAGCTAAAACAGGCCTGATTTCTCCTCAAACGTATGGATAAAAGCCTTTTTCTCCCTTGCTACTTTATAGCGCATATTACTACACTTCCCCCCCCCCCCGCCCCCAAGTTTGGGGAGAGTGTTGCGTCATATCAGACAGTTCGAATCTTCGAAGAATATGACATGGGCAGACAATTTGCTTATTTAGCAATCTCGCTTAACGCAGTCGGAAGCGTACACTATTCGATACAAGAGGTCGGCGGTTCGAATCCCGAGCTAGAATAATTTCTTTCCGAAGACTGATGATAATCATCGCGATTCTACCGCTGATCATTGTTTCGACGAATGTTATTTGGGAATGTAACCTTTAAAGGTGGGTATTTAGAATTTTTTCATCTCACCAAATTAAAAAAATATGTATATCACTGAAATTCATATGAAAAAATAATACAAATCATAAGATTCATAAAATTACAAAAAAAAAAAATGTTTTGATGGTGTTCCCTTAAAAGGCTACGTAGCCTCTTAAGGTATTTTTAGATTTCACGCCAAAAATTAATAAAGCATTTTGGAAATGTCAAGTGACTGGCACGTGACTCATAACGCTTAAATTCCATTGCATAACAAACTTGTAATAATTATTTTCCTTAATGTCTTCTTCGGACGCTATGTTTGAAACTTCGTTTGTGTATTCCTGTATGTAAATCACCTAAAAATAGAATGTGTCTCCCGTTGGTGTCGACCTGGGCCGTAGTAAATCTCTAATTCCTCGTGTTGTCGGATAGTTTTCGACTACTGGAGTTTTATGAATGAAAATTAAGAGGCTTTGGGAGTATAAGGATGATTTTTTTTTTGGATATTTGTAAAATTTTCGTCCCAAAATCTGAAGGGCCACCTTTAAATTTAGGAGAATATTGTCCTGGTTAAAGAAACTGCATGAACGTACATGAATATGTGGGTGCATTAGCAGCCCCGAAATAACGGAAATTATATTGAAAAAGACGTAGAAACCATAGAAACAAAACAAAAAAAAAAAGTAACCAAATTGTAACTGGTCCTTTTACTTGATTTCTTTTAATCCTTACTTTACTACGAGATGTTGCGATTATTGTACATGTAGTTTGACTTATGATGTATATGTAAGGATTTCATTTATATTCGCAAACCGAATTTCATACACTTTTACCATTGAAATATAATGTTGAAAGCGGCGTAAAACACCATTCAAACAGACATACAAACCATTGAAATGCTTCCGTTAGATCCAGTTTGTGGTTTGATAAATTTTGAATGGGATATCTAAACTTGTTTTTTCCTAAAAAGTGCAAAGGATTGCAGGGATAAAAACCAAGTAATACCTTAACGCTTTAGCTGCTAGGCGCGACTCACAGACCTTTTGCGGACAAAGATCAGACTGCACAGAACGTGCAAAACTGTTCTATGAAGAGATATTTTTTCCCTAAAACATGAGTTAAAATCGCAATATTTCGGTTTTTAATGTCAATTTTAGTTTTATAGCAGGTTAACCCATTACTACACAATCCCTACTTTTGACGCCCCTGAGAAAGAAGCTGTTAGAAAATATTGTGGGAAAAGGAGAAAATGCCGGTTACCAGTATTTTCTCCTTTTCCCACAATGTTTTCTACCCCTCAAAAAAATAAATTTCGAATTTTCAGTCACTTTTATTTTGTCATCTGCAAATGCTTTCAACTTTGACCAGTCTAAAATTTTGTTGTTTGGTAATGAGTTATTAGTCAGTGGAGCGATACAGGTCCATCATGGCCCTGTAATGAGTTAAGGGTTAATACCAGGAACTAGTAAGAAGTGAAGAGCTATAAAGGGAAGTAATTCTTTTTTCTCCCATTAATCCTGAATTGACTGAGATCAGATCTCGTTCGTGGGTTTTGAATTCAGCAACTTCAAGGATATAATAAATCACTGGAAAAAACAACTTATTTAATCACGACAGTTCAGATGTTTTTGATATTCTATTCTTCACAGGATTGCATTTTGTCAATACCAGACGCAACATATTAAATGACGAGAATGTGACCATCAGAGTCACGTGCCATCTGGCGTCACGCGAGATCATGTACCAAGATGATGCCCGGCAATGATGACCCGATATCGCAGGCTGACCAGGGCCGACACTTCTCGCATTTAAGATATCTTCTGCACGAACAATAGTCATTCTACCTTGCCCAAGGCCAGCGAGCTTATGTCATGGCCCGGTGTCCGTCGTGCGTGCGTCCGTCCGTCCGTCTGTGCATGCGTCCGTCCGACCATCCGTGCGTGCTTTAACTTTTATTTTAAACGTCTTGATGAAACTTCACAGAAATCATCCAACCAGAATTTTTTGAAAAAATTGATTCCTTAAAAAACTCTGGTTGCCATGTCAGCAAAACTGAAAAATATTGAAAATCTTTGAAAATCTTCTCGTCTGAAACCATAAGACCTAGGGTTACCAAATTCGGCATGTATCTTTGTCTAGTGGACATCTACCAAGTTCCTTCAAATAATAGCACTGGGGTCAAAATTGGTCACAAGTTTTATATGGGCTCATATTGGGAAAACTTTAAAATCCCTCTGGTACCTAGTCATAGGGCCTTGGGCTACCAAATTTGGTATGTATCTTTTTTAAGTGGATGTCTACCAAGGGTGCCCAAATTATAGCCCTGGGGTCAAATTTAGCCCGGCCCCGGGGGTCACAATTTTTATATGGGTTAATATGGGGAAAACTTTAAAAATCTACTTGTACCTGGCCAAAAGGCTTTGCACTATCAAATTTGGCCTCCAGCTTTATCAAGTGGTTGTCTATCAAGGGTGTCCAAATTATAGCTTTGGATTAAATTTGGCGCCGCCCCAAGGGTCATAAGTTTTACTTGGGCTTATATTGGGAAACCATAAGGCCTAAGATTACCAAAATTTCCATGTAGTTTTATCTAGTGGGCTTCTACCAGGAGGGCCCAAATTATAGCCTTAGGGTCAAGTCCCCACACTAGGGGTCACAAGTTTCACTTTGGCTTTTGTAGTGAAAACTTTATAAATCGTCTTGTTTCTTAAGCATAAGAATGCCTTGGACTACTAAATTTACCTCTGTTTTATGGGTCTTTTATTGAGGAAACTTTGAAAATCTTCTTGTTTATAACCACACAATTTAGACAAGTATAATTTGGTATACGGTTTTATCTTCTGGACCTTCACCAGGATTCAAGTGATTACAGCTTTGCTGTCAAAAATGGCTTTGCCCTGAATCATAACTTTCTCTAAGGATTTTATGGAAAAAAATTGTAAAAGTTTGAAATCAATTGGCCAAGTATTTTAATGTTTGGCTTGAAGTGTTTTCACTTGTCCCATTACCACACAATCCCTACTTTTGACACCCCTGAGAAAGAAGCCTTTTGAAAACACTGTGGGAAAAGGAGAAAATGCTGGTAACCAGCATTTTCTCCTTTTCCCACAGTGTTTTCGACCCTTCCCAGAACAAATTTCAATTTTTCAGTCACCTTTATCTTTTCGTCTGCAAATCCTTTCAATTTGAACCAGTCTAAAATTTTCTCGTGTGGTAAAGAGTTATTAGTCAGTGGAGCGATACAGGGCAATCATGGCCCTCTTGTTGAACTATCAACTTCCGTTGACATGCTCTATCTTTGGTCTGTTGTCATCTAATTGGTTTGCGGAATTCCCATATTGTCCCTTTTCGCGTGACGGGTCACATATTTATTTTACATCGATCGAGATACAAGTTCTTACAACTTATATCAACATCTCTCGATTCTGCTTCCTGGGAACTACACTAGTACTCGCGCCGAGTGTGTGGGCCAATGAAAAAACCTCAAAGTTGACACCCGCGCCCAGATATCGAACTCAGGACCTTATGGTTACAAGACCGACGCTTTACCTCACAACCACGGACACAATCTGTTGCGTTGGTGGGCAAATCAGAAATGCACCAGACAGTCCAAGGTAAAACCGATTATATCTCTGACGAAAACAATGATAAATCTGTCTAAGAAAATACCGAAATTGACGTATATAACCGAAAAATAAATAGACAATGGCTGCTAACAGACGAAAAATAGCATTTTGTACGTCAGGTACCTTGTATTTATGTACTGCTCCTCGCAACCATCTGCAATTTGCATGCTACATTAGTCTGCATTTCCGGATCGTGCCGCATTTCGTGTATAAAGAGGTGCGTATCGGATGAGACTGAAAGTCGAATCCGATTTGTACTTCCTAACCGTTCACCACACAACTTTTGATGTTCCTGGAAAAGAAGCCTTTTGAAAACATTGTGGGGAAAGAAGAAAATGCTGGAACCAAAGAAAAATTACACCATTTGAGCATCACTGAAATTGTTGTCTGCAAATGCTTTCAGTTTTGACAAGGCTAATATTTTGTCGTCTAGCAACGAGACATGATCCGACCACGCAGAAATGCAGACTGTTGTATGTTCCTTTTATTATACACCGTAAAAATAGTGATTCAGCCATTTGATTTCACCGAGTTTGTCTCTCTCGTGTTAATGAAATGAAATTTGAACCCTGCCTTTCTATACACCAACAAACCAGTCTGTTGCATCTGAGCTGAACTGAACTGAACTGAACTGAACTGCGGTATCCCTTTACCTCATGGTTGGGGCTACCGATCGAGCCATTTTAACCTCTTGTGTGAGGGATGAGGCGAAGACTGCAAGCTGTCATTATCCTCCGCTAGATGGCACCTCAAATACACATCTATCTGATTTGGGCATTCTGGGTACAGAAGCGGACTGTTTTTTCAGAAACGACAACCCTTACATTGAACTTCAAACTGAAATAAACGTTTACTAATGCTATCTGAGGCAAATCATTCAGGTATAAGCAGCTTGCATGTAACCAGTGCATCGGTCGTTATCTACAGGTTTTGATAATAGCTTCGTTATAAGCACTACTTTTCCTTTTTCCATGGGATGGGTGATGCGCCTTAGAAGACAGGTCGAATCTTCGAGAAATATGACATGCGCAGGAGACGGGCGGAAGCACGTAATAATGACTGATTCTGAGTGCCCATTCTCTGCAGGTCACTTTCAATTTGTCGCAAGTGCTGTTTCGGATTTCAACACACGGTGACGTCACATCTGATCTTATAAAGATAGAAGGAATTCTCGATTGCAAAGCGACCTACACGTTCGTTATTTAAACGCTAAATTTGCACCATTTCCCTGCATGTAATCACCCAGTTTCTTTACGTTTGCAGAGAAAAGTATAATTTTGTAATATAAATCTACATCAATATTTAGCAAAACAAATGATTAAGTAGATACAAAAAAGTGATTTGCAACAAAAACATATAAAAGTTCAATGGCATTGTTTGTTTGTATTAGAATTTAACTCATTACCAAACGACAAAATTTTAGGTTTGTCCAAACTGAAAGCATTTGCAGACGACAAAATAAAAGTGAATGAAAATTTGAAGTTTGTTTTATGAAGGGTAGAAAACATTGTGGGAAAAGGAGAAAATGCTGGTTACCAGCATTTTCTCCTTTTCCCACAATGTTTTCTAAAAGCTTCTTTCTCAGAGTCGTCAAAAGTAAGGATTGTGTGGTAATGGGTTAACACCATTCTAACAGATAGGGTCATATTACAGCGGTCAGCGAACCTGTTCCCCAACTTTCTCATACCAGTCATCCCCCTACATGTACTTTCTTTTCAAGCGACTGACTACTTTGCTCATATGTATCAGGGGTGAGGGGTGAAAAAATCACTATAAAAAAAGTTTGCCTCTACGGGGTATTGAACCCGTAGCAGCCAAATCACGAGTTATATACGCTAGCCATTGAGCTACCCGGCTGAGCCCCAGTTGCATAAAATCCATAAGAAAAATAAAAGATTGTGGAACCAGAATTCTGAGATAAAACAACGGACTGTGGAACCAATATTTCAAGTTTTGAAACAGTAATATCTTAAGACGGGAACCAGTCTGTCGCCATCAAATGACCTTATTCCTGGAGCAGAATATAAATTAGTTCCCAAAGGTATATTCCTACGCCTGATGGACCGATTATTAGCGTTATACAAGTGATGCTGTGCTGTGAAAATTGGGAAGGTGTGCCAAATTTGGTAAATATAATCAGGTTATACCATTTTCGCTCTCTTGCTAATTTTGACTTACTAAGAATACAAATGTGCCATTGATTCACAACCGAGAGTTTGCGGGAGAAAATGGCGTTAGCGTAGTAAAACCCCTGCAGGTTTGCGTAATGGCTTCGTTATAAGACCTACTTTTCCCTAGTATATGGGATCGGCGTTGCGCCATAGCAGACAGGTTGAATCTCCAAAGAATACGACATGCGCAGACAACGATTAAGCTTGTTGTCTGATATTCATTAATACGCGGTGCATCCGGAATCGAAAACCGCATTACAGTGTATTTGGTAAGTTGTTTGGTATTAATACGCTGCACATACGTTATATATAACTGTTTCCTCCTTTTCCTACATTGTTATTCTACACAAACAAACTACAGTATATCGTTTGAGCTAAATTTAATTTGTCGTCTGCAAGTAGATCTACTTTTAGTTTGGGTGAGTCCACAATTTTGAAGTCCGGCAAAGAGTTGAAACCGTCTGCGGAAATGGATGAAAAGGAGAGTATTTTTTGAAGATGTTATTGCTGTCTGTTGTTTCCAAATGATTTATGACAAATTCGTTTCTAGGAAAGACAATGTGGCCTGCGACACGCGAAAAGGGGCATTGGGACATTTACGTAAAGTGTCGTCTCGGATTAGCTTGCGCATTCCGCTCAGACTAAATCCGGAACGACACTTTCCGATTTTATGTTATTTTCTGTTTTCCGCAAATCTACTTTAGGACAAAATCTATTATTATACTGCAAAGACATTTATCGTGATCTGATTGGTTAACATGCAGGGAACATATATCATGTTCCCTGGCAAAAACCAGGTAAAACCAGTTTCCCTTTTGAGTGCCCCGTAAACATCACTAAACGTGCAAAACAACATCCAAAATGGCGGCGTCGATCAATAAACAGACTGCACATTTCACTCTCTTGCACTCCGGATCATTCACAACATCCAAAATGGCGGCGTCGATCAATAAACAGACTGCACATTTCACTCTCTTGCACTCCGGATCATTCACATTCACCTCTGTAGTGGGCTCAGAAAGTAGTCCGTCATTACGTGATACTTTCGTCACATGACCAGAACACAAAATGGCGACACAAACGTCGGTGAAAGAAAGATCAATATCGATTACTTTGTTTGCTGTTCAAACAGCATATAGCCAATCAGACTAAGTGGTAGGAAATGTGAAAAAGACAGATTTTCTTAAAAGCTTAAATGTCTTTTAAAGGACCATAACTTGTTTTTTAATCTTATAACCTAAGATTTATCGGTGTGTCAAACCTGTTGTGAACATTCATGGGCGCAGCCATTTTTGTTAAACTTGGCGTAAGATTCTTATCAGTAAAGAGGCTCGAAAAAAATAGTTCCATTTTATACAGGTAAATTCATCAGTTTGAAAGCACCTATAATGTATCCAGAATCATATTTCCTTTGTCTACCTTATAATTGTACACGTGAAACAGTTAAACAGTAACAAAACATCTTTTCCTCGGTTTGACAAGATTCTTGTCATTTAGCCCATCGCAGAGATGTATGGTGAGAGTAACGAATGACAACTCTGCTCGGAGATTGTGCACATTTATGCACCAAACTGCACGTTTTAGTGACGTCAGTTTCCAGTGACGTCAGTTTTCACTGAACCGGGGCACACAAAAGGGAATTTTTATTTCGTCAGCATACTGGATTCGTGAAATTATAAAACAGGAAAATTTCGCTTAACGCGCTTTGAAAGGGTAAAACTCTGCAGTATAATAAATTCGTTGTACGGTCGGCTCGGGACGACATGATTAACCACAGCCGTGAACAAGTTTCCAAGTCCCCTGCCACCTGACCGTACAACTAATAATGTTCAGCAAGTCACGAGTTTGATACACTAACCACACCGCTACCCGAACGGGCAAGTGCACCTATCCTAATGTATTATGTCAGTGTACATATTATAAAAGGCGTATGCTATAGTTGTTTTAAAGCGGTTGTGCGACTTTTTACTTCATTCTATTTAGTAGTTTATCGAGACTGAATAACTATTCGATAGTTTTTTGATATTTCATGTTTAAAACCAGTCAAAAATACCGAATTTATTTTCCAACTACATGTATAATATCGAAGACGGAAACAGTAGTTCACGCGCACTGGTTACGTAGGTAAACAGCACGTGCCATTCAACCAGATGGAAATATGACGTAATTTACTCTACATTTCGCGCGCTTTACGTAATATGCGTTCTTATGTGGAGGGGGTACGTCACGGGAAATTACCGAAAATAACTGTACCAGACTTAGATCTAGATAAAAGTGCCTCAGAAAAGGGGTAGAAGCGTGAAATAGATAGGGCATTTTTTCGGTAAAAGATGGCAATCATTTTATCGAGTAAACATCACCGGTAATATTTTCACGAGTGGCTATGCCACTCGTTAAAATATTACTGATGATGTTCACTTGATTAAATAAACTTCGATATTTTACAGGTCTTACGAACAAAGTCCGTAACAAAGAAACAAATATATAAATGCATAGCTCAAACCGCATCTTATAATGGTCCCAACTGATTTATGACAAGTAATTTTCTAGGATGGAGGACAGAAAAAAATAAAGATATGGAGAACAATATTATTCTAGCTTTTCACGGTAATGCGAACTTTTCCCTCCTCTAAGGTGACATTACTGTCTACAATGGCCCAACGTGATTTATGAAAGATATTTTCCTACGAGAGGGGACAAGAAAAAAAAAAAGATCAAGAGAAGAATATAGTCTAGTTCCTTAATTTTTTAGATAATCTTTTTTTAAAGATAGAGGATTTTTTTTTTTCGGTGAAAGATAGAAATTCATTTCATCGAGTGAACATCATCGGTAATATTTTCACGAGTGGTGCTTTTAACCCTGTCTTGGAGGAACTTTTTCACAATCCAGTACAGTTCTTTTCAGTTATTCCCCGTGGTGTAGCCCCTCCCGCATAGCAACACATTACAATATTACGTCAATCGCGAGAAATGTAAGGAAAATGACGTCATATTTCCATGTGGTTGTGAGTCATGCGCAATTTACCGAGGTAACTAGAATATAAAAATCGGTATTTTCACTGGTTCTATCCGTGGAATATCGAAAAATATTTTCACCGCTATTTCTCGATATCCTACCGGAAAGCATGAAATAAAATACTTTATGACCTCTGTGTTGGCAAAGTATTTTACTCAGAGTACCTGTCCATGGGTCTAGGACATTTGCCTCCCGGACTTCTGCCCGGTTGAGGCGAACTTTCTTTCCGGCGTATTTTCGCCCCTCACCTCTGCGGAAGCATGTGAGAAAAGCAGTCGGTGGCTTTGGAAAGAAAGTTGTGTTAGTATTAGTGAAAGAAAGCCAGGAAACACATGTGCGTCACCGACCGCCATGATATGACCTTAGCTGTGAAAGTGGCGTTAAACCCCGATACAACCAACTATCACATTATTATAGATCAGTTAAAATCGTCTACCCCAACATTCGGCAGAATCATAAGGTAGACCAGTCGTATGACGTGCAAAAAATTTACTAGAAGCAAAAAAGCTTTGGCCCAGATCAGCCTGCTCGGATTGCGCAGGCTGATCTGAGTCGATACTTTTTTGCAAATGAAATAAGCTGCCAACACATCTGCATCTAGTGAGAAAATTGATTAGCTAAATTGATTATTTAAAATGAAATTAATTAAATTAATGCATCTTACTTAAATTAAATAGTTAATTAAAATTAATTAACTTAATGCATCTGCTTTTCGCAGATGCATTAAGCCCCCTTTTCCATAAAGCACGCCTCATATTAATTCGACCTCCTCGATGTCACAAAATATAATCCACAAAAAAATCTGAAAAAAAAAGAATGGTCACAAAAGGCTTAACCCATTACAACACAATCCCTACTTTTGACGATCCTGAGAAAAAAGCTTTGAGAAAACATTGTGGGAAAAGGAGAAAATGCTGGTAACCAGCATTTTCTCCTTTTCCCACAATGTTTTCTACCCTTCCCAAAACAGATTTCAATTTTTGAGTCACTTTAATTTTGTCGTCTGCAAATGCTTTCAATTTGGAACATTCTTTAATTTTGTCGTCTGGTAATGAGTTAATTGACACGAGTGAACGGTAAAGATCGAATATTAGACTGTAACTATTTTCTGTACAGTCTGTTGGCAGCTGATCTTGATTTATGCTGTCTACCAATCTCCTGTTTTAACCTATGAAACTGAAGGGTTTAATTAAGTTTGTCTATTACGTAATAACGTTACCGAGCCTGTTGATTGCGTAAACGTTTTTGTATAAGTATTCCTCCGCGGGTTAACCTGTAATTAGTTTTCGCGCCTACTTCTTGAACAACCTCTGAAATTAAACATATACGAAATCGTGCACAATTTTATGCTTTCCCAATGAAACTTTACCACAAAAATTTACACTGGTTCAATTTGAATGCATTTGCAAACGAAAAACTAATGTGACTCAAAAATTGAAAATTATTCTTAGAAGAGAGTGACGACATCGTGGGAAAAGGGGTAAATTCTGGTTACCAGCATTTACTCCATTTTCCACGATGTTTTCAAACGGCTTTTTTCTCAGGGTCGTGGATATCAGGGATTGTTTGGGAAAGGGTTAAATGGCTAGACTTTGCAAAAACAAACCTGGATTTTCATTCTTTTTTTATCATGTTTGGTTACCATAGTTACATAATCATCATCTTCTATAACAGTTTGCAAATATCTCTGTCCGTCTGTCCGTCTGTCTGTTTCTTTCTTTCTTTCTTCATTTCTTTATTTCCTTCTTTCTTTCTGGCTGTCTGTCCGTCTGTTTGCCTTTTAGTTTGCATGTTTCTGAAAAACAAATATGACAAAATGCATATTTTGACATTCTTTACGTGAAAAAGGAAAAAAAAAAAAACCTGAAATATGATTTTAACGAAACTAAAAAAAAAAATGATCATATTCGAAAAAAGTCTCAGCTTTTTTTAAAGTTCGGTGATAAAAATCGTAATTTATTCATTTTTTGCACGTACAACTAACACATTTCAATCATTTACCAGCCTTTAAAGAGAGGGCTGTCATATTACCAAGAGAGCAAATTTTGTTCCAGAAAGAAACTGCGCTATTGATTTCACTCATTATCAAACGACAAAATTTTAGGTTTGTCCAAATCCAAAGCATTTGCAGATGACAAAATAAAAGTGACTATTAATTAGAAAGTTGTTTTGTGAAGGGAAGAAAACATTGTGGGAAAAGGAGAAAACGCTGGTTACCAGCATTTTCTTCTTTTCCCACAATGTTTTCTAAGCATTTCTCCCTCAGGGTCGTCAAACGTAGGGATTGTGTGGTAATAGGTTAAGTCTTTACTACACAATAACAACATATAAGGAACCTGAGGAAGAAGCCTTTTGAAAACATTGTGGGAAAAGGAAAAACCCAGCATTTTCTTCTTTTCCCGCAGGGAGAATTGTATCATTTGGGCTGCCATGAAATTGTCTTCTGCAAATACTTTCAATTTCGATAGGTCCACAATTTTGCTGTGTGGTAACTGGTTAAGCGGATGTTTTGTACTGTCAGTGCAAAGGCGTTCTCTGCGCATGTCATATTCTTCGAAGATTCGACCTGTCTTATATGACGCATCACTCTCCCTGCTATACGGGAGACTGTAGTAATACGCGCTATAAAGTAGCAATGGAGAAAATGGCTTTTATGAATACGTTTGAAGAGAAATCAAACCTGTTTTAGCTCCAGATTTCTATAAACTACTGATCATAGCTGAATGAATCGCGTTAGATAGCGTTTTATTGAGTAAACGTTTATTTTAGTTTGAAATTCAAAGTAACGGTTGTCGCGTAGAAAAGTAGTCCGGTTCTGTACCCAGAATGCCTAAATTAGCTAGATGTTGCCAGTATATAGCTAATACATTTTGACATTACTCTATCCAAATAAATACTAATTGCGGAACAGATTAACAGTCAACTGACACAGTTCTATATACAATGTGACAGGTGACCGCAATAAGGAGTGATTAAACACTATTGGCCTGGACCCAGACTTTGATCGTCGCGAGAACCGGGTGACAGCTTTAGTAGGTATATAAACAAACAAAAACCCCTGGGAAAAAATGTCATACTGAATGAGATCTACTTTTTTACGGCGTAAGAACAAAAAGAAAATGGTCAAAGGCGTCTGTTTTTATTTGAAAGGGTTTCCCATAAACCGTATGCAGGTTACGAATCCTGATACAGTGCTGATACAACATGTGCAGGCCCCATCCAACGCTGGCTGCGCAACTTCGAAGATTCGAAGATTCGACCTTATATGACGCATCACTCTCCCCGAAAGCGGGCAGACTGTAAATATAGCTTTTATCAATACGTTTGAGGAGAAATGAGACCTGCTTTAGCTCCAGATTTTTCTAAAATGTTGATCATAGCTGAGTGAATTGCACGAGGTAGCGTTTTATCGAGTAAACCTTTATTTTAGTTTTAAATTCAAAGTAACGGTTGTTCGGTTCTGTACCCAGGATGCCCAAATTAGATAGATTAGTATTTATAGAATGCCATCTAGCGGGAGATAATGCCCCATCCAACGCATTTGCAACTCCCGTGGGCAAACAGGTGCCTGTGTAATGCAGAGAAATGACCCTCCCTACAAAACGGCCCGGATCATTATTCTATGTAGAGAAATGACCCCGGCAGACATTTCACTACGTAGAATAATGACCCGGGTCATTCCTCTACGTGGAGAAATGAATCATGGGTCATTTTGTAACGGAGGGTCATTTTCTCTGCATTACACCGGCTTTACAACGTTAATTTTATTGCTTGAACAGATTATTAGTAATTTTAGAAAGCCTGTTGTGGGTCCGCACCCAACCACTGGCCATATAAAAATTACTAAACAGTCTTTCGTATGAGACGTTAAATCGAGGTCCCGTGTGACAGTGCCAAGTTTCGTCTTGCATCTTGCACTATACCCATAACACAAGTCAGGGGGTGTCGCCGCCCATATGGGAAACCGATTGCGACGATAAATAAAAAGAAGGTCGGTGAACCAACCGTATCAATTGTAGCAATTAAAAAGCAGCCGTGTTTGAAATGTTGAAATCAAAAACGGAACTGCAGCCACATGTGTTACATGAAAACAAAAAACACGGAAGGAGAATTCTATTAACTCATTACCAAATGACAATATTTTGGGCTTGCCTAAATTGAAAGCATTTGCAGATGACAAGATAAAAGTGACTGAAAATTTGAAATATGTTTTGTGAAGGGTAGAAAACATTGAGGGAAAAGGAGAAAATGCTGGTTACCAGCATTTTCTCCTTTTCCCACAATGTTTTCTAAAGGCTTCTTTCTCGGGGGCGTCAAAAGTAGGGATTGTGTGGTAATGGGTTAAAATGTGTGATCGGACCAAATACCCAAACTCAAGGGAGACAACTTTGTATATAGGTCATTGTCCTCGTCTTTCTACCCCCTCCCCCATCTCTCGCTGCGCTAAAATACACATTTATCATATCTAATGCACATCTTTTGACGACTAGAAACACAAACCAATCTCATAGGCCAAGCTTGACAAGGTGAGCGGACGGTGTAGATCAAGATCAGACTGCACGTTCTGTGCAGTCTGATCTTGATCTATGCCGTTCACAAAAACCCTTGTTTTCGTTCATGGCGCTGTCAAAAAGATAAGATGCAAGAACTGTTTGTACATTCCTCTGGAATTTCCCGAATTTTTGATTACATAACTTGCATAATAAAGGTAGATCTAATTAGAAACATACATACAGTATGTATTTTATCGAACTTCTTAATACCAAATTAGTGTGAATAAATGCTTTCGCAGCAAAACTTCTTAATAATAAATTAGTGTGAATAAATGCTTTCGCGGTAAAACCTCTATCATGTATTTCTAGGCTTGTAATAATGCTGAAGTCACTGTCCTACACCAAGAGCATCCTTGGAACCCAGTTTTCAAGCATTACGTTACTCTCCATGGCTCCTGACCGTCATAGACTATACTGTTACATATCATAATATAGTCTATGGGTGCCAGGAGTCAAACTACGGGCCCCTACGCCCATAAATTCAATTGAAAAAGGGTCACCGAGGATGCAGCAAGTATTGAATCTAAATAGTTCTACTATGACGTCACAAATCAAGGGACGCAACTCATAAAGGGAGATAATCGACGTCATAAAAACTAATGCACTTTTATGGTTTTTAGCTCACCTGAGCACAGCGTGCTCAAGGGGAGCTGTTAGGATCACAATGTGTCCATCGTCCGTCGTGCGTCGTGCGTCGTCCGTCGTGCGTCGTCAACAATTCTTTAAACATCAACTCCTCCTAAACCGCTTGGCCAATTTGGACCAAACTTGGCTGGAATGTTCCTTGGGAGGCCCTCTTTAAAAATTGTTCACAGAATTTGATTTTGTCAAAAACTCTGGTTGCCATGGCAACCAAATGGAATTCTCTAGGAAATTCTTTAAAAGTCTTCTTCTCTGAAATAGCTGGCCAGATTTTAGAATAGTTTCACAGAGATGTTCCTCGGGTGACCCATTTCAAAAAGAGTTCGCAAAATTTGTATACGTCAAGAAACATGGCTCTGGTGAATGGGGGCTTCTTGGACTATATGGAAATGAAGAAATTCTGGAAAATTCTTTTTCTCAGAAGCCCGTTGTCAGATTTTAAATAATTTCACAGAAATGCTTCTTGAGTGACCCTTTCAAAAATTGTTCGCGAAATTTTGATAGGTCAAGAAGCATGGCTCTGTTGAATGGGGGCTACTTGCACTGTACGGAAATTAAGAAACTGCTAAAATTCTTCTTTTCTGAAACTGCTAGTCAGATTTTGAATAGACTTTTACAGGTGACATTTTGAAAATTGCTTCTCAACATAATTATTTTGTTTCCAGTGTTTCAATACCTCAAAAGAAAAAAGAAGAAAAAATGGCTATGCTCCTCTCAAAAATTCAGGTGAGCGATCCAGGGCCATCTTGGCCCTCTTGTTTTTTGTTTTCGGGATAGCTGAATGTGGTTGCTTTTGATCTAAGTTTTGGTACTGACAACAAATGAACGAACAGAAATTTGTGATTGATATAAAAAATGCGAGTAATTTATTCAAAGATCCACTGTGAAAAAAAAAATGGCCAAAATAACGAGATTTACTATTCATAAGTTAGAAAATATTGTGGGAAAAGGAGAAAATGCTGGTTATCAGCATTTTCTCCTTTTCCCACAGTGTTTTCAAAAGTCTCCTTCCCCAGGGCCGTTAAAACTCGGGATTGTGTGGTAAAGAGTTAACCCTTTACCAAACAACAAAATTTTAGACTAGTCCAAATTGAAAGCATTTACAGATGACAAAATAAAAGTGACTGAAAATTTGAAATTTGTTTTGTGAAGAGTAGAAAACACTGTCGGTAAAGGAGAAAATGCTGGTTACCAGCATTTTCTCCTTTTCCCACAATGTTTTCTATGGGCTTCTTTCACAGGGTCGTCAAAAGTATAGATTGTGTGGTACAGGGTTAAACGACTCTGATCACGAAAGGTCGTGGAAAAAAAGTAAGGGAAAAATGAGAAAATGCTGGTGATTACTTTGTTCCTTTCAGAGGGAGATCCCATCATTCAGTCGCATTTCGTATTTTTCGTCGGCAAATGGTCCCAATTTTGGACAGATGTAAAAACTTGTCATTTTGTACAGAGTTAACCGAATTTTGACTACCCTGAGGTAGAAGCCTTTTGAAAACATTGTGGGAAAAGGAGAAAATGCTGGTAACCAGCATTTTCTCCTTTTTCCACAATGTTTTCTACCCTTCCAAAATAAAATTTTGACTGTACAGTCACATTTATTTTCTCGTCTTCAAATGCTTTTAATTTGGACCAGACTATAGATTTGTGGTTTGGTAGAGTAAACCCTTTACCCCATAAGACATTTCTAAGGTATCTCTAATCGACTCTAAATAACAGCAAGGATGAAGCCGTTTCTTATGTGTATATGGCACGTTTTGATAGCATAGAAAACATTGTGGCAAAAGGTGAAATTGCTCGTGACGAGCAATTTCACCTTTTGCCACAATGTTTTCCAACGGCTCCTGCAAGCAATGCGTAGAAATGAGTATCTATGGAGTTAAGAGTTAACCCTTTATCACAATACCCTGAGTCCTAACGACTTTTAGAAATGAAGCTTTGAATGACCTTTGTTGGAAAAGGTGAAAATGTTCGTTATATGCATTTCCTCCTTTTCCTTTGATATTTTCTTCCCTATCCATGAGAGAAATCAGCATTTCAGATACAAATAATTTGTCGTCTGCAGATTTTTTTTTTAAATCCTTTACCAAACAATCCCTGGTTTTTTCGACCCTGATATAAAAGCCTTTCTAAAACATTTTGGAAAAGGAGAAAATGCTGGTAATCAGCATTTTCTCCTTTTCCCACAATGTTTTCTACTCTTTAAAAGTCAAGGTTTTTTTAAGAATGTAAACTAAATTTTTGTCTTTGAAGAGTTAACCCAAAATTTCCAACTAAAAGTTAAATTTCAAATAAATTTATAAAATTTCGATTTCATCGTATCAGAAAGTGTACATTCAAGATCAAACTGCACGTTCTGTGCAGTCTGATCTTGATCTACACTGTCCGCGAAAAGGACACAGAATCGCGGCTAGCATTTCTGTTATTTTGTCGCAGTTTTCAAAGAAGGGCGCAAAGAAAATTGCCAGTTACACGATAACAACGTTTTCAAATAAGTCGAGGTTTTTCTTTCCATAAATTTTCTGAGGGATTGGTTTATAAATGGTTTTATAAATAGATCTAAATATCTGCATGAATCAAGTAGTTTCTCCGGCCCTACCTCCATTATCTTCCGCTAGATGGCATTCTACAAATACACATCTATCGAATTTGGGCATTCTGGGTGCAGAACCGAACTGCTTTTGAAAACAACAACCATTTCTTTGACTCTCAAAATGATATAAACGTTTACTCAGTAAAACACAACTTGGTGCGTATCAATTCAGCTATGATCGGCAAGCTTTTAACCTGTGCATCAGCCATTTATTTAAACTAATAGCTCGTTGTCTGCGCATGTCATATTCTTCGAAGATTCAACCTGTCTGATATGACGCATCACTTTCCCCAATTTTTGGGGGGATTGTAAATACGCGCTATAAAGTAGCAATGGAAAAAAATGGCTTTTATAAATACGTTTGAGGAGAAATCAGGCCTGTTTTAGCACCAGATTTCTCTATGCTGCTGATCACAGCTGAATGAATCGAACCAGGTAGCGTTTTATTGAATAAACGTTAGTTTAGTTTAAAATTCAAAGTAACGGTCGTCGCGCAAAAAAAGTTCTGTACCCAGAATGCTCTCTCTCTCTCTCTTGCTATAAAACATGTTTGTTTTAATGCAATAAAGATATAGTAGTAGTAGTAGTAGTAGTAGTAGTAGTAGATTCATTAAAAATTAAACTAAATTAGCTGTCCCTTTTATTGGCAGTGGACGCGAGAAAAGGTCTATGGGAAATTACAGCCTAACCCATCACCACACAGTCCCTGCTTTTGACGACCCTGGGAGAGAAGCCTTTAGAAAACATTGTGGGAAAAGGAGAAAATGCTGGTAATCAGCATTTTCTCCTTTTCCCACAATGTTTTCTACCCTTCACAAAACAAACTTCAAATTTTCAGTCACTTTTATTTTGTCGTCTGCAAATGCTTTCGATTTGGACAACCCTAAAATTTTGTCGTTTGGTAATGAGTTAAAAGTGGCCGTTTAGAAGTACAGTACAGCCTGTATTCAGAGACCAATCAAGGGAAGTACTGATATTGGTCTCTTACAGCAGGTGGTCTTTAAATACAGGTTATATTAGGACAGTGTAAGAAGGGTTGTATCTGAACAGTAGTCTCTTCAAGCAGGTGGTCTCTTAATACAGGTGGTCTCTAACACAGGTTTAACTGTAGTATAGCACTTGGTTAATGTAAGAAGGGTTGTATCTGAACAGTAGTCTCTTAAAGCAGGTGGTCTCTTAATACAGGTGGTCTCTAACACAGGTTTAACTGTAGTATAGCACTTGGCATTAATCCGCCACAAGATGATTATAACTATTGTGATTAGTTTAAAAAACTATTGCGATAAATCAAAGTTTCCTGATTTTTTTTTGTCATAGATAAAATGAAAAATCTCATTCTATGCAATCTGATCTTGATCTATGCCTCTTTTTTCACCTAGAGGGTTATAGACATCTCGAATTATTTTTTCAAAGGAGAGACAATATTGAAAAAAAAAAGAGAAAAATCTGACTACCAGCATGCCCTGCAAAAAGAATGAATAAATAGATGTTTGATTTGAAGGAAAAACTGCTTTAACCCTTCACCACACAATCCCAAGTTTTATCAATCATGAAAAAGAAGCCTTTCGAAAACATTTTGGGAAAAGGAGTAAATGCTGGTAACCAGCATTTTCTTCTTTTCCCAAAATGTTTTCTACCTTGTCAAAAAATGTCAGGTCAATTTTTGCACTGATCTTTTTTCTCAGCTGATATTTTGAATTAGGTGAAGTCAGGCACTTATTGTGTCGGAAGGGCTAAAAAGGGTTAACATTCAATAATAGATAAGTATAATATATGCTTATTCTTTCGTGTTTACAGTTTAAACCGTTAGTACCCCCGGGCTTCGTCTATTACCATACCAATATGGGTGTCAAGGTATAGGAGTTTTGATCCTATATTTAGATGTTGGGAAAATGTACTTTTACGTTTCATTTTTCAACAAAATCTTAGTGTTTTTTTGGTTTCAGAGACAGGCAAGCATATGTAACTTTTTCTACATGGTTGTTTAATTCAGTCAATTTGTTACAATGAATATAGAGAACATGAAGTAAAGTGAAATATTTATAATCCATAAAAAACTGCTGAGGTGGCAATGAACCTGTCTTATTTTTTAAGATGTACTAAACCGTAGGTTAGTTTTGTAAATTTTGAATAAAAGCTGCGTATTTTACAGAAAGTCAAGCCTTAAAAAAGACAGAAAGTTGAGCTCCATAAAAATGTGTGCTCCTTTCTTTATCTTTGACAAATGACCCTTCCCCTAAGCCCACCCACTTTCCCCCTCCACCACTATTCCCCCACTCTTTCCCCTCCCCACTCTTTCCCCTCCCCACTCTTTCCCCTCCCCTCTCTTCTTCCCACCCCCTTCTTCCCACACTTTTTCCCCTCTCTTCTTTCCCCCACTCTCTTCTTTCCCCCCGAGGGAGATAGAGTTTTCTTCTCCCCCCCCCCCCCCCTTTCCCCGCTCTCTCTTCTCTGCCCCCGAGAGAGAGCCATGGAGAGGGGGTGTAGTAATACGCGCTATATAGCCCCGTGTTTCTGGGGGGGGGGGGGTGCTCATCTTCAGATCTGTCTTGCTTGTGAATTCCAGGACATATTCTCGTTCGAGTCTTTAACCTTTTACTCCATAGATACTCATTTTGACGTATCAACAACAGACAGCTTTTGAAAACATTTTGGGAAAAGGAAAAATCCTCATTTGTCCATGTTTTTGATATCATATATCTTCATTTGCTGCTGAAATGGAAGAGGATAAAAGGGTTGTTGTAACTTGGGACCGTGTGTTTAATGTTCCACGTACCCTTTTTTTTCCGGTCCGGGCCGGGTAGCTTACTCCCCCAATATTGGGAGGATTGTAGTAATACGCGCTATAAAGTAGCAAAGGGAGAAAGTGGCTTTTATCACTACGTTTGAGGAGAAATCAAGGTTTGTTTTAATTCTAGATTTCTATTAACCCATTACCTAACGACAAAATTTTAGGCTTGTCCAAATTCAAAGAAATTGCAGACAACAAAATAAAAGTGACTGAAAATTTGAAATTTGTTTTGTAAAGGATAGAAAACATTGTGGGAAAAGGAGAAAATGCTGGTTACCAGCATTTTTTCCTTTTCCCACAATGTTTTCCAAAGGCTTCTTTCTCAGGGGCGTCAAAAGTAGGGATTATGTGGTAATGGGTTATCTGCTGATCATAGCTGAATGAATCGTACCAGGTAGATTTTTATTAAGTAAACGTTTATTTTAATTTGAAATTCAAAGTAATGGTTGTCGCGTAGAAAAGTAGTCCGTTTCTGTACCCAGGATGCCCAAATTAGATAGATGTGTATTTGTATGCCATCTAGCGGAAGATGATGCCTGATTGGTGTAAATTTTGTTTCCAGTGTTTTTTTCACCTCTCACCAGGTCCTTTTGTGTTGGAAAAGTAGCCAATGAGTTGGAAAGAAAGTTGCGTCAGCTCTGGTGTTCGAAATGCCACAAACACATGCATAGGTACACTGCCCGCCGCGATATGTCATAAACCGTTAAAACGGTTTTAAGGCAGTAGACCTGTAACACAAAACAGTTATTTCCACTATAATATTATTCTACAAAATTTACTGGGATTAAAAATAAGTATTATTGTACTATTTTAACCGAACCACTTCTTCCTTTTTGTCCTTCTTAGAATTATCATTTATAAATCTAAAACCACTATGTTTTCATTACAAAGGGAGATAATAATTACTTCCCTTCTCTGGAAACTAACAAAAGTATCAAAAAACACTTTCAAGATAGACATTAAAGGAATTTCTGGTCGGTTGAAAAAGTGCAAAAGTATTACATCTGTTTAAATCCGTATTTTTCGACTATCAAGAAATTTTATGCCATATTGCAATAGAAGTATTATGGGTCCACTACCTTAAACTCAGTACAAACAAAACCTTCCCTTTTTCAGGTCCCGTATTCACCAACAATTCTTAAGAACGTTCTTTATCTTATTCTTTAAAATTTTCTGACAGTGAAAGTAACAGAACTTCTGATTGGCTAAACCATAAGTATGGTTTAGCCAATCAGAAGTTCTGTTACTTTCATACTGACGAAATTCTGAATAATAAGACTAAGAATATTCTTAAGAATGGTTGGTGAATACGGGCCCTAGCAGGAGATTTCGTTTTCCAAGACTTACTCTGTAAAGGCTCGTGAATTTCCCGATAAAGTTATTCTTACGCAAGACAGTTTAGTCTGCGGATCCTCGTAAATAGAATGTGATCACTTTGGAGTCTTGGAAAGGCAGATAATCGGGAAATAAAATAAACCGGAAAAAAAAAAACGTAACTGTTGTTTCGGAGTTAATACTGTGATCACAGAAAGAGCTTTGTCGGATCGGAGTTTATAAAAATAACGTCCGGTATTTATATTACGTATTAACTGTAAGAAAAACGATCTCTAACTCTTTGCCAAACGGCAAAATTGTAGACCAGTCCATATTGAAAGCATTTCCAGACGACAACATAAGAATGGCTTATAAATTGTCTTGGGAAGGGTAGGAAACATTGTGGGAAAAGGAGAAAGCATCTGAAAAATTGAAATTTGTTCTGGGAAGGGTAGAAAACACTGTGGGAAAAGGAGAAAATGCTGGTTACCAGCATTTCCTCCTTTTCCTACAATGTTTTCAAAAGGTTTTTATCTCAGGGTCGTTCAAAGTCGCGATTGCGTGGTAAAGAGTTTAAAACCTTACCACACAATCCCTGAGAAAGAAACCTTTTGAAGACACTGTGGGAAAAGGAGAAAATGCTGGTAACCAGTATTTTCTCCTTTTCCCGCAGTGTTTTCTACCCTTCCCAGAACAAATTTCAATTTTTCAGTCACCTTTATTCTGTCGTCTGCAAATGCTTTCAATTTGGACCAGTCTAACATTTTCTCGGGTGGTAAAGAGGTAACTGGCCATATATGCTCTGTGAAAAGGGGGTTTAAAGCAGCTGCAAACAGTATCGACTCAGGTCAGCCTGCGCAATCCGCGCAGGCTGACCTGAGTCGATACTTTTTGCAATTGGTCTGTCTAAAGCATGTCAGAGGACCATGCTAGCGCTTGATTAAGTTTGTTGTTAGACACACTGGAATGAATGGATCTATAATTATGTGTTGGCTTGCATTATATACCTCGGTTGTTAGCAGGCAGAAAGACAGACGGACGGACGGACGGACGGAGGGACGGACAGACAGAAGACAAATTAAATGTGATTGAAATTATGGGATTTGTGTTGGTTGGGATATTCAACATTGTGGAAAAAGGAGAAAATGTCGTTTACCAGGATTTATTTTTCTCGTTTACACAAAGTGTTTTTCAACATTGTTGGTATAGGGTTAAATTGAATATGCCGTTTTCGTTTCTGTTTAATTCTTTAATTTGATTTAATGCTTTGAATTTATTGTTTAACCCTTGGCAGGCCTGTCATAGATGAAGTTGAGTAGATAAAGATCAGATTGCAAAACACATGTAGTCTGATGCCGCCCGACCGGTAGACCACTAATGCAGTATATGACGTCAATAAAATAACACCATACTTTACTTACTTGAATGTGACGACATTTGAAAATTTTAACCTGTTACAAAATAATTGATGCTTATCTTTGCAAAACTTTGTAATTCTGCGTGTTGTAGTTTTCAAAATAAGGAGAAAGTCCACGATTTTTTCTTTTGGATCACCTCACGCAGGTGCAGCTGCTGCTGCAATATAAATGAAATAATACTATAACGGTGTAAAAAAAAGAGAGAATTCATCCGTGGAAGATTTAAAGTGGCTTGTAGCCAGGCTTAGTGATTTAAAAAAAATCTGAACAAAAGCTGGTTTATTTTGTTCACGTGCAAAGATGGGGTTTCAAACTAAAATATAGATAGAAATACACGGAGATAACACGAGAAATTACCCACTTTTTTCCGAGTATGTTTTTCCTTTAGTAACGTGATGGACGTTATTACGTAACATTTTTTACACGGAAGAAAAAACAGTTTCCCGGATGGCTCTTCGACACAGTTTCCTTCTTTGTAGATAAATTCTTTACCAAACGACAAAATTTAGGACTGGGTCAAATTGGGAGCCTATTCAGACGACAAAATAAATGTGACTAAAAAATTGAGATTTCTTTTTTGTGCGAAGAGTAGAAAACGTCATGGAAAAAATGGAAAAAGGAGAAAACGCCGGTCCTTTTTTCGTAATGTTTACAAAACGGTATCACTATTCTTCTCCTGACAGAAAATACTAAATACTAATATCAGCTCCTTCCCACCCCACTATCCCCCTTTCTCTCTTCTTCCACCCCCCCCACCCCCAAACAAAAAGGGAAAAAATGAGGCTCAAAATATAGATAACTGCCCCTTTAAAAACTGTTATCCTACAATGATTTATAAAGTTATTTGTAAGAGGCTAATGAGAGCCATTTATCATGGTGAATATTTTATTGAGTCCCTCTAAGTAGGTTTAAGGGCAAAAAAAGTGCAGTTATGACATTTTTAGGACGTAAGTGGCAAATATTTTTTCCGAGATATTATATAAATAAATGTAACTGTTAAGTATGCTCTGGCAATAGGGTGTTATGTGCATTTCCGTAATACATTTAAGGTGGGTATTTATAATTTTCACATCCTACCAAATTAACCCATTACCACACAATCCCTACTTTTGACGTCAATGAGAAAGAAGCTGTTAGAAAACATTGTGGGAAAAGGAGAAAATGCTGGTAACCAGCATTTTCTCCTTTTTCCACAATGTTTTCTACCCTTCACAACACAAATTTCAAATTTTCTGTCATTTTTATTTTGTCATCTGCAAATGCTTTTAATTTGGATAAACCTAAAATTTTGTCGTTTGGTAATGAGTTAAGAAATACATACATCGCTGAAAACAATACAAATCATCAATAATCAAGAATCATAAAATTACAAAAAAAAATTAATTTTTTTTGATAGTATTCCCTTAAAAGACTATATAGTCTCTTGAATAAGCTATTTTTAGATTTCCCGCCAAAAATAACAAAAGAGCATTGCAGGAATGTTAAAAGTGACTGGCATGTGACCAATGACGCTGAAATTCCATAACATAACAAACATGTGATTATTTTGCATAATATCTTCTTCGGACGCTATGTTTTAAGCTTCGTCTGTATATTTCCGGTATGTAAATGAGCTAGTTGCTCATGTAAAAATAGACTGTGTTTCCCGTAGGTGTTGACCTGTGCTGTAGTAAATCTCTAATTTCTCTTGTCGTCGGATGGTTTTCGACTACTGGGATTTTAAGACGGAAAACTATAGGGATTTGGGAGTATAAGGATAATTTTTTTGTATTCTTTTAAAATTTTCATCCCAAAATCTGAAGGTCCATCTTTAATACCAAGCAGATCGTCAGATAATTATGATTCCAAAAATTCTTTATAGTCTGATAAACGACTGGATCATGAGCTAGCATTCTCCATTGACATGGAAAAAATTAAAAATAGCAAAACGTTTCGACCCAGGCTAGCCTGCATAACAGCCCATTATGTATTCTTTTAACCTTTTCTCTGCTGAGAGGGACTCACTGACCTTTTGCAGACAATGTAGATCAAGATCAGATTGCACAGAAAGTGCAGTCTGATCTTTGATTTACACTGTCCGACAAGCACGTATTTTCCCCCACAAAAGTGCATTTGAAATGGCAATATTTGGGTTTTAACTATCGACTTAAATAGTAGTAATTGTTGTTGTTATTGTCAAAAACAATAACAACAATAACAACAACAACAATTAATACCACAACGTCGACAACAACGTCAACAACATCAACAACAACAACAACAACAACAACAGCAACCCTAAAAGCAACGTCAACAACAACAATAACAAGAGCAACTACAGGAACTATAACGACGAAGCGACGTCAACAACAATAACAATAACAACAACAGCAATAACAACAACAACAACAACAACAAAAGCAACCACAACGACGCCAGCAACGTCAACAACAACAAAATCAACCATAACGACGACTGCAACGGCAATAATAACAATTACAAGAACAACAACAAATGCAACCACGAAACGACGACAGCGACGTCCGCAACAACAATAACAATAACAACAAAAACAACCACAAAACGACGACAGAACGTCCACAACAATAACAAGAACAACAAAAGCAACCACAAAACGACAAAAGTACATTTGAAATGGCAATATTTGGGTTTTAACTATCTACTTAAATAGTATTGATTGTTGTTGTTATTGTCAATAACAACAACAAAAACAAAAACAACAACAACAACAGCAATTACTATCACAACGACGACAACAACGTCAACAACAACAACAACAACAAAACGACGACAGCGACGTCAACAACAACAAGTGCAACTAAAGCAACCATAACGACGACAGCAACGTCAACAACAACAATAACAAGAACAACAAAAGCAACAACGAAACGATGACAGCAACGTCCACAACATCAACCATTATAACAATTACTACAACAACAATAACAACCACGACGATGACAACAACGTCCACAACAACAATAACAGGAAGAACAAAAGCAACCACAAAACAAAAAGAACACCTACAACAACAATAGCAATAACAACAACAACAAAAGCAACCATAACGACGACAGCAACGTCAACAATAACAATAATAAGAACAACAAAAGCAACCACAAAACGACTTTAGCGACGTCCAGAACAACAACAAGAACAAAAGCAACCATAAAAAGACGACAGCAACGTCCAAAACATTAACAATAACAATAACAACAACAACAATAACAACCACAACAGCAACGTCCACAACAACGATAATAACAATTACACAACAATAATAATAAACACAAAGACGACAAGAACTTCATCAATAACAAAAACAGAAACAACGTCAATAACAACAGAAAAAAACCACAACGACGATAAAAACATCAACAACAACAAAAACATGAAAGATAAACACAGCAATAAAAACAACAAAAACAACACGACAATAACAACCACCACGACGACAACAACATCAACAACAACTATAACAATAATAACAACAACAATAAAAACAACCAAAACGACGACAACAACGTTAACAACAACAACTGTAACAACAACAAAAACAATGTCAAAAACATCAATCACAACGATAACGACGATAACAACGTCAACAACAACAACAACGACGACGATGATAACGTGAACAACAAAACAACAGCAACAAAAACAAAAATTACTACAATAACAACAACAACAACGACGACAACGTCAACAACAGTAACAACAACAAAAACAACGATATCAACAACTACGACGCAACAACGTCAACAAGACCAACAACTCGACCAAGATAACAACAACGACGACCACAACAACAACGTCATCAAAAACAACAACAGCAATATCTACTTATACTAATACAAATCCTATTACTTTAATAAAGTTGCCTGTCTTACAGTTTGATACAAAACTACTATTACTGCTACAATTACTTCAAGAGCAAAAACAAAAGGTACATAAACAACATTAATATAAACAAAAACAACAGCTACCACTTTGAACAATCACATTCATAGAGTTGCCTATCCTTCTGTTTGATACACGATATTCACCGTAACAAAGATTAAAGACAAGAGCCAAACAAATAAGGAGCGGGGAAAACAAATTAGGCGGGGAAACAAATCAGTCTAATTGCTTAAAATAAATGGATTCAGACAAAATTAATGATAATTCTTGTGTTTAAATCTTTATCAATCGATAAAATTTTACACTGGTCTAAATTGAAAGCACTTGCAGACGACAAGATAAACGTAAGTTGAAAATTAAAATTTGTTTCCAGCATGGAAGAAAATATTGTGGGAAAAGGAGAAAATGCTGGTTACCAGCATTTCCTCCTTTTCCCACAATGTTTTCAAAAGCTTTCCCAAGGTCGTAAAAAACAAGGGATTGTTTGGTAAAGAATTAATGAAATAAACAATTCCAACAAGATTTCGAAGGCTTTAGACTAAACATTTAGACCTTTACGTGTAAACAAAATAAATTAGCAAATGGCAACTTTTGCAAAACATATGTTGTTTTTGTTAATTTTAAAATGGACACAAACTTTTTATTCTACTACTGATCTTTTATCAAACAATAAAATTTTGGAGTCTACCGCATTGAAAGCATTTGAAGGGGACTGGGTGAGTGTAAATTAAATGATGATTTCTATCTTTGGTAGAGTAGAAAACATTGTGGGAAAAGGAGAAAATGCTGGTTACCAGCACTTTCTCCCTTTCTTACAATGTTTGAAAAAAAGTCTTATGTTTCAGTGTCAAAAAAAAAAAAAAAAAATCATGTGGTACAGGGTTAAAAACTGAAAGATTAAGGATAATAAAAAAGAGTTTAATAGCCCAAAACAAGAGCTCTTGTGGAACGCACAGATCAAGACCAAGAGAGAAAAAAAATGTAAATTTTCAAAATTCTGTGAAGGCTGTTCGCTAAGAACTTTAAAGCGGTTTTAACCTGAATACGTTTTGATTTTTTTTATTCTAAAAAAAATCGTCAAAATCGTCACAAAGGCTTGTAATTTTCACTCACGCACCAACTTCTATTAACTAAATTGTACGAGGACATATATAAAATATTACTTGTAGAAAACACGAGAAAATTACCAATATTTGTGTGTGTGTGTGTGTGTGGGTGTGTGTGTGTGTGTTCAACGTAGCGGACCCATAATTACTATTACTATTTCCACTATAAAAGCATCCGAAAAAAATGCTATGATTAAAAAAATGAGTATTATTGTATTACTATTACTATTACTGTTACTTTTTCCTTTTTTTTCTAAGAATTATCATTTATAAAACTAAAACATATATATTTTCATTACAAAGGAAGATGATAATTACCTCCCCTTTCTGGAACTTACAAAATAACAATAATAATTTCAAGATAGACGTAAAAGAAATTTCTGGTCAGTTAAAAATATGCAAAAGTATCATATCTGTATAAATTCGTATTTTTCACCTATCAAAAAAGTTCATTTAAGAAATAATCTTCTTTCTATCGTGGTATATCGTTCGATAAACCACAGTTGTGAGTTATGAGGCACAATAAATAATCCACGAGGGCGATAGCCCGAGTGGGTTATTCATTGCGCCTCATAACTCACAACGTGGTTTATTGAACGATAAACCACGATAGAAAGAAGATTATTTCGATTCTAACATCGGCCAATTCTTAGTGAAAGGAAAACAAGTTCAAACTAAGAGTAAAAACGCGAATGAAAATTATGTTCCATTGAATAACTCACTCATTGAATGACGTCACTCGATATAGGATGACGTCACTCTACATGGATTGTCGCAGATTTTACCACGTTTTCCTTGCACTGTGTTTATTTAGTCTTTGTCCTACTTTTCTATCCAATCAGAATGTTTATATAGCCAAAGTCGCATGTCATGTTAGAATCCATATTGCACAACGTTAGAAGTATTACGGGTCTACTACCTTTAATCCATTACCACTCAATCCCTACTTTTGACGCCCCTGAGAAAGAAGCCTTTTGAAAACACTGTGGGAAAAGGAGAAAATGCTGGTAACCAGCATTTTCTCCTTTTCCCACAGTGTTTTCTACCCTTCCCAGAACAAATTTCAATTTTTCAGTCACCTTTATTTTGTTGTCTGCAAATGCTTTCAATTTGGACCAGTCTAAACTTTTCTCGTGTGGTAAAGAGTTAACTTTTTTTTGTCTTTTCAGATAAAGATAATATTTCAGCTCCCTGGTGTTTAATACAAGAATTCAGACAAGCAGACAAACCGCCAAATAAAAGGAAGAGAATAAAGAAGATTTTATGTTTTCCACGAAACATTCACTTTAACAGACACAGCGAGCTCTTCCCGAGTTTGAAAAGAATTACAGCGTATGTGGGCAACATTAAGATAGCACACGAAAGAATAAACAAATAAAACGTGTAATAACGAGGTTTCAAATACTTCCACGTTACATACAAAAACTTGAATCATCTCGGAAAGGTATATTACCCTGGAATTGATTGAAAGAAGCAGAACCTGAAAGTTTTCAATGTACCAAGCACGAAATATTACACCAGGCCATTGATGCAGTGTAATACTGGGAAAATTGGAATGTATAGAAAATCAAAACATCTTTAGAAAATTAGATCTTTAAACACCTGCAACCACCTTGAAAAAAGATTCAAAGCTAAATAGAGACGTGTCAGATTCAAATAAAACATGGAAATTTGTGAAGCAATTTCTTTCTGAATGACTTGTGAGTTTATTATTACATTGCGGGTAAGGCAAAACTGGAACATTAGTAACACGTGAGGAAAACGTGAGGTGTGAATAAATAGGGATCTGAAACAAATAGAATAGAAGAAAGATAAAAACAAATTCAAAGTCATAACTGCTGGTGAAACTCTAAATAGTATGATCTCCAGAAATGTACACCGGTAAGCAGTGCAACAAAAGATTGCTTAACAACTCATAAAATTCCAGTGTGCTTGTTATTAAAGATACCGTAAACATGTCGTTTAAGCTTCTAAGCCTTCTTCGGATATAACTCGAGAACATCAGGTTAGGTATTTATAAAGTTAATTTGTGATTTGATGCAAGCCTTGTGCAAATCTTTGATTTGATACCAGTATGTGTAATGTAGAGCCATTATGGCTGAAAACTTGTCTTTGAAGATACACCACCAAAACATGGTATTATAACACGATAAGTAAAAAGAAGTATCTCACGAAATCAACAGAACTTGGATTGTGCTAACCTGCCGTAGAACAAGTATGAAACGAGATGATGGAAGCCTGCCTCTGATTTAACTAATTCTTTATGATTATTTGATGAAATCGGAACAAAAATGGACACATATACGGAGATGCCATTCTCTCATAACGTCACAGGGAACTTTTCCAAAGTTTTAGGCAATTCCAACAACGCTGACACGCAGTACATTATGGCCGTGAAAATTCTACGTAACGTTTACATTCCAGTAATATCTACAATCGGACTTATAGGAAATACCATGTCATTGCTCGTGTTCTCTGCGAGAAGTATGAAGGAATCTTCGTGCTCAGTATTTCTCGCATCCCTCGCGTTTGTGGACAACATATTTCTAATCAGTTTACTGATAACTTGGATTGATGGGGAATTTTACGACATTCTTGTCCACGATTTTTCTTGTCAAGTAATCATTTTTATAACCTACGTGACGAGTTTTTTATCTGTGTGGTTTATTGTTGGATTTACCTGTGAAAGGTTTTTCGCCATCTGTTTTCCGTTACGCAGTTCATACATTTGCAGCGTATTTAGAGAGAAAGTGACGGTGGTTGCCTTGACGTTTATTGCTTGTCTAGTGTACAATTTCAGTTTTTGGACGATTACAGTTCAAAAGATTGGAAGTCGGCCCCGTTGTATGTACAAATTCAAATTTATGGAATTTCTGGAGGTGGCCACGTGGGTGGATACCATCGTTACGATGATTGTTCCGTTTGTAACGATCGCCCTGGTTAACACAAAAGTTCTCCATACGGCAATTAAATTTTCTTCTCGAAGGCAGAGTACAGTGAATCTGACAATAAAACGGTTGTGCAGAAATACGATACATAATTGTAAATATGAAACATTCAGGCTCAAAAAAGACAACCCGCATTTGAGAGTGACACGAACACTTCTACTGGTATCAACAACATTTTTATTTCTAAACCTACCATCCCACGTGATACGCCTGTACAACTTAATCATTGCCACGAATTCCTCCCACAGTAATTTTTCTTTGTCCATGAAGTTTTTCTTCATTCAGGAAGTCGCTTCAATGCTTTACTACACGACTTTCAGTTGTAATTTTGTGTTATATACATTATTTGGTCGAAATTTCAAAAGTTCTTTACGTGCGATTTTGTTATGTAAGTCAACAATGGACGAACATCGACAGCGCATGCTCCGTCGGTTAAGTTCGACCCAGGGCAGCATTCTTGTGACAAGTGGACTGTAATGTTTTGCAGAGCCACAATGTTTGATAAACGTAATCCTAAACACAGTAATTGTGGGATATTTCTGTCACGAGAAACGAGATAACTATCGGGATAATTTTTAGAAAACTATCGCGATAAATCAAAGTTTCTTGGAAATCCTCTTTGAATAAAAAAGATGGACTTTATCAGATCTATCTAGAAAACTTTACATGGACTAGTAATCATTTTAACGCCAAATTTCTCATTCGTGCACAAATTTGACACTCTAGATGAAAATATCAATGTTTATAAATAGAACATTTACCGTTTGGATGTGCTCGGTATTTATTTACCTATACAGGATGGCGATAAGTTTAAATTTGAATAATTTGTACCTACAACTTAATCAGTAAATAAAACTCATAGTTATCCTGCTTGGTATGATGCATACTGTCTGTTGAAGCCATTTCACAAGATTCAAATATAATCTACTTGTACTATGAGCATAGGGTTAACGACAGAGATGTTCCGAAACCGTATCTATTTATAGATTTCGTGAATGTCAGTGGCGGGCACCAATGAAAATAAAAGTCGTGATTAAAGTGAGTTTTAGCGCGATTTTCGAGAAACTTTTTATTATCTAGATAATATGTCCGGGACAGTTTGTTTGATCGTGATAATTTTCTTAAATCATCACAATGGTTATCTCGTAGGCCTATCTCGTGTTAGAAAAATGCCACCATACTGTGAAGCACAGAGATTCAATCCAGACAACGAATGACAATATTCGACGTGTCCATTCTTCTTTGCAAGGTCGACTTGTAAATAGTAAAGGTGAAATAACGAAATTCGAGCAAGATCTGTATTTGTTTTACTGTAATTGGAATTCTAAGATTTGTCGTCTGCAATGATACTTACAATGTAATTCTTTACCAAACGACAAAATCTAAATTTTGTCCAAATTGAAAGCATTTGCAGACGACAAAATAAACATAACTCAAAAATTGAAACTTGACTTTAGGAGAATAGAAAACATTGTTGGATAAGGAGAAAATGCTGGTTACCAGCATTTTCTCCTTTTCCTACAATGTTTTCAGACGGCTTCTTCCTCTGGGTCGCAAAAACCAGGGATTGTTTGGTAAAGGGTAAAGGTATTATAGCGTAATTCGAGCAAAAGCTGTGATTATTTTACTGTAATTGGAATTCTAGGACTTGTCGTCTGCAAATACTTTCAATTAAAGACATGCGTAAACTTATCTCGTCTGCTAAACAGTTAAATTCAGCACCATAGAGAATATATGAACGACAAAAAATGTTGTAATTGTATTTTATGATAGTAATATTTTTCGAAATGAAACTCATAGAAGTACTTGTTATTGCATTAAAAAATCGAATTGACATTTACAGTCTTTGTATGTTAAACCCTTAGGCTGTTAAATGCTACCCATTGACCTTTTGCAGACGGTGCATATCAGGATAAGACCGCACAGAACGTGCAGTCCAATCCTGGATCGACACAGACAGATTAGAAAAATTTAGTATATTTTCCTCCAAATACATGTATATAAATAGCAATATATGTAAAATATAAAATGGCAAAATTTTGATTTTTGATATCGGCTTAAAGTTTTATTTCATTTGTTTTGCATGATAAGGGTTTAATTAAAGATTTTTTCAACTTGTCAACCCTTTGCAACACATTCCTGAGTTTTTATCAGCCATCCTGACAGAGATGGCTTCTGAAAACCTTGTGGAAAGAGGAGAAAATGCTGGTAACCAGAAAATGCTGGTAACCAGCATTTTCCCCCTTTCCCACAATGCTTTCTTTCCTATCAAAGACGGAAATAATCATTTAACCCTTTCCCAGACGACAAATTTTGGACTCTTCCAAACCAAAAGAGTTTGCAGACGACAATTTTAGATTTGGAGAAAGTCCCACAACGTTCTAAAAAGGGTAGAAAAACACTGTGGAAAAAGGAGAAATTGCTCGTTACGAGCAATTTCTCCTTTTCTCACTGTGTTTTCAAAAGACTTTTACTGCAGAAACGTAAAAACCAGGGCTTGTTTGGGAAAGGGTTAAGCAACTTTTATCGTCTGCAAATGCTTTCAATTCGGTTAAATCCTACATTTTGTCGTTTGGAACGGAGTGATGCTTTCAGTCTATTGTTATTATATGGCCTACAACAATAGAAAAGGGCCCTTCGGATATTATTTAGCGTAAAATGTCGTCCCGGATCAGCCTGCACAGTCTGCGCGGACTAATCCGAAACGTCACTTCCCGTTAGTATGTAATTTTCTATTTTGTGCAAGTTTACTGTAGGACAAAATCTGATGTAGTCGTCAAACCTCGTCTTGGATTGGCCTGCGCGGACTGCGAAGGCTGATCTGAGATGATACTTTTCGCAAATGTCCAAAGGTTCCTTTTCGCGCGTTGCTGGGCATATATTTTGTCTTATAATCTTAATGATCCTACTTTCTTGTGGGCCCGTAATTATTTTATGACGTGCTTGGCATGAAGCATTCCAGGGATCCATTAGACCAAGTTTTAGTTCAGTTTAGACATATTTACTGTACATTGATTGAGAAACAAGTTCTTAAAACTTATGGTATTCTCTCTCGATTCTGCTTCCTTGGAACTTCACCTGTACTTGCGCCGAAAGTGTAGGCCAATGAAAGATCGCAAAGTTGACACCCGCTTCCGGGTATCCAACTTAAGACCTTATGGTTTACTATACCAACGCTCGACCCCACAACTATATACGGACACCCCATTTGCCATGCCAGAGCATGGCTTTTTAGTTTGTTTGTTTGTTTCTTTTTTTTTTAGTTAACACAATCCCTACTTTTGACGCCCCTGAGAAAGAAACCTGTAGAAAACATTGTGGGAAAAGGAGAAAATGCTGGTAACCAGCATTTTCTCCTTTTCCAACAATGTTTTCTATCCTTCACAAAACAAATTTCAAAATTTCAGTCACTTTTATTTTGTCGTCTGCAAATGCTTTCAATTTGGACAAGCCTAAAATATTGTCGTTTGGTAATGAGTTAACGCCGCGTTTTAACAGCTTTGGTTATATCACTGCAGCACCCACGCATGTGTTTCCTGGCTTTCTCACGTCCCAGTATGGACACAACTTTCTTTCCTAGTAACTGGTTATAGTTCTCATATACATCAGAGGTGATCGAAAAATTGCTGATAGGAAAGTTTGCTTCCATCGAAATTCGAACTTGCAACCACCTGGATATCTCCGTCACAATCCGAACATTCGCAAAATAAAAAAAAAAATAGTATAAGGGAATTTAAAAACTGTAAAAAGGACCAAAAGTTATTTTTTTCAAATGACCGAAACATATACGAAATTAAAGAGCAATATATAGACTTTTTGGCCCCTTCGGATGTCAAGCCAGAAACCCAGTTATAAATTAGAAAAGAACAAAAGAAACCCAAACTTGAATAAAAATATTCAAGTAAAATTTAGTATTGGAAATCACGTGGTCTGGTCCAAAAATGGTAGATTATTTCCCTTGATCTTCATTTTTTACCATGCGAGTCAGAAACACTAATCGCAGAGCTACCCGGCCAAGCTAGCATGGTTCTAATACAGCGTATTTGGTTCGTTCGTAAAACTTACGAAATTTCTCTTCCAAAGCATCGGTAAATGTAATTTCGTGGAATCTAATTTGTCGTCTGCGAAATGTTTTCAATTTAGACATGTCTGAGAAATTGTTGTCTGGTAAGATTACAAATAGACAAGGGCATATTTAGATCTATTTGTGCAGCAACAACACTGATTAATGACTCAATGTCGCGTGAAGCTGACATTTGCGAAGTGCAAAATTTGAGAGACAGTCACGTGTTTGGCGCCCGCATTAAATTTTGTCTAGTAGGCATCGTATTGTTATTTTCAGAATTTTTTTTCTGACCGAAAACAACCGACATTATGTATTTCGTCGGTTTACTCCAAAAACCTCGTAACTACAGCTTGTTACAAGCTGTAGTTACGAGGTTTTTGAAGTAAACCGACGATTTGTTTGTTTGCTAACTGTGTATATTTTACACAGCTGAATGCGCTGGCTTTCCACCTGATTCTTTGGTACCGAAAAAGAATAAATAAATAGTAATTTACGATTGTTCGAACATTTATGAAACCGCTATTGACAAGTATTGCCCCATCTGATCGGTATCTTGGAGCCTTGACTCACACCATAATACAAACTTATGTGGAAGAGAATGATTCTTTTCTTGAACTCTTTAATAATTCGATACCTTCATAAGCGTTACGCAATAACCCAATTAGTAGTATATAGTACCTTTTATTGTTACTCTTTCCTGCGCCTGCGCCAACTTACTCGATACGTTGGCGAGGGCGCACAAAATAGTAATACTATATACTAGTCAGATAGAATCTATTACTTTTCAACAATATGAAAAACAATAACGAAAAACAGACAATTATTCATGAGGTTACTTTTCATTATTTTACTTCATATTGAACCATAAAAGAGTTTCAATACATGTATTGATATTTCAATACGCTATCCTTTTTGAAGATATATCTTGTGACCATCTCAAAAACTGTTTTTATTTCTTGAGTCACGTTGATAAAAGGCCTGCAACACACGAAAAGGGATATTCGGAAACTTGCGTAAAGTGGCGTCTTAGATCAGCCTGGGCAGTCCGCTAAGGCTAATCCGAAGCGACGCTTTCTGTTTAAAGTATTTTTTTCTATATTGCAGAAGTCTAGTGTAGCATAAAATCTAATGTAACAACACGAGAAAAATCAGATAGATAGTGTCGTGTAGGCATTTTTCTAATACCAAGTATGCAGTTAAAACTGCACTTCTGTTTTCACAGAAATTTAACAACCGTCGGAATATTGAACCCGAAATCCAACGTCTGAATTTATACTAGTTTATCACGAAATATCTAAAGAAAGGCTGTTTATTTTCAATTTCATGTCAATTTTTGTTTGTTTTTTTTTCTTCACGAAAATGGTTGAATTAATGTTGTTGTTACCTTAAAATATTTTATCTTTTTATCGTTAGATCTGCATTACGGTTTTTTTTTTTTAAAGATATGCCGATAGAAAAAAGTGAGTTGCAACAAGTTTAAAAAAAAATATTGCGCTGTTCTTATAGCTAATCAGATATAAAATTAAATAGACAAAGTCACTCTTACAAATGAAAAATGTAACTAAAAGAATTATGACCCGGTAGAGCAGTCACGTGATTGATGTCAATATATGATACAAAATTTGATTTGTAGAATTAGCCTCGTAAATTTGATGTTTACAGCTAATACAAAATTAGACTGGTTAAAAAATGTCGTAAAATATTTAATGTCTAATCAAAATGACTACAGGAATCACGTGAGCTATACTTCCGTATGATTCAGAATTTCACTGGTCAAAGCTGTCGGCCAAGCCCCGGTATCTCATTCTGTAGCGCGCAGGACTTGAGAACAGGGGTTCGTGGGTTTGATCCCTGGCTCGGCCAATTTCTTTCAGAGGATTGAAGATAGTCATTGCCACAGGATTCATTCCCCTCGCACCGCTGACCATTGTTTCGACGATGGTTATGTTGGAAAGCAGCCAATGGATTGGAAAGAATATTGTGCAGAGTATTATATTGTCGCGATATAACTAAAATAACCTTTTAAACTGCCTTTACCACCATACAGTCAATTAAAAGTTAAAATTGTCATATTAATTTGGTGCTAAACTTAGTCACGAAAGGGGTTTTTACAAGAAGATTCTAGACGGATGTCCTGGGTCCGATTTCTCCAACCATTCATCAGAACGTTCTCAATCTCATTCTGCAGAATTCGTCACGGTGAAAGTAATAGAACTTCTGACTGGCTAAACCAAATGGTTTAGCCAGTCAGAAGATCTGTTACTTTCACAGTCAGAAAATCTTAAAGATAAAGACAAAGAACGTTCTTAGGAGTGGTTGGTGAATACAGACTCAGATTGCTCGCGCAAAGTCTTGCAGGTCAATTCGACTTGAACCAAATTCAATTAAAATAGCCACCAGCGTTCATCGTGTGGTAAGAAGTTGAATTCTGCCTTTTTGTGTTTACCCCACACGAAAGAAATCCGTGCTTTAATGACACGAAGACAAATGATTAAAAAAAAAACCCATTAAGTGGAAAAGGACAAAATGTCAGTAACCAGCTTTTGTCTGGAAATGCTTCCAGTAAGGACGGATTTAAAACTTCTGATATAACAGAATTAAAATCTTCCTCCAGGAGTCATTTTGTTGTGAACAAATACAGTTGTATAAATTTTGACGCAAGTGTTAAGGTGAGACAGACAAACCTTGACATTGCCAACTGTACTCTTTCCATATTTAATTTCTTATATGAAAGTTTTTTTATACTGTTTGGGGTGGGAGCAGTAACATGGTTTTTGTTTTAATCAAGAACCATGGTTATTAAGATTGAAAAGAAACGACTTGGTGGAGCAAATGACCTTTCTTTCTGCGCTTAATTCATTAACTCCCGCTAGATGGCATTCTACAAATACACATCTAATTTGGGCATTCTGGGTACAGAAGCGTACCACTTTAGAAAAGAACCGTTATTTTGAATTTCTAAATGAAATAAACGTTTGCTCAATAAAATGCTACCTGAAAGTAATAGAATTTCAGAACTTCTGATTGGCTGAATCACAATGTTAAGCCAATCAGAAATTCTGTAATTTTCATATTTAGAATATTTTGAAGAATAAGACCAAAAAACGTAGAATTGTTTGGAAATACTGGCCGAAGATAAAAATTCACAGGAACCAGAATCCGTTTTCACCGACCATTCTTAATCGATTGTCTAGTACAGAAAATATTAATATTTTCTATACTAGTCAATGGGATGTGACAAAGTTTTATATAAAAGTGACGTGATGCCTGCTGTGCGAGAAATGTCAACAAACTTTGCGTATCTGTTTATTCTGTTGCTACGGGAGACCACTCCTTCACGCATGGCTTCGTCACGATTTAAATACAAACCTAACTACTGCGTTGGAGAGATATCTCTTTAGCTTAGTGGTTAAGGTATTTGGGCTTTCGTCTGGGCGTTCTAGGGTTCGAATACTGCCCGGTCCCTTATTTCTGCCATGCATTTGTTCAGTTGTTTCTTTGTTACAGACTTTGTTCGTAAACCTGTGCAGTCTGGGCTTAAAGAATGCCGTCAGCAAAAGTCTCTGTTTTCCTCTGTGGTACTGGAAAGGGTAAGGACTCTGTTTATGTAAATGTGACCCATCACGCAAAAGGGGACCATCTGGGGATTCTGTACACGGCCAATTCAGATGAAAAGAGATATACGATAGTGCAAGTCAGTTTAAGTTGCTTGTTCAAAAATTATTGTGTAACAAGGTACAATGACCTCTTTTCGTACAGGAAACGTTATTATTAAAGCGAAAAGTGTCAACCCTGGTCATCCTGCGCAATTAGCGCAGTCTGACCAGGGTTGACACTTTTCACAGTTCCCAGAAGGTTCCTTTTTATGTGACGGGTCATATATATAGAAATATAACCTATTTTTACAGTTCTAAGTCAACTGCTTAGCGATACCCCCATACGGCTTTTACGTATTAAAATTCCTCTATTCGCAGCAGTTTCTTTGAAATTGAATACAATAATGACGCAAGAATATGTAATCGGATTTGTTATAAAACATCAAAGGCTGAAAACAGAAGCGTGCCATGCTCTGTGAAAAGGGAACTTAACCCTTTACCTGATATGCCAATGTGAGGCTCTTCCATTTCCGCAGCAAATAAAGATATGATGTCAAAAATATGGACAAATGAGGATACAAATATCTGATTGAGTGGAAAACATTGTGGGAAAAGGAGAAATTGCTCGTTACGAGCAATTTCTCCTTTTCCCACAATGTTTTCAAAAGCTGTCTGTTGTTGATACGTCAAAACGAGTATCTGTGGAGTAAAGGGTTAAAACATTTGCAAAAAGTGTCGACTCAGATCAGCCTGCGATGTCCGCGCAGGCTGATCTGGACCGAAATATTTTGCTTTTGGACAATTTTCTGAATGTCAAAGGATCAGTAGGCCTCATGACTCAGTTGGTTATTGGAAGGAATTGATTTAACTCTTTTAACAGACGACAAAATTTTAGACTGGTTCAAATTGAAAGCATTTGCAGACGACAAAATAAAGGACACTGAAAAATTGAAATTTATTCTGGGAAGGGTAGAAAACACTTTTGGAAAAGGACAAAATGCTGGTTACCAGCATTTTCTCCTTTTCCTACAGTGTTTTCGAATGGCTTCTTTCTCAGGGGCGTCAAAAGTAGGGATTGTGTGGTAATGATTTAATGGGCCTTCGTTATCATGGAGACTTGATTGGAATCATGGATCACGGAGATGCAATAAGCCCCCTTTTGTCAGAGCATGGCTCATGTGTATCTAACCTTTCATCGCCATTAGCGCATGTGATTTTGAGGATGGCATAGATTAAGATCAGACTTTGTGAAAAGTTTCAAACGGCTTTTGCCATAAAGCAACAGCTCTTATCTTAAAAGATTGCAAAATTCTCCAATTTTCCGGATCGTCATGCGCTGACGTCACACAATTTTTAATCCTGCAGCGAATAATTTTTTTTTCCAAACATGGATTGAATTTTTTTTTTTATTGGTGAGTTGATGAAACTATTAACCCTTTACTCCATAGATACTCATTTCTACGCATTGCTTGTAGGAGCCTTTGGAAAACATTGTGGCAAAAGGTGAAATTGCTCATGATGAGCAATTTCACCTTTTGTCACAATGTTTTCTACGCTATCAAAAGGTGTCATACACACATAGGAAACGGTTTCATCCTTGCTGTTATTTAGGGTCAATTAGAGATACCATAGAAATGCTTTATGGGGTAAAGGGTTAAATAAAAATTTCGTCTGATATACTTCACGTTATCATCTTTATCTTATCGCATGAATTATAATTCGCAGCGTTATAATGATTGTGTGACGCCAGCGCATGGCGATCAAAAAATGTGGAAGCTTTTTTTCTCAGATGAGAGCTTTTGCTTGATGGCAAGATCCATTTGAAACTTTAGAGGGTCAGGACACAAAAGAAAATCATTTGTGAGCCCATCTGCATCGGTATTTTCGTTTGAATATTATCTCTGAAATGGGACGGGGATCATTTTTTTTTTTCGATTTTGTTGCACACATTGTCTTACTACATATTCGATTTAGAGGGAGTCGCCAATGTGCTATTTATAGAAACGGTGTTAAAGAAGATTTGAGTATATTCCGTAATATACAGGCGACGTACCAATATGCTATAAATGTTCGATAATCAATCAAGGAAAATCTTATTAAATTATCCTGCAAAGAAATTTCTCGTAATCTGATCGAATAATGTGCTCCGAACATATACATATCATGTACACTAGGAAAAACCAAAGTAAAGGCAGTTTCCCTTACAGGACTACACTATCAACACAACATCCAAAATGGTGTCGTCGATCAAGATTCACATAAAGACTATGTGCCAAGCTGCACGTTTTAGCACGTATAGCCAAGGTTTCAGTGACGTCTGTTCCCAGTGACGTCAGTTTTCATTGAATTAGGGCACCCAGAAGGAAAGTTCTACATCGTCAGCGTACTCAATTTCTTAAAAAAAAACCAAAATCGCCTCACAAACGTTGGAATGGTACAATTTTGCAATATAATAAATTCGTACGGACAGTTGGCAGGGAACTTGGAAACTTGTTCACGGCTGTCGACTCGGAGCGACATGATTCACCACAGCCGTGAACAAGTTTCCAAGTCCCCTGCTACCTGACCGTACAACTTATATTATTATACTGCAAAGAAATTTCTCTTGATCTGATTGGTTAACATGCTGGAAACATATATATCATGTACCCTGGCAAAAACCATGTAAAGCCAGTTTCCATTTTGAGTGCCCCGTGAACGCCACTACACTTGCAACACAACATCCAAAATGGCGGCGTCGATCGATCACCAGACTGCACTTTTATGCAGCACGTTTTATTGAAGTCAGTTTCCAGTGACGTCAATTTTCATTGAATTGGGGCACTCAGAAGGGAATTTCTATTTCGTCAGAATACTCCATTATAATACAGGAAAATTTCGCTAAACGCAACTTGAAAGAGTAAAACTTTCCAGTATAATAAATTCGTTATACGGTCAGGTGACAGGGGACTTGGAAACTGCCACCTGACCGTAAAGCTAATACTGTTCCGTGATAGACCAATAGAGCCTCAAAGGCCTGTGCGTTATTCACCTGCGATATAGATTTGATTAACTAGGCGATATCAAAGCTGCAATACGAGGTCAATTTCAAATATAGAGTTTAGTCTGACATTTACCTCTGAAGTTCATTATATGTGTGATCGGTTAGCACAGTTTTTCAGTCCGCATTCTGAAATTTACAAATACATGTTACAAATGTTAAGGAGTGTGTTAAGGAGTGGTCGGAAAACTCGTAACCCTTAGGCTGCTAAACGCGACTTACTGTCCTTTTTGCAGACAGTGCAGATCAGAACGTGCAGTCTGATCTTGGATCTACACTGTCTGATAAGGAGATATTGGATATTGTTATCCAAAACATAACTCTGAAATAGCAATAGTTGGGTTTCACTGCCAAATTGAGAATTTCATTTTAGCTATACAGTAGGAAAAGGGTTTAACCCTTTTCCAGACGACAGATTTTGGACTCTTCCAAACCAAAAAAGTTTGCAGACGACAATTCTAGATTTGGAGAAAATGGCAAAAAGTTCTCTAAAAGGGTAGAAAACACTGTGGGAAAAGGAGAAATTGCTCGTTACGAGCAATTTCTCCTTTTCCCACAGCGTTTTCAAAAGACTTTTACTGCAGACACGTAAAAACCAGGGCTTGTCTGGGAAAGGGTTAAGGTAAGACCTGTGTAATGCACTTCCGGTGAAAATTCATATTGGTTGATAAATAAGGATAAATAAGGATTTATGCAGAAATAATATTTTTGCACATTTCTAACGGATCTAACGAAATTCCGTTTATGTCTATCTTGAAATTATTTTTTGATACTTTTGTTAGTTTTCTGAAAAGGGAGGTAATTATTATCTCTTTTTGAATTAAGAATATAGTGGGTTTAGATTTATAAATGATAATTCAAAGAAGGAAAAAATAGAAAAAAATGAAAGTAGTTCAATAATACTCATTTTTAATTATAGCTAATTTTGCAGGATGACACTTTAGTGGAAAAAGCTGTTTTCCATTACACAGGTCTTACCTTAATTACATACGAAGTTGAATAGTTTACAAACGACCTTTGATGGATAGTAACTGCTGTCATGGTCAATGCGAATCACAGCAAAATTTTTTTAGCCAGTGGAAAGATACAGGGACTGTATGACCCTCTTGCTTTTATTCATTTCAGGTCAATGCATGTTCTTGATATCTAATCAGAAAACGTGCAAAAGAAAATGCCTTTATCACCATGTTAAAGATAAACTTGACATTAGTATCTACATGTATTTGATTATTACAGTACAGACTCAGTGTCTTTCAATGGTAAGTACCTCACAAACAATGATGATAACATTGGTTTTCGGCGTACTTTAGTTTAGCTAATTTTAAGAGACCAAAATGAGATGGAAAAAAAAAAAATAATGAATGAATAAATACTATCAACTTTTACGTGCCCTTGAAAAGTTTTCGAGAAAGCGCAGGCCGTCCCGAATCGAAACTTTTTGCTTGAGTTCATTTTCCTCATGTCCAGGACAATTTCTGCCTAATAAATGAGCCGGTTGTTGGACAAACTATTTTATAGATGCATATCGTCGGTTTACTTAAAAATAAAATCGTAACTACAGCTTGAAACAAGCTGTAGTTAGATGTATTGGTTGTATTGGTGTTTAACACCACTTTAACAGCTAAGGTCATATCATGGCGGTCGGTGACGCACATGTGTTTCCTGGCTTTCCCACACCGGTACTTACACTACTTTCCTTCCAAAGTCACCGACTACTTTTCTCACATGCTTCAGCAGAGGTGAGAGGCGAAAATACGCCGGAAAGAAAGTTCGCCTCAACCGGGTATCGAACTCACAACCACCAGGTCATGAGTCCGACACGCTCACCACTGAGCCACCCGGGCGGGCTGTAGTTAGAAGGTTTTAGAAGTAAACCGATGATATAATTGGAGTGCAACACGCGAAAAGGGACATTCGGACATCTGCGTAAAGTGTCGTCTCGGATCAGCCTGCGCAGTCCGCGCAGGCTAATCCGAGACAACACTTTCCGTTTTGATGCAATTTTCTGTTTTGCACATGTCTACTGAAGGACAAAATCTAATGTAGTCGTAAAGTGCCGTCTCGGATTAGCCTGCGCGGACTGCGCAGGCTGATCCGAGACGACACTTTACGCAAATGTCCGAATGCACCTTTTCGCGTGTTGCACTCCATATGATGTGATAACTTGCTTGGTATTATACATCACCGTAATGATTTAAGCCCCCTTTAGCCAGAGCATGGTTTATTTGAGAAATAATCTTCTTTCTATCGTGATTTATAGTTCAATAAACCACAATTGTGAGTTATGGGGCACAATGAATAATCCTCGAGGGCGATAGTCCTAGTGGTTTATTCATTGCGCCTCATAACTCACAATGTGGTTCAATTAAGAAATAATCTTCTTTCTATCGTGGTATATCGTTCAATAAACCACAGTTGTGAGTTATGAGACGCAATAAATAATGCACGAGGGCGATTGCCTACAAAAGTACTTTCTCCTTTGCTCACAATGCTTTAATAAATAATGACCATAACAAAACAACACCACGTCATTTAATAACCACACAACGTAATAAGAAGACTACAAAAAGTAATGTGAAAACTGCATGATACAACAATTTTACCATACAATGTATTAAAACGACATCATAATGATTAAGGAAAAGGCCATAATGTAATTTCAAAACCACATCACTTAATATAATAACAACACTATGTAATATGAAGACTACCAAACGCAATGCGAAAAACTAGATGATATAACAATTTAATAACATGGTGTTTAAAAGACGTTACCATGATAAAGGAAAAACACCATAACGTAATCTCAATGTCACATCACGTCATATAATATCCCCACACGTAATAAGAAAACTACATAAGGTAATGGGGTAACTACATGAGACAACAATTTAATAACATAATGACAAAGGAAAACACTATAACGTAATCTCAATACCACATCACGTCATATCATATCCCTACAACTTTCTAAGATTACTACATAAGGTAATAAGGAAACTACACGACATAACACTTTTACACAAAACGTAATCCCAAAACGACATCACTTCATATAATATCCTTACAACCGAATAAGGAGACTTCATAAGGTAATGAGGAAACAACATGACATAACAATTTAACACCATAACGTACGTAATCTAAAAACACCATCACGCAATATAAAGACCACAGAACGTAATGCAAAGATCACACCTCGTAACGCATTTATGAAATAATGGAAGGAAAAAACGACTAGATGATCTAAAATATTTAATTAAAGGTGGGTATTTAGAATTTTTACATCTCACCAAATTAAACAATATATATATCATTGAAATTCATATGAAAAAATGATACAAATCATCAATAATTAGGATTCGTAAAATTACAAAAAAAAAAAAAAAATTGATGGTGTTCCCTTAAAAGGCTACCTAGCCTCTTAAGGCATTTTTAGATTTCGCGCCAAAAATCAATAAAGCATTTGGAAATGTCAAGTGACTGGCTCGTGACTTATAACGCTTAAATTCCATTACATAATAAACACGTAATAATTATTTTCCATAATGTCTTCTTCGGACGCTATGTTTGAAACTTTATCTGTGTATTCCTGTATGTAAATGAGCGAATTGACCATCTAAAAATAGAACGTCCCGTTGGTGTCAACTTGGACTGTAGTAAATCTCTAATTTCTGGTGTCGTCGGATGGTTTTCGACTACTGGGGTTTCATGAATGAAAATTGAAAGGCTTTGGGAGTATAAAGATGATTTCTTTTTTGCATTTTTGTAAAATTTTCGTCCCAAAATCTGAAGGGCCACCTTTAGGAAATGTTTTAGGACAACATAAGACATTTACTGCGTTCTACCTATGAAATGCACAAATGTAATTCTTTCCCAATGGCACAAATCACATGAAGTGATTTGTATCTAGACTTATTGTTTTGTTGATTCATTGATTCATCAAGTATTGTTTGTTACCGATTTTTGTTTTCCTACGGAAGAGATTTCGTGCCATCAAACCTAAAGTTCCTAAACAATTGGTTTTAAGTCTTGTAATGTAGAAATGTGTTTAAATCAATATTTTAGCAATATTTGTGGTCCCAAAGAATGAAAAGAAGTTTAAAGTTACTTAATATAAATGTTGATCGGGAGAAAATTACCTCGGGTCAAAATTATAAACATTCAAGGAGTTTTTTGCAAGAGTCATTTGCATATCCCATTAAAAAAAAATCTTTACCTAAATCGGTTTTGATTTCTGATAAATACATTCCGAGATTGAAGTAAAAGTTTATGATTACTCTCAAATAAAATATTTTTGTCCGACATTTTAAAACACTAATGCAGTACATGACGTCATTGAAATGTCGTCACACTTCACCTACTTGAATAAGACGACAATTGAAAGCTTAAGTTGGTTACCAGATAATTAAGGCTCATCTCGATGGGTGAGTGCAACACTATCCTAAGTGCCTATACAAAGTATAGGCACTTAGGATAGTGTTGCACTGACCCATCGATCTGTGCATTTGTTTTCCATAATCCTACGTAAAGTAGTTTTCAAATTACGATCATCCCTCGTAAACTGCAATACTAACAAACCCCGCTCAAACAATTGATTCTTTATCGATTGTATGGTTTTTAACGTCATTTTTAACATTATTTCAGCTATATCGCATCGACTAGTGCCCCTATGCTTTTAATAGTCTCTTTAGCAATAGTCCACACAATTTTCTTGTCAAGCCACTGGCTGCTTTCCCCCATAAACATCGTCAAGAAAATGGTCAGCGGTGGGAGAGGAATGAATCCTTTCGCAATGATTATCATTAATCCATAGAAGGAAATCGATCGAGCCAGGGATCGAACCAACGATCCCCTGTTTTCAAGTCCTGCACGCTACCGACTGCGCTACCGGGGCTCGACCCCGCTCACACAAGAAACCATTCGTATTCTTGTATGGCAAGATAGGGGTTAGGGTTAGGGTATCGGAGAGATAAATTTTAATTCTTTCAGCGTCATAGGCGAAAACAGGGCCTATTTGAGGAAGGTAAAGCTCAAGATTAGACTACACAGAATGATCTTGGATCAACACCGTTCGCTTGTTCAGTAAAACTTATAGTGATTTTTTTTTCCTGAATTTCAGCGGCTTATGTTTTCAAACGAAAAAAGTCGAGTTTTTTTTTATATTTATGGCGCTGATAACATATCGAAAGGTACGTTTAACTTTTTACTTAACTCATTACCAAACAATAAAATTTTAGACTGGTTCAAATTGAAAGCATTTGCAGACGACAAAATAAAGGTGACTGAAGAAATTGAAATTTGTTCTGGGAAGGGTAGAAAACACTGTGGGAAAAGGAGAAAATGCTGGTTACCAGCATTTTCTCCTTTTCCCACAGTGTTTTCAAAAGGTTTCTTTCTCAGGGGCGTCAAAAGTAGGGATTGTGTGGTAATGGGTTAAGAACAAGATTTTGGACTTGTTCAGATTGAAAGCATTTGCAGACGACAAAATATAGGTGACTCAAAAATTGAAACTTGACTTCAGAAGAATAAAAAAAAAAAGGAAACGCTGGTTACCATCATTTTCTCCTTTTCCAACATTGTTTTCAGAAGACCTCTTCTTCTGGGTCGTAAAAACCAGGGATTGTTTGATAAAGGGTAATTATTTTGATAGAAATACCTTTCAATCTCTAGGGTGCACCACAGAAGTTTGACAATGGAAGGCAAAGCATGTAAACGACACTTTTGGATTCTAGTGACTTGTTTATTCGCATTGAAAGGTTTGTTTGATTGCTTTTTTGTTTGTTTGTTTGAATTCGGTTTTATATTACCTTACTCAGTATTTCAGTCATATCAAATCGACACCTCACTTGTTCATCACATTTAGATATTTTAAACTCTACCAGACTACAACATTGTATTTTTGTCGAAATTGTTGAGAGCATTTGTAGGCAATAAATTGAATATTGTTCAAAGTAATGATTGAAATTGCTTCAAAAAGGGTGAAAAATAACGTTGGAAAAAATGGGGGAAGTGCTGGTTGACAACATTTCCCCCTTTTTCACAGTTTTCAGACACACGGTTTCCTTAGGATCGTTAATATATGTGATAGTTTGGAAAAGGGTTAAATGGACAAAAAATGCACAAAATTATTCTGGACTCACATTTGTAATAGTTTCATTATATTTCTTTTTGTTTGTTTGTATTGGAGTTTACAGCCGTTTTAACAGCTTAGGTCATATCACGGCATTCAGTGCACCTTCGCATGTGTTCCCTTGCTTTCTCACACCAATAGTCACAACTCTCTTTCCAAGCCACTGCCTACTTCCACTTGCTTCTGATATGAGAAGCGAAAAATCCCCGGAAAGAAAGTTTGCCTTAATCGGGTACCGTACTCGAAGCCACCAGGTAACAGGTTAGATGCACTTACCACTAAGCTACCCGGCCATGCCTTATTTCTTTACCTTTCAAAAAGCACATGCGGTTTAGGCCCTTTTACATTGAAAACATTTGCAGACGACAAATTAAATTTGTCCCGCAAATGATTGGAGACCTCTTGGAAAATGTATGAAATACTGTCGTAAAAAAAAACAAAAATGCTCGGTATGGGTAACAGTTTTTTTTTTTTTGTCCGAAAAATTTTCAGAACTGTTCTTCGAAAAATCGGGACAATTGAATAAAAATAAGTATTCCACAGTGGTACAGAATTATCATCAGACCATTATATCAAGTATACATTTATACTTGTTTTTTTTTTTAGCCACATTTAACCCAGTTCAGCTCTATTTTATCAAACAATGATTATATAGAGGATATTTGTTTTTTTCGGTGTAAGATCGAAATTTATTTCATCTCGTGAACACCATCGGTAATATTTTCACGAGTGGCTGCGCCACTCGTGAAAATATTACCGATGGTTTTCACGAGATGAAATGCCACTCGTGAAAATATTACCGATGGTGTTCACGAGATGAAATAAATTTCGATCTTATACCGAAAAAAACAAATATTCTATTTATTTTATGCTTTTAACCCTTTCTGGGAGGAGCTTTATCAAAATTCAGTACAATTCTTTTCCCTCATTCCCCGTGGCGTACCCCTCCCGCATAGCAACGTTACGTCAAGCGCGAGAAATGTAAGGTATATGACGTCATATTTTCCATCTGGTTGTTAGGCACGCGCAATTTACCTAGGCAACAAGAACGTGAAAATCGGTATTTATACTGGTGGTACCAGAGTAAGATCGAAAAATATTTTCACTGCTATTTCTCGATATCCCTTCGGAAAGCATGAAATAAATTTGTATCTTTATGCCAAATACTGCCCCTGACAGTTGCAAAATTGCATAGATTACGACTGATCGAAAAAGCATTTAATTTTCTGGAGGCCATAAAAGAAATTACTGTTGTGAAGTTTCCGATTTTAAATCGAACATTTCTGATATATTGTGTTTATCCCTTAATCGATATCAATCGGTAATTTCTATTTCATGCTTTCCGGTAGGATATCGAGAAATAGCAGTGAAAATATTTTTCGATCTTACACTGGTATCACTAGTGAAAATACTGATTTTCACATTCTTGTTGCCTAGGTAAATTGCGCGTGCCTAACAACCAGATGGGAAATATGACGTCATATACCTTACATTTCTCGCGCTTGACGTAACGTTGCTATGCGGGAGGGGTACGCCACGGGGAATATGGGAAAAGAACTGTCCTGAATTTTGATAAAGCTCCTCCCAGAAAGGGTTAAAAGCATAAAATGAATAGAATATTTGTTTTTTTCGGTGTAAGATCGAAATTTATTTCATCTCGTGAACACCATCGGTAATATTTTCACTCGTGGCTGCGCCACTTGTGAAAATATTACCGATGGTGTCCACTCGATGAAATAAATTTCGATCTTTCACCGAAAAAAACAAATATCCTCTATATCTATGTTTGTTATATACCAGTAAAATTTTCCCGGTCAAATACATTCGTTTAATCAGATCAAATAACACACACGACAAAAAATACATATCTACACTCAGTTAAATACAGTCCCAAATATGGTATGCTGACATGTCTCGCGCACGGACCCAGCATGCATTGATTTGCGATTTGATTGGTCAAAATGTTACGCTGTAATATCAATCCGCCATTCATGAAAACAGAGTTACTACCATCCACATTATAGTCCGGTCTGTTAACTCAATTTTTTAGCAAAATGTTTACACGCCGGACGAAAGCAACAAATTTTGCATACAGTTAATAGACATCATTCCGAACCATTTGCGCCTGGTGTGCCCGATTTTAGTGGCCTAGTTCATTAATTACTGCCTATTTTATATTCGGATAGATGTAGTGTCCGAATACTCTTCCTTTGTATTTTATCAGATCGCATATACTTGTATATCACAATGATTTGATCACTGAGGGTCGATCAAAACGCTTTCAAATATAAGAGAACTTCATTTTTTTTTATCGAAAACTTGTTTTTTATTTACTTTGTAGGTGGATTTTGGTTTATTTTCAGTAATATAGATGTGAATAAATCCGAAATGATACCCAGAATGGGCATTTTTAGTACTTTTTTTTTCACTTTTATATTAAGTTCCGAAATTTTTGAAAGGTCCTAAAAACCTAAAACGACTGTGCCGGTAGTTTTATTATCATCTTTTTCGAAGATACACGCAAAAAAAGAAATGTCGTTTTATCAATCTTTCGGTAGACTTCAGAGAGTAAAGCAGTACCACAAGAGCTGTCTTCTGTCGAGAACTTGATAGAACTTTTTGTATGCATTAACCCTCAGGCTTCCAAGCGGGACTAAATGATCTTTTGCAGACAATGTAGACTAAGATCAGACTACGAAGAATGTGAAGTCTGATCCTAGATCATCTACACTGTCCGACACGGAGATATTTTTCCTCGAGATATTCCTCTGAAATAACGTTTGGGATTTTACGATCGGCTTTTAAAGTGTCATTTAATTAGTAGGATAAGGTTTAATAGTTTGAAAAACAAATCCCTCCAGCCCATTCCGAAAGAAATAAGTGCAAATATACAGTTAAACTGGGACCGGTTAGATCAGGTTACATAATAATGCATTTGAAAACCAAAAAAAATGTTCGGGCAGAAAAATGCATCTGTTAGGACCAGTAATTAGAACAGACTTATCCTCTGTAACAGATTTTAACCATTTCAACCCTTTACAAGTGATATCATCGTAAGGCTGAACGGGATAAACACTTAATTATGACACTTGTGTGTTAGTCGGTGCTCGAATTTCTGTTTTTTCTGGAAGGAATGGGAAGTTTGAGATTTGAACTGAATTTTGTTATTACGATGGCTAATTTATAAGGTAGTTCAAACAGGAACATGACAAAAATGCAACTATAGAAATTTTAAATATTATTTCAAAGTCAGGACTTTCGCTGTAAATTGAAAATGTATAATATCCCAGTTTTTGGTAAATAAACTGTCTCTGTCTATTTTCAGATACTAGAACTTTTTTTAAAAACAAAAATTATTACTTTGATAGGTAAATAAATCAAACCACCGATTCCTGGATTTCGAGCCAGTACGTTAAAAAACTTAGCAACGGAATTCGGCAAACATTTGTTGATCAATCAGACATAAAAATAGGAAAGGTCTATTGCAGTTATATTAATGTTATTTTTCTCCCTTTTCCCCAATTTCTTACAATACTGAATCTTCATTAACTCTTTACCAAACGAAAATTTGAGACTTGCCCAAATTGCAAGCCTTTGCAGACAAAAATTTGAATGTGACTTGAAAAAATGAAATTGTTTGTAAGAAGCATAGCAAATGGAAAAGGAGAAAAAAGGTGGTTACCAGAACTTTATCACTTTTCTACAACATTTTTGAAACCTATATTTCTCAGGGTAGTAAAAAACCTTGTGTTATGCGGGATAGGGTTTTAAATAGTTACTGTGAATGTTTTCACCCGACGACGTCCATACACTTAGCATATGGGGGACGGACAAAAGTACACTGGACAAAAGCCCACTGGGCAAAAGCTCACTGCTAATTTTGACAGGGAGGACAAATGCACCCTGCTTATAAAAAAAAAGTGTATAAAAAATAATTTTTTTAATCATTTTTGTAGAAAAAACACAGAGATTTAATGATCAGAATGATCAAATTGCTTTTCTTTCTCTCAATGTTTAATTCTCTGCAACATTTCCCATTCTTATAACAACCATGTGAAAGAAGAAGAAGAAAATGCTGCTTATCGGCATTTTCTGCTTTTCACATAATGTTTTCTACTTTTTGTAGAGACAAGTCACATAATATATACGAAACTTATTAATTCAATACATGATTAGAACTAAAAGTTCTATTGGGCTATTGTCCCAGTGGGCTTTTGTCCTAGTGGGTTTTTGTCCTACACCCAGCATATGGAGACGATAGAATAAAGGTGGTTCAAATGGTGGTAATTGTCCTTGAAAAAGTAAAACATATTGTTGAAGCTGGAGAAAGATTCCTTTTTTTCCCCAATATTTTCTGTCACACTTTGAAAATTCATTTTTCACAGACTGTGTTTTTGAACTATATATTGATTACATTTTTTTTTGCCGGGGGTGGGGGCGGTGTTGAGGTTGAGGATGTGACACAAAAATCAGAAAGTGGGACAAATCAGCACGTCTGTCCCTTTTTTCCGGGTCGCCAAAACACGAAATACTTTGGTAAAAGATGAAATAGCGGTCCAGTGTCTTCAGAGAGAAAGGGATAGTCCATTTACTGATATTACAGCACTATTATCAAACCGTCTTTGTTGCGTTTTCAGGCATGTTCCTAGTTCCTACTGACGAATAACTTCATGTTATAGATCATGGACAAAAGAAACGTGGCTTCAGATCAAATTTCAAACCTTCCATACTGTTTTCACAAAATATTTATCCAAACTTCATTTTGAGCATTTAAAGATGTGAAAAATGGGTAAAGGGTTAACTCGGTGTTCCTTTGATCTCGGTATGGCACTGCAGGATGGGTGACCTATAGAAGGGTTGTAATGTACTGTCTTCTTACAGATTTCCAAACATTTGTCACATTAAACTGACTCTTTGTATCTTTTGTTTCATATTAATTTACCCGTATGGCGATCATTAATGGACGGGATTTCAAATTATACACAGGTTATACAGAGGTTTCATTCTTAGTCTCTATTATGCTCTTTATTTCAATATGATCTCATAAAATGCATATTTTGTCTGTTCATGATTATTTTTTTCAAAAGCACTATCACGAAATATTACTAAATTGCGTTAGAATTGATTTCCTCTAGATTTTTTTGTTATGTCATTTTCTTTTCAGTTGTGATTTTGTCCAAATTTAACGGGTTTGCGAACGGGACATACAGCATTTGTCCTTGAAAAAAATGCTTTGGATAAAAAGAAAATATCCCATATATCAAATATAATCGCAAATCGTCTATTGCATTGTATGAAAAAATCTGAAGGCAATTTGATTTGTCCTGCCGATCGACCAAATTAGAAGGAATCCTATACGCGAAATTCAAAGTCAGTTCTTTTTAAGTATGTAAAGTGCAAGCAAATGACAGGCAAATGGACGGACAGATAAACACACAGATACGAAAAACATATAGAATATTTATAAATTCAATCCCTAAATCCAGCTGCGCCTTTAAAATGGCAAAATACTTCTGAAACACCATTTTTTGTCGATCATACAATGTGACTAAACGGGAAACAACCAAATTACTGTTCTACAAAGGAAGAGTATTCGGACACTACAGTTATCCGAATTTCAAATCGCAATAAAAATTGATCTAGGGCCTTAAAATCGGGCACACCCCTTTTTTTCGTTTTAGAAACGTATTGTTTACATCATATAAAATTTTCACACTTTCGTCCGGCTGGTAAACATTTTTGAGCTAACAGACCGGACTATTATTAGTTGTCTCTTTTTATAAATATAATATAGTATATATAATCTGCATTTCAGGATTTTTCATGGTGAGCACATATTATTCAACTCGATTGCTTTCGTCATTCTTTTGCAATAAATTCTAGGTCTATAGCTTCACTGACTATATTATCATAGAAATGCCCATGTTTTCTTTTGGAGGGGGGGGGGGAAGGGGGAGCGGGGGAGCGGGGGAGAATTTAACGAGAAAACGCTTCGCAAGGTTTTTTTTTTTAATAAAATCTGAAGGGTTCAGAATTTAGAACGCTAAGTATACTTGGTACATTTCTTCACCGGAAGCACACTGTTTCACCGTTTTCAAAATTGTAAGGCTCCTCTTAAGAAAAAATAAATGAGTCACAATTTTTTATCAATATCTTTCTAAGAATATTTTCGTCGACAAACGGTTTGTACATGAAGTTTTTAGTGTGGTTTATACGTAGAATAAAGATTGAAAACACATACAAGTAAAATATTCATTGACGTAGAAGTCTCCGATCTGCCAACATGCCAGCATCGGATCACGCAGAATGGTAGAATGTTGTAATATCTTATATTTTATCACATTATGTCCCTATTATTAGTAACATTTGCAACAGACATTGGTGTAATATCAATATGACTTGTTGATCCGTATGCCTATGGACAAAATATTCGTTCTAACCATATCGCAACAGTGCCCTTGCTCATTAACTAACATTCTCAAAACATCCTTTTCGAAAACATTACTGAATCCGTCAGATAATCGCTAGAGGACAGATCTTTAGAACTAGAGGCAATGGCTGGGTAGCAAAACAAACAAAGACACAATAAATAAAGAAAAGATACTTGGTGTCTTGAATTGGGAATGTTTATCGGGTAAGGCGTACGAATTTTATCCGGTAAGCCGAACCGAACCCAATCAACTGTCCAAGTCCAAGTAACCAACCATCTATTCATCTATCATGTTTTTCAGTTATAACCATATCATACTATTTCTACTGGCTAATTAAATGTTTGACTCAAAAAAAAAAAAAATCCACATCCTTGTAACCATGAATAACGATAAAAAGGTACTTTTTTAAAACGTCTTTTAACTTTCTGCTAACTTTAAGTGACAGCTGATGACATGACATCATGGAGCGTAACAGTTACACCGACACGGCAAAAAGTGGCCGAAGGAAGCATGGCTATCTTCACATGTAAGAGCTCACTACCAGCACGAGTTAGATTTCAGTGGACAAAGGGAGTAAAACCCATCAAAAACAGAGATAGTATCGAAATTGTTCAGATTGATTATAACCGATCTGTACTTAAAATAGAAGTAGTGCATTTAAAAAAGCACAGAAGATCATTTCGGTGTACTGCTTATTATGAGGATCCCCTGTCCAAGTCCGTTTTAAACAAGAGTGCAAATGCAGTATTGAAGATTGTTGCAAAATCAAGTAAGTAAAGAAAGAAGCACTATAATCTCAGATTAATTTAATCACTTTTCTCCAATCAGAAAGAGGACCTGGGTATAGCAGTTTTAACATTATTTCAATCAGAAATAAGACCTGTGTGTGGCAATTTTGACATTACCTTAGTCAGAAATGAGAACTTTAATATCACTTCTGTCAGAAATAGGAGCTGTGTAGGGCAGTTTCAACATCACTTCAGTCAGAAACAGGACCTATCTGTGTATGGCAGTTTCAACATTACTATAGTCAGAAAATCTCTCCAAATAATGGTCATTGCAATGTCAAGATTAAACTACATGTTCCCTGTATTATGATCTTGATCTACAATTTGCCCAAAAGCATCATAAGTAGGATTAGACACATGAGGGATACTTCTTTAACCTACCATATAAAAAGAGTACCAAATCATTCATAGTTGATTAAATAGAGTCTGTATTTATCAACCCTTCTTAAGATCAGTCTAGGACCTATTCTCAAGAATTTTCTAAATTTGAAAGAAAAACAACTTTTACATAAGTGTAAAGCAAGACTGAATGAAATTCAGACTGGTTGAGGAATGAAGACCCAGAACTAGGATTTATCAAATTTAATCACGGGTGGTAATAAGAGGAACTGGCTCCAAAAAAAAGTCAATTGAATTTCGTGCCCTCTACACATCTGGGAACTCGTGAGCTACAGCCTTCGACAGAAAAACAGTGAACAAAGGTATGTTTCGAAGAAATTTATCAATATTTATTTCTTTATTAGCAATCCATAGAAAATACGACAATGCTATCGTATGTGTATATGATTTAACTTTATTCTCCGTCGGGATTGGCCGTAAAAATATGTAGTGTTTGAATTAAATTTTGTCACAACTTTAAAGCACCAAACTGAAAACCCACTATTTTCTGGACATTCGGGGCCATTATTTTGCTATTTCCTTCAAATCTATAGCCTTTAGACCCCCTCCCACCTCTGAAACGCTTTTCCTGATAAAATAATGCATTATAAAAAAAACAAAATATGCATTTACTTACCAATAGCGAAATCGTTCTGAAATAATATTTACAAAACTTAATGTCCGACTGTCCGAGCTAGGGCACTGGACAGAGATATAGTTCCGCTAAACGTATTATCACTGTCGTGTTAAATCATCAGGATATTTGAGTCTTAATCAATGCTAGTCTTAAGTTAGGCCCTTTTGCAGAAAACAAACCATACAAATTATTTTTAACATTTGACACTTTCAACAGAAAATTTGATCATTTGAAAACATGGAAAGACTACATAAAAATTGAGGGTGTGTGGAATGTAACAGCACATAATATCGCCATAAAAGAAATAAACATTGATAAAATTTTTCGAAACATAACTTTGTTTACTGTTTTCTTGACGAAGGCTCCAGTTCGCAGGTACGGGTTTTGGAACTAGTTCACTTAATTATCGCCTTTATAAATGGATAGATCTAGTTAAGTATCACTGATAGGATATCAAAATTAGGCTGCGCACGTAGTAACCGGAATATAAAAAATGGGATCTTTCTGGAATCGTTTCAAAATTATCCAGTAAAAGTGTACGCCAAAATATCAAGATGTAAATGCTGGACAATGGCACAATTTTTCATGTCATTTCGACGTCAGAAAAAGATATCAATAAATATTTTACAGAAGTTCGCGACTTTCTTGGACAGCCCTCGTATTGTTGAGTTCGTGTCGTCACTTTGAATGCAATGCATCTCCTGTATTCATCAACTCAACTTAATCACATTCTTAGCCCCACTCTAAATTTAATTAAAAAGGTAGTCCAGTTCACGAGGGACTATCCAAATGCTTCAGGCAATCAGAAATTGTCTCACTTTTAAATTTAGAATAAATTCTCGAAAACTGGATTAAAACTGATGTTAATAATGGATGATGATTACGGGCTCAGCCCTTACGGCAAACGTGATAAGGAAATACTGAGTGATATCTTTATAACCATTTGAGAAAAATTAGTGAAGTCGCAAAAGAAATGTATGATTCTCGGTCAAACTACATACTCACACATTTCATTTATTACCTAATGCTGACCAGTACCAGTGTCTATTGCACACGCTCTACCTTCGAAAAGTTAGTCTTTCGCAAAACAGCCACATTGTACACGCTGCTAAGAGATAATTCATTGGACACTGGCTGCATGTTGTATTGTAAACTAAATAGAATTGTGTCAAAAAATCCACTTTTAAAAGTTTTCTTTCTTTTTTTTTTTTTCATAAAAGAATAATTTTCTTGAATTATGAACAGAACTTCCACCAAAATTTCCAAGGGTAAGTTCAAAAATTCGTAAACAACTGGCAGAATCTAGACCTGGAATGATTCCACTGTTTTGTGAGATAGAACAACCTTGGTCCAAGCAAACACCTACTTTTACATGGATTAAAGATTCCGTGATCGATTTAAGGCTCGAGAAGGACCACTGGGAAAGCAATGGTAAATACCTGTATCAGTTTTGTATTTGATACCTTCTCAAGCTCCGTCTTGGTCTACATTCACTATCTATTTTAAACTTCAATTTGATCATAATCTTCATTTCTACTTAGGTTAGTACTAACCCTGAAAGAGAGCAAAATATGAAAACCTTAATAAAAGTAGATTTTGGTAAAAGGTTAGGCAAGATTTTTATCATTTTTTGAGGAGAAGATAATCTTTTGGAAGGAAAATCCATTAGTACTGACTGTTAACGTAAAAAATTGTACTGGAAAAGAAAATCCCGGCTTTTGTATTTAATCCAGCAAAAATCTTAAAGTTAAGGTCGTAGGCTTCGATATTATACATTTACTTTGAAATTTTTCAAGACCTCATTTTTTTATCTTTACGATGGATTCGATTCATTTGTGGTATGATAATAGACATAGCTTCATTTGAAGTTTCTTGCTGAAGTATCCCAGCCCGTACCCATACTCTTATGGTCAAGGTCACAGAATTTAAAATTTCATTTTAGGGTTGTTCTAAAATTCCCTTTTCAAGACCGATGAAATGATTTAGTTCATATCAAGTTTTATGATGCATAAAGGTCCATGGCTTAATGCATCCTGAAAAAGTATTGACAAAATGGATTTTATGGATCCATGGTAATGTTATAGCTTGCCTGGTATGCCCTTTTGCCCACGCATTACTGATATATTTTTCATTATCATCTGTAATCCTATACACAAAATTATCAACGACAGAAAAAAACCTTCAGTTTTGTTTCCTTTTTATTTTTCCTAGTTTCAATACCTTTACAACAGAGAAAATGATGTAAAGTGTATTTCTATTCACCATCTGTTGTATGTTGAAACTCAGATTTATTCATGAGATTTTGACCATGACAACTTAATAAATTAAGAAAAAAGTAAGTGAAATAAAATTTTGTAAAATGATACACGTGAACATTTCAATTCTTGAGAGAAATTAGAAAAAAGAGAATATTTGATATTTGCTTCGTGATGACATTTTCTGTAAACAAGGTAAAAAATGAGATTTGCATATTGAAACAGTTATAAAAGCAACATATTTCAAACAAGTCGACTGTTTTGCTTTACTTAATATAGGCCGTATGCAGATACTTTATGTGAAACCATCTCAAGCTATTAGAGAGTACCAGTGTGCTGTGTTCTACAAGAGAGGGGGCGTTGCAGCCTATAGCAATAAAACAGTAGCTGATCATGTCATAGCAGGCGATACTAAATGTAAGTATATTCCTACTGTCTTTACCTCTTGAATTTTTTTTATAAAACACAAATCTAAAATTTAAAGCTCCTGCAGATTGCGGCTTATAAATCATTGATTCAAAAGGGTGGGGTGCTTTTTTTTAACTAGGATTTTTGAGTTTTTTCAGAACACTTCCTTACATCATTCAGTTCGAGATACCGTAACCTGAAACTGTGGTCTATAGAGTGAACACTTTTGAAATATTTTTACCTTCTGACATACTTTTTAAACCGACGTGATCCATTTTCGATATCGTCTCAAATGTTACCCAGGCAACATTCTGGCAAACTTTTATGATTATTCAACTAAAAATTAGACCTTTAGAGTGTACACAAGTTTTTGCATACAATTTAATCCAGTGACTTAGTTCTTAACCGGGTGTAACCAATTTTCAAAGTTGGATTAGTACGATTTTGAGCGTGATTGGATCAGTGTGTCTTGCGTTAAAATAAAAAAAAAATGCCTAATTTGACTTTGTTTGCGCTATGTCTCCTTAATTTTTTTCACCAATCCTAATTAAGTTTTAACAGAAAGTAGCTTCCAAAAGTGTTGTGTACCGGAAGAAAATGTCAAATGTCATGCGTCATTCATACGACGTCGTTATGGCGGCGCCATATGATTTTTAAGTGAAGATATAAACACGTTGCGAAATAAATGATTCAGAGTTCTACTAGGTAAGCTTTAGGTGTTTATACGTAGAAAAAAGGTTGAAAATACATATAAGTACAGTGTTCATCTGCCAACATGACATAATCCGATCACGCAGAGTTGTAGAATGTTGTAATATTTCATATTTATTACATATTGTCACTATTAATAGTAACATTTTCCACAGACATGGGTGTAATATCCATGTAATTTGTTGATCCATATGCCTGTGGACAAAATATTCGTTCTAACTCTATTGCCACAGTGCCCTTGCTCGTTAACTAACATTCTCAAAACATATTTTCCGAAAAGATTACTGAATCCGTCCGGTAATCGCTAGAGGACAGATTTTTAGAACTAGAGGCAATGGCTGGGTAGCAAAACAAACAAAGACACAATAAATAAAGAAAAGATACTTGGTGTCTTGAATTGGGAATGTTTATCGGGTAAGGCGTACGAATTTTATCCGGTAAGCCGAACCGAACCCAATCAACTGTCCAAGTCCAAGTAACCAACCATCTATTCATCTATCATGTTTTTCAGTTATAACCATATCATACTATTTCTATTGGCTAATTAAATGTTTGACTCGAAAAAAAAATCCACATCCTTGTTACCATGAATAACGATAAAAAAGTACTTTTTCTAAACGTCTTTTTACTTTCTGCTAACTTTAAGTGACAGCTGATAACATGACATCATGGAGCGTAACAGTTACACCGACACGACAAAAAGTGGCCGAAGGAAGCATGGCTATCTTCACATGTAAGAGCTCACTACCAGCACGAGTTAGATTTCAGTGGACAAAGGGAGTAAAACCCATCAAAAACAGAGATAGTATCGAAATTGTTCAGATTGATTATAACCGATCTGTACTTAAAATAGATGTAGTGCATTTAAAAAAGCACAGAAGATCATTTCGGTGTACTGCTTATTATGAGGATCCCCTGTCCAAGTCCGTTTTAGACAAGAGTGCAAATGCAGTATTGAAGATTGTTGCAAAATCAAGTAAGTAAAGAAAGAAGCACTATAATCTCAGATTAATTTAATCACTTTTTTCCAATCAGAAAGAGGACCTGGGTATAGCAGTTTCCACATTATTTCAATCAGAAATGAGACCTGTGTGTGGTACTTCAGACATTACCTTAGTCAGAAATGAGAACTTTAACATCACTTCTGTCAGAAATAGAAGCTGTGTAGGGCAGTTTCAACATCACTTCAGTCAGAAACAGGACCTATCTGTGTATGGCAGTTTCAACATTACTATAGTCAGAAAATCTCTCCAAATAATGGTAATTGCAATGTCAAGATTAAACTACATGTTCCCTGTATTATGATCTTGATCTACAATTTGCCCAAAAGCATCATAAGTAGGATTAGACACATGAAGGATACTTCTTTAACCTACCATATAAAAAGAGTACCAAATCATTCATAGTTGATTAAATAGAGTCTGTATTTATCAACTCTTCTTAAGATCAGTCTAGGACCTATTCTCAAGAATTTTCTAAATTTGAAAGAAAACCAACTTCTACATAAGTCTAAAGTAAGACTGAATGAAATTAAGAATGGTTACAGAATGAAGACTCTAGAACTAGGATTTATTTTATTTAATCATGGGTGGTAATCAGGGGAACTAGCTCCAAAAAAGTCAACACATCTGAGAACTGGTGAGCTAGAGGCTTCGACAGAGAAACAGTCAACAAAGGTATGTCTCAAACAAATTTATCAATGTTTACTTATTTTTTGGTAATCAATAGTAAATCCGGTAATGCTATTGTGTGTATATATACTACTCAAAATTTGCTAAGGATCACCCTAAACGATTCACCCTAAATCTATATGTGGCATGTATCATGTATGGTTCTACAATATGTTACATTGCTACACTGATCAATAAAATGACAAGTGGAAATGGATCTTTAAGCCTACACCTCACAATGGATACCAGCATTTTCTCCATTTCCAACGATGTTTTCTACCCCATGACAGACAATGTAGTGCACGTTGCCTATAGTTTTTGGCCAGCAAATGCTTTCAACTTGGACAAATGTAGAATTTTACTGTGTGGTACAGGGTTTATTCAAAAATGTTGTAACATATAAACCCATACAGAAATATGTAAGTGATCCCTATGAAAGTGTGAGTAGTATATATGATGCACTTTTATTTCCCGTCAGGATTGGCTGTAAAAATATACAGGGTTTGAATAAAAAAAAAAGCCACAACTTTAAAGGTGGCCCTTCGGATTTTGGGACAAAATTTTACAAAAAATACAAAAAAAATCATCCTTGTACTCCCAAAGCCTTATAATTTTCATTCATTAAACCCCAGTAGTCGAAATCCATCCGACAGCTAAATATATTAGAGATTTACTACAGCCCAGGTCGACACTGAAGGGAAACACAGTCTATTTTTACATGAGCAACTCTCTCATTTACATACCGGAAATATACAGACGAAGCTTCAAACATGGCATCCAAAGTTCTAGACATTATGGAAAATAATTAAATGTTTGTTATGTTATGGAATTTAATAGTCATAAGTCATGTGCAAGTCACTTAACATTCCCACAGTGCTTTTTTGATTTTGGCGGGAAATCTGAAAATAGCTTAAGAGGTTACGTGGCCTTTTAAGGGAATACCACCAAAAAATTTTTTTTTGTAATTTTATGATTCTTAATTACTGATGATTTGTATTGTTTTTTCATATAAATTTCAGTGACATACATATTTTTTTAATTTGGTGTGATGTGAAAATTCTAAATACCCACCTTTAAAGTACCAAACTGAAAATCTACCGTTTTCTAGAGATTTTGGGGCCACCATTCTGCTATTTTCCTTAAAATTTATAGCCTTTAGATCCCCCCTGAAGCCCAATTCCTTATAAAATCAAGCATGACAAAATATAAATAAGCAATTACTTACCGATGGAGAAATTGTTCCTATGTAATATTGACAATATTGCTAGGACACTGGACAAGGACAGGGAGATAGTTCGGTCGTACGCATTACTACTGTCGTGTTAAACCATCACTGTCATAACTCGTGTTAAATCATCAGGTTGAGTCAATGCCAGTCGTTGAGTTAGGCCCTCTTGGAGAAACAAAATAGGACGTAACAAATTATTTTAAAGATATTGCACTTTCAACAGAACATTTAATCATTTAAAACATGGAAAGGCTACATTAAAGATTGAGGGGATGGGGATGTAACAGCACATAATTGCTATTAAAGGATTAAAATATTGATAGAATTATTCGAAACATATCTTTGTTTATTATTTTCTTGTCGAAGGCTCCAGCTCGCAAGTACGGGATGTGGTGAGGGCACCATCAAAGTCCATAACTTCTTTTTGGAACTAGTTCTTCTGATAACCGCCCTTATAAATGGATGGCCGAGTCCCGGTAGTTTAGTCGGTAGCGTGCACGACTTTAGAACGCGGAGTCCAGGTTTTGATCCCTGGCTACGACCCCTGGCTCGGCCAACTTCTTTCCGAGGATTGATGATAGTCACTGCGACAGGATTCATACCTCTCCAACAGCTAACCATTGTTTCGACAATGATTGTGTGGGAAACAGCCAGTGGCTTTGAATGAAAACTGTGCGGAGTACTGGTAATAGAGACTCCAGGAAAGCATGGATAGGTGCACTGGCCGGTGCGATATAACTGAAATAATGTTAAAAACGGCGTTAAATGGATAGATCTAGTACAAATTAGGTATCAAAGAAAAGAGACCAAAATCAGACTGCACACGTAGTAACCGAAATATAAAAATGGGATTTTTCTCGAGTCGTTTCAAAATCATCCTGTAAAAGTGTACATCAAAAAATCAAAATATAAATGCTGGACTTTGACACAAATTTTTATATTATTTCGACGCCAAATAAAGATGTTATTATAAAACTTCACAATTTTCCCAGCCCTTACGGCAAACGTGATTAGGAGTGATATCTTCATAACCATTTGAGAGAAATTAGTGAAGTTGTAAAAGGAATGTATGATTCTCGGAAAAAATACATATTCACACATTTCATTTATTACTAATGCTGGTACCCAGTGTCTATTGCGCACGCTCTACCTTCAAAAATTTAGTCTTTCGCAGAATAGCCACATTGTACTCTCTGAAGAGATCATCCAGTGCACCATGGTTGCATGTTATATTGTAAAATAAGATAACATTGTGACAAAAAGTTTCCACTTTTAAAGGTTTAGTTTTTTGGAATAACAGAATAATTCTCTTTAATTATGAATAGAACTTCCACCAAAATTTCCAAGAGTGAGTTCAAAAATTCGTAAACAGCTGGCAGAATCTAGACCTGGAATGGTTCCACTGTTTTGTGAGATAGAACAACCTTGGTCCAAGCAAACACCTACTTTTACATGGATTAAAGATTCTGTGATCGATTTAAGGCTCGAGAAAGATCACTGGGAAAGCAATGGTAAGCAGTTTTGTATTGATACCTTCTTTTGCTCCGTCTTGGTGGACATTCACCAACCGTTCTAAAATTGCATTATAATCCTGGTTTCCATTTTTTTAACGACCTATATCACAATTTTTTCTAACGGACATATTTTTTTAAAACTTTGCATATAAAATGCTCATCGTGTCCCTAGGAGATTACAGTTCTTTACTTAAAAGAGTTTATTTCATCAGCTTGTGGTTAATATGGGGAAATACTTGCCGCAAAAGGGAAAGGTAACTATGTGAAAATAACGAGTGCCGTGAGGCACGAGTTATTTTCGCGGACCTTTCCCTTTCGAGGCAAATATTTCCCCATATTAACCACAAGCAGATGAAATAATTTATATATTTCCTCTGATTATTTTGTGAACGAATGCTACTTTTAAAACTAGTGATCTCAAGTCAATTGACCAGATTTTCGGCAGGAGGAAATTATTCACTGTGACGAGGAAATAATATCCCCCAGCTTAAATGACGTCATTTCTTTACCCGTAACATTTCTAAAAGTAGACACATGAAATATAATATAAGAAATTATGGGTAACCTTGCTCATTTCTGAGAAATTTGACTTTGAAATGGGCTTATAAATCTCTAAAATTCAGCTGATATTGGAATTAACACAATTTCCTTTAAAAGTCAGTCAAACAGAAAATTTACCAGAAGAATATATAGAGCTTATTTCATCAGCTTGTGATTAATATGGAGAAATATTTGCCGAAAAAGGGAAAGGTATGCGAAAATAACGAGTGCCGTAGGGCACGAGTTATTTTAGCGGACCTTTCCCTTTTGAGGCAAACATTTCCTCATATTAACCATAAGCTGATGAAATAAATTATATATTTTCTCTGATTACTTTGTCCACGAATGCCACTTTTAAAACTAGCTATCTCAAGTCAACCAGATTTTCGGCAGGAGGAAAATATTCACTATGACGGGGAAATAATTCCCCCGAGCTTAAATTACGTCATTTCTTTACCCATAATATTTCTAAAAATAGACATATGAATTATAATATTTCAATTTATCATCTGTTTTTTTTTGAAAATCAGTTTTGTTCATGTGATTTTGACTAGGACAACTTAATTGAGGAAAAAAATTGAAATTGAATTTAGTAAACTTATATTTAAACTCTTGAGAGGAATTAAACAACAACAACAACAGTAACAAATGTTTGACATTTAGTGTAGTTTAAACATATTCATTTTACATCGATTGAGAAACAAGTTCTTACAACTTATACTAATCTCTCTCGATTCTGCTTCCTGGGAACTACACCAGTACTCGCGCCGAATGTGTGAGCCAATGAAAAATCCATAAGTTGACATCCGCTCCCGGGTATCGAACTCAGGACCTTTTGGTTACGAGGCCTGTTTGACATTTGCCTCGTGATGACATTTTCTATAAACAAACAGTGGTAAAAATGAGATTTGCATATTGGAGCAGTTCTGACAACAGCATATTTCAAACAAACCGACCGTTGTGCTTTACTTAATATAGACGGTATGCAGATACTTTATGTGAAACCATCTCAAGCTATTGGAGAGTACCAGTGTGCTGTGTTCTACAAGAGAGGGCGTGTTGCAGCCTACAGCAATAAAACAGCAGCTGATGTCATAGCAGGCGATACTAAATGTAAGTCTATCCGCCACTGTACGCTACTGTCTTTATCTCTTGATTTTTCATAACACAAATCGAAAATCTAACGCTCCTACAGAACACGGCTTAAAACTCATTGATCCAAAAGGGTCAGATGCTTTTTAGCTCACCTGAGCACGAAATTCTAAGTTGAGGTATTGTGATCGGTCGTTGTCCGGCGTCCACTTGTCCGTCTGTCCACAATTCCTTTAAGCTTTTTCTCCTCCGAAATCTTGATGAAACTTGGCAGGGATATTTCTTGGGTAAATCTTTACCAAAGTGGTTCAAGAGATTGAACTCCACCCTTAAGTCTGGTTGCCATAGCAAAAGAAAGGAAAAAAGCAAAACCTTTGAAAACCTTCTTCTCTGAAACTAGGAGGCGTAGAACTTTGCTATTTGTTATGTAGCATCTTCTGGTAGACCTCTTCCAAGTTTGCACATATGATACCCCTGGGGTCAAAACTGGCCCTCCCTTGAGGGGTCACAAGTTCGAACATAGGAACAAAGATGGAAAACTTTAAATTTCTTCTTCTCAAAAACTGGAAGGCGTAGAGCTTTGATATTTGGCGTCTTGCATCTAGTTTACCTCTGCCAAGTTTGTTCATGTGATGCCCAAGGGGTCGAAACTAGCCCAACCCCTAGAGTCACTCATTTCAAACATAAGAACAAAGAAGGAAAACTTTAAAATTCGTCTTCTGTAAAACTGGAAGGCGTGGAGCTTTGGCATTTGGTATTTGCAATTCCTTGTGGACCGCTACCAAGTGTGTTCAAATGATGCCATTGGGGTAAAAACTGGCCCCGCCCCTGGGGTCACAAATTCCAACATTGGAACAAAGATGAAACACTTCAAAATTCTTCTTCTCTGAAACTGGAAAGCACAGAGCTTTGTTATTTGGTGTGTTGTTACCCCACCTGAGAACAACATGTTCAGTCAGTTCAAAATTTGGTCACCTCGGTCATAAATTAGGTCTCAAGGTCAAATTAAAGTAATACCTTGTGGGCACTCTAGAGGCCACATTTATTGCTCAGTTGACTTGAGAATTGGTCAGAATGTTTGTCATGAAATAATGGGTAAGTTTGGAATTGGCTCACCTGGGTGCATATGCTAGGCCTAAAATTTGGCCAGAATAATTGTCATGATAAAATCTCGGATGAGTATGGATTTGGGTCACATGGGATCATAAACTAGGTCAGATTAAAGTAATACCGTGTAGGCACTCTAGAGGCCACAGTTTTTGCTCAATTGACTTGAAAATTGGTCAGAATGTTTGTCTTGATAAAAACCTACGAAGATTTTAAATTTGGGTTACCTTGTGTCATAATCTAGGTCACTAGGTCAAATGAAAGAAATGTCTTGTGGGCACTTTAGAGGCTACTTTTCTTGCTCAGTTGACTTGAAAATTGGTCAGAATGTTTGTCATGAAATAATGGGTAAGTTTGGAATTGGCTCACCTGGGTGCATATGCTAGTTCACTTGGTCAAATTAAAGTAATACCATGTAGGCACTCTAGAGGCCACAGTTTTTGCTCAATTGACTTGAAAATTGGTCAGAATGTTTGTCTTGATAAAAAAACCTACGAAGATCTTAAATTTGGGTTACCTTGTGTCATAATCTAGGTCACTAGGTCAAATGAAAGAAATATCTTGTGGGCACTTTAGAGGCTACTTTTCTTGCTCAGTTAACTTGAAAATTGGTCAGAATGTTTGTCATGAAATAATGGGTAAGTTTGGAATTGGCTGACCTTGGGTCATATGCTAGGTCAATTGGTCAAATTTAAGAAATACCTTGTGGACACTCCGGAGGCCACATTTATTGCTCAATTAACTTGAAAACTTCAGAATGTTTTTTTTTTTTTTTTTTTTAAGCTTTATTTCTTTCATACATACAAAACAATATCCATAACACAATACGACGACAACATCATACACGATACAGTATTTATGATGGAAGATGCACATGGTGTTTTGGAGTAAAAAAACTTGTTTTCTATGTATTTAACGGAATTATAATCTAAATAAACGGAAGATCAACATCAAAAACTAGGTCTAAAGACAAGTTGTAGTTAAATGTGATTTTTTATATTCTGATTTCGATATGAAAACGGTAAAAAAAGAACTACACTGGCTGATAAGATTTACTTTATATTTCTATTTAAGCGTAAAAAGTTTTCACCTTTGAATCAGAAAGCTTGAGACTCTATCATTTGCCATGTGGACTATATACATTAAGATAGATCAAAACCAGTCAAATATGGATTTCAAACTTACACCAAAACACCCGTGTCTCCCTGTAAGAGATAATCTAATATATTATGCCATGCATTATTCTATATGTAAAAAAGGCAAAAGCCAAGACAGAATGACAGAGTGCATTATAGGTAGAAAAAGGAACAAAAGCGAAAAAAAACAAAAGGAGGTATTTTTACGAGCTGTGATTCAGTCATACTGTGATATGTGAAAGGTGTTAAAGATGGGTGTCATACAACGAATTTTCCCCATTTTTTCTCATATAATTTCAATTGATCCCTTGATAAGGCTGTTTCCTTTTCCAAAAATATCCTATTATTTAAAAACAGTTTAAAATTTTGAAATTTTGGTAATCTGTTTTTATTTTTTGAGTCAAAAATAAAACATTTCATCAAAAGTAAAACAAAATTTATAACATAGTCATCTACACCATGTTGAAAACTTACTAGACAAATTTCTTTCAAATGCAACTTGACATTAATTTTGTTCGCTTGAAAAAGCTTCTTTAGTTCATTCAATAAAATTTGTACGACTTGACATTCCCAAAATAAGTGCTCCAACGTTTCAAGGTAACTGGAACAAAAATCACAAATATTTGAAGGTTTAATTTTACATTTATAAAGGAAAACATTTGTTGGAATAATTCGCGTAATAAACTTGTACTGGAAACTTCGTAAATATGTGTCCGATGTCACTTCAAAAGATTTCATATATATGCTTTTCCAATTCAGTTCTTCGTTAATAAGGTGTTGCCATTTCTTTTCTGCTTTTGTTAACGTTGACTGCTTTCGTATTTTAAGTTTATAAAGAGTTTTTGTTATTTGATTAGTTTCCATTAATTTATTTAATAGAACATTATCACCATTAGTTATACTTTCATGTTGAACTGCTTCTTTCATCACTAATGGAATATTTCCAATAATGTTATAATATTTTAAGAAATCGCTTTTTTTTAAATTGTATTTGTTACGGAAAGTTTCGAAGTTAAAGTATTTATTTGTGCTTGATTCGAAGAAGTGTTCTAAAGATTTTATTCCTTTTTCGTGCCATTCTTTATAATAAATTATTTTACCATTGCATTTTATATCGGAATTATTCCACACGATTTCCTTTTTTATATTACTGTTTGGTTGATGTTTTCGTATTTTGTTCCATGAAATAATTATTTCTTGAAGAAATTTATTTTTAGGAAAAGTCTTTTGTACGTCAAGTTCATTTAAATTACATTCGAAAAACAATTTACCTCCATGAGGGCGTAATACTTTTCTGTAAAAGCTTTTCCAAACTCCTGTGTTTTTATCGTCAAGGTATCGTTTTATCCAACTTGCCTTTAATGAATTAACAAGAAAATATATATTAGGAACACTAATACCACCGTTACTAATAGTTTGGATTAAAATATCTCTTTTAATTTTATCTGGCTTTTTATTCCATATGAAGTCAAAAATACATGAGTTTATTTCCCTTAAAATATATTCCGGTGGGTTGGATAAAACTGTAAGGGGGTAAATTAATTTTGGTAAAGCAAAAGTCTTAATAACTGTAACTTTTCCAAGCAATGTTAACTTTCTATGATGCCATTGTTTAAGTACATTTTTAAATTCTTGCAACTTTGGAGTAATGTTTTGCTCCAAGTTTATATTACGATCATTGGAAAATACAATACCAAGGGTCTTTGCATAATCAGATGTCCATATAAAGGGTATATTTTTACAAAATTGGATTTTACGTCGTTTCATGCTCCCTACTCTAAGTATAACTGATTTAGAATGGTTAAGCCTCAGGCCTGACAATTTACCAAATTCTGTTAAAAAATATATAAGGGAATTAAAACAATTTTCTGAACTGTCTAATAGATATGTAGCATCATCTGCGAACAGTGATTGTTTAATTTCTTCATCATCTATTCTGATACCTTTAATAGTATCATCAGTTTCTATATACTGCGCCAGTATTTCTATGCAACAGAGGAAAATTGATGTAGACAACGGACATCCTTGCCGGACGCCGCGTTCTACAGATATGCTACTAGAGAGATGTCCATTATTAATTACTATGCTGTTAATGTCTGTGTAAAATAATTTTACCCATTTTATCAAGGTGTCACCAAAATTAAGCTTTCTTAAACATTGATAAATAAAATCATGGCTAACACTGTCAAAGGCCTTCTCAAAATCGGCGAAAAAAATAAATCCAGGTTTGTTTTCATCATTTAGATAATCAATACATTCTTGAATTATTCTTATATTCTCACCGATATATCTATTTTTCATAAAGCCAGTTTGGGATGGATTTATTATGGTCGGAAGAACTTTTTTCATCCTATTTGATATGGCTTTTGTCGCGATTTTATAATCCGTATTAAGTAGGGTGATAGGTCGCCAATTTGACAAGTTTTCTAGATTCTTTCCATCTTTTGGGAGAAGAGTAACAATACCTTGTTTTTGTAGCGTGCTTAAACTACCAGTTTCAAATGAGTAATTTATTGAATCAACATAAAAGGTTTTTAATGTATCCCAAAATGTTTTATAAAATTCAACAGTAAGTCCATCTGATCCTGGACTTTTTTCATTTTTCATATCAAATAATGCTTGTTTACATTCATACTCCGTTAAAACACCCTCACAGCTATTTTCATCAACAGTATTGAGTATTGGCAACTCAGTATCAAAAAAGTGTATTTCACTGTCCATGTTCTTTCGTTTTCTATACAAATCTTGGTAAAACGATTGTTGCTCTTTCAAAATTTCATCTTTACTGTTGATTTCTTTATTATCTATTTTGAGTGTATGAATGTTTTTTTGTTCAAAATGTCGTTTTTCTAGATTTGCAAAATACTTTGAGTTCTTTTCATTATTTTCAATATGCTGGATTTTTGCTCTTAAAATACAGCCATTAATCTTTTCAGTATAAAAAATTTCGAGTTCTTGTTTTAGTGTGCTCAAATTGGCGATATCATTTTCATTTACATTGGTTGTTGTGCTAATTTTTAATTCTAGTCTATCAATTTCACGTATTAGTTGCACTTCTCTTTCTATTTTATTCTTTTTTCTTTGTGTTGCATATTTAATAGTTTCGTTTCGAATTGTACTTTTTATGATTTCCCATAATGTGTTAGGGTTACATTTGTTAACCGTAATTATTTCATCTATGCTTCTTTTAATGCTTTGTATATATTCTTCTTCTAGTAATAGACTGTTGTTGAATTTAAAGTATCCTGGACCTCTCTTTGAGGGATTACAATTAATATTTAATATGACAATAGAGTGGTCTGATTTGTATCCAGGTTGTATTTTACAAGCTGTAATGACATTATCTATAAACTCTGAGGTTAAGAAATAGTCCAATCTGCAGAAAATAGTCGGTTTAGTATTCGAATGCCATGTGTATTGTTTAGTGGCATGATTAAGAAATCTCCAAACGTCCTTTAGATTGTGTTCATTCATTAATCTTAGAATCTGCTTTCGATTATTTTTATTTGTGTCATTTTTACCGTTCTTTTTATCAATTTCTGTGTTTAAGACTGTATTAAAATCTCCACCAATTATTATACTTTTATCCGTAATGTTTGAAATGTAATCTTCTAGTTTTGAAAAGATATGTTTATCATTGTCCTTGTTTGGTCCATATATATTAATTAAAAGAAACTCCTGCTCATGTATTTTAATGTTTATACTTATCACCCTTCCAATGTAGATCTCATTGAAGTTGCTTACTTGAATGTTTGATTTCTTGTCAATGAGAAAAGCGACACCTTCACTATTTGATTTAAGCCCACTAAAGAAGCTCTTCCCATCCCACTCAGTAGCCCAGTCTATGCTATGTTGAGGTGTTGAGTGTGTTTCTTGAAGAAGACAAACTGCGTATTCACTTTGTTCTAACCATTTAAAGATGTGCTCGCGTTTTTGCCTACTCTGTAACCCTTTTACATTAAAAGTACAGATTGTTACATTCATTGTACAAATGGATGTGGTTCATATATACATAATACAACGAATCATAGCTCTCAAATACCATAAACAAAAAAAGGTGCTTGGTGAACAGTCAAAAAGAGAAGCAATCTGGTAGACTCAGAGAATAAGGCCACCATAAAGGAAGGAAAGGGGGCTGCATAAAATGACGAAGAATAGCTGAATTACTATTTGATGTTTACAATTTATGATGTCCATACACACACATACATACGCACGGCCGCACACACACACACTCAATTATCAGTTCCATTATCCGTGCAAGCACTAATCTAAATATATATGTGGCATGTATCTTGTATGTTTTTACAACATGTTACATTGCCACGCTTATCAATAAAATGACCAGTGGAAATGGATCTTTAAGCCTTTACTATACAATGCCATTTACTAAAAGACACTAAGAAAGAAGCCTTTGGATAACATTGTTAGAAAAGGAGTAAACACTGGATACCAGCATTTTCTCCTTTTCCAACGATGCCTTCTACCCTATGACAGACAGCATAGTGCATGTTGCATATAGTATTTGATCAGCAAATACTTTCAACTTGGACAAATCTAGAATTTTACAGTATGGTTAAGAGATTGTGCAAAACTGTTGTTGATTTTTTGATGAGTTCAAAATTAGGTCACGTCGGGTGATAAATTATGTCAGTAGGTCAACTTTAGTCAATTCCTTGTGGGCACTCCTTGAGGCCACATTTTAAGCTCAATTGACCGAACAATTGATCAGAAATTGAATCACACACATGCAGTGAATTTCGCCTATTGACTCACGTGAGCGATCCAGGACCATCAAGGCCTTCTTGTAACAAAAACTTTTAGCTTTTATCATAATATTTCCATACGTCATTTCAGAGCAAGATAACCTTTACTGAAAGTATGGTCTATAGAGTGAACACAAGACTTTATAATGATTTTACCTTCTGACCTAGTTTTTGAACCAAGGTTATCCAATATCGTCCTGAATGTCACCATTGCAACATTCTGACAAACTTTCATGAGTATTGGGCTAAAAATTGGGCCTTTAGAGTGCACCAAATTTTATCTTTAATTTAACCCGACGACCTAGATTTTTACCCGATGTAACAAATTCTCAAAATTGTACAAGATATCACCGAGATAATATTTTTGACCTATTTGTATAAGGACAAAACATGACTTCTTTAGAGCATACACGACGGATTAAAAAAATTCGACATAGTGACCTAATTTTTACCCGACATGAGTCATTTTAAACTTCGTTTGATACACCACCACCCCCAAAAAAGATAAAAAAAATCTAGCCAATTTTTATTGGTACTGGACTGAAAATGTAGCCTTACCAACGTATATCAGAAATGTTTCTAACTGACAATTTTTTGTAGTTTTTTTACATACAAAGCTCAACTGTCTCTACGACAATACAGTAGAAATAAGATATCGGTAACCGTGCTAGTTTCTGAGAAATTTGCCATTGAAAAAAAGTATATACAGTTCCAAAATTCAGCTTACATTGGAATTAACTCACTTTTCTTTAATAGTCAGTCATACAGGAAATTTACCATAAGAATATACAAAAACAAGTCATTGTAATAAAAATTCATTTAGTTTTGCATAAATAAAAGTCTGGTTTTGAGCATGGTAAATGTACAAATATGCATGATAAATATAGACCATTGAGTTAAAAAGGGAGATTATTTTATCGATTCAAAGCTTAATCTTTAATAAATACATACTTTCTAATGGACGGATTTTTCTTAAAATTTCCTTACTTATAGTATGTATAATTCTAAACAATAAGACAAAATAAAAAAGGCACCTCTCCCTCCTTATGTCGTCAGAAAACAGGAATAAAGGGAAAGGTTATTTTTAGAAAGAGGTCGTTAGTAAACAAACTGTTTACTAATCGATGATGTCATCCTCCTAGAAAAGACTAATATAGAAATTTCCAAGCTGATATAAATAGGAGTGACTTACTTGGTAATTTTGGACTTGAACTTTGACTTGTGCCTTCGAGGACACAAAATTATTGAAAAGTGGGGGGTTTAATCAGGAATATAAATCTGATAGTCGGAATTATCTGTTAAACAAGTTGCTCATATCTACTTGCAAAAACCCGAAACCTGGCCCAAAAGTACGAGAAAGAAAACCAGCAGCCTTTAACAATTAACAATATTTATCAATGAACTGAGACAAAAGAATACAATATGAGTTAAGTTTGAATGAATTTTTTACAATTTTTATCCTAGAACAAAAAATAGAATAAGTCCCTCAAAATTAAGAATTATATTTAGATTACAAAGAGAATGAAATTTCTGGTTCCTATAACCCATATTAACAAAAAATTAACTTGCAAATAGATATGAGTCACTGCTGAAATAAAAGATCATTCTAACTTACATGATCTAAAATCAAAGTTAAATCCAGTACATCACTACTTTTGTATCCCCAAGCCACAAGTCTAAGTGCAAATCCAGTATTACCAAGTAAGTCACTCCTATTTATTTAAGCTTGGAAATTCTAGATTTGTCTTTTCTAGAAGATGGCATCATAGTTTAGTAAAAAGCGTGTATACTAACAACCTGTTTCTAAAAAATAACTACAATGAAAATTTGGAAAAACCAATAAATATTCCTCATGATTCTAGAATAGTCTGAAAACAGGTGACTGTATATCCTGTCTACATAGCAATTGTTTATAGAGTACGCCAGTAGATTCGTGAACAACCATAAGATAATAAATACTTCATACAATAAGCTTTTTTTGTAACCAAAGCGCTGCAATAGGTAAATGGTGCATATTTAGTAAATGAAACGAAGTCAGCCAACTAAGAGCTGAAAAATGAGAAAATTCTTGTCACTAACGATCTCTCCTCTCTCATTTTTTTTTACAGTTATTATGAATACAGATTCAATCATTTGAGTCACTTTGCATTTAACATCTGCTTATGTCTCAATATGAAAGAGCCCCACATTATTTTCACCTGGGAAAAATGAAGTAAGCTGTTACGGCTTCATTTATAATTTGGCGAATTTAAGACATAAAAAAAAAAAAAAAACCGCCCAGGTATTATCATAGCCATGTCATCGCGATGGTGCAAACACTTTGACATTATCACAAACCTGTCATAACTATATATTATTTCTTAAACTTATAATACGTAAACTTGAATTATTCTATTAACTTTGAAATATCAGAAAGACAAGTAACCCCTTCAATTATTATTGACGCAATTTTGAACCTTCTTCTGCTGAAAATTTTGAATGCAAATACATATACAGCTTGATATTTGCACCCTTACGCCGTGCTTTTGTTTTTAAATGTTGCAGCATGTTTAGCCTATAATGGTACCAGTGTGGCTACAGGAGCCTGGTATACCCCTAGAAGGGATCCCTGTTTCAAATGCAGATGTGAAAATGGGAATCCCGAAACATGTACTTTTACTGTGTGTAAACCGGAACCAATATCATGTAAAAACCCGAAACCTGACCCAAATGTGTGCTGCAAATATATCTGTGAAGACGCACAAAGACCTAAGGATTCAAGAAGTAAGTGGACTGGTTTACAAAACAGTTTTTGTTGAGTACACGTTTTAGGCATCCTCGGATACCCCGGGCCGGGGTCTCCCTATTTGCTACTCTACATCGACCCCTGGGACATTTGACTAATAAAACTTTGAATCAGCCGCCGAAAATCGATACGAAACGTCATAGCGTGCAGTCCACTCGCCCATCACAAAATGATGATGGAACCAATGAAAAGCCAGCATTCAGCCAGCGGTAAAGCGAGGGAAATTCAATTAATTGTCCCAGGGGTCGATGTAGCGTAGCAAATAGGGAGACCCCGGGGTATCCGAGGATGCGTTTTAGGTAAGGATTGCTATCAGTGGCTAGACTTTACTTTTAGATATGCGTGATTTTTTACTCTAGCGTTTTATGGACATATATAAATATATATGCAGTTAGCAATTTAATCTCCTTAAATCGGGTTCGATAACTGTTTAATTGGTTATTGATGACACAAATTATTCTCGAACAACAAGAGAAATAAGAGATTTACCACAGCCCAGGTCGACACCGACGGGAAACACGGTCTGTCTTTACATGAACAACTTGCTCATTTACATACCGGAAATACCAAAACGAAGCTTCAAACATAGCGACCGAAGACGACATTATGGAAAATAATTACATGTTTGTTATGCTTTGGAATTTAAGCATCATAAGTCAAGTGCCAGTCACTTGACATTTCCACATTGCTTTTTTTTAAATTTCTGGTGCGAAATCTAAATATATTTTAAGAGGTTACGCAGCCCTCTAAGGGAACACCATCAGAAAATTTCATTTTTGTTATTCTACGATTCTTAACTATTGATGATTAGTTGTTTTTTCATATAAATATCAGTGATATAAGCATTTTCTAATTTGGTAAGATGTGAACAATCTAAATACCCACATTTCAGAAAAAGGCTTTTGAAAACAATGCAGAAAAATGAGAATTGATCATGGGTCACAGTTTCATGCATGATGCTCATAATTTTTTAAAAGAAAAAGATGTCAAGGTAATGAGTATTTTCACCACTATCATAAATACAGATCCAACCATTTTAGTCACTTTGCATTTTCCATCTGCTATGTCTCAGAATGAAAGGTTCCACAGAATTTTCATCTAGGAAAGAAGTAATCATGGGTTACGGTTTCGTGCATGATTTGTTTTTCTTTTTTTAAATGATGTCAATGTAATGTTACAACCATTTCATCGCCATTCTGCAAAAACTTTGACATTATAACACATCCCTTTTATAACTGTAAATTATTACTTAAACTTGTATTACCTAAACTTGAACTATTTTATTAACTTTGAAATAGTAGAAAGAAAAGTAATCCCTTAAATTATTATTGACCATATTTTGTGTTTTCTTACTCTAAAAATTTTGGATGAAAATGCATACACAGCTGGGCATTTGCACCATAACGTCGTGCTTTTGTTATTAAATGTTACAGCATGTTTAGCCTACAATGGTACCAGAGTGGCTACAGGAGCCTGGTATTCCCCAAAAAGGGATCCCTGTTTCAAATGCAGATGTGAACATGGGAATCCTGGTACCTGTTTATTTTCTTTGTGTATGCCGCCACCTATATCCTGTAAAAACCCGAAATTTGACCAAAATGTGTGTTGCAAATATACCTGTGAAGAAGCACCAAGACCTCAATCTTCAAGGAGTAAGTTCACTGGTTTGAAAACAGTTTTTTTAGTTTACTTTATAGGAAATTATTGTTATCAGAGCCCATACTTTCTTTATAGATATGGTGATTTTATTCTCTGGCCTTTTATAGACATATGTATAAAAATACATGTAGTTAGTGTTGTAATCTCCTTAAATCCGGTTCGATAATTGTTTTATTTGTTATTGATGACACGGATAGTTAGGTGAACAACATAAGATATACATCTAGATACTTCTTACAATAGTATTATTATAAGTGAAAGTGCTGCAATAGGTAAATGATGTAGATTTAGTCTATGGAGCAAAATTAGCTACCTCAGATGAAGTATTTTTCAAAAGTGTCCCAAAGATTTTTTTACAAATTTATATAAATTCTAAACGATGTATACTAGAAACTGCCAAATAAGTATTGATTTGATTAAAGAGGACATATTGGCCAATCGTATCAGGAACTTGGTAGTACAATGTCATAAAAAAAGTTAGTAAACAACAGTTACTATGGCAGCCATTTGTCATTTTCTTTTGAATATAAGATCCTTCCTTATTCGGTTCTTAAGAAAGAGGCTTTTGAAAACAATACAGAAATAAGAGAAAATTCTGGTCCATAGAGATTTCTCCCTTCTCAATATTTTTACCACTGTTATAAATTTAGATCCAATCCTTTTAATCACTTTGCATTTTCCATCTACTATGTCTCAAAATGAAAGGTTCCACAGAATTTTCATCTAGGAAAGAAGTAATCATGAGTTACGCTTTCATGCATGATTTTGCTATTTTTTCAAAAAGATGTCAAGGTAATGTTATAACCCTGTCATCGCCATTCTACAAAAACTTTGACATTATAACACATCCCTGTCATAACTGTAAATTATTCCTTGAACGTGTATTACTTAATCTTGAACTATTTTCTTATCTTTGAAATAATAGAAAGAAAAGTAATCCCTTAAATTATTATTGACCATATTTTGTGTTTTCTTACTCTAAAAAATTTTGGATGAAAATGCATACACAGCTGGGCATTTGCACCATAACGTCGTGTTTTTGTTATTAAATGTTACAGCATGTTTAGCCTACAATGGTACCAGAGTGGCTACAGGAGCCTGGTATTCCCCAGAAAGGGATCCCTGTTTCAAATGCAGATGTGAACATGGGAATCCTGTTACCTGTTTATTTTCTTCGTGTGTGTCGCCACCTATATCCTGTAAAAACCCGGAATTTGACCAAAATGTGTGTTGCAAATATACCTGTGAAGAAGCACCAAGACCTCAGTCTTCAAGGGGTAAGTGCACTTGTTTGAAAACAGTTTTTGTTGAGTTTACTTTATATAGGAAATTATCAGTGGCCATACTTTCTTTATACATATGGTGATTTTATTCTCTGGCTTTTTATAGACATATGCATAAAAATATATGTAGTTAGTGTTGTAATCTCCTGAAATTTGGTTCGATAATTGTTTTATTTGTTATTGATAACAGCGGTAGATAGGTGAACAACATAAGATATGAATACTTCATACAGTAGTATTTTTTTATAAATGAAAGCGCTGCAATAGGTAAATAATGTAGATTTAGTCTATAGAACGAAATCAGCTACCTCAGATGAAGTATTTTTCACAAGTGTCTCAAAGATTTTTTTGCAAACAAATTTATATAAATTCTAAATGACGTATACTGGAAGTTGCCAAATTAATATTGATTTGACAATAGAGGACATATTGGCCTATCGTATAAGGAACCTTGGAAGTAAGAAGTCATAAGAACATTATTGAACAACAGTTTCTATGGCAGCCATTTGTCATTTTCTTTAGACCGTACGATCCTTTCTTCTTCGGATCGTAAAGGTGGCCCTTCAGATTTTGGGACAAAAATTTTACAAAAATACAAAACATCATCCTTATACTCCAAAGTCCTTTCAATTATCACTCATAGAAGCTCAGCAGTCGAAAACCACCCGACAACAAGAGAAATTAGAGATTTACTACGGCCCAGATAGACACCGACGGGAAACACGGTCTGTCTTTACAAGAGCAACTTGCTCATTTACATACCGGAAATACACAGACAAAGTTTCAAACATAGCGTCCGACATGGCCAACTTTATCATGCAAATCAAACCCGGTAACTGTTATTTGACCGCTATGTAAGCCAATTAAATTATAAGAGTTTGATCCCTTTTGGCCGTGCAATCCATCACATACGGAATTATATATTGACTGGCGATCTCTGCAAATCCTTTGCACTTATCACCCGAATTTCGCGCTTCGAGTGTAGATGGTTTCAATTTATTGGAAACCACCATGCGGGATATCTGGGGTTGTAAATTACTGGGGTACCAAAACTTGTAGGATTTGTTTTCCTTTCAGGTCTTACAATTTGATCTACCTCAAATTTTACCGAAAGCACGCGTTTGAAAAATTATGGTCAGCTATAGAAATGCTTTTGACCAGCATTTGCTCTTTTTCAAGCAATGTTGTCATGCCTTAATTGATACAAATTGAATAATTTGAGCCATATTTATTGTGTTGTCTACAACAACTTTAAATATTGGGGCAGTCATACATTGGCAGTTCCTGAAGAGTTAAAAAAAAAAAGAAAAATATCCGCAGTACAAGTTTCTTATGATGAGACTAAAGCCGGGGGAGGAGCGCGACACGAACGCTCGAAATGTAACAGCATGCACATAATGTTTACTGCATTTTTGGAATTTTATCTCTGACTTTTTCATCATAATTTTGAATTTAATCTCTGATATTTTTATTGATTTATCAACAAAAATGGTACAATAGTGAAAATACTTCTGTAACCTTCTGCAATTTTGACCCGGTATGGATTCGAAGGTTAAAGGGTGTTGGGTGTTTGGTCCGGAATTTGGGGAAATGGGGGAAATGATGAACTTAATACGTCAGATCTCAAGAGTGTATTTCTCCATGTAACATCTATGTTTTTTTACAATCTGAAAATAAAATAATACAACAGGCCTTAGCACAGTCCTTCTACGCAGTATTTCAATAAAACAAGTCAATCAATCGATAAAACAGCATTTACAAAATCTAGTGTATCTTACCAATTTTAGGAACTGACTGTAGATCTACACAAAAGGCCAATCTCTCCGTGCGTAGTGTTACCTGTAAAACAATGCAAATTAATTAAAAACATGCAAACAAAATGTTAGGTTCAGGCAGTGACGGGCGGGTAAGCTAAGGCCGCGGAAACCGACTACATTTCACAAAACGGTGTCAAACTTCTTTAAATTCAATGGACCTTCGCGAAAACGACATACAGACATTTTCAACACACTAAAAGGAATGTACGAACGCTGCTACAAACCAAATCAAGATTTCCACCATAAAATAAATAACTTCGCAACTCATGCGATGTGGACTTCTGTTTCAAACAAAAGACAACCAAAGACAGTCACATGACACGAACCCGCGCAAAATGTAATACATGTACTTAAGAAAACAGAATGATAAAACCCGGTATATATAGTCCGGTTACACACTTCCCCTCTTTCTGAAATGACGTCCCGTCATTGTCCAGAGTCTTTTGTCAGTCATTACTAACTAACTAACTTAACTACACTATGTGCTGCAAAAAATACATTTGAGAAAAATATGTACAACGCTTTATAGAAAACAATGATAAAAGACATATTATAGACGATAACCTGCAAACAGATAGATTGTTACATGTAACGTACATCTCGTTATACCTCACAACATCTTTTCTAAGTCTTATACCTGACAACATACTATGTATGCATGTTGACTAATACCCTTAATTCAACTTCTCTCCCACGTCTCAGAAATTGCGTCCTCGCAAAAGCATCTCTATGTAGAATCGAATCGCAGGTAGGAAAATCTGAAAGAGAAAAAATAAAAGCATGAAGAACATCTGGTAAGTCTATGACGGTAAGTATAAAAACCAGTACATAAATTCAATTCATAATTGCTTTTAAAATTTTATGCGCACTTTCCGAATCCATATTACTTAATACCCCTGATTTAAGTAATTCATCCAAAGCTTTTACCTTATTGTCTATTGGGCGTGGACTGATCCAGTGTGCTACCACATCTTCATATCTGTCCGGCGGTTTCTTTTGTCTCGTAGACCGTCTTGGAGCAGGTACAGGTAAGTTGTTATTCAAATCATTTCCACTGTTGTTGGTACTTTCATCAGGTAAGTTTTCTTTTTCTTCTGTCGTCTTTTCAGGTTCTACTGTTTGAGGAATCCTTTTAGTAATGTTCGTCTGTTGAGTATGTAACTCATCAGCTTTATGTAACTCTATATCTTCACTTTCTTCTTCTCTTCTCTGTTCCTCAACTTGTTCTACACTTTCTTCTTCCTGTAACTCTTTTTCTTCTCTATCTTCTTTCTCTTCGGCATCTTCTGTCGGAATTTCAGTCTGAATTTCCTTTGCCTCTTTTCTCCGAACATCTGGCTGTGTGATGAAAACACGGGCGTCCCCATGGTGAAGTGTGCCTATAGCACTTCCTTCCTCATCACTGTCAGATACTTCATGCATGACGTCATGACTTTTCTCTTCGCTGTCTATCTCTTCTGCAGCGTTTTCCGTTGTTACATTTTCCTCTTCAATAATTAACTCTTCTTCATCATTATCTTCTTCTTCGGTTCCTTCTATCTTAAATAGAAGGTTTTTGTGTAAAACCTTTTCAGTTCCTGATGACTTTGACCTTATCTTGAAAACGGGTATTTCTGTTCTAGGTTGATCTATGACAACGTATGTTTCATCCTCAAATCGATCACTTATTTTATGTTTGCCATCAAACGCTACTCTTTTGACGAGAACTTTGTCACCAATTGTGAGTTTTACTGCTTTTGCCTTTCTGTCATAGTATCTTTTCTGTTTTCTTTTCGCATTGTCAGTGTGCTGTTCAACGACTTGTCTTGTCTTTTCGATCCGATCTTTGAGGTCTGCTACAAACTCTCTAGTTGTTTTATTGGTTATCTCCTCTGTGACTTTTTCGAACTGTACATCAATGGGAAGCTTTGGTTTACGGCCAAACATCAGCTCATATGGAGAGAATTTTGTAGAATCATGTGGTGTACTATTATAGTAGAATACCAGTGAAGCTATGTATTTTTTCCAATCCTGTTTTTTCTCGTTTTCCAAAGTTCCTAACATGTCCAATAAAGTTCTGTTGAATCTTTCTGGTCCGGCATTTCCTTGAGGGTGGTAAGGTGTAGTATGGGTCTTCTTCATATTTGTTATCCGACAAAGTTCTTTGATTATTTCACTTTCAAAGTTGGCACCTTGGTCCGAATGAAGTCTGGTTGGTATTCCATAGTTTACTATAAAACTGTTGTAAAAGGCCTCTGCGGTAGTTTTAGCTGTCTGGTTCTTTGTAGGAACTGCCAGAGCATACTTGGTAAAATGATCTGTAATGACCAGTACATTTGATATCCCGCCTTTTGAAGGTTCTAGTGTTAAATAATCCATGCAAACTAGTTCCAAGGGATATGTTGTATGAATATTCACTAGAGGAGCTCTTTCGTTTGTAGATGACTTTCTTCTCATACAACGGTCACATTTGTTGATCCAGTTCTCTATATCTGTACTCATTCCAGGCCAGTAAAAGCGTTCTCTCGCAAGTTTCAATGTTCTCTCTTTTCCTGGATGCCCAACATCGTTGTGTAATCCGCGAAGAACCTCTTCCTTATACTTTGTTGGTAAAACTAATTGCTCTGTCTCTTGTTCTTCGTCTTTGATCTTTCTATATAAAACACCTCTTTTCATGTAAAAATTCTTATACTGTTTCCTCATAGATAAGTCTTCTTTGCTGAATACGTTCTTTGGTACTGTTTGATCGATTACAGCAATTCTCCATTTCTCAATAACTCTATCTTCTCTCTGGGCTCTTCTAACTTCTCTAAGTTCTTTCTGTGCCATAGTTTGTCCAGGTGCTTCCAAAACTTCCGTGATATTGATATTGCAACAAGGGAGAGTTTCAATGAAGGATTGTATAACTGGACAGCACAGTGCTTTTACAGTCTCATTATCGATCTTCACTAGTGATTTGTTGTCTTCTGATTTCACTTTCTCATGAGGATATCTACTCATAATGTCTGCATCAGTATTCTTCATTCCAGGCCGGTAGAATATCTCAAATTTGTACTCTCCAAGAGCAGATGCCCATCTGTGGCCTGTCGCGTCTAGCTTTGCACTCGTCAAGATGTATGTTAGAGGATTATTATCGGTAAGAACTGTAAATTCATTCAATCTTAAGTAGTCAGAAAACTTTTCTGTTACTGCCCATTTCAATGCGAGGAATTCTAGTTTGAATGCGCTGTAGTTCTTTTCAGACTTGGTTACTGCTCTGCTTGCGTAAGCTATCACTCTTTTTTTATCGTCCTGATTTTGATAAAGAACTGCTCCAAGTCCTTTTGTCGATGCATCCACGTGAAGCTCGAACTTAACAGTAAAATCCGGGTAGGCCAGCACTGGTGGTGAGGTTAAGATACTCTTCAAGTTGTCAAATAGTGCTTGCTCCTTTTCAGTCCATCTAAATTCTTCTTCTTTTCTCTTTTGTCCCTTCTTTTTTGAAGTTGGAGGTAACATATCTGCAAGAGGTCTCGTTATTTTACTAAAGTCCTTGATAAATCTTCTGTAATATCCTGCAAAGGCAAGAAACGATCTTAAGTCATCTGAATTTGAAGGTGGGGGCCAGTTCTTGATTTTTTCTATCTTTGATGGATCGGTTTCGATTCCTTCCGAACTCACGACATGTCCTAAAAAGTTGACTCTCTCCTTTATAAAGATACATTTCTTTGCCGACAACTTAAGGTTACACTCAGCCAATCTGGTTAATATCAAATCTAGTCGATATAGATGTTCCTCAAAAGTTTCAGCAAAAACTATTAGATCGTCCAGATAAATTACGCAAATGGTCATATTGTACTCTCCTAAGCACTCCTCCATCAGTCTTTGATATGTTGCTGGTGAATTAGACAATCCAAAAGGCATCCGATTATATTCGAAAAAACCCAAAGGACCAACTGTAAAGGCAGTTCTTTCTTTATGTTCTTCATCTATTTCGACTTGATGGTATCCCGACTTCATATCAATCGTGCTAAAAAATTTGCTTCCTTTAAGAATGTCGAAGATTTCCTCAATTCTTGGGAGTGCATATGCATCTTTCACTGTTTTGCTGTTTAGTGATCTGTAATCAACACATAATCTGAGTGAACCATTCTTTTTTCTAACTAGCACGATGTTGCTTGCCCACGGCGATTTCGACTTTCGTATTATGCCTGCAGATAGAAGTTGCTCTAGATGTTGTCTCACTTCTTCAATCATCATAGGTGGGATGCGCCGGTGTCTCTGTTTGAATGGTGCTTCTTTACCTGGACAGAGATCAATTCTATGCTTTATAAGCTCACAGTGTCCAATATCTTCTTCATCCTTTGAAAATATGTCGATATGCTTGAGCAGTAAGTTCTTCAATTTGGCCTTCTTCTCTTCGCTTAAAAGACTGTTTTCATCTAGATTCATTTCATCAATTATGTCTGCTCCAGGCTTATCATCTACTAAATTGTCAAAAACATCCTGAGTCACACTGACTGGCTGTAATTCACAAATAATTGTCTTTGGAGCTATTGTAACAGTATTTGCAGTCAGATTAGACAGGTTCACAGTTACTTCATTTCTCTTACTATTTTCAAATCTAATGACTGCTGGTGTAACATCAATATATTTTGGAATTCCACTTTCAGGTGATTCTTGAATTATAGCAGTGGTTGTTGGATGATTTAATTCTCTATCTGTACATCCTTTAATTGTTACTGACTGGTTTGGTTTCAGTAGAATCTTTTCTTGCTCTGCACACCTTATAACTGCTATAGTGTTTTTATTTCTTTTCAGCTCTCTGTCTCTGATCACAATAGATCTAAAACACAAGTACCACGGTGTGAAAAGATCAGCTTTCTGCAGAAATTGTTCACCAAAATGTTCTTTACAGTCAGAAAGAAAGTCATGAAGTATATTTGTTCCAAGGATGACAGGTGTTGTCTTTGAATATGGTGTGTCTGGTACTACAAGCAGTATGCAAGGTTTTGAACATGATTCGGGTAGTCCAGATGTCACTTGTACATCTGCCTCAATATATCCATGATATGGTAACTGGCTACCATCTGCACATTCTATATTCAAAAGTTCACCAATAGCTTGAACAGGGATTCCTTCTAGATGTTTATCAACAAATTCCTGGGCAATGACACTAACACAACTTCCAGTGTCTAGTAAAGCTCTCGTCTTTGCTCCATTGACTTCAATATCTGCCTCATTTACAGTTCCAATCAATTTGGGATCTTCTATGTTGTAGCTCACATTTGATCCCACAATGTGAGCATTTACGCGTTTGGGCAATTATTTTGTTTGTGTCCTGGTTGCTGACAGTTATAACAAACTATGTTGCTAGTAACTGAAGGACAGTCTCTTCTTAAATGACCTTTTTCATTACAGGACCAGCAGGTAGGTTGAAATGTCTGATTACTAATTGGTCTCTGTGGCCTATAATCACCTCTGCCTCTTCCTCTGTATCCTCGACTTCTACCTCTAAATCCTCTTCCTCTTCCTCTTTGACTATATCCTTGAGTCTGTTTTGTCTGCTCCTCCTTCTCCTTCTCTAGCTTTCCTATTCTCTCATTTAGTTGTTTTAAAAGCTCTTTCATCTCTGTCATATCTTTATTCTGTGTCATGCTGTCCACATTCACTGTTGCTTTGCAAGTGCTTTTCAGGTTTTCACTTATGCTGGACTCCAATTTCCGTATCTCTCTTTTAAAGTCGTCATAGTTCGAAATTTTGTCAAACTGATACATGGACATAAGTTTTATCTCCCTTTTTAGTCCTGCATGAAACACTTCTTTCAATACATTTACATCACTTCTTCTCAGTGCCTGTAGATGAATTGCTTGATCAAAGATCTCTTCTAATCTGGATGCATAGGCGGTCACTGACTCATCATCCTTTTGTTGACAGCTGTAAAATTTTTTCATCACCATTTCACGTGATTCGACAGAGCCATAATCACTGTCAAACTTTTGTAAAACATCTGTGATTGAAATGTGAGGTCCAAGTCGCCTTATCTTATCTCCTGCTTTCCCTTTGCAAGCTCTCCTTACTCCAAGTAAAATCTGCTCCCGAGTGAAAACTTTGTCACACAACAATGCCTCTATTTCATACTTGAAGGCATCCCAAGTCACTTCTCCTTTCCCATCCTCTCCATAAAACTGTGACAATTTTGGGTATTGATAGTTTCCTTGTCTAACTGAACTATCCATTTTGAACTCCTCAGGATCAGTTTTTACCCCACTGAAAGCATGTAATAGTGCAGTTACGTCCTCTACTGAACCAATCTTTGGTTTTATACCTAATAAGTGAAGGGCCTCTAATAATTTTTGTTCATCTTCTGATATTCCAGAAGCAACTTCAAATTCTTCTTTTCCTCCTTCTGCCATGTTTTGAATATCGATTTTCACTTCAAGATTGAATAAAACAATCTGCCTGTCCAGTGAACACTATTTCAATCTACAACACTTTTGATCAACACTGTATGATCAATAGAATAACCGCTACTCTTTGCTTTCTATTGGTTGTACATATCACTTCAAGATTAATTTATAATCTGCCTGTCTAGTGAACAAAATTTAAATTTCACTTCAAGATTACGAAATAATCTGCCTGTCCAGTGAATAAATGGTGTATATTTCACTTCAAGATTAATGTATAATCTGCCTGTCCAGTGAACCAAAGTTAACTTTCACTTCAAGATTATTAAATAACCTGCGTGTCCAGTGAATAAATAGTGAATCGCAGCATTTTTTAACACGATTGTATATTGAAAAATAAGCACAATCCTCTCTGTGCAGTGTAGAAAATAATGATGCACAAAACTTTTGATTACACCCTGTATTAGAAAGCACAGCTCGCTCTGTAGTATCTGAGCTAGTTTCACAACAATTGATCAAACCCTGTAGTTATATTGATCAATCACAGTCGTATCTGTAGTAACTAGGTGAATACACATTTGATCACACCCTGTAATGAGTTAGGTAACTCCAGCAAATAATTTACAGCAAGTAAATTACGCAACTTATGAACACACACTGTATTACGTTGATAACTTAGCAATCATTGATGAAGTCATTTAGCATACACTGTACCACATATTTTATTTTATTTCATAGCTTTTGGTCTACCCTGTACATAAATATGGTGACAAATAACGGAAAAAATCACAACATGGAAATATTTTATACAAATTTTGGCATCACCCTTTAAATAAGTTGAAAATATCACCTTTATTTTTGTTAACTAGGTTATATCAACACACTTTTGTTAACACCCTGTAAAATAAGGTTGATTAAACACAAAGCTTACATGTATAACAATGGCATGAACATATATTTTAATTATGAGCAATGATATAAATAAATTTTGTATTGAAAAGCTAGTACATTTGAAGACACCCTGTATACATCAATTTGCTACAAGTTTTGGTCATTCACTATGCATCTATAAACTGTATAGATCTTAATAGAAATACTTGATTTAAACTAAGTATTGTCTGGTAATGTTTGAAAACACTGAATATGCATCACCTTGATAATAACACCTTATGTAAGCTATGCAAATACCTGAGCAACAATACCTGTTGCACAATATTGGAAAAGCAAACACTGTGTCAATATAGTATTGGGAACCTGGAACAAAAGGGGTAATTTACCATATAAACAGTTGAAAGGAATCTTTTTTTTTTTTCACAATGTGTCTTGACAAAGTACATTTATCAATGTTTTCAACTATGTTTCGCTCCTGAACAATCAACGTGGAATAGCTGAAAGCAACATAAAATGCAGACACACAACTTAAATAACTCTGTAGAACAAAATAAAGTTGAGAATCGTCAAGTAGAGCAGTGAAAATAGTACTGAAAATTGTTGAAAGCGACTGAAATAATAATTCTCAAATAAATAGTATTGTTTTCTGTAAAGAGTCAAATAATAACTATGATGCACAACATATATGAAAAATAAAGAGTTCAAAACGAAAACGTAGCGAAAAGTAAACAAAATATCAAATTCTACACTATTACTAACTACCTATTGCTACTCGTAGTACTGTGGTCGTCGGTCAATATCAAGAGGTTAATTCAGTCAACTGACCTATGATGTCACACCGAGGGAAAATATCGACCAATGAAAAACACCAATGATCCTTTAATTATGCATGACCTGTGTGGTGTCAATGACAACAAGTACGAGCAACCAATCGAAACGGGTTATTTACAGGCAAAGGCACCTAGCACAATGACGTCATATGGCGCGAAGGCCAGCCTGAAAACAGTGTGGCAGTGGCAAAAAAAAGCAAACACCAGGAAAAATAAGGTTTTCTACGGCGGAATTGTACCAAATTTGACTCTAATTGAAAAGCGTTGTGAGTAATATGCAGCTCTTCAGTAATTTCACTTATTTAAGTTTGTTTTCAAACGATTTCGTCGCTCTTTGGGTGATTTAATGCTGATAGAAATAACTAAGATAGATCAAACTTCAGAATAGGGCAATGAAGATCAACGAGAATGGGTAGGATCAAAATTGGGCTTGATCTAACTGGGACAGGGCAATGTTAGTATGTTAAGGTAAGAACTCTCCTTCACCAGAAGTTAAGAACAGTGCAGTGATAGTGCTCACTCTCTCACAAAAATAATACATACATGTTCAAAAATATTTATTTCTTGACAAATAGATCTAGATCAGAATTACTCAAGAAAAAATATGGTATGCTTCTTATCTATCAAAACATGGACAGTTAAGATCTAGCTAAACTACACGTACAAGGAATAAACAACATTTATTAGGTGGAAATATTATTGTGCTTCTTTAGCAAAACAAAATATGACCATCTAATAAGAATTTGACCCTTGATGCAAAGTGGTTGAGAGGACAATATTTTGGACTTTTCCTTGTAAAATATCTCTGAGGGAAAGCAGAAACCAAGCTAAATTTGAAACAAAACAGTAAAAAAATCAAACATGTATTTTACTCACTGTTCAATCCTAAATCCTTATTTTAAACACTATCATATCACTATAATCACAAATCACTTTGATCAAAAATCACACAACTAATCACAATCACTTTTCTTTGGATGAAAATAGCTGTTTTCCACCAATTTCTATGTTGACTGTCCAAATTCACAACACGGTGGGCGCCATTTGTAACCTTCTGCAATTTTGACCCGGTATGGATTCGAAGGTTAAAGGGTGTTGGGTGTTTGGTCCGGAATTTGGGGAAATGGGGGAAATGATGAACTTAATACGTCAGATCTCAAGAGTGTATTTCTCCATGTAACATCTATGTTTTTTTACAATCTGAAAATAAAATAATACAACAGGCCTTAGCACAGTCCTTCTACGCAGTATTTCAATAAAACAAGTCAATCAATCGATAAAACAGCATTTACAAAATCTAGTGTATCTTACCAATTTTAGGAACTGACTGTAGATCTACACAAAAGGCCAATCTCTCCGTGCGTAGTGTTACCTGTAAAACAATGCAAATTAATTAAAAACATGCAAACAAAATGTTAGGTTCAGGCAGTGACGGGCGGGTAAGCTAAGGCCGCGGAAACCGACTACATTTCACAAAACGGTGTCAAACTTCTTTAAATTCAATGGACCTTCGCGAAAACGACATACAGACATTTTCAACACACTAAAAGGAATGTACGAACGCTGCTACAAACCAAATCAAGATTTCCACCATAAAATAAATAACTTCGCAACTCATGCGATGTGGACTTCTGTTTCAAACAAAAGACAACCACGACAGTCACATGACACGAACCCGCGCAAAATGTAATACATGTACTTAAGAAAACAGAATGATAAAACCCGGTATATATAGTCCGGTTACACTTCGGTAGGATATATTTCTGAATAGCAACCCACAAAGTTAAGGATATTATGAAGAGGCTTCTCTTGTTACAATGTTTTTGAAGACATTAATTTCCAACCTGTAGCATAGAGCTATTACATAGTCAGCAGACGGCATTTTATTGTAATTGTTTTGCATAGCGTCGTCACAAATATATGTACGTACATGTATATAAGGCTGGGGAAAGTGTGTTGGTAGATCAGACCACACTGGTATCGTCTGATCTATCATAAACAAACCAATCGTATACAAATTATATTTTTTAACCTTTATGTTCAATAGGTCAGTTCTTTTTAAAATAATTTCGTCATTTTTTAGAAGAAGTCAGTGGTTTTGTGAGCACACGGTAAACATATATCAGCCTGCACAATATTGTTGGAAAATCAAAATTATCTTCAGGGAAGTCAGAAAGCTTATTTATTGTTCTTTAATATGGCGTAGTTTTCAGTCATTTAGAAAATACATTTTTAGCCCTTTTTACACTTTTTAAAGCAACTATCGTATTTTCTTTCTTTTTCCCTGATCGTTTGCATTGTGCCAGAGTTCTCCGATGATGACCGAGTCTCACTGTTAGATAAGACGCCTATCGGGTATCTTGATTGGTGTTACGTAATGGTATACATTGATACATTTATACGGGGGTAATCGGAAAGAAAGTACATGTATCAGGATAAAAATCAGACTTCTTTAGGGAGAGGAACTATATAAGCTTTGATGCTTTCGTTTCAATCCTTTTCGCAATACATGTTGTTGTAAATGAATGATGTTAGTATATTGAATAAATTAAAACTAAATGTTTAAACTAAGATCAGAATTTTTTTACGAGATTATTTATAAGGATTTAAAGTCAAGTTTAACAAGATCTTGTATAAGGAAGTCTAATTTGCCGCCTTCTCTCTTTAGCTCTTTACTCTTTACTCTTTACACACATGCAGTGAATTTCGCCTATTGACTCACCAGGCCCGTCGGAAGGAAATTTCATTTGGTCCGGCCAGTTTGGCGAGCCACGAAGTCGCAAAGCCATTTTTTTGAGGTTTATATTACGCATTTCAAGCCATGCTGGGGGGTGGGGGGATCGGGGGCATGCTACCCCGGAAAAGTTTTGAAAAATAAGATGCTCCCTGGTGCATTCTGACGCTTTTTTGAGGTTTATATTACGCATTTGAGCCATGCTAGGGGGGTCCGCCTGAAAAAAAAAAATTGAAAATAAGACGCTCTCTGGTGCATTCTGGCGCTTTTTTTTTTAGGTTTATCTTACGCATTTTTTTCGAAAATTGGTCTGGCCATTTTTCATTTTTGGCCGAAAATTTGGTCCGGCCATGGCCGGACCGGCCGGACCGCTTCCGACGGCCTTGCTCACGTGAGCGATCCAGGACCATCAAGGCCTTCTTGTAACAAAAACTTTTAGCTTTTATCATAATATTTCCATACGTCATTTCAGTGCAAGGTAACCTTTACTGAAAGTATGGTCTATAGAGTGAACACAAGACTTTATAATGATTTTACCTTCTGACCTAGTTTTTGAACCAAGGTTATCCAATATCGTCCTGAATGTCACCATTGCAACATTCTGACAAACTTTCATGAGTATTGGGCTAAAAATTGGGCCTTTAGAGTGCACCAAATTTTATCTTTAATTTAACCCGACGACCTAGATTTTTACCCGATGTAACAAATTCTCAAAATTGTACAAGATATCACCGAGATAATATTTTTGACCTATTTGTATAAGGACAAAACATGACTTCTTTAGAGCATACACGACGGATTAAAAAAATTCGACATAGTGACCTAATTTTTACCCGACATGAGTCATTTTAAACTTCGTTTGATACACCACCACCCCCAAAAAAGATAAAAAAAATCTAGCCAATTTTTATTGGTACTGGACTGAAAATGTAGCCTTACCAACGTATATCAGAAATGTTTCTAACTGACAATTTTTTGTAGTTTTTTTACATACAAAGCTCAACTGTCTCTACGACAATACGGTAGAAATAAGATATCGGTAACCGTGCTAGTTTCTGAGAAATTTGCCATTGAAAAAAAGTATATACAGTTCCAAAATTCAGCTTACATTGGAATTAACTCACTTTTCTTTAATAGTCAGTCATACAGGAAATTTACCATAAGAATATACAAAAACAAGTCATTGTAATAAAAATTCATTTAGTTTTGCATAAATAAAAGTCTGGTTTTGAGCATGGTAAATGTACAAATATGCATGATAAATATAGACCATTGAGTTAAAAAGGGAGATTATTTTATCGATTCAAAGCTTAATCTTTAATAAATACATACTTTCTAATGGACGGATTTTTCTAAAAATTTCCTTACTTATAGTATGTATAATTCTAAACAATAAGACAAAATAAAAAAGGCACCTCTCCCTCCTTATGTCGTCAGAAAACAGAATAAAGGGAAAGTTTATTTTTAGAAAGAGGTCGTTAGTAAACAAACTGTTTACTAATCGATGATGTCATCCTCCTAGAAAAGACTAATATAGAAATTTCCAAGCTGATATAAATAGGAGTGACTTACTTGGTAATTTTGGACTTGAACTTTGACTTGTGCCTTCGAGGACACAAAATTATTGAAAAGTGGGGGGTTTAATCAGGAATATAAATCTGATAGTCGGAATTATCTGTTAAACAAGTTGCTCATATCTACTTGCAAAAACCCGAAACCTGGCCCAAAAGTACGAGAAAGAAAACCAGCAGCCTTTAACAATTAACAATATTTATCAATGAACTGAGACAAAAGAATACAATATGAGTTAAGTTTGAATGAATTTTTTACAATTTTTATCCTAGAACAAAAAATAGAATAAGTCCCTCAAAATTAAGAATTATATTTAGATTACAAAGAGAATGAAATTTCTGGTTCCTATAACCCATATTAACAAAAAATTAACTTGCAAATAGATATGAGTCACCTGCTGAAATAAAAGATCATTCTAACTTACATGATCTAAAATCAAAGTTAAATCCAGTACATCACTACTTTTGTATCCCCAAGCCACAAGTCTAAGTGCAAATCCAGTATTACCAAGTAAGTCACTCCTATTTATTTAAGCTTGGAAATTCTAGATTTGTCTTTTCTAGAAGATGGCATCATAGATTAGTAAAAAGCGTGTATACTAACAACCTGTTTCTAAAAAATAACTACAATGAAAATTTGGAAAAACCAATAAATATTCCTCATGATTCTAGAATAGTCTGAAAACAGGTGACTGTATATCCTGTCTACATAGCAATTGTTTATAGAGTACGCCAGTAGATTCGTGAACAACCATAAGATAATAAATACTTCATACAATAAGCTTTTTTTGTAACCAAAGCGCTGCAATAGGTAAATGGTGCATATTTAGTAAATGAAACGAAGTCAGCCAACTAAGAGCTGAAAAATGAGAAAATTCTTGTCACTAACGATCTCTCCTCTCTCATTTTTTTTACAGTTATTATGAATACAGATTCAATCATTTGAGTCACTTTGCATTTAACATCTGCTTATGTCTCAATATGAAAGAGCCCCACATTACTTTCACCTGGGAAAAATGAAGTAAGCTGTTACGGCTTCATTTATAATTTGGCGAATTTAAGACATAAAAAAAAAAAAAACCGCCCAGGTATTATCATAGCCATGTCATCGCGATGGTGCAAACACTTTGACATTATCACAAACCTGTCATAACTATATATTATTTCTTAAACTTATAATACGTAAACTTGAATTATTCTATTAACTTTGAAATATCAGAAAGACAAGTAACCCCTTCAATTATTATTGACGCAATTTTGAACCTTCTTCTGCTGAAAATTTTGAATGCAAATACATATACAGCTTGATATTTGCACCCTTACGCCGTGCTTTTGTTTTTAAATGTTGCAGCATGTTTAGCCTATAATGGTACCAGTGTGGCTACAGGAGCCTGGTATACCCCTAGAAGGGATCCCTGTTTCAAATGCAGATGTGAAAATGGGAATCCCGAAACATGTACTTTTACTGTGTGTAAACCGGAACCAATATCATGTAAAAAACCGAAACCTGACCCAAATGTGTGCTGCAAATATATCTGTGAAGACGCACAAAGACCTAAGGATTCAAGAAGTAAGTGGACTGGTTTACAAAACAGTTTTTGTTGAGTACACGTTTTAGGCATCCTCGGATACCCCGGGCCGGGGTCTCCCTATTTGCTACTCTACATCGACCCCTGGGACATTTGACTAATAAAACTTTGAATCAGCCGCCGAAAATCGATACGAAACGTCATAGCGTGCAGTCCACTCGCCCATCACAAAATGATGATGGAACCAATGAAAAGCCAGCATTCGGCCAGCGGTAAAGCGAGGGAAATTCAATTAATTGTCCCAGGGGTCGATGTAGCGTAGCAAATAGGGAGACCCCGGGGTATCCGAGGATGCGTTTTAGGTAAGGATTGCTATCAGTGGCTAGACTTTACTTTTAGATATGCGTGATTTTTTACTCTAGCGTTTTATGGACATATATAAATATATATGCAGTTAGCAATTTAATCTCCTTAAATCGGGTTCGATAACTGTTTAATTGGTTATTGATGACACAAATTATTCTCGAACAACAAGAGAAATAAGAGATTTACCACAGCCCAGGTCGACACCGACGGGAAACACGGTCTGTACATGAACAACTTGCTCATTTACATACCGGAAATACCAAAACGAAGCTTCAAACATAGCGACCGAAGACGACATTATGGAAAATAATTACATGTTTGTTATGCTTTGGAATTTAAGCATCATAAGTCAAGTGCCAGTCACTTGACATTTCCACATTGCTTTTTTTTAAATTTCTGGTGCGAAATCTAAAAATATTTTAAGAGGTTACGCAGCCCTCTAAGGGAACACCATCAGAAAATTTCATTTTTGTTATTCTACGATTCTTAACTATTGATGATTAGTTGTTTTTTCATATAAATATCAGTGATATAAGCATTTTCTAATTTGGTAAGATGTGAACAATCTAAATACCCACATTTCAGAAAAAGGCTTTTGAAAACAATGCAGAAAAATGAGAATTGATCATGGGTCACAGTTTCATGCATGATGCTCATAATTTTTTAAAAGAAAAAGATGTCAAGGTAATGAGTATTTTCACCACTATCATAAATACAGATCCAACCATTTTAGTCACTTTGCATTTTCCATCTGCTATGTCTCAGAATGAAAGGTTCCACAGAATTTTCATCTAGGAAAGAAGTAATCATGGGTTACGGTTTCGTGCATGATTTGTTTTTCTTTTTTTAAATGATGTCAATGTAATGTTACAACCATTTCATCGCCATTCTGCAAAAACTTTGACATTATAACACATCCCTTTTATAACTGTAAATTATTACTTAAACTTGTATTACCTAAACTTGAACTATTTTATTAACTTTGAAATAGTAGAAAGAAAAGTAATCCCTTAAATTATTATTGACCATATTTTGTGTTTTCTTACTCTAAAAATTTTGGATGAAAATGCATACACAGCTGGGCATTTGCACCATAACGTCGTGCTTTTGTTATTAAATGTTACAGCATGTTTAGCCTACAATGGTACCAGAGTGGCTACAGGAGCCTGGTATTCCCCAAAAAGGGATCCCTGTTTCAAATGCAGATGTGAACATGGGAATCCTGGTACCTGTTTATTTTCTTTGTGTATGCCGCCACCTATATCCTGTAAAAACCCGAAATTTGACCAAAATGTGTGTTGCAAATATACCTGTGAAGAAGCACCAAGACCTCAATCTTCAAGGAGTAAGTTCACTGGTTTGAAAACAGTTTTTTTAGTTTACTTTATAGGAAATTATTGTTATCAGAGCCCATACTTTCTTTATAGATATGGTGATTTTATTCTCTGGCCTTTTATAGACATATGTATAAAAATACATGTAGTTAGTGTTGTAATCTCCTTAAATCCGGTTCGATAATTGTTTTATTTGTTATTGATGACACGGATAGTTAGGTGAACAACATAAAATATACATCTAGATACTTCTTACAATAGTATTATTATAAGTGAAAGTGCTGCAATAGGTAAATGATGTAGATTTAGTCTATGGAGCAAAATTAGCTACCTCAGATGAAGTATTTTTCAAAAGTGTCCCAAAGATTTTTTTACAAATTTATATAAATTCTAAACGATGTATACTAGAAATTGCCAAATAAGTATTGATTTGATAAAAGAGGACATATTGGCCAATCGTATCAGGAACTTGGTAGTACAATGTCATAAAAAAAGTTAGTAAACAACAGTTACTATGGCAGCCATTTGTCATTTTCTTTTGAATATAAGATCCTTCCTTATTCGGTTCTTAAGAAAGAGGCTTTTGAAAACAATACAGATATAAGAGAAAATTCTGGTCCATAGAGATTTCTCCCTTCTCAATATTTTTACCACTGTTATAAATTTAGATCCAATCCTTTTAATCACTTTGCATTTTCCATCTACTATGTCTCAAAATGAAAGGTTCCACAGAATTTTCATCTAGGAAAGAAGTAATCATGAGTTACGCTTTCATGCATGATTTTGCTATTTTTTCAAAAAGATGTCAAGGTAATGTTATAACCCTGTCATCGCCATTCTACAAAAACTTTGACATTATAACACATCCCTGTCATAACTGTAAATTATTCCTTGAACGTGTATTACTTAATCTTGAACTATTTTCTTATCTTTGAAATAATAGAAAGAAAAGTAATCCCTTAAATTATTATTGACCATATTTTGTGTTTTCTTACTCTAAAAAATTTTGGATGAAAATGCATACACAGCTGGGCATTTGCACCATAACGTCGTGTTTTTGTTATTAAATGTTACAGCATGTTTAGCCTACAATGGTACCAGAGTGGCTACAGGAGCCTGGTATTCCCCAGAAAGGGATCCCTGTTTCAAATGCAGATGTGAACATGGGAATCCTGTTACCTGTTTATTTTCTTCGTGTGTGTCGCCACCTATATCCTGTAAAAACCCGGAATTTGACCAAAATGTGTGTTGCAAATATACCTGTGAAGAAGCACCAAGACCTCAGTCTTCAAGGGGTAAGTGCACTTGTTTGAAAACAGTTTTTGTTGAGTTTACTTTATATAGGAAATTATCAGTGGCCATACTTTCTTTATACATATGGTGATTTTATTCTCTGGCTTTTTATAGACATATGCATAAAAATATATGTAGTTAGTGTTGTAATCTCCTGAAATTTGGTTCGATAATTGTTTTATTTGTTATTGATAACAGCGGTAGATAGGTGAACAACATAAGATATGAATACTTCATACAGTAGTATTTTTTTATAAATGAAAGCGCTGCAATAGGTAAATAATGTAGATTTAGTCTATAGAACGAAATCAGCTACCTCAGATGAAGTATTTTTCACAAGTGTCTCAAAGATTTTTTTGCAAACAAATTTATATAAATTCTAAATGACGTATACTGGAAGTTGCCAAATTAATATTGATTTGACAATAGAGGACATATTGGCCTATCGTATAAGGAACCTTGGAAGTAAGAAGTCATAAGAACATTATTGAACAACAGTTTCTATGGCAGCCATTTGTCATTTTCTTTAGACCGTACGATCCTTTCTTCTTCGGATCGTAAAGGTGGCCCTTCAGATTTTGGGACAAAAATTTTACAAAAATACAAAACATCATCCTTATACTCCAAAGTCCTTTCAATTATCACTCATAGAAGCTCAGCAGTCGAAAACCACCCGACAACAAGAGAAATTAGAGATTTACTACGGCCCAGATAGACACCGACGGGAAACACGGTCTGTCTTTACAAGAGCAACTTGCTCATTTACATACCGGAAATACACAGACAAAGTTTCAAACATAGCGTCCGACATGGCCAACTTTATCATGCAAATCAAACCCGGTAACTGTTATTTGACCGCTATGTAAGCCAATTAAATTATAAGAGTTTGATCCCTTTTGGCCGTGCAATCCATCACATACGGAATTATATATTGACTGGCGATCTCTGCAAATCCTTTGCACTTATCACCCGAATTTCGCGCTTCGAGTGTAGATGGTTTCAATTTATTGGAAAACAACTCTGCGGGATATCTGGGGTTGTAAATTACTGGGGTACCAAAACTTGTAGGATTTGTTTTCCTTTCAGGTCTTACAATTTGATCTACCTCAAATTTTACTGAAAGCACGCGTTTGAAAAATTATGGTCAGCTATAGAAATGCTTTTGACCAGCATTTGCTCTTTTTCAAGCAATGTTGTCATGCCTTAATTGATACAAATTGAATAATTTGAGCCATATTTATTGTGTTGTCTACAACAACTTTAAATATTGGGGCAGTCATACATTGGCAGTTCCTGAAGAGTTAAAAAAAAAAAAAAAAAAATATCCGCAGTACAAGTTTCTTATGATGAGACTAAAGCCGGGGGAGGAGCGCGACACGAACGCTCGAAATGTAACAGCATGCACATAATGTTTACTGCATTTTTGGAATTTTATCTCTGATTTTTTCATCATAATTTTGAATTTAATCTCTGATATTTTTATTGATTTATCAACAAAAATGGTACAATAGTGAAAATACTTCGGTAGGATATATTTCTGAATAGCAACCCACAAAGTTAAGGATATTATGAAGAGGCTTCTCTTGTTACAATGTTTTTGAAGACATTAATTTCCAACCTGTAGCATAGAGCTATTACATAGTCAGCAGACGGCATTTTATTGTAATTGTTTTGCATAGCGTCGTCACAAATATATGTACGTACATGTATATAAGGCTGGGGAAAGTGTGTTGGTAGATCAGACCACACTGGTATCGTCTGATCTATCATAAACAAACCAATCGTATACAAATTATATTTTTTAACCTTTATGTTCAATAGGTCAGTTCTTTTTAAAATAATTTCGTCATTTTTTAGAAGAAGTCAGTGGTTTTGTGAGCACACGGTAAACATATATCAGCCTGCACAATATTGTTGGAAAATCAAAATTATCTTCAGGGAAGTCAGAAAGCTTATTTATTGTTCTTTAATATGGCGTAGTTTTCAGTCATTTAGAAAATACATTTTTAGCCCTTTTTACACTTTTTAAAGCAACTATCGTATTTTCTTTCTTTTTCCCTGATCGTTTGCATTGTGCCAGAGTTCTCCGATGATGACCGAGTCTCACTGTTAGATAAGACGCCTATCGGGTATCTTGATTGGTGTTACGTAATGGTATACATTGATACATTTATACGGGGGTAATCGGAAAGAAAGTACATGTATCAGGATAAAAATCAGACTTCTTTAGGGAGAGGAACTATATAAGCTTTGATGCTTTCGTTTCAATCCTTTTCGCAATACATGTTGTTGTAAATGAATGATGTTAGTATATTGAATAAATTAAAACTAAATGTTTAAACTAAGATCAGAATTTTTTTACGAGATTATTTATAAGGATTTAAAGTCAAGTTTAACAAGATCTTGTATAAGGAAGTCTAATTTGCCGCCTTCTCTCTTTAGCTCTTTACTCTTTACTCTTTACACACATGCAGTGAATTTCGCCTATTGACTCACCAGGCCCGTCGGAAGGAAATTTCATTTGGTCCGGCCAGTTTGGCGAGCCACGAAGTCGCAAAGCCATTTTTTTGAGGTTTATATTACGCATTTCAAGCCATGCTGGGGGGTGGGGGGGTCGAGGGCATGCTACCCCGGAAAAGTTTTGAAAAATAAGATGCTCCCTGGTGCATTCTGGCGCTTTTTTGAGGTTTATATTACGCATTTGAGCCATGCTAGGGGGGTCCGCCTGAAAAAAAAAATTGAAAATAAGACGCTCTCTGGTGCATTCTGGCGCTTTTTTTTTAGGTTTATCTTACGCATTTTTTTCGAAAATTGGTCTGGCCATTTTTCATTTTTGGCCGAAAATTTGGTCCGGCCATGGCCGGACCGGCCGGACCGCTTCCGACGGCCTTGCTCACGTGAGCGATCCAGGACCATCAAGGCCTTCTTGTAACAAAAACTTTTAGCTTTTATCATAATATTTCCATACGTCATTTCAGTGCAAGGTAACCTTTACTGAAAGTATGGTCTATAGAGTGAACACAAGACTTTATAATGATTTTACCTTCTGACCTAGTTTTTGAACCAAGGTTATCCAATATCGTCCTGAATGTCACCATTGCAACATTCTGACAAACTTTCATGAGTATTGGGCTAAAAATTGGGCCTTTAGAGTGCACCAAATTTTATCTTTAATTTAACCCGACGACCTAGATTTTTACCCGATGTAACAAATTCTCAAAATTGTACAAGATATCACCGAGATAATATTTTTGACCTATTTGTATAAGGACAAAACATGACTTCTTTAGAGCATACACGACGGATTAAAAAAATTCGACATAGTGACCTAATTTTTACCCGACATGAGTCATTTTAAACTTCGTTTGATACACCACCACCCCCAAAAAAGATAAAAAAAAATCTAGCCAATTTTTATTGGTACTGGACTGAAAATGTAGCCTTACCAACGTATATCAGAAATGTTTCTAACTGACAATTTTTTGTAGTTTTTTTACATACAAAGCTCAACTGTCTCTACGACAATACAGTAGAAATAAGATATCGGTAACCGTGCTAGTTTCTGAGAAATTTGCCATTGAAAAAAAGTATATACAGTTCCAAAATTCAGCTTACATTGGAATTAACTCACTTTTCTTTAATAGTCAGTCATACAGGAAATTTACCATAAGAATATACAAAAACAAGTCATTGTAATAAAAATTCATTTAGTTTTGCATAAATAAAAGTCTGGTTTTGAGCATGGTAAATGTAAAAATATGCATGATAAATATAGACCATTGAGTTAAAAAGGGAGATTATTTTATCGATTCAAAGCTTAATCTTTAATAAATACATACTTTCTAATGGACGGATTTTTCTTAAAATTTCCTTACTTATAGTATGTATAATTCTAAACAATAAGACAAAATAAAAAAGGCACCTCTCCCTCCTTATGTCGTCAGAAAACAGGAATAAAGGGAAAGGTTATTTTTAGAAAGAGGTCGTTAGTAAACAAACTGTTTACTAATCGATGATGTCATCCTCCTAGAAAAGACTAATATAGAAATTTCCAAGCTGATATAAATAGGAGTGACTTACTTGGTAATTTTGGACTTGAACTTTGACTTGTGCCTTCGAGGACACAAAATTATTGAAAAGTGGGGGGTTTAATCAGGAATATAAATCTGATAGTCGGAATTATCTGTTAAACAAGTTGCTCATATCTACTTGCAAAAACCCGAAACCTGGCCCAAAAGTACGAGAAAGAAAACCAGCAGCCTTTAACAATTAACAATATTTATCAATGAACTGAGACAAAAGAATACAATATGAGTTAAGTTTGAATGAATTTTTTACAATTTTTATCCTAGAACAAAAAATAGAATAAGTCCCTCAAAATTAAGAATTATATTTAGATTACAAAGAGAATGAAATTTCTGGTTCCTATAACCCATATTAACAAAAAATTAACTTGCAAATAGATATGAGTCACCTGCTGAAATAAAAGATCATTCTAACTTACATGATCTAAAATCAAAGTTAAATCCAGTACATCACTACTTTTGTATCCCCAAGCCACAAGTCTAAGTGCAAATCCAGTATTACCAAGTAAGTCACTCCTATTTATTTAAGCTTGGAAATTCTAGATTTGTCTTTTCTAGAAGATGGCATCATAGATTAGTAAAAAGCGTGTATACTAACAACCTGTTTCTAAAAAATAACTACAATGAAAATTTGGAAAAACCAATAAATATTCCTCATGATTCTAGAATAGTCTGAAAACAGGTGACTGTATATCCTGTCTACATAGCAATTGTTTATAGAGTACGCCAGTAGATTCGTGAACAACCATAAGATAATAAATACTTCATACAATAAGCTTTTTTTGTAACCAAAGCGCTGCAATAGGTAAATGGTGCATATTTAGTAAATGAAACGAAGTCAGCCAACTAAGAGCTGAAAAATGAGAAAATTCTTGTCACTAACGATCTCTCCTCTCTCATTTTTTTTACAGTTATTATGAATACAGATTCAATCATTTGAGTCACTTTGCATTTAACATCTGCTTATGTCTCAATATGAAAGAGCCCCACATTATTTTCACCTGGGAAAAATGAAGTAAGCTGTTACGGCTTCATTTATAATTTGGCGAATTTAAGACATAAAAAAAAAAAAAAAACCGCCCAGGTATTATCATAGCCATGTCATCGCGATGGTGCAAACACTTTGACATTATCACAAACCTGTCATAACTATATATTATTTCTTAAACTTATAATACGTAAACTTGAATTATTCTATTAACTTTGAAATATCAGAAAGACAAGTAACCCCTTCAATTATTATTGACGCAATTTTGAACCTTCTTCTGCTGAAAATTTTGAATGCAAATACATATACAGCTTGATATTTGCACCCTTACGCCGTGCTTTTGTTTTTAAATGTTGCAGCATGTTTAGCCTATAATGGTACCAGTGTGGCTACAGGAGCCTGGTATACCCCTAGAAGGGATCCCTGTTTCAAATGCAGATGTGAAAATGGAAATCCCGAAACATGTACTTTTACTGTGTGTAAACCGGAACCAATATCATGTAAAAACCCGAAACCTGACCCAAATGTGTGCTGCAAATATATCTGTGAAGACGCACAAAGACCTAAGGATTCAAGAAGTAAGTGGACTGGTTTACAAAACAGTTTTTGTTGAGTACACGTTTTAGGCATCCTCGGATACCCCGGGCCGGGGTCTCCCTATTTGCTACTCTACATCGACCCCTGGGACATTTGACTAATAAAACTTTGAATCAGCCGCCGAAAATCGATACGAAACGTCATAGCGTGCAGTCCACTCGCCCATCACAAAATGATGATGGAACCAATGAAAAGCCAGCATTCGGCCAGCGGTAAAGCGAGGGAAATTCAATTAATTGTCCCAGGGGTCGATGTAGCGTAGCAAATAGGGAGACCCCGGCGTATCCGAGGATGCGTTTTAGGTAAGGATTGCTATCAGTGGCTAGACTTTACTTTTAGATATGCGTGATTTTTTACTCTAGCGTTTTATGGACATATATAAATATATATGCAGTTAGCAATTTAATCTCCTTAAATCGGGTTCGATAACTGTTTAATTGGTTATTGATGACACAAATTATTCTCGAACAACAAGAGAAATAAGAGATTTACCACAGCCCAGGTCGACACCGACGGGAAACACGGTCTGTCTTTACATGAACAACTTGCTCATTTACATACCGGAAATACCAAAACGAAGCTTCAAACATAGCGACCGAAGACGACATTATGGAAAATAATTACATGTTTGTTATGCTTTGGAATTTAAGCATCATAAGTCAAGTGCCAGTCACTTGACATTTCCACATTGCTTTTTTTTAAATTTCTGGTGCGAAATCTAAAAATATTTTAAGAGGTTACGCAGCCCTCTAAGGGAACACCATCAGAAAATTTCATTTTTGTTATTCTACGATTCTTAACTATTGATGATTAGTTGTTTTTTCATATAAATATCAGTGATATAAGCATTTTCTAATTTGGTAAGATGTGAACAATCTAAATACCCACATTTCAGAAAAAGGCTTTTGAAAACAATGCAGAAAAATGAGAATTGATCATGGGTCACAGTTTCATGCATGATGCTCATAATTTTTTAAAAGAAAAAGATGTCAAGGTAATGAGTATTTTCACCACTATCATAAATACAGATCCAACCATTTTAGTCACTTTGCATTTTCCATCTGCTATGTCTCAGAATGAAAGGTTCCACAGAATTTTCATCTAGGAAAGAAGTAATCATGGGTTACGGTTTCGTGCATGATTTGTTTTTCTTTTTTTAAATGATGTCAATGTAATGTTACAACCATTTCATCGCCATTCTGCAAAAACTTTGACATTATAACACATCCCTTTTATAACTGTAAATTATTACTTAAACTTGTATTACCTAAACTTGAACTATTTTATTAACTTTGAAATAGTAGAAAGAAAAGTAATCCCTTAAATTATTATTGACCATATTTTGTGTTTTCTTACTCTAAAAATTTTGGATGAAAATGCATACACAGCTGGGCATTTGCACCATAACGTCGTGCTTTTGTTATTAAATGTTACAGCATGTTTAGCCTACAATGGTACCAGAGTGGCTACAGGAGCCTGGTATTCCCCAAAAAGGGATCCCTGTTTCAAATGCAGATGTGAACATGGGAATCCTGGTACCTGTTTATTTTCTTTGTGTATGCCGCCACCTATATCCTGTAAAAACCCGAAATTTGACCAAAATGTGTGTTGCAAATATACCTGTGAAGAAGCACCAAGACCTCAATCTTCAAGGAGTAAGTTCACTGGTTTGAAAACAGTTTTTTTAGTTTACTTTATAGGAAATTATTGTTATCAGAGCCCATACTTTCTTTATAGATATGGTGATTTTATTCTCTGGCCTTTTATAGACATATGTATAAAAATACATGTAGTTAGTGTTGTAATCTCCTTGAATCCGGTTCGATAATTGTTTTATTTGTTATTGATGACACGGATAGTTAGGTGAACAACATAAGATATACATCTAGATACTTCTTACAATAGTATTATTATAAGTGAAAGTGCTGCAATAGGTAAATGATGTAGATTTAGTCTATGGAGCAAAATTAGCTACCTCAGATGAAGTATTTTTCAAAAGTGTCCCAAAGATTTTTTTACAAATTTATATAAATTCTAAACGATGTATACTAGAAATTGCCAAATAAGTATTGATTTGATAAAAGAGGACATATTGGCCAATCGTATCAGGAACTTGGTAGTACAATGTCATAAAAAAAGTTAGTAAACAACAGTTACTATGGCAGCCATTTGTCATTTTCTTTTGAATATAAGATCCTTCCTTATTCGGTTCTTAAGAAAGAGGCTTTTGAAAACAATACAGAAATAAGAGAAAATTCTGGTCCATAGAGATTTCTCCCTTCTCAATATTTTTACCACTGTTATAAATTTAGATCCAATCCTTTTAATCACTTTGCATTTTCCATCTACTATGTCTCAAAATGAAAGGTTCCACAGAATTTTCATCTAGGAAAGAAGTAATCATGAGTTACGCTTTCATGCATGATTTTGCTATTTTTTCAAAAAGATGTCAAGGTAATGTTATAACCCTGTCATCGCCATTCTACAAAAACTTTGACATTATAACACATCCCTGTCATAACTGTAAATTATTCCTTGAACGTGTATTACTTAATCTTGAACTATTTTCTTATCTTTGAAATAATAGAAAGAAAAGTAATCCCTTAAATTATTATTGACCATATTTTGTGTTTTCTTACTCTAAAAAATTTTGGATGAAAATGCATACACAGCTGGGCATTCGCACCATAACGTCGTGCTTTTATTATTAAATGTTACAGCATGTTTAGCCTACAATGGTACCAGAGTGGCTACAGGAGCCTGGTATTCCCCAGAAAGGGATCCCTGTTTCAAATGCAGATGTGAACATGGGAATCCTGTTACCTGTTTATTTTCTTCGTGTGTGTCGCCACCTATATCCTGTAAAAACCCGAAATTTGACCAAAATGTGTGTTGCAAATATACCTGTGAAGAAGCACCAAGACCTAAATCTTCAAGGAGTAGGTTCACTGGTTTGAAAACAGTTTTTGTTGAGTTTACTTTATAGGAAATTATTGTTATCAGTGGCCATACTTTCTTTATAGATATGGTGATTTTATTCTCTGGCCTTTTATAGACATATGTATAAAAATACATGTAGTTAGTGTTGTAATCTCCTTAAATCCGGTTCGATAATTGTTTTATTTGTTATTGATGACACGGATAGTTAGGTGAACAACATAAGATATACATCTAGATACTTCTTACAATAGTATTATTATAAGTGAAAGTGTTGCAATAGGTAAATGATGTAGATTTAATCTGTGGAGCAAAATTAGCTACCTCAGATGAAGTATTTTTTAAAAGTGTCTCAAAGATTTTTTTACAAATTTATATAAATTCTAAACGATGTATACTAGAAATTGCCAAATAAGTATTGATTTTATAAAAGAGGACATATTGGCCAATCGTATAAGGAACTTGGTAGTACAATGTCATAAAAACGTTAGTAAACAACAGTTACTATGGCAGCCATTTGTCATTTTCTTTTGAATATAAGATCCTTTCTTATTCGGTTCTTAAGAAAGAGGCTTTTAAAAACAATACAGAAAAATGAGAAAATTCTGGTCCATAGAGATTTCTCCCTTCTCAATATTTTTACCACTGTTATAAATTTAGATCCAATCATTTTAATCATTTTTTCATTTTCCATCTGCTATGTCTCAAAAAGAAGTAATCATGAGTTACGCTTTCATGCATGATTTTGCTATTTTTTTAAAAAGATGTCAAGGTAATGTTATAACCCTGTCATCGCCATTCTACAAAAACTTTGACATTATAACACATGCCTGTCATAACTGTAAATTATTCCTTGAACGTGTATTACCTAATCTTGAACTATTTTCTTATCTTTGAAATATTAAAAAGAAAAGTAATCCCTTGAATTATTATATTTTGTGTTTTGTTCCTCTAAAAAATTTGGATGAAAATGCATACACAGCTGGGCATTTGCACCATAACGTCGTGCTTTTGTTATTTAATGTTACAGCATGTTTAGCCTACAATGGTACCAGAGTGGCTACAGGAGCTTGGTATTCCCCAGAAAGGGATCCCTGTTACAAATGCAGATGTGAAAATAGGAATCCTAATACCTGTTTATTTTCTTCGTGTGTGTCGCCACCTATATCCTGTAAAAACCCGAAATTTGACCAAAATGTGTGTTGCAAATATACCTGTGAAGAAGCACCAAGACCTAAATCTTCAAGGAGTAAGTTCACTGGTTTGAAAACAGTTTTTGTTGAGTTTACTTTATAGGAAATTATTGTTATCAGTGGCCATACTTTCTTTATAGATATGGTGATTTTATTCTCTGGCTTTTTATAGACATATGCATAAAAATATTTGTAGTTAGTGTTGTAATCTCCTTAAATCCGGTTCGATAATTGTTTTATTTGTTATTGATGACACGGGTAGATAGGTGAACAACATAAGATATGAATACTTCATACAGTAGTATTTTTTTTATAAATAAAAGCGCTGCAATAGGTAAATAATGTAGATTTAGTCTATAGAACGAAATCAGCTACCTCAGATGAAGTATTTTTCACAAGTGTCTCAAAGATTTTTTTACAAACAAATTTATATAAATTCTAAATGACGTATACTGGAAGTTGCAAAATTAATATTTATTTGACAATAGAGGACATATTGGCCTATCGTATAAGGAACCTTGGAAGTAAGAAGTCATAAGAACGTTATTGAACAACAGTTTCTATGGCAGCCATTTGTCATTTTCTTTAGACCGTACGATCCTTTCTTCTTCGGATCGTAAAGGTGGCCCTTCAGATTTTGGGACAAAAATTTTACAAAAATACAAAACATCATCCTTATACTCCAAAGTCCTTTCAATTATCACTCATAGAAGCTCAGCAGTCGAAAACCACCCGACAACAAGAGAAATTAGAGATTTACTACGGCCCAGATAGGCACCGACGGGAAACACGGTCTATCTTTACATGAGCACTTTGCTCATTTACATACCGGAAATACACAGACGAAGCTTCAAACACAGCGTCCGAAGAAGAAATTATGGAAAAATTACATTTTTGTTATGTTATGGAATTTAAGCATCATAAACAGCAGAAAGGGATCCCTCATTTACATACCGGAAATACACAGACGAAGCTTCAACCACAGCGTCCGAAGAAGAAATTATGGAAAAGGATTCATGTTTTTTTTATCTTATGGAATTTAAGCATCATATATCACGTGTCAATCACTTGACATTCCCACAATGCCTTTTTGATTTCTGGTGCGAAATCTATAGAAATCTTGAGGCTACGTAGCCCTTTGAGGGAACACCATCAGGAAGCTTTCTTTTTGTAATTTTATGATTATTGACTATTGATGATTTGTATTGCTTTTTATTTCTTTTCATATAAGTCTCAGTGATATATATACAATGTATGTCGTAGGCCAGATTGGAATCTAGGCAGATCCGGAATCTGTCTAGACCAAATTAGAACTCAAATTTTGTGTAGATCAAAATGCATTGTTTTCCTATATTTTTTTTAAACATATTGATTTAGTTATATTTACAATTGAGAGGTATTTTCAATTAAAGCATTTTATATGATTTTTCCACAATCGCTCTGTTTTCAAAACATTCAAAATTTATATTCACTCTGAATTTCTGACTAAAACTTCTTTTATTTTGGGGGTTTACATTTAAAAGTAAGATGATTCATATGTAGACGCATTATATTCAGCGAGAAATTATTAAAATTTGGTTAAGACAGATTGTAGCGCTGCCTAGCTAAACTAGTATCCTGATTTGTTTTAGTCAAATTCCAGTTTGGTCTAGGCAGATTCCGGATCTGCCTGGATTCCAGTTTGGACTACGACATATATTTTCTAATTTGGTAAGATGTGACCAATCTAAATACCCACCTTTTAGAAAGAGGTTTTTGAAAACAATGCAGAAAAATGCGAAAATACTGGTCCATAGAGATTTTCCCTTCTCAATATTTTTACAACTATCGTAAATACAGATCCAATCATTTTAGTCACTTATTTTAGTAGTCATGGGCTACGATTTCATGCATGATTTTGCTATTTTTTTTTTTAAAAGAAAAGACGTCAAGGTATTACCAAACATGGATGTCGCAAATAGATATTTGAACACTATTTAGTGATTGATACTTCATACATTAGCATTTCATTTTTAAGTAAAAGGGCTGAAATAATTAAGAGATTCAGATTTAGTCAATGAAATGAAACCGAGTATCTCAGATGAGATATTTTTCACAGATTTTTTCCTCGTCAGGAAATCAAGATTTTTTCCCTTATGCACAAGTGAGACTGTGTTCGGTAAATTCACTTGTGAAGAAAGATTAGCTGTTAACTCATTACCAAACGACAAAATTTTAGACTGGTCCGAATTTAAAGCATTTGCAGACGAAAAAATTAGTGTCACTCAAAAATTAAAATTTGTTCAGGGAAGGTAGAAAACATCGTTGGAAAAGGTTACCTGCATTTTCTCCTTTTCCCACAATGTTTTCAAAAGGCTTCTTTTGTAGGGTTGTGAAAACCAGGAATTGTTTGGGAAAGGGTTAAAGAAACTGTTAGATTGGTGTCTTTGGGGTCGTATAACCTTGGGACTACCTGATAACGGGTCAAATCTTTCATTTTTCTATATTGAAAGCATTCCCACACCACAAGTTGAATCTGGTTCAAATGATGAAATCTGGTTCAAACGAAATGATAGAAGCATTGTCACAAAAAGAGAAAATTATGATTACTAGGGTTATCTCTTTGCTCTGTTTTTAAAGCCTTCCTTCGAATGTTTATAAAAAGTTGACCATTCTGTTCACAGCTAATCATCAACTTAGAGAATAGATTGTTTGTTTCTGATATGGTACCGTGTTTTTTTATTTAAAAAAGGTATTTTTTCTGAATATTTTGCAGGACTTCAAATGGGATAAAGGGCACCTGTGAGTTACGCTGCAGACCTGTCAGGATAGTTGACGACATGAATAATTTGTGTTATAAGACGATGAATGCGATTTTTTTTATGTTTTCAATTTTATTGCTCTTTTCTAAGCTTGCCTTATAGTAATAAATAAATGATGATAATATTTTTTGGGGGGTTATTATATAAACATATACGTGATTTCGATAGTGATGATAATGAGGTTTATTTCTTCCCTATTGTTTTTTTTTTTTAATTTTACTACAGCTACATATAGTTGATAATGATTGTGACGGATGATATAGAGGATAATCAACTGGTTGTTTTTGATATGAAAAATATCTCACGAGGATGCGTTGTTAGGCGTTGAAAAAACGAGTGCGCAGCACGAGTTTTTTTAACGCCATACGACGCGTCCAAGTGAGATATTTTTCATATCAAAATAACGAGTTGATTATTCTATTTATTATATACCTTATAAACATCATTATTTGTAATTTTGCGTTTGAAAGTCGAAAAAAATGTAGTCGAAAAAAAAAGTAGTTCCCAAATTACGTCAGGAAGAGAAAGTGAAAGTTGATAACGTCACTAGTGATGATATCAAAATTTATTACACTGGGAAATTCCAGGATTTCACTGCTAGGTATATAATAAAATAATTTCTTATACTCGAACGATTTGGATCTGGATTTTGTTCACGATTCTAGTGGTGATGATTCTATGTTACTCTTGCATGTTTATTATGTGTATTATGGGCTGGGGACCTTTATTTACAATAGATAATTTGATTTGACTGTATTTATTTTATTTTTGCAACCTTTGAGTCAAGGACAAACCAATGACCTGTTCCCTTCTCTCTCCTGCACGAAGCTCATATACTGTGTAAAATTTTTAATGGTTTACTTTTATTTGTAAAGGTATTGCTTTCACGCGATAAACCCTTTATTATCTGTTTGTGCTTTTGATTTAGTTTTTGGATAACAAGTTAAAATCACGTACTGTGACGACATGATTTATAAACCTAACGCGATTTTGTCATGGTTCGTGGTTGTAAACCTGTATTGCCATAACCAAACAATAATGTTAACTTTTTGATTAAAGGTTTATCAAGTTAGAGTTATACAATGTAGGCCTACAGACAGAAAACAACAAATGAAAATTAATATATAAAATGCACGTCACACCATGTTTTCATTACTAAAAAAAGTTTGCGTGGTTTGAAGCAATTGTGTCTTTCACGACCCCTTTTTTTGAGTCGCCTGGTTGCAAAACAACAAGGCTCTCATTGTTATCGTACTGATCAATTGGGTGACGTAAGTATAGTTCCGGCCTTTTACTGCTTCCTGTACCAAGTTCCGGTGTGCGAAATGAAATATGGTTTTGTAATTATTTGTCAGTTTTTTTTACTGTGGAAGATGACGTATAAATTGTGCCTTTGTGATAGAATATGTCAATCAAGACTAAAGTATCTAATGATTCTATCAGAAATAATCTGTAAGGAACAGACAGTGCCGCATGTTGTATAATAGTTTATGTCTATTATTGCGAGTACCTGGAGTACTTTGATCATTTTATGCGTCATTACTATTTTTGGAATACATATTCTCAGTTGAATAAATCATTGACTTTAATTTTAGTCAGTGTTTTTGTTGTCTCAAGTATATGCAATTTTCTTTTGTTATATTCTGAAATAAGTACATTGTAATTTTACGTTTAAAGTCGTTCTACATTATCAGGTCAAGAAATCATAACGCTTTTAGAAACACAAAATTCTTGCCCTTTTTAGTCGATTTATAATTTAGGGTTGAATATTACTAGTACCACACTTTCAGGCTCGCTTACGCTCCTGCTACAATAATCTGTGACAGCAAGGTCTCCGTAACCTGTTTCAGAGAACCCACCCTTTTCATGCTGGGGATCTAGGCGGAACAGAATGGAGCAGCTTAAAACAAATATGACTCAGTATGTGCCTTCCTATCATATAATGCTAAGGATTAAACAACGCCCGTATACATTTGAATAGACTAGCTTTAAAAAAGTAAGATCCAGACTCATTCCAAACACAACAGGTTGGCTTGGGGAGGCTCTTGAACGGACCAGCCTCAAACAGACCAGCTTCAGAGAGGCTCGGACTCATTCCAAGCCCGATAAGCTGACTCGGGGAGCTGCTTCAACACGTCCATTGCAGACCCAGCCTCATTTCAAATTTCAGCTATCTTTAACTGTCGTCGTTTGGTTACCATCGCCTTCTATCAGTGATTTTAGTACTTTGATTCTGTTATCCACTTGGCACGCGGAAAAAGCCATAAGCTAAGCACCGGCATAAACTATGAGTAAACGGAAATCTATCACAAAGTGATTCAAATACGAAAAACCGCAATCTTTTCTCTCTCTCTCCCTCTCTCTCTCTCTCTCTCTCTCTCTGCCTCTCTGCCTCTGTCTGTCTGTCTGTCTGTCTGTCTGTCTCTCAACCCTCTCTCTGTCTCTCTATCTGTGTCTGTCTCTGTGTGTGTCTCTCTCCTTGCTGTCAATCTGTGCGTGTGTGATTGTGTGTGTGTCTCTCTTTCAGTGGGTCTCTATCTGCCTGTATGTGCCTGTATGTCCTTCTCTGTGCCTGTGTGTCTAGGTCTGTCTGTATCTCCAACTCTCTGTCACTCTCTCTGTCTCCCTCTGTCTGTATGTCGGTCGGTCGGTCGGTCTCTCTCTCTCTCTCTCTCTCTCACTCACTCTCTCTCTCTCTCTCTCTCTCGGTCACTCCTTGTCTCTGTCTCTCTATCTCTGTCTCTGTCTCTCTTTCTCTCTGTCACTCACTCTCCTTTCCTCTCTTTCCTTCTGTCTCTCTCTCTCTCTTTGTCTTTGTCATTCTCTCTGTCACTCTCTCTGCATTTCTTTGTCAGTTGTCTGTCTGTCCCTCTCTGTCTCTCTGTCACACTCTCTCTCTCTGTCACTCACTCTCTTTCTCTCTCTCTCTGTTTCTCTCTGTCTTTCTCTCTCTCTCTCTCTCTCTCTGCTTGTCGCTCTCTCTATGTGTGTGTGTCCCTCTCTCTTACTCTCTCTCTCACTCTCTCTCTCTGTCTCTGTCTCTGTCTCTCCCACTCTCTCTTTGTCACTCTTTCTCTCTCCCTCTGTCTGTCTTTCTGTCTGTTTCTGTCTCTCTCTCTGTCACTCTCTCTTTCTCTGTCTGTCACTCTCCGTCTCTCTCTGTCACTCTTTCTCCCTCTGTCTGTCTTTCTGTCTCTCTCTGTCACTCTCTCTCTCTCTCTCTCTCTGTCTCTCTCTCTCTCTCTCATTCTCTGTCACTCTCTGGCTCTCTTTGTCACTCTTTCTCTCTGTCTCTCTCTGTCTCTGTCTCTCTCTGTATCTCTCTCTATGTCACTCTCCTTCTCCCTCTCTTTGTCCGTCTGTTTGTTTGTCTGTCTGTCATTCTCTCTACCCCCTCTCTGTCTGTCACTCTCTCTCTCTGTCTCTCTCTCTCTCTCTGTCTCTGTCTTGGTCTTTCTCTCTGTAACTCTCTCTCCCTCTCTTTTTCTGTCTGTCTGTCTCTCTCTGTTATTTCTGTGTTAGAGATAGATATCTTATCGGACAGTGTAGATCCAAGTTCAGACTGCACGTTCCGTGCAGTCTTATCTTGATCTATATTGTCCGAAAAAAAATCATTCAGTCGCGATAAGCAGCCAAAGGGTTAATAGTCAACACAGATACAAATTAACCAATCAAATTAGTGTTATCATTTAGACGTGACGGATATACAAACAGCCATATAATTATAGCATCATATGATAACCGAATTAACCTTACTAAACATGACAGTGCATAATTATTGTTTTATATTATATTTCATGGGTCTATTTTTAGAATTGTTATGGGTACAGAAATATCGTAATTTTAGCGGGGCGGGTCGGGGGGATTATTTCCCCGTCACAGTGAACATTTTCCTCCTGCCGAAGATCTGGAACTATTTTTTTTTTATTTTGATGCAATGACTAGTTTTTAAAGGTGGCATTCGCATATAACGAAATTCATTTCATCACCTTGTGGTTAATATGGGGAAATAATTGCCGAAAAAGGGAAAGGTCCGCGAAAATAAATTTTCGCATACCTTTCCTTTTTTCCGCAAAGCAGAAAATGCTGGTTACCTGCATTTCTCCTTTTCCTACAGTGTTTTCGAATGGCTTCCTTTCAAGGGTAGTTTACACTTTCCCAAACAGCAAATTTTGGATCAGACCAAATTGAAAGCATTTTGCAAATGACAAATTAACAGTTGCTAAAAAGATTATTTTTCTATATGGTAGGGTAGGAAACATTGTGGGAAAAGGAGAAAATGCTGGTTACCAGCATTTCCTCCTTTTCCCACAATGTTTTCAAAAGGCTTCTATTCCTGACCCGTAAAAACCAGGGATTGTTTGGGAAAGGGTTAGGAGACGACAATGTCAATGTTCCTGTAATGGCGCATTTTTATGATATGGAACAAAACATCGTGGGAAAGGGAGAAATGATGCCTTCAGCATTTTCTCTTTTTTCCCGCAATGTTTTCAGAAGGCTTCCTTCCGAGGGTCATTAAAACTCGGCATTGTGTGGCAAAGGGTTGACTTAATACTTGTCCTAAACTTAAAGAAATTCGAGAAATTAAAACGGATTTGACAAACATAAACCCAATCCGATTTAATAGAAAACTAGAACCTAATATTATTAAAACGTTTCTACATTTTCCTGCAAAAATAAATCCGATTGTTCAAGTTTCTCACATATGCAATTTTTTACCCCTTACCAAACAATACCGCGTTTTCAAGACCCTGAAGAGGTGGACTTTTTAAACATTGAGGTAAAAGGAGAAAACGCTGGTCACAATCTTTTTCCTCCTTTCATCCCCCCTCCCCATCTCCGAAAAGTTTTCCTTTCCTTTCAGAGAAAAATTGTACTATTTGAGAAACATGTTATGTTTCGTCTGCAAATGCTTTCAGTTTGGGAAAATCTAAAATTTTGGTATCTGGTAGAAAATTCCGTAAAATGAGCCCGAAATTATTTGCAAGCTAAAAATTGGTGTTGTCGTACCATGTAACACAACACTAAATATTGAATTTTTCGATATGACGAGAATACTTTGAAATTAGATCTAGTTTCACTGGTATTTTTTTGAATATGTTTCTGTCTAATGAGTGTGAAGGTAGAATTCGTTTTATCTGTTATATTTGTGCCATGCTTTGGCAGAAAGGGGCATAACTCCTTACCAAACGACAAAATTTTAGACTGGTCCAAAATGAAAGCAGACGACGAAATAAATGTCACTAAAAGAATTGAAATTTGTTTTAGGAAGGGAAGAAAACATTGTGGGAAAAGGAGAAAATGCTGGTTATCAGCATTTTCTCCTTTTCCCTCAATGTTTTCAAGAGGCTTCTTTCACAGGGGTGTTAAAAGTCGGGATTGTGTGGTAAAGGGTTAACGCACTTCCGTGATCTATTACACCCAGACAGTCACCACATAATTAGGGATCCATAGAATCCACCAAGTATTCATCTTCGCCAGCCAAGTTTACGATCACTACGTGGATCTTACCTTGGCTGACTGAGCCCGATTTCGAGATTCCTGCGATGCACCCTCCATTGGATGCTGGTTATTACCCCTCTTTACATCATATTTCTAAAAGCCAATGAAATATCGTTTTACAAACCGCTTACGAATACACATGAAGCTATACACAGACCTCTACGTGGGTTTCCATGTTTACTTTCTCTTCGAAAGGTAGCGACTTTATTCTATTTTTATCAAAGATGAAATGCTACGAGCGATTTCATTCGTTGCAGTTAGAGCTGGCTGCATCCAATGAAAAAGCGTATCGGAGAATGTAAAAATTAAGCTCGATCCGCCAAGGGTAGAGTAGCGTAGTGAATCGTCAGCCTTGGCTTGCGAAGATGCCTAGTCTAGTGAGTGACTGAATCTGGAGTGAAACTTGGACATACAAAAAATTGATAGACAAGAAAATATTGATGCGTAACATCAATGGCGCCGCAAATCGGTTGTTTCTGAAATGAGGCACATTACAGCATTTCAAAGTAACCAAAGTAAATTTATGTAGAACTAGGTTCACATTTGAAAAGCCATAGCGAATAAGACAATGAATGTTTTAAGAACAGTTGGCGAATACAGGCCCTGATGTTTATTGTCATTTTCCCTTAATATTATAAGCAATGTTCGTGATATTATGGGACAGCCATCGTAAAATAGATAACATACAACGAGTGCTATGGTAGCAGTACACGGTTGTCGGCTAAACTCGTCTCGGTCCGCCATACGCCGAACTGAACTTTCTCTAACAAAGGTCTATATCGTCACCTTAGAATAGAAAGGTTCTATGTAACATTTTGATAGTTTTGAGAAAATCGCGTTTAAAGGTTTGAAGCTCTGTCAAAATTCCGAAATTAATTCCACAAAAACAACTTTTATACTGATTATGCATTTGAATTTACTGTTTCATTTTGTATATATTTTATGTGATTATTATCAATACTTTTACCAATAAGATCAATAATGTAGATAGGCCCTTTCACTTCCAACTAAGTTTATAAGGCCGAGGGTAGTTTGGTATACATAGAAAGGTTCCATGTGTCAAATATAACCTTTTCAATTGAAATGACTTTGCCGATAAATGCTTGTCTAAGGCTATATGTGACAAATACAACCTTTCAATTCCAACAGATTGTGACCACAAATTATAATGAACGACGTTTATTATGACTGTTATTACATGCTTTTGTTGTAGAAGAAATTTTTCATGTTTGTGTGATATTATGGTTATCAAAATATAAAGAAAAAGCATATTATCTAGTTCCTTGTATGTTCCTTTTGCATAACCTGTCAGTAAAATCAGTCATATGTGTAAAAGTCAGTTATATGTATCTTCATCCTCCAAACCATACGGAATATTGTCTTTGAAGCCCCTGCCAGATGGTAGATTAGAATAATATAAATGATACTCAGTTGGTATGATTTAATTTTTACACAAATTAACTAGATCACTTTTCTTTTGCTCTGATACTGGTAGTCGTGTGAGGTAGCATTTTGTCTATTTCTGAGCCATTTATTGGCCATGCCTGGATTCGACTTTTCTTCCTTGTTTCTCTCTGCATTGTATTCACTTTCTACAAGTTATTTTTGTCAAATAAAAAATCAATAATGTTTTAGGTTCTTTTCTTTCAACACAAATCCATCTGATATTCAACCAGTTTACTCTACAACCGTCGGTTGTAGTCTGCAGGTTAAGACCGATGTTTTGTCACCAGGGATTTAAATTTCATTACATGGTCAAACTTCAATGGGACTGCAATATACGGGTTTTTCCTCCTGGCCATATTAATAACTGTACTCCAGTTTAAAGTGACATAGATGGTTGTAGATTTCTTAGCTTGCTCGATTGTAGAATGGACAGGGTAGCATTCCATCTGACTATGACCTGACTGCAAAGATTTATGATTGATTGCCTTTAGTTGTGGTATTTTGGTACTACAGTACATGTATGATGCAGCTACATATTTGTTTCTATTTAAACCATCACATGTATCAGAGTAAAAGGTAATTTCTTCAACACGCCCTGACTGACAAATAGATTGTGAACTCTGCAATAGACAAGTAGCTATCTCACATGACCCCCTTTTTCCAGGTGTTTGATCCCATAAATGGCAAAATACCTGCTTATCACACAAATTATACACTGTAAGATTGTAGCAGCATAACTTGCGAGAGTAATACAGTTCACTAACAAGGGAACAAGGCGTTGTCAAAACAGCATGTAAATCAAAAGTAGCCACACAGTACTTTAGGTCAAGTTTTGCTTTGTTTTTATCTTTTTCATTTTCCTCTTGGGCCTCTATTTTACTTCGCTGGTGTCTGTCATATTCATCATTGTATGGCATCTGTAACTGGTTCAGCATTTTGATGCAGTTGATACTTAGCACAAGTAGAACACTGGTCCTTCTTCGGTTTGAAGAAAGAGAGATTGAACTTTTCGCAGAAAATTGATCTGTATTTACCCTCCCCTACAGGGATTAGTCCTCTGTCTCTGCACCTGTCTTTGTATAGTTCCCACATCTTCTTGATATTAAGATGGTGACACAAATATTCTTTTTTCATACCTTTCCTTGAATAATGTGACTCCATCCTTGGGAAACTATCAATATGCGCACACACTAGATTTACAGTTTCTTCAGAAATTTTTGTGCCTGGTTGGTTTCGTCCTCTTCTGTCCTCACCTTGAAATGCTCCATGTAATTTTCTTGCAAGTGTATAACGTACAAGTTTATGTCCGATATCTAGTGTCTTCCGAAAGAAGATAGCGCATACCCTTACATTTTCATTATTGATAGGCAGGTGATATTGCAGAGAATTTTGCTTCTTTCCGGTTTTCTTTCGTACTGGAATGTTTTGGGTAAGAACATCACATATGAAACATTACTGTCTTTCACACCGGTAATTTGGAATTGAATAATACATGTCAAATATTTTATTCCTTTCAACCTCACTTATGCGCTGACTGCATATGAATCTGCATTTATCACAATTTTGTGGCTGTACTTGCTTTTCTTTCACTACTTTCCCCGATTGTGACACATAGGATTTGCCTTCATTCCTGTTTCGTTTACATATGAAAGAATTCCATTGGTTTTCATTCCTCATTCTTTTCCTGCATGATATCTGTCTTCTTTTTCGGACTTTCATAATCTGCCCGTTTGTGTGGGGTTAAAAGTGAGGCATTTGGGGTATAGGTATTATCATTCTTTTAGGTTTAAGAAAAGCTCTCTTTTGGTTACAAAATGTCATTTAGTTTTTGCACAACGACAACACATTACAAGTCTATCGCCTTACCAAGGGTTTCTCCAGAAAACACTTAAGCTAACAAAGGTAACTATATATTGAAACTAAGAAAATTTAATTTAAGGCTTCATATTATGAAGCTGTAGGTAAAGGATTAAAACAATAAAATAGCTTTCTGTGTGAAACATTGGTTCAGACTTAGTCTTCATAGAAGTTAAACTTATATCATTATTATCAATAATAATCATAAGTGTTAATTTTTAATCTTGTTAAAAAAGTTTAACTTCCCTTTCAAAATGATCAATTTTTCCTCACCAGATCCATAAAATGTGTTGATCATTTGTTTGTTTTGTGTAGAATGTTAATTGCTATCAAACAAGGTATGAAATGCTTTCTGTGAATATTTGGCTATCACTGATAAGAGGGCATATGATTTAGGATGATACATTTTCCATAGTATAGAAAGGTTCTATTTGTCAAATAGGACCTTTCACTGTCCCAATATCCTAATATTGAAGGTAATTCATTGGAATAGAAAGGACCCATTTGTCATATAGGTCCTTTTTCTACCAACTGATGCACACTTACAACCTTTCTCTACCAAGGTATATTGAGATAGGTAGATAGAACCTTTACATTTTGTTCAATATCTTCGCCATTTATTGGAATATGGATCTGATTTTTATACAGAAGTTGCATTGATTGACATGCTCTTTAAAAATGTAAAAATCTCAATTTTGACCAAAATGTCAGATAGAACCTTTCTATTCTAAGGTGACGATATAGTCAGCCTGAAATTATAAGGAGCACTTAAATGCAACAGCACAATCCTAATTCTTTAGATTTTATCAATAAATCATGTTCAGCTTGTGAAATAATAATATCAATGATCAACACAAGCGAGTGACATGGTCGGAAAAAAAACTGAAAAAAATTGCCATTTTAGCCTATATTCTAAATTCACAAAATCCAAACCCAGGAAGCTAAATTGAAATTGCCAAGCTGAATTGAAACTCCAAACAACACATAATCTGGGGATAAAATCCAAAATAGCACATTACCATACTATTTTTTCGCAATCTTTCGTGCCCTGACCCTACACTTGTTTTTCTCCGCTAAAAACAGCCGCTTGCCCCATGACCCCTCACTTTCGCATTTCGGGTCAAAACTATAGAACAAAGAAGGAAAGGTCATGACCCCCTGTTTCACATACAAAACAAATGCTTCTTTTCCTTAATCTAACACAATTCATGGGTGTAATAACTACTCTTATTATCAAAATTGCAGTAAAAACCTACCTTACTCACTTATTTCTAATTTTGACCTGGCCAATTCGAAGCAAACTGTTTACTTGTACCTATCTTGAAGCCAATACAACAGGGAATAATGATGCTTTCCTAGAGATGGACACTGAAGCGAGGACGTAGATTTCAATTACAGTTCTTCCCATTTATTCGTCTAGCCAATTAATTCTATACTGTCATAACTCATGGAATGGTGGTGGGGAAAAGATAAAAACAAAACTGTAACTCTAATATAGAGAGAATGGAAATTCGACCTGTTGTACTAGTTTACTTTACCACAGCATCCCGACTTTTAACGCCTCAATAGAAGAACCATTTTGAAAACATTAGTAGATAGAAAATGAGAGTTCCAGTGCAAGATACATTTAACCATAATGCATAATTATGAAACTTTTTTATCGTAATGCTTGTGATTTTTTTTTATCGTAATGCTTGTGATTTTTTTTTATCGTAATGCTTCTGATTTTTTTTTTATCGTAATGCTTCTGATTTTTTTTATCGTAATCGTTCTGTAAATTCAAATTTCATAAACAAACGGATGAAAAAAGATGTAAAATTGTACAGATATATGATTGGTTGATTGATTTTCTATTTACTAACATTTTCTATCTACTAACATTGAGGGGAAGACCTAATACAAAATACTACAACCCTATTACGGAGATAATCGAAATTCGATCTGTTTTATCAGTCTTGTTTAACCCATTACCACACAATCCCTACTTTTGACGACCCTAAGAAAGAAGCCTTCTGAAAACATTGTGGGAAAAGGAGAAAATGCTGGTAACCAGCATTTTCTCCTTTTCCCACAATGTTTTCTACCCTTCCGAAAAAAAAAAATCAGCTTTTCCTTCACTTTTATTTTCTCGTCTGCAAATGCTTTTGATATGGACAAGCCTAAAATATTGTTGTTTGGTAATGAGTTAACCCTTTATCGAACATCCCATGTTTCAATTTTCTATCAAATGACACAATTTTGGATTCGTCCAAATCCAAAGCGTTTGCAGACGGCAAATTAAATGTGGCTAGAATGATACAATTTATCAGTGAAAGTTTTTTTCTCCTTATCGAATTCAAAACCTTTCTTTTTCAGATTCATTAAAAGTCGGGATTATGTAGTATGGAAATAACGACTCTAACGAAGAAACGTTTAAAGGCAGTGTGGAGTGTTTTGAAAGCATTGTGGCGAAAAGAAGAAAATGTTGTTAACCAGCATTTTCTCCTTTACCTACAACTTTTTCTACCATTTGAAAGACCCCCCAAAAAACTTAAAGTTTTGAGTTACGTTTGAATTGTCTTTTGCGAATACTTTGAATTCGGACAAACATAAAATTTTGTCGTCTGATGACAAAGAAGTGTAAGCACAAGGACAAAAAGGTTTATGGTCCCTTGACAACCGAAGTGTTCATTGTTCTGAAAAAAAGAGGACTTTATAAGCAACCATCCAAGAGGGAGCGAACCTTAAAGAAAAACAAGCACTTTGATACTATTTTCAGACAAATTATGGGTAATATTTCCAGCAGTCAAGTCACGTGTTGAGTTAACCCTTTCCCAAACGGCAAATTTTGGACCAGACCAAACTGAAAGTATTCTGAAGTTGACAACTTAACAGTTGCTAAAAAGATTTTTCTATATGATAGGGTAGAAAACATTGTGGGAAAAGGAGAAAATGCTGGTTACCAGCATTTTCTCCTTTTCCCACAATGTTTTCAAAAGGCTTCCATTCCCGACCCGTAAAAACCAGGGATTGTTTGGGAAAGGGTTAAGATGAAATACACACAACTATAATAAGTAGTTAAAAGAGTCCAAATTATGGTTCTTTTTGCATGTGAACTGCATCATAATTCTCCTTAATTATGGGTTATATGTACTTGTCATTTATCAATATTCGTTTTTTTTTTTTGGGCACAACCGAATGCACTGGTGCTAGTTTATGACCTATTTCTTGGTGTAATAAAATCAAGTGAATAGATGTAAATTGGCGCACATGTTCATTCTGCGGGTCCCTGTTGGCCTATTCATTGGCTTATTTAAGACACTGACATACAAGCATTGACCCAGTAGGTCTAATCGATTCCCTACTCCCTTTACACACACCACAACAAACTTATACCATTATCTCCCGCTAGATGGCATTCTATAAATACTCGTCTATCTAATTTGGGCATCCTGGGTACAGAACCGAACCACTTTCCTACGCGACAACCGTTACTTTGAATTTCAAACTAAAATAAACGTTTACTCATTAAAACGCTGCCTCGTGCAATTCACTCAGCTATGATCAGCAGTTTAGAGAAATCTGGAGCTAAAGCAGGTCTCATTTCTCGTCAAACGTATTGATTTAAGCTATTTTCTACACTGCTACTTTATAGAGCGTAATATTACAGTCTGCCCGCTTTCAGGGCTAGTGATGCGTCATATAAGACAGCCGAATCTTCGAAGAATATGACATGCGCAGACAACGAAACTTACACGGCATGGATTGATTCTTTTCTTGTGCTATTCGGTAATTTAACCCTTTGGATACTAAGCGCGACTTGCTGACCTTTTGCAAGGAGGAAATGATGTAATAGTATATGTATCGGGTCATTGGGTAACCAGCATTTTCTTCCCGCATTGTTTTCTACTCTTCTAAAGTCAATTTTCAATTTTTGAATCACATTTTATTCTATCGTCTGCAAATGCTTTCAATTTGGACAAGTCTATAAATTTGTCGTCTGGTAAAGAGTTAACTGTTTACCAAACGACAAGATTTTAGGCTTGTCCAAATCGAAAGCATTTGCAGACGACAAAATAAAAGTGACTGAAAATGTGAAATTCGTTTTGTGAAGGAAAAAAAAAAAAATATTGTGAGAAAAGGCTCCTTTTCCCACAATATTTTCTAAAGGCTTCTTTCTTAGGGTCGTCAAAAGTAGGGATTGTGTGGTAATAGGTTAAACAAGCAGAAATACTAGCAGTACTTTGACAAAGTGCAAACACAAGCATGGGACATGTCACGTAGGCATTCTCTGAAAGTAGGTCTAACGCGTAGTAAAGTGAAGAGGACCTAGTCAGTTCTACAGAAAGCTAATACAGAGCTTCAGATAGAGGGAGTGATTCTGATTTCAAAGTTGAGAATATCAATAATTCTCCACTAAACCCTATGTTGTGGGAACTCATTAGAATCGTCTCATTGAGACGATTCTAATGAGTACCCACAACATAGGGTTTTGAAGAGAAATAATGAATTTAGGAAACTACCACTTTCTCTTATCCGAACCTCTGTAGTAGACATTTACTCTTATCAAATAAATAAGGGAAATGAAACTTTTAAGCCGGTAGTCGAAACCTAAATTTTGCTTATTTAAAAGTATTTTTTTCCGGGAAAATAATGTAGTCATCGGACAGTGTAGATCAAAGATCAGACTGCACGTTCTGTGCAGTCTGATCTTGATCTACACTGTCCGCAAAAGGTCAATGAGTCCCGCTTAGCAGTCTAAAGGATCAAAGTACTTCAGGTAATTGAAGTAATACGAATTACCCAGAGATTTGAACTGGCACTAAGAACAAAGAAGCGATAAAATTATTCATTTATTCATTAGGACTTCTATTTATATACACTGACTTGATCTAATTCTTCACAGCACAATCCCAAGTTTTAACGTCACTGGCGAGTTCGGGATTTTGAAAAAAAAAAAAGCGTAGGAAATGGAAAATAAACTGTTAACCAGCACTTTCTCCTTTTTCCCACAATGTTTTTCTATCCTTTAGAATACATTTTTATCACATTGACACTTTGAATTCCTTGGCGAATAACTACAACACTATGAAAAACTCTGAGTGTTATTTTAGTGTTATTTTTCACAAAGCACAAATTTGATCATTTTAGCAACATTTTTATTGTCCATAAATGACTTCAGTTTGGACTAGTCATAAACATACTTAGAATACTACTAGTTTTCTACTTAGAATAAAGATGTCTGCATTTTCGACCAATCGCAAATTTCTATTTATTCACTTGTTATCAGTTCCAAAAAGTAGGTCAAAAGTCGGCACAGTCATATACGCCGTGTAAAAGGAACATTAGTAGAAGTACGTATAATTTTGTTACCGTCTCAACCTGCTGTACTCGATTTGTCACCAAGCTGCGAAAAGGTCGAGGAATGTCAATAGGAATTTGTTCTTTAATCGAACAATATGACTAATTACCGTAGTTTAATCGTTTAAACCGCCCCATAAGTCTTTTTATGGCCACATTTGCATGAACCGTGTACTGTAAAACGGGGTTAAGTGCATCTGCATGGTCCTTCACGATTTTTTAACCCATTCCCACACAATCCCTACTTTTGACGACCTGAGAAAGAAGCCCTCAGAAACCGTTGTGGGAAAAGGAGAAAATGCTGGCAACCAGCATTTTCTCCTTTTCCCACAACGTTTTTTACTCTTCACAAACAAATGTCAAATTTTCAGTCACTTTTATTTTATTGTCTGCAAATGCTTTCGATATGGACAAGCCTAAAATATTGTCATTTGGTAAAGAGTTGTAAAAAGACTGTTTCACTTACATTGCGGCAGCCCTTACACCGATCCATTCTTTCAATATCCCACCGACTGCAAGGCGTGAAGTTTTTTTTTTCTACAAGTGGTACTGACGTCCATCTGTGTGCAGAAGCTTTTCTCACCTCTGAGACATTCATTGACATATATTTCTTCGGTCCATTATTGTAACATACATATTGTCTAAAACTAGGTTTACTTCCCTCATACACACCCCTCACAACGTACGTCAGTGTGACGTCACGGGTAGTGATATCGGACCCTTGTTATAAAGTTAGTGTGCGTGTTTGGTAAGACTGTTTTTTTTTTTGTAATCGTTCCTTTAAATGATCTGAAAAAGTCTTTAGACCTCCAAAGCGTACAATGCCTAGGGACTTTGTTTTTTGTCAAAGCTTTTGTTAACTACTTATAATAATGGAATAGACTTCGACCAAATATTAAAACCCAATCACTTTTTGATATTTAGTCAAAGTGTTTGTGCATATAGACATCTGTTTCCTGTCTAAAACATCAGAATATTAAATTTATTCATCTAATGTCTTTGATAAATACATGAGAGTCTTTGTAGTCCGTTTGTATCCACCCAAGCTAGCCTCATTCTATCTTCATGTCGTACTTACTTTTCAATATGGCTGACATAAGTTACGAAAATGCACAGGTCCGATATCACTTCTTGTGACGTAGGTTGTTACCCTTGGTGACGTAGGTTGTTACCCTTGATACAGCTCTGGCTAATCTGTGTGAGAGCTGTGATTTAGTGCAACTTTGTGTTAATTAATCGAAGTACTGAAAGAACTAATAGAAGGTGATGGTAGAAATATTAACACTGGATCAATTCATTAAACATTTCATTTTATTCATTTGATGGTTGATAACATCTTTTTCTCAAATTCTTGTCTTTTTTTTTGAAGAGTATGCTCAGCAATGACCAGTATAAATGTTGGTTTTTAACTTTATTCAACACAGGTTTCCATATGGCTTGGGACTGTAAAAAACACAGAAAATATAAAACATAGGGTTAAGGTAAGATCTGTGTAATGCACTTCTGGTAAACATGGGGCAAAAATTCTAATTGGTTGATAAAAAAGAATAGAAATAAGGATTTATGCAGAAATAATATTTTTGCACATTTCTAACGGATCAGAAATTCCGTTTATGTCTATCTTGAAATTATTTTTTGATACTTTTGTTAGTTCTCTGAAAAGGGAGGTAATTATTATATATCTTTTTGAATTGAGAATATAGTGGTTTTAGATTTATAAAACGATGATTCCAAGAAGGAAAAAATGGAAAAAATGGTTTGGTGAAAGTAGTTCAACAATACTCATTTTTAATTATAGCTAACTTTGCAGCTTCGCAGAAAATAACACAGTCACGATGTCTCTTGTTATTATCTCGGGGGAAGAAGACAAGACAGTAAAGTAAATTATATAATAAAGTAAATAAACAGAGTCATGCCCTGGCAAAAGGGGGTTTAATGCCTATCTTACTGCTTTGTACCAGACAAGTCTTCATGAGACCTGCAACATACAAAATGGGACATACGGATATTTGCGTAAAGTGTTATTTCAGATCAGCCTGGGCAGTGCGTGCAGGCTAATCCATGACTGCACTTTCCGTTTTTATGCATTTCTCTGTTTTGCGCACCTTTACTGAAGCATAAAATCTAATGTAGTCGTAAAGTGCCGTCTCGGATTAGCCTGCGCGGACTGCGCAGGCTGATCCGAGACGGCGCTTTACGCAAATTTCCTAATGCACCTTTTCACGTATTGCAAGCCATTATGTAAGTTTGTCATTTACGTTGGACCAAATTGCCGGTTACAAACTCTCGATACTTAATAGCAGACGACAAGGAGGCGGGGAGAATTGGTTTCCATGGATATATACCTCTTGAGAATATGACTGAGGGGAAAAATGTTGTTTTTTTTCCCGGACGGTGTAGATACGAGATCAGACTCCACATAATATGCAATCTGATTTTTTTGAAAATTTACACTGTCTGATATTTGCACTTTTTAAGCCGCTTTTGAAATTCAATTTACCTCTTATGGGTGTGATAAGGTCGAATCATTATATCCCGCTAGATGGCATTCTATAAATACACATCAATTTAATTTGGGCATCCTGGGTACAGAACCGGACTACTTTTCAATGCGACAACCGTTACTTTGAATTTTTTAAACGAAATAAACGTTTACTCAATAAAACTATACCTGGTGCGATTCATTCAGCTATGATCAGCAGTTTAGAGAAATCTGCAGCTAAAACAGGCCTGATTTCTCCTCAAACGTATTGATAAAAGCCATTTTCTCCATTACTACTTTATAGCGCATATTACTACAATCCCCCTCCAATATTGGGGGCGTGATGCGTCATATAAGACAGATCGAATCTTCAAAGAATATGACATGCACAGACAACGAAGGTCGAATAACAGCTGGAGATAGATTTTGTCTGGGGTAGAGTCTATTGATCGGTCGGTAACGTATTGGGCATGAAACCAGTGGGGGTCACTGGTTCGATGCTCTGGCTCGGCCACATTCTTATCATGTGGGAAGGCAGCCAGTGGCTTGGAAAGAAAATTATGCGAAGCACTGGTTAAAAAAACTTCAGGAACACATGGATAGGTTCACTGGCCGCTGCGATAAAATTGAAATAATGTTGAAAACGGCGTTAAAGACCATACAATCAATCAATCATTCATTCATTTACTCATTCACTCTCTTGCTCACTCACTCAATTACTCACTCGCTGGCTCGCTCGCCCGATCGATCGATCAATCAATCTACCAATCGATTGATCAATCAATCAATCAATCAATCAATCGATTGGCCTCATTTCTTTTTCAAATTTGATAAAAGTTATTGTTACAGGATTCATCTCTCACAAATACGGGAAAGGTCGAGCACTCGGTTGCACACAAGACTTGAAACGAAGGGACGGGGGGGGGGGGGGGGGGGGAGGCTGCGGGGGGGGGGGGGGGGTAGGGTATAGTTCAATTCGATTCCCCTATTGACGATAGTGGAAAAGCGGCAAATGACTTGAATAGAAAAGAACAATGTGAGAAGCACTAGTAAAATACACTCTGCGGGAAAGCCCGGGTAGGCTGCACTGGTTTATTCTGAGGGTAAGTTTGCCAAAAGTATCGAGATATTTCAAGAATGTCTGTCTTTTTTTTATGTTTTTCCGGTACGTCTCAACTTATTGTACTTGCGATTTTTTTCCTTGCGTGATATGTGCATCTACGCTGTTTTTACCTTTTACCAAACAATCCCTGACTTTTACGACCCAGAGGAAGAAGCCTTTGAAAACATTGTGGGAAAAGGAGGAAATGCTGATAAACAGCATTTCCTCCTTTTCCCACAATGTTTTCCAGCTTCCCTAGAATGAATTCTAACTTTTGAGTCGCTTTAATTTTGTCGTCTGCAAATAGTTTCAATTTGGACCAGTCTAAATTCTTTATGTTTCGTGAAGTGTTAACCCATTACCACACAATCCCTACTTTTGACGCCCTTGAGAAAGACGCCTGTAGAAAACATTGTGGGAATAGGAGAAAATGCTGGTAACCAGCATTTTCTCCTTTTCCCACAATGTTTTCTACCCTTCACAAATCAAATTTAAAATTTTCAGTCACTTTTAATTTGTCGTCTGAAAATGCTTTAAATTTGGACCAGTCTAAATTTTTTTCGTTTCGTGAAGTGTTAACAGAATCCAGACATTTCTAACGTTACAAATAGAACGCCAGTTTTACTGCCATATTAACCTTCAACTTCCGCATTACCACGTGAAGATGATGTATGAGATCACGTGACTTGATATGGTTTGACGTCACGTGACGACTGAATAAATTCGTATGCTATCGATTTCACGGTACCGAATGATCAATATTGAGATTGTACCGTTTTTGGGTCAGAACAAAACAAGTCACATGTATGGATATTGTGACTGTAAAAGTTTTGTTGTTTTTGGTAATAGATCTAGGTATATCCCAAGGATTGATATATCAGACAAGGTAGATCCAAGATCAGACTGCACTTTTCATGCAGTCCGATCTCTTTCTATAATGCCTGCAAAGGACGAACGTATAAGGTGTCACTGTGCTAAATATTTTGTGAGTTAACCGACAATGAAGTTTTACAATGACATGTGACGTTAATCCGCTTGACGGGGACTACTTTATAGTGACATTTCGACAGGAAACAGAAGTACAAGACGCATTACTCAAAATAAAACTCAATACTGCCGCGAAAAGTAATTCTAAAACGCATTTCCTGGAGAATTTAATGTTTTCTAATAAAACATCCCGAGAAATTTCAATATACTTGTTCGAGGAGTTAAAAAGATGCACAAATATTTTATCACGTCTGCTGTTCTGTAGCCGTTAAAGGTAATTTTGAAACGCATTTCCTAGAATTAAAATCAGTTTATTTCTGGCCCGTAATCGCAAAACTTTCAGAAAAGAATGATAATGTCTTTTAAAAGATGATCACTCGAAACTTGAATATGCAATGTGTGTATCCGCCACGAAAGTGGATCAGCTAGATGTTTCGACACAAGGGGATTTAACCCTATACTCCATAGATACTCATTTCTAAGCGTCGCTTGTAGGAGCCTTTGGAAAACATTGTGGCAAAAGGTGAAATTGCTCGTAACGAGCAATTTCACCTATTGCCACAATGTTTTCTATGCTATCAAAAGGTGTCATATACACATAAGAAACTGCTTTATCCATGCTGTTATTTAGGGTCAATTAGAGATACCATAGAAATGCCTTATGGGGTAAAGGGTTAACACTGCAGAATAATGCTGACTTTTAACACCCCTGGGAAAGAAGCCTTTTGAAAACATTGTTGGAAAAGGAGAAAATGCTGGTAACCAGCATTTTCTCCTTTCCCCACAAAGTTTTCTTTTCTATTCAGTTAGAGAAAAATTGCCCCATTAGAGCCACATTGATAATGTCGTCTGCAAATGCTCTCAAATTGAACAAGAGGGGTTTAACCCTTTACAGCATAATGCCGACGTTTAAAGACACTGGGAAAGAAGCCTTTTGAAAACATTGTGGGAAAAGAAGAAAATGCTAGTAACTAGCATTTTCTCCTTTTCCCACCATTTTTTCTTTTCTATCCTGTTTGAGAAAAATTGCCCCATTTGAGACACATTGAGAATGTCGTCTGCAAATGTTCTCAAATTAGACAAGAGGAGTTTAACCGTTTACCGCTTAATGCCGACTTTTATCGACATTGGGAAAGAAACCTTTTTTAAAACATTGTGGGAAAAGGAGAAAATGCTGGTAACCAGCATTTTCTCCTTTTCCCACAACGTTTTCCTTTCAATCCTGTTAGAGAAAAAATGCCCCATTTGAGACACATTGAAAATGTCGTCTGCAAATGTTCTCAAATTGGACAAGACAAAAATTTTGTCGTCTGGTAAAGAGTTAACACATGCTTGTAAATTTACAAAAAGAAAAAAAAATGTGTAAACCTACATCAGCCTACTGAGGCCGAAACTGTATACTACTAATCACGTTTCAGCGTGTTAAGGGACCATTCTACACTCAGACAGAGTCAGTTCTTAGACAAAATGGCTCTTATGGACCAATCCCGATTTGATGACTTATTTGGTACGATGAATTATGGGAAAATATTATACTTCATATGTCTATTTTTAGAAATGTTATAGGTAAAGAAATGTCGTAATTTAAGTGGGGGGGGGGGGGGGGGGGAGACGGGGGCAAACTGTTTTCCCGTCACAGTGAATATTTTCCCCCTGCTGAAAATCTGGAACTACTTTTCGGTTATCCGGTTAATTGACTTGAGATCACTAGTTTTAAAAGTGGCATTCGTAGACAAAATAATCAGAGGAAATATACGTAATATGTAATTTATGTCATCAGCTTGTGATTAATATGGGGAAATATTTGCCGAAAAAGGGGAAGGTGTGCGAAAATAACGACTGTCGTAAGGCACAAGTTTTTTCGCATACCTTCCCCTTTTTCGGCAAAGGGAAATATTTTCCGAAAACGGGGAAGGTATGCGAAAATAACTTGTGCCTTACGGCACTGGTTATTTTCGCATACCCTCCCCTTTTTCGGCAAATATTCCCCCATATTAACCGGAAGCTGATGAAATAAACTATATAAATTTAGCCCCCCTCCTTTTAACCCATTACCACATAATCCCTACTTTTGACGCCCCCGAGAAAGAAGCCTTTTGAAAACACTATGGGAAAAGGAGAAAATGCTGGTAGCCAGCATTTTCTCCTTTTCCCACAGTGTTTTCTACCCTTCCTTTGAATTTTTCAGTCACCTTTATTTTGTCGTCTGCAAATGCTTTCAATTAGGACCAGTCTAAAATTTTCTCGTGTGGTTAAACAAAGCATGACACAAATGTTCTGACAAAAGGGGACTTAATGCATCTCCAGGTAAGCCGCCACTAAGTTATGGATCCATGGTATCCACTTTTTTTAACAAACCAAGTTAATCATTAGATAGACTGGTCCTTGGCCATACAGAAAATTGACCTATAGTGAAAGCATATAAGTCCTACTTTTCCCAGGTATAAGGGATGGGTGTTGCACTATAGCAGACAGGTCGAATCTTCAAAGAACATGACATGAGCAGACAACGGGGAGCAAAGTGCAAAGCTCCCCGGAGGGAGGGGGAGGAGGGGGGGGGGGAAGGAAGATATCCTAGTCATGTTCGTTAGTATTACTACACATCTCCATATTACTCATTCATCACTTTTGCGGCGACTTGAATAGCCACCTGAACAGAACAGAACAGCCGCCATCTTCAGTCCAAACCGGTAGATATAGTCCCTGTCTTGCTTCTCGTCGGGTTATATATCAATAGCCGCATCGTTGTCTGCGATTACACTGTAAAAATGGTCCTTATTTTAGATCCCATGGGCGTTTTATGCATGAATTAATGAAATAATGAATTAATAAATGAATGAATGAATCAATGAATCAATGAATGAATGAATTCATTCATTCATTCATTCATTCCTTTTTTATAAATTTCTTTTACTTATCACATATTTTCTTTTTATCTATATGTCTAACATTTATTTATCTTCTGTTTAGTTATATTTCTATTTCTATTTATTTGTACATGTACATGTATGTCTACTGATTGTTTGCTTGCTTGCTTGATTGATTGATTGATTGATTGATTGATTGATTGATTAATTTATTGACATAGTAATTGATTGATTGATTGATTGATTCATTGATTCATTCATTCATTCATTCATTCATTCATTCATTGATTTATTGACTGATTCATTCATTTTTCAACCTTTGTCCCTAGTACCCTGATGCATAAGACTATATTAGGTTACAGAAGGAAAACAAAGTTTTATCTACAAGCTCGTTACTTCTCAGACTTGTATATTACACGAAAATTACATTTCTCAGCAATTTGGAGAATTAGGAAACAGTAATTATAACGGGAGAGCTGCAAAAGAGATTCCAGTAATTAAGTTCAGCAGCGAAGAAAAATTCAACAAATAGTCGATAACGTTATTTAGCTTTGGTGTTGTATATGCTACGAAATGTGATTGGAGCGAATCGTAATAGAGATTCCGGTAAATTAACTCTTTACCAAACAGTCCTTGAGCCCATATTCACCAACCATTCTTGAGAATTTTCTTAGTCTTATTCTCCAAGGTTTTCTAAATTTGTAAGTAACACAACTTATGATTGGCTAAACCGAATGGTTTTGCCAATCATAAGCTGTGTTACTTACAACTGTAGAAAATTCTAGTGAATAAGACAAAGAGTGTTCTTGAGAATGGTTGGTGAATACGTGCCCTGGGTTTCGATGGCATAATGAAGGAAGCTTTTGAAAAGATTATGGGAAAACAAGAAACCAACAATTTCTCCTTTCCCACAATGTGACGGCTAAGCCTCGGTGGCGTAGCCGGTAGCCATGGTACGGGACTCAAGAACACGGGTCGCTTGATCGATCCCCAGCTGGGCCGATTTCTTTCTGAGCACTGATGATTGTCAGTGCAAGAGGATTCATTCCTCTCTCACCGCAGATCATTTTTTTTTTCGATTGGAAAAAAAAAGAGAAGATGCCAGTAGTCAGCATTTACTCCTTTTAGGAAAATATATAATTGTTTACTGTCCTCTACATTAACTCCCGCTAGATGGCGTTCTACAAATACACAATCATCTAATATTTGGGCATTCTGGGTACAGAACCGGACTACTTTTCTACGCGACAACCGTTACTTTGAATTTCGTACTAAAATAAACGTTTACTCAATAAAACGCTACCTGGTGCGATTCATTCAGCTTTGATCAGCAGTTTAGATAAATCTGGAGCTAAAACAAACCTGATTTCTCCTCGAACGCATTGATAAAAGCCATTTTCTCCATTGCTACCTTATAGCGCGTATTACTACAATTTCCCCAACTTCGGCAAGAGTGATGCGTCATAGCAGACAGGTCGAATCTTCGAAGAATGTGACATGCGCAGTGAACGATGTCCTCAATTGGGTTGCAAATGTTTAATTAAACAGAAAGCTATTTTCCCTCCCAGACAGTAAAAACAAGCTTCTGGGTTTTTTTTTTGGCAATTGATCGTAATTATGAACCCTTATGCTGCTAGGTGCGACTCAAAGATCCTTTTCGGACAATGTAGATCAAGATCAGACTGCACAGAACGTGCAGTCTGATCTTGGATCTACACTTTCCGATAAAGAGCCCCCCCCTCCCAAGATCCAGATTGGAAGTTTCACTCCACTAATTTAGCAAACAAGCCCTGGTTTTTACAAACCAGGGAAAGAAGGCTTTTAGAAAAAATGTGTGGGAATAGGAGAAAATGCTGTAACCAGTATTACTGTGCTAATTTGACCGAGCCACTTTTTCCATTTTTTCCTTCTTAGAATTTTTTTTTCTATAAATCTAGGGCCAATCTATTCTCATTACAAAGGGAGATAATCATTACCTCCCTTTTCTGAAAACTAACAAAATATCAACAAATACTTTCAAGATGGACATCAGCGGAATTTCTGGATACTTAGAAATGTGCAAAAATTATCATACCAGTATTTACCAAACGACAAATATTTAGGTTTGTCCAAATCGAAAGCATTTGCAGACGACAAAATAAAAGTGACTGGTTACCAGCATTTTCTCCTTTTCCCACAATGTTTTCTAAAGTCTTCTTTCTCAGGGTCGTCAAAAGTAGAGATTGCGTGGTAATGGGTTAAGTAACACAAGACTTGATGTTTACAATCTTACGCTCTTCCACTTGAGCTATGCGGGTTGGTCTGGTCAATATTGACGGGTGCAAACAAAAATATATAATTCACAAAGGGAATTAACTCTTGTGTGCCCTACGTCTGCATGCCCAGATTTCTTCCCTTTGATTGACTTCGTGTCAGCCTACAAATCTTCAGACCGGTCTACTTTATTTATATCGCGACAAATGCGCCACTCGTGAAAACATTATCGATGATGTTGACTCCATTAACCCTATACCAGACGACAAAATTTTAGCCCTGTCCAAATTGAAAGTATTTGCAGACGACAATTTCAATGTGGGTCAAATGGTGCAATTTTTTATTGATAGGGTAGAAAACATTGTGGGAAAAGCAGAAAATGCAGGTTACCAGCATTTTCTCCTTTGGCACAATGTTTTCAAAAGGCTTCTTTCCAAGGGTCGTCAAAAGTCGTCTCATTGTGTGGGAAAGGGTTAACTCTTTACCACACAATCCCTACTGTTAACGAACCTCAGTAAGAAGCCTTTTGAAAACATAGTGGGAAAAGGTGAAAATGCTGGTAACCAGCATTTTCTCCTTTTCCCACAATGTTTTCTTTCCTTCCCAAAACAAATTTCACATTTTCAGTCATTTCAATTTTGTGGTTTGCAAATGTTTTCAATTTAGACCAGTCTAAAATTTGTCGTTTGGTAAAAATAGTTAAATACAAATCGATCTTTCATCGAAAAAAAAAACAACAACAAATATCCTCTATATCTTGGTGCAGATAGACACTATCATATTATGCACAAGTTTTGTAAGAGCATTTACGTCCACCACTGTAAAATAGTGCGGCATCTCAAATAAGGAAAGCTTATTTTCCCAAAACATATAGCGAATCTTTCTCCACTTTGCGATCGCCTCGAATAGTCTGTAATAATGGTGGTTCTGGCGCCAGTCCTTCGGAAAAAGCTCAATGACACCGGAAGTTTTGGGTAAAAATAGTCCGTGTGTCATTCCTGCGCCATGCATACCAATTAGTATATCAGTTTTACGAACTATTTTCAATTGCTCCGCCATTGGTATTGAATCTAGTAACACGCCTGACACACAAGCATCCGGGTATCTCTCGTAGATTGTATTAAAGACTTCGGCTTCGTTAAATATCTTACGTTCTGTTGAACCTTTCAAGTTTCTTGGGTGATATACCTTATCCCTACGCCAAATTATTGTTATATGTAGCTTACTGCAGTTTAAAACGTGGCTTTTGTCCTCTAGTTGGTACTGATTTAGGACGAATGAGCGGAATTCCTCAATATATGGTAATGATGGATGAGAGTACTTTGATAACGGACTTCGATTTTCTCGTAAACACAAAATAAGATTTTGTACTTTTATGGGTCGACGAAGGTTTGTAACTCTGACTAAAGATCCATATAATGTTTCTACAACGTTATCTACTTCTGTTTTTGGATGTGCATCAAGGATTAGAATCGTCAAATTTCTCGGCTGTATATGAAAGTGGAGTAGCATCAAGAAAATGTTGTGTATATGCAAGGTCATGTGAAACATGTTGGCATAAATATCCCGAACTACAGCGATTGTATATCCGGTCATGTGATCAAATTGCTTTTGTTTCATTGGCTCGGAGCTGTTGACGTCCAAAATTGATCTCCTATTGCGTAATCTGAAATATTTCAACATGTCCACGTTGGCCTTAGATGCCGCGTCAATAGGATGAGCATTATCTGCACAGAATATATCAAACAAACCAACATGAGGTCTAACAACTTCTTTCTCCTCTGTTCTTAATCTTTCATCTTTGAATTTATACAGTTCCCTACCACCTTCGATCAAACTTCCGTTCCAGTTGAAGGGTCTCACGTTCACATTGTGTACCATTGCAAAACTGTTGTAATACACCTCGATCTGTTCCTTGCAAAACTTCTTTACTCCTGGTTGTTCATGGAGACTTGCGAAGGGGTTTTCTGTTACCTTGAATGATTTTTCTAAAAAAGAGTAATTCATTTGTTTTTCAATTTCCTCATGTTTCACACAGGAAGCTCCACAGTCATCTGGACGCTTTCTTCTGATGTCAGCCAACACTTTGTGTCTTGACTCTCTCGCTAATCGTAATGCGTCGTCTAGACCCGGAGCGTTGTCATAGTAATCAAACAACATCTCTGCTATCGGCGGCTTCGTTTTGGATGTGTCCTTGACCTCTTTGACCTTGAAATATGACTGGTTCCTATACCAATTCTTTGCTGTGATGTACAGAAGGGGAAGCAGGATTAACTGGCTGAGAATAAATAAGTGAAGTCTCCGTCTTGACAAGGATATCTGAAATAGTACAGTTAAGTCGTATCTAGATTTCTTAAAGTCGAGTTTAAAATACGGCAGTAAAAATGTCTTTTTAGCCAACAAAAGCAACCAACCAGTTTAAAAACAAAAAAGAAGCACAGTGGACTAAGTTCCTAGATATGACAAAAAGGTGGCTTCTAAATATTCTAACTCTGTAAAAAAACAACAATATTTAAGAATATAGCGTTTTAAAATTAGGTAAAAAGTTGCCAAGTCGCCTTTTTATTTTTAGTTTTTGCCTTGTTTAAAAATCCTTTTTTTCTACCAGTGATTAACGTTAGGAACGACCGCGTTTTAACAGATTGTCTTTGTCAAGATATTTTCTACACTTTCAAGTCCTATGATTGAAATATAAAATGCATGTTTGTATCTTTCAGCCACAACTGGTCTGGTCCAAATTGAAAGCACTTGCAGACGACAGAATAAAGTAACTGAAAAATTTAAATTTGTTTTCAGAAGGGTAGAAAACATTGTGGGAAAAGGAGAAAATGCTGGTTACCAGCATTTTCTCCTTTTCCCACAATGTTTTCACAAGGCTTCTATCTCAGAATCGTAAAAACCCTTGATTGATTGGTAAAGGGTTAAGCAAACACTTTTTCAGTATCCGTCTGGCGCTTGCTCACAGACATATCCTTCACAGAGAGAGAGAGAGAAAGAGAGACAGAGAGAGAGAGAGAGAGAAAAGCTGTTAACTCTTTACCAAACGACAAAATTTTAGACTGGTCCGAATTGGGAGCATTTGCAGACGACAAAACAAACGTAACTGAAGAATTGAAATTTGTTTTAGGAAGGTAGGAAAACATTGTGGGAGAATGAGAAAAAACTGGTTACCAGGTCGTTAACAGATGGGAATGGTTAGTTAAGGACGAAAGACGAGAAAATTTAAATAAATTCTTACCATTTTGTCGAAGATTAAAAAAAATAAACAGATTAAAACTCACTATTGAAAACTCGTATCATAGTATATACATGTAGTTGTATAGGTAAAGTAGAAAACAACACGGCCCTATTTTTACACGTATCAAATTTCCACCTGCTTACATTTTCTTTCTTTAGCTGACCTAGGCCCGTATTCACCAACCATTCTTGAGAATATTCTTAGTCTTATTTTCCAAGGTTTTCTAAATTTGTAAGTAACACAACATCTGATTGGCTAAACCGAATGGTTTAGCCAATCAGAAGTTGTTTTACTTACAAATGTATGAAATTTTGGAGAATAAGACAAAGAACGTTCTTAAGAATGGTTGGTGAATACGGGCCCAATTGAACACAAATGTAAGCTTTTGTGATCGTCCTGTATCTGCCGTGCGTCATTCAGGCAACAATTACCTTGTGTGCACTCTGTAGGCCACATTTTCGTTACAATACTCTTAACACCTAGGCTTGATATTGGGTCATGTCGGGTCAAAAAGTGGGTCACCGGGTAAAAAAAAAAAAAAAAAATGTGCACTCTACAGGCCATTTTTCAGTCCCGTTTTGGTCTAAACTTTGTCTGATGCTTTGTCTTGATGACATTTCAGACAAATTTTAAATTGAGTCACATTCAGTGTAAAAGTAGGTCACTAGGTTAATCTTAAAAAACCTTGTGTGCACTGTAGAGGCTACAGTTTCTGTCTGATACTCATAAAACTTTAGTCAGAATTCTTGTCTTGTTGATATCTCAGACAAGTATGAACTCAGGTCACGTTGGAGCAAAAAGTAAGTCATTGGGACATACATGTTTCATAGAAACCCTTGTGTGTACTCTAGAGGCCCATTTTTCATTCTGATACTTATCAAAATTAGTCATAATGTTTTTCTTGATGATAGCTCGTTCATTTTTAAAATTGGGTCACATCAGGTCAAAACGTAGGTCATCAGTTCAACTCGTACAAGAAATATTGTGTGCTTCTGAGAAACCAAAATTTCAGTCTGGTAACCAATGCTTTCTACCCTTATAATGGCAAATTCAGCTTTTGAACAACGTTTGTCATCTGCAAAAGCATTCAATTTGGAAAAGTCTAAATTTTGTTGTTTGTTAAAGAGTTAGACCACAGCAGTGTATAATAAATAATTCATAATTTTGTCCTTTGTTAACTCTTTACCAAACGACAAAATTTTAGATTGGTCCAAATTGAAAGCATTTGCAGACGACAAAACTGAGGTTATTTAAAAATTGAAATTTGTCTGGGAAAGTAGAAAACATTGTGGGAAAAGGAGAAAATGCTGGTTACCAGCATTTTCTCCTTTTCCTACAATGTTTTCAAAAGGCTTCTACCTCAGGGTCATAAAAACCAGGGATAGTTTGGTAATGGGTTAAAGAGTTAAAAACGGCAATACAGTTTGCTCACTCAAGCGTGAATGGTTCCTTTCACTAATGCCTATTGCCTATTGTCTTTTATTTCCCTTTACTGAATAATCCTTTTTTTTCCTATGGCATTTGACAGCTTTTGAGAGGACGTTGTCTCACTAGCCCCAAAAGCGGGCAGACTGTAATATTACGCGCTAAAAAGTAGCAATGGAGAAAATATTTTTTATCAATACGTTTGAGGAAAAACCAGGCCTGTTTTAGCCCCAGATTTCATTTCTCTAAACTGGTGATCATAGCTGAGTGAATCACAGGAGCTGGTGTTTTATTGAGCAAACGTTTATTTTAGTTTGAAATTCAAAGTAACGGTTGTCGCGTAGGAAAGTGGTTCGGTTCTGTACCCAAATTAGATAGATGAGTATTTACAGAATGGCATCTAGCGGGAGATAATGTTTGAGAGGACAGTAGTTCAGCAAACAAGTGGCTGGGCCATTGTCCTTAAAACGTTCACCTGAGTAAAGTCATTTACAGTTTATAAAGCTGAAAAGATCCTGTAAACACCTGAGTGGGAGTGACTAATTTTTTGACTACCCATGGCCAAATATACCGGTAATATCCGACTTATCCAAGCCGTTATAAAGACAAACATTCTGACCAACAAAGTTTTCCTAAGATTAGGCCCCAAATTTATGCCACCTTGACCTTCAATTACATTGCAACATCAGTTTGAAAAGCTTTAATCTAATGCAGTTGCAAAGTGTTTTGAGCACTAATGTAGGAGATATTAGAGAAAAAAAGAATTTATACGGAGACCCCTTTTTCCGCGACGCCGCCTGTAATTGAGAAACCGGGAAAGAGGTATCTTGGAAAAGGGTTCAGATTTGAAATTTCACATAGTTTTGAGCACTGGTGTAGGAGATATTAGTGAAAAACATTTTTTTTTTACATGAAGCCTCCGTTTTCCGTGACGCAGCCTCAAATTGAGAAACCGAGAACGAGCCGGTATTTGTGCATTGTTCCAAGGAGTTCAGATATATGAAGTTGAATAAAATTTGGTCCAGGGCTTGTGGAGAAATGGCTTCGGACGAACGGACGTACGCACAGCGTGGCGACTATATGCTCCCACTGAAATGTTTCGGGGAACATAAAAAAGCATTATCTGCTTCTGTGGATTGTATTCGTGAGTAGTCGAAAGATGCTGAGATTTTATACGTGAGCTTCGCAATGTATTATATATATATATATATGATCCCTCCTGCACTAAAATTGATGCGTATCACATAATATCTTAACTAAGAATTCAATCCAGTTGTTCACACCAAAACAGAGACAAATATTTCTGAATTGTGGAAATAGTTTTCTATTTTGCGAGCCCACCACAATGAAAATTAAGAAGACGATTTCCGTACTTCACGGAAATATGTGGTTTATCCTCTTCCCTACTCCAAGCGTCTTCAGGAACATGACAAAATTAGGCTCGACTGAATATTAGCACGGATGCCTTAGTTGAAAAGCAAATAGTTAAACCGTCAAAATTGATAAATATCAAATAAATACGAAATATCAAGGTAAAGCTTTGATTATAAACGAGGTCTGGATTTTTGCTTAGACTCGAACATGTGATTTTCGCATTATGTCATGTGTTTTCGCGTCGCATGGTACTTGCGTTTAACTTGCATTTAACTTACGTTCACTGGACCGCGGGTAAGAGTGTGGCTTCTAAAGACCTTCTGGTTGTTGGTAGATACAGCTGTTAGTTGGAGTTCTAGGGGTGGTTTTCCACTGGCTGTTTAATCTACTTTGTTACACTGGGTGCTGTTACTACATAATTAAGCGATTGTGTTCCATTTGTTCTTCTGTTCTGTTCTCGATCTCTGTTTGAATAGTTTGAAGTCGTTACCTCTTGTTCTGGTATTGTCCAATAATGCAAGCATTTCATTGTCAGATTTTGCCAAACACGCGTTTACAGAAAGGTCAATTACGGCTGAAATAGAGCAAATTGTCTTCAGACAAGTGAAAGACATTTTGGGTAAGGCAGTGGCTAGAGATACGGTACCGTACCTCTAGCCTATATCAAAGAAATGGCTGGAGATACGGTACCGTACCTCTAGCCCCGGAGTCTAAAGATACGGTACCGTATCTCTAGTCATTCTTATGATATAGGCTAGAGGTACGGTAATTTGTAAATATATGTAAGAAATTATAAATTTACTTCAGTTTTGATTATTATCGTTATTAGTATGTATTAGTATCAATCTCGACATCAAAGGACAGAAACTCGTTGCTGTGTGCGAGTTTGCATCGATGCGCGAAAATAATAATTGCGTTGATTAGTTAGGTGAATTTAATTGCTTAAGATGTATGCGGATCTTACATTATTTTAACTTTTGTTGTTCTTTAATTGATTATGGAAAACGACATAATCAATTACTCAATCACGGAAATTGATAATTAATCTATTACTCAATCACGGAAAATTTTCTGAAAGCACTTTCAAGCCAATTTTGTATCATACGGTCAAAATGGCTCATAGTATTCACATCGGGAAGAAATTTGCAGATTTTCAAACATTTAAAAGCGCAATAGAGTGCTATCAAAGTGCAGAAAGTGTGCAGTTTTACTAGAGGGATTCTATGACTATACAAAAAGCCCAGCCACGCGTACAAACAAAAATAAAAGAAAGGATAAAGTATTACGGGATATCGCTTTAAATACTGTATTCATGGTGCCAAGAATTTCAAAGCCAGAGGGACAGGAGTGAGAGAACAAAGGTTATCTATCTGTCTGTCTGTCTGTCTGTCTGTCTGTCTGTCTGTCTGTCTACCATCCATCTATTTATACTTATTAAGTTATTTTATCTATTCATTTATTTATCTACTTGGGAGCGGTGGATAGAGTTGCGTGTTTAGGTTTGGGTCTGGTAAGCACGATTCGAACTGAAATTTGGTGTGGATTATTGCTTATGTATGGTAGAAGCAGAATTTTACGGCATGAATTATATATAAATATTTATTGCAAACATTAAGGCCAAAAAATAATGTAAACAATAAGTACTTTTAACCAGTTCTCCGCACAATATTCTTTCCAAGCCACTGGCTGCTTTCCCACATAACTATCGTCGAAGCATTGGACAGCAGTGAGAGAGAAATGAATCCTGTCGCAATGACTGTCATCAATCCTCGGAAAGTTTATTGGCCGAGCCATGGATCGAACGGCGATCTCCTGTTCTCAGTTCCGGTACGCTATACCGACTGAGCTATGGGGCTAGGCCTGCACATGGTTGTAAATAACTTTAGGAATGTGATTGAATGAATGGTGTTTAACGCCGTTTTTAACAGTATTTCAGTACTTTTGCATCGGCCAGTGCACCTATTCATGCTTTCCTCGAGTTTTTATAACCAGTACTCGGCACAATATTCTTTCTAAGCCACTTATTGCTTTCCTACATGCAGTACAAGCCCTTTGAAAACACTGTAGGAAAAAGAGAAAATGCTAATTTCTCATTTTCCAACAGTGTTTTCTACCCTTTTGGATGACCATTTTCCACCATTTTTCATCAAAATTTAAATTGTTTACAAATTCTTCGAGTGTAAAATTTGTCTTTTGAGAAAGAGTTACGCAGGGATAATACATTTGTTATATAGAATCCCTGGGTTAAGTAATCAAGTTCACCTAATAATCAACGCAATTATTATTTTCGCTAAACAGTGCACATTCACAAACTGCAACTTAATGAGTTTCTGTCCTTTGATGCCAATCAATTACTACAAATACGTATACTAATAACGATAATAATCAAAACTGAAGTAGATTTATAATTTCTTACATGTATCTACAAAATACCGTACCTCTAGCCTATATCATAAGAATGACTAGAGATACGGTACCGTATCTTTATACTCCGGGGCTAGAGGTACGGTACCGTATCTCTAGCCATTTCTTTAATATAGGCTAGAGGTACGGTACCGTATCTCTAGCCACTGCCTTTGGGTAAAGGAGTAAATGCTGGTTACCAGTTTTCCACAATGTTTTTCAGAAATATTATTTCTCAAAAGTTGTGGACCCAGACTTGTTAATTAACTCTTTACCAAACGACAAAATTTTCAACTAGTCCAAATTGAAAACATTTGCAGATGACAATTTCAGTGTGGCTCAAATGGTGCAATTGTTTATTGATAGGGTAGAAAACATTGTGGGAAAAGGAGAAAATGCTGGTTACCAGCATTTTCTCCTTTTCCCACAATGTTTTCAAAAGGCTTCTTTCCCTGGAGTAGTTAAAAGTCAGGATTGTATGGTAATGGATTAAAACTCAGGATTTTGTAGTAGAAGTTTAACTCTTTACCAAATGACAAAATTTTAGACTGGTCCAAATTGAAGGCACATGCAGACAACAAAATAAACATAACTCAAAAACTGAAATTTGTTTCCAGCTGGGTAGAAAGCATTGTGGGAAAAGGAGCAAAAGCCGGTTTAGCATTTTCTCCTTTTCCCAAAATGTTTTCAAAAGTCTTCTTTCTAATGGTTGCATCCAGCTTTTTCTCCTTTTCCCGCAATGTTTTTACCCATAATGTAATTACCCATCCCAAACAATTTTTTTTTTTTAAATACATTTATTTTGTCGCCTGCAAATCCTTTCAGTTTGGACAAATTTGTATTGTTGACATTTGGTAAAGAGTTAACAGGCTTGATTGTGTGGTACTGGGTTAACCCCTTGGTAACAGGACGTTTCGCCCCCAAGACGTTTCCCCCCTGGTCGTTTCCCCCCTGGTCGTTTCGCCTCTATTTTTCACCCCTAGTCGTTTCGCCCCCGGACCCTAGTCGTTTCGCCCCCAAACCATTTCCTCCCCTAGCCGTTTCGCCCCCAAAATAATTTAAAGACAGAAAGAGAGAAGCAGAGGGACAATGGGCACCTTAAGAGAATAATGGTTCAAAGATTCTTGAATGATAGCGTATGATAGCTATATTAAGAATTATATATTACATTAATTCGAATCATAATTCTAAACATATATACATATTATGTTTACCGATGTAAGTGTCCTTGATAGTCTTTTGATACAATAAACTAAAGTATTAAGTTTTTTCATCGATACCGTTGATCACCTTGTTTATTTGGTTGAGTTAATAACGCAATGTTTTTCGCGCAAAGAATGCGACTAATGCTGAGGTGTGAAAACACATGCTTTATGCAAAATTAAACTTCTTTTATTATATCAGATAGACTTTATTTTTTTACCCAAGTAAAATGAAAAATCATGACAAAAAAAAACTAGACTGAATTACATAAGTATACTGATATATAACTGCCGTTGTATAGTTATGTAATAGAATCATCATATCCAAAGGAAACGTGAATGTCCGTCAATAGTTAATATACATGTATATATAAAAAAGCCAATCCTAGATTAAGGTTAAAATTCAGAACAAAGAAAAAAAATAGGGAAAAGAATCATTTAGAACTGTATCTCCTTTTGTCACGATGCTGATCACCTACGTATAGCAGACAAAGATGATGCACCACATGACGCCGACCTGATCTCGGTGTTTACCTCTCTTTCACCTTCTAGGTTATCTTTTAAAAGATTAATGACACCCAAAATTGTTTTCTGCTTGAAAGAGTCCACCGTGTTGTTGGTCAAAAGGCTACCACGTGCCATTATAATCCTATTAGGCCACTGATTATCAAGTCGTTAATTACGTATTACGCAATCTTTGTCAATTTGACTCTGCTCCTGTGAAGTCGCTTAATTGATTACGCAATCCTTTGTCACATTGTGCATTACTTTCAATATTGGCTGCACCAATTTTTATCAATGGTATAGATGCGTTTATATATCTTTATGTAGAAATACAAATGTGTAAACTTCACTGTCTTGATTTATCATTTATACTTCTGAGGTTCATCGTAAAAAGGGTTGATATTATACAGAAAACTTGTGAACTTCAATCCAGATTGCGTCCTTCTGTCCGTCTCTCCGTTCGTCCGAAACCATTTCTCCACAACCCCTGGACTAAATTGGATGAAACTTCATATATGATGGATCTTGTGCCGATGTATTTTTCTCGGTTATCCAATTTGACGCTGTGTCATGGAAAAAGGGGGTTTCTTGTAAAAAAAATCCAATTTCTACTAATAACTCCGTCAGTTTTCGTCAAAATTCCATGAATCTTCGCATTCATATTGTTTATGAAAAGTTTCAACATGTGCCTTCCCCCCTTTTTAATCTATGTCAAACCATGTTACGGGAAAAGAGTGTTTAATGTCTGATAAGTTGTTGCCCTTATTCCCCTAAGTAAATTGGACATTGGCAAATGCTGTTTTGCAGACGGGACCAAACACAAGTAGCCTGTTTCACCCCCCACCCTCCTCTCCTGTGACCAACTATTTACCGACAGCCTTCACTTTCCTAAACAGAGACCTGTTCGGGGAGCACAATCTGTCTAAGATGGCTCTTGTTTTTAAACTCTTTATTATTTCCATGTACAAATAACACAAAAAGGGGAGGTGTTTTGGTAAAATGCAATAACCGTTGATAGCCTGGTACTTGAAAGAAAGCAATTTAAAACAACGTGGAAAAAAGGTAAATGCTGGTTACCATGCAGTATTTACTCCTCTTTTCATTGAATTAGACTATTCAGACACTGACATCATAATTTGAGCAACTCTTGATACTTCCTTTTTTTTCTTTCAGTAACCGAAAAATTGGCCGTTGTAAAGCTAGGGTGATGATTCTTTCATTAAAAGAAGCTTTTAAGAAGCTTTTTAGCTTTCTTTTTAATGTAACAATTTTTACCATACGAATAAGAATTAAATTTTTGGTAAGGGTCTCATTGTCCAAATTATGCAAATGCCAAACAAAAAAATGCATATTGTGTATCTAATATTGTCCTGCTATTAAAATTTATAAAAGTTCTAAGGTGCAATTCAGCTTTTCTTGAACAGGGGGCGAAACGACTAGGGGGGAAACAACCAGGAGGGCGAAACGACCAGTGGGGGCGAAACGACCAGGGGGGAAACGACCTGGGGGAAAAAGTCTTGGAGGCGAAACGACTAGGGGAGGAAATGGTTTTGTGGCGAAACGTCCCGGAACCAACCCCTTTACCTCATGACAACGACTTTTGACGACCCTAAGCTTTGGAAAGAAGCCTTTTGAAAACGTGAGAAAAGGAGAAAATGCTGGTAACCAGCAATTCCTCCTTTTCCCACAATGTTTTTTTTTACCCTATCACTCAACAGTTGCCCTTTTCGAGCCAGACTGAAATTGTTGTCTGCAAATGCTTTCAATATGAATGGAGCTAAAATTTTGTTGTCTGGTAAAGGGTTTATTAATTCTTACAGAATGAAAATTGCGGTGGAGGGCTGCTGCCATGGGGAGCTGGATACAATTTACGATACCCTTGCTGTGCTGGAGAAGAAAAACAACATCAAAGTGGATCTACTACTTATATGTGGGGACTTTCAGTCCGTCCGAAACAAAGCTGATATGGAGTGCATGGCTGTGCCCCCAAAACACAGGAAAATGAATACATTTTACAAGTAAGTTTCTTTCTAGTTTAACCCGTTACCAAACAACAAAATTATAGACTGGTTTGAAAGCACTTGCAGTCTGCAAAATAAATGTATTACTCAAAAAATGAAATTTGTTTCCAGCAGGGTGGAAAACATTGTGGGAAAAGGAGAAAATGTTTTCAAAAGCTCTCTCTTTCAGGGGTGTTAAAAGTCATAATTGTGTTGTAAAGTGTTTACTATTTACCAAACAACAAAATTTTAGACTGGTACAAATTGAAAGCATTTGCAGACGACAAAATTAAAGCCGTTTAAAAATTGAACTTTTTTCTGGGAAGGGTGGAAAACATTGTGGGAAAAGGAGAAAATGCTGGTTATCAGCATTTTCTCCTTTTCCCGCAAGGTATTCAAAAGCTTCTTTCTCATAGTCGTGAAAATTTAGGATTGTTTGGTAAAGAGTTAACTAATTACCCACTGGACAAAATTTTAGGTTTGCCCAAATTGAAAGCATTGGCAGACGACAATATAAAAGTGACCGAAAATTTGAAATCCGTTTTGTGAAGGGTTGAAAACATTGTGGGGAAAGGAGAAAATGCTGGTTACCAGCTTTTCCCACAATGTTTTCTAAAGGCATCTTTCTCAGGGTCGTCAAAAGTAGGGATTGTGTGGTAATGGGTTAAATGAATACATTTTACTTCTAAAAATTTCTTTCTCATGTTCAGAAATGATTCTATGTTTTCCCAATCCTTGCTAAGACAGGTGTTTAACCCTTTACCACACAATACTGACTTTTAACACCCCCTGAATAATAGAGGCTTTTGACAACATGGTGAGAAAAGGAGAAAATGCTGGTAACCAGTATTTTCTTCTTTTTCCACAATATTTTTAACCCTTTCAAGATTAATTCTGGTCATTTTTGGCCACTTTATTTTGTTGTGTGAATGTTCTTTCAAACCCTTTAAAGATTAATTCTGGTCATTTTTGCCATTTTATTTTGTTGTCTGAATGTTCTTTAAGTCTTGACGAGTCTAAAATTTTGTCATTTGGTAGGAAGTTAAAGCATGGGTAAATTATGAGAAAATGCATTTATCCAGCTATTTGTTCTTTTTTCATAGTATTTTCTACCCTTTAGAGATAGAAACTATGAGTTGAGCCACATTTCATTTAACTCTTGACCACACAATCCCGACTTTTAACGACCCTGAGAAGGAAAGATTTTGAAAACATTGTGGGAAAAGGAGAAAATGCTGGTTACCAGCATTTTCTCCTTTTACCACAATGTTTTCAGAAGGCTTCTTTCCCAGGTCATAAAGGCATTGTGCAGTAAAGGCTTCACCCATTACCACAAAATCCCTGCATTTGACGACCCTGAGAAAGAAGCCTTTTGAAAGCATTGTGGGAAAGGAGAAAGTGCTGGTAACAAGCGTTTTCTCCTTTTCCTACAATGTTTTCTATGCTTGAAAAAAAAAAATTGCACTATCTGAGCCACAAAACAAATTCCACATTTTCAGTCACTTTTACTGTGTTGTCTGCAATTGCTTTCAATGTAGACAAACCTAAAATTTTGTCGTTTGGTAATGGGTTAACCCATTTCCACACAGCATAATTTTAGACCTATCCAAATTGAAAGTATTTGCAGACGACAATTTCAAAGTGGCTGAAATCATGCAATTTTGCTTTGATAGGGTAGAAAACTTTGTGGAAAAAGGAGAAAATGCTGCTTACCAGCATTTTCTTCTTTTCCCACAAAGTTTTCTAAAGGCTTCTTTCTCAGGGTTGTTAAAAGTCAGGATTGTGTGGTAATGGGTTAATGAGTGTAACTAAAACTTACCGCAACATTTCAGATACTATTCAGGGGAGAAAACTGCCCCTGTTCTTACAATATTTATTGGTGGGAATCACGAGGCTTCAAACTATCTACAGGAGTTACCTTACGGAGGCTGGGTGGCACCAAAGATATACTATTTGGGTAATGTTTGGGTTTTATTGATATTTTTCCAAGTTTTTCTCATTTTTTAACTCTTTACACAAAGTATAGACTCAGTTGCCTTTTTTCTTTTCTTACTGACAAAGTTCGTAACAAATAAACAAATGAACAAATGCATAGCTGAAATACAACGGCATCTGGCAGGATTTGAACCCATGGCAGACAAGATCCTTGTTTTTCGAGCTTTTAAAAGACCAATACCATAACCAGTTAGCCAAAGAGATATCTTCCCATGCAGTGGTCAGGCATTATATTTAAGCTGGTACGAAGCTATCCATAAATATGTGATCTCCCGTTACACAACCCCTCCTAAAGTCATCATTTATTGATGACTCAAAGCCTTATAAGCAGAAATCTGTTTTTTGGACAACAAATGGGATTAACTCTTTACCACACAATCCCGACTTTTAACGACCCTGAGGAAAAAAAAGCCTTTGAAAACATAGTGGGAAAAGGAGAAAATGCTGGTAACCAGCATTTTCTCCTTTTCCCACAATGTTTACTACCATTTCCAAATCAAATTTCAAATTTTGATTTACATTTATTTTAACGTCTGAAAATGCTTTCAATTTGTAACAGTCCAAAATTTTGTCGTTTGGTAAAGAGTTAATGGCTCAAGGGCAAATACCTGGCCACTTACATACAAAGTCCCGTGGCGTTCGAACCCACAGCAGACAAGATCCTTGCTTTTTAACGACCAATACCATAACCACTAAGCCATAGAGATATCTCCCCAACTCAGTGGTGGGTCAGGCATGAAGGTATGCATGGAGGAGTAACACTTTAGTTCAAATATATTTATTTTACATCAATTGAACAACAAGCTCTGGCAACTTATACTAATCTCTCTTAACCCTTTTCTCCATAGATACTCATTTCTACGCATTGCTTGGAGGAGCCTTTGGAAAACATCGTAGCAAAAGGTGAAATTGCTATTTCACCTTTTGTCACAACTTTTTCTATGCTATCAAAAGATGTCATATACACATAAGAAATGGCTTTATCCTTGCTGTTATTTAGGGTCAAATAGTGATACCATAGAAATGCCTTATGGGGTAAAGGGTTAACTCATTACTAAACAACAAAATTTTAGATTCGTTTTCATCGTTTTTTTTCTTTTTGGACAGGCTATGCTGGAGTTGTTAAGTACAGGGGTGTGAGAATAGGAGGACTGTCTGGTATTTATAAAGGAAAAGACTATTTGAGAGGTACAGTTAACCACACCACAAACAATGAGGTTTATTTTATTTTATGAATGATTTTTCACCCTGATAGATCTTCAAACCTGTAAAAGACACTGATTTTAAATCTAAGAGAACCTTTTACTACTGTTGTATATGTGGCTATTGTAGATCAAGATCAGACTGCACAAAACATGCAGTCTGCTCTTGGATCTGCACTGTCGGATCTTTGAGGTAATCTGGATGATGGAAACCTCAATATTGCCCTCAACCATTTTCCACATAATCCTGAGATTTACCAACCTTGAAGGAAAATGCAGCTGAAAACATTGTGGGAAAAGGAGAAAATGCTGGTAACCAGCATTTTCTACTTTTCCTACAATGTTTTCTACCATATCATGGACAGAAATCATCATTCGAGCTACATTTAATGGGTCATCTGCAAATGCTTACAATTTGGTATTTTTTGACAATGGTTAGATTAGCAAACATCCAGTTGCTTTGAAAAAATAATATGCATTGCATTATTAAAAAACTCAAGAAAAGCAAAAACAGGTGCTCTTGCTGTTGTGATATTACCTGAATGATGCTGAGATACTCAACAAATAACAAGATTTGATTTTACTCTAATGTATTTCAGGTCATTTTGAACATCCTCCATACAATGAGGACTCGAAGAGATCGGCATATCATATACGCAACTTAGAGGTCTTCAGACTGAAACAGGTTGGTTATCATCGTTGATACTTGATTTCATTTATAGGCTCTTACCAAACAGCAAAATTTTTGTGTGGTTCCAATTGAAAGCAATCTTGCAGACAATAAAAAAGGTGAAAGTTAGTTTTAAAGATGGGTATTTAGAATTTTTACATCTCAGCAAATTAAAAAGTATATGTATCACTGAAATTCATATGAAAAAATAATACAAATCATCAATAATTTAGACTCATAAAATTTCCCCCCCCCCCCCCCCCTTTACCACACGAGAAAATTTTAGACTGGTCCAAATTAAAAGCATTTGCAGACAACAAAATAAAGGTAACTTAAAAATAGAAATTTGTTGTGGGAAGGACAGAAAACACTATGGGAAAAGGAGAAAATGCTGGTTACCAGCATTTTCTCCTTTTCCCATAGTGTTTTTAAAAGGCTTCTTTCTCAGGGGCGTTAAAAGTAGGGATTGTGTGGTAATGGATTAAAAGGCTATGTAGCCTCTTACGGTACTTTTAGATTTCGCGCCAAAAATCAATAAGGCATTTTCTATTTTTCCCACAATGTTTTCTACTTTATCAAAGACAAATTCTGCAATTTGAGGCACACTTGAATTGTTGTCTGCAAATGCTTTCAATTTGGACCAGTCTAAAATTTTGTCATTGAGGAAGATTTCATGATTTTTGACATTTTGATTTTTTAATTCCATAAATGTGACCTTTTGTGCATTTGATGTTAACTCTTCACCAAACGACAAAATTTTAGACCAGTCCAAATTGAAATCACTTGCAGACGACAAAATAAACGTAACTCAAAAACAGAAATTTGTTTCCAGTAGGGTAGAAAACATTGTGGGAAAAGGAGAAAATGCCGGTTACCAGCATTTTCTCCTTTTTCAACAATGTTTTCAAAAGGCTTCAATCCCAAGGTCATATAAAGTAGGGATTGTTTGGTAAAGGGCTGAAAGAATTTATCTGGCTGTAAATCTTCAAAACCATGTACTATTTTATACATTTGTATCAGATCATAGCATTTCAATTCTTATTCACAGCTTAAAAGTCATGTTGATGTTTTTATGTCACATGACTGGCCAAGAGGGATTCATAACTACGGAAATGCTCACGCCCTTATTAGGAAGAAAAAATATTTCAAAGAGGAAATGGAAAAAGGAATTCTGGGTAATCCAGTGGCAGCAGATTTGTTGTACCTCCTTCAACCCACCTACTGGTTCTCAGCACATCTACACGTCAAGTTCCCAGCTTTAGTTCAACATTCAGTAATGAAATTTCTCTTTTATTTTCCCTTTGTTAAAGGCCCAGATCCCATCTTTAGTTCAACATTCAGTAATGAAATTTCTCTTTTATTTTCCCTTTGTTAAAGTCCCAGATCCCATCTTTAGGTCAACACGCAGTTATGAAACTTCTCTTTAACCCTTTCCCAAACGACAAACTTTCGGAATACACCAAATTGAAAGCATTTGCAGATGACAATTCAACTCTGAAAAGATGATTTGTGTCTATGATAGGGTAGAAAACATTGTGGGAAAAGGAGAAAATGCTGGTTACCAGCATGTTCTCCTTTTCCCACGATGTTTTCAAAAGGCTACCATTCCAGACCCGTAAAAACCAGGGATTGTTTAGGAAAGGGTTAATTTTCACTTTGTTAAAGGCCCAGTCGAGGCCAAAATATCAAAACAAGTGTCATGATACATTTAGATTTAAATCATACCATTTAAAAGTATGGAAAATATTGTGGAGATGATGTCTGTTATTGTGTGGTCAGGCCACATGGTAGCTACCAGCAGAAAAAAGCATTTTAAAATCGAGCAAAAAAGTAAACGAAAGACACTGCTACCTGCAGCAGGTAGGTTTTAACCTGTTTTTAGTCCCCTATCATGAAGCAGAAGGGGACTTTACGATTTCACTCCGACTGTCTGTCCGTCCGTCCATCTGTCTGTCTGATTGTCCATCAGTCAGGCAAATCAGTTTTCTGGCTTTTTTTTTCTTAACACTGGTAGATATTGAGCTGAGTTTTGGTATGTAAGCCATCCACCATGAGTTACAAATCAAATTCCAGTTTCGATCCAGTCCACTGATTTTTGACGACATTATGGGCCATGGACTGAGAAAATTTTGCTGAAAAAAAAGTTTTCCAGATTTTTTCTTAACACTGGCAGATATTGATCTGACTTTTGGTGTGCTAGTCATCCACCATAAGTTACAGGTCAAGTGTGAGTTTTGTTATGGTCCATTGATTTTTAACAAAATTACAGGCCTTGGACTTGGAAATTTTCACGGAAAAACAGTTTTCCGGACCTATTTTTTGTTACGGTTCTGTATTTTGTTTAATAGGCAGAAGATGACTCTAAGCTGACAAAATTTCTTGCATTGGATAAATGTCTCCCAAGACGACAATTCCTACAGGTAATTCTTAATTTTAACCCTTTCCTAAACAATCCCTGATTTTTATGTGTCTGCAGTAAAAGTCTCTTGAAAACACTGTGGGAAAAGAAGAAATTGCTCATAACAAGCAATTTCTCCTTTTCCCACAGTGTTTTCTACCATGTTGGAGAACTTTCTGGCATTTTCTCCAAATCTAGAATTGTGGTCTGCAAACTCTTTTGGTTTGGAAGAGTCCAAAATTTGTTGTTTGGGAAAGGGTTAATGAAATATGAGATCTTCAGATTAAACGCCTAATTAATTTAATTAACACCCATAATTTAAGGCTTTTAAGAAAGTTTTAAAAACACTGTAAGAAACTGAGCAAAATACTATTAAATTTTTCTGCTTTGGAACAAAATTTTCAATTTTTCTAAAATCAGATGGCATCATTTCATTCAATTTTTTGACCAATGTTTATTATGTGAAAAAGAAACAATAATGGGATTAGAAATGAATTAATCCATTACCACACAATCCCTACTTTTGACGACCCTGAGAAAGAAGCCTTTAGAAAACATTGTAGGAAAAGGAGAAAATGCTGGTTACCAGCATTTTCTCCTTTTCCCACAATGTTTTCTAACCTTCACAAAACAAATTTCAAATTTTCTGTCACTTTTATTTTGTCGTCTGCAAATGCTTTCGATTTGGACAAACCTAAAATATTGTCGTTTGGTAATGAGTTAATTAAAATTTCAAGTACGAAATTATTAAGATTTTTGTGTAATCATTCAAATGTAACACCTTAAAGGAACAAAGTTGACATTTCAGATAAAATATAAAGATATGGAAATTTGAGTTATAAAGCTGATTTTTTTTAAAATCTAGCTTGCTGTTTTAAAGGTATGGATTCAAGTCCCTCACAAAGAGAAAATGTGGGATGTAAGAATTGACTTTTCTATTTTAGGTCTTGGACGTGTCACATGATCCTAACAAAGCACCTGTTCTGGAGCTTGATCCTGAATGGCTAGTTATTTTAAAACTGACCAATCACATGCTAGACCTAACTCGAAACTATAATTATATAGGATCAAATGCTGGAGAAAGGTACATTTATTGAATTTGCGTTAATATATTGTTGCCACCAGTTGCCCATAGGTTCTTTTATGTGCTCAGTGTATAGCACCGTCTGTTTAAAATCTCATCTGAAAGACTATTAGTAATTTTAGATAGCCTGTAGTGGGGATCGAATCCACACCCTTAAGTGACTCAGTATATCATGTTCATGAGTCGTACACTCTACCTATTGAGCTATGCGGGCTTGTCAAGAGAAAGGTACAGTGTAAATATTTTTCTTAAAATGGGATGTAAGAATTATCCTGCAATGATCCAGTTATCACTTTACCTGATAAGAAGCATTTTTAGCTCCACTGGCTAAAGGGCAGGGGGCTTGTGTCCTGGCCCAGTGTCCATTGTGTGTATGTCCGTGCATGCTTGTGTCCATCCGCGCGTGCGTGAACTTTTATTTCAAACATCTTCTTCTCTGAAACTACCCATCCCATTTTGATGAAACTTCACAGAAATGATCCTGACATGGTCCTCGTCAGAGAAAACTTCGAAAATCTTCATGTTTATAACCACACATTCTAGACCTGTATTATATGGTATGGGGCTTTATTTTTTGGACCTCCACCAGGATTTAAATAATTATAGCTTTGCAGTCAAAATTGGCTTTATCCGGGGGTCACAACTTTCTTGTAGGATTTTATAGAAAAAATCTTGTATGTCGTCAAGTTTGAAACCAATTGGCCAAATATTGTGATGTTTGGCTTGTAGTGTTTTTACTTATTAGCCAGTGGAGCGATACAGGGCCATTATGGCCATCTTGTGTTTCCATACAGGGTCACATTGCCTTGCTGTAGAGCTAGCATTTGAAGCTATGTGATAGAACATTGGCCCTGGGATCTAAAGGTCCTGGGTTCAGTCCCTCCTCAGAAAGGATGTTTATCAGAACTGTAACATTGGCGCTTAGCATAAAATATTCAGTTAGTTAACTCATTACCAAACGGCAATATTTTAGGCTTGTCCAGATCGAAAGCATGTGTAGATAATAAAATAAAAGTGACTGAAAATTAAAAAATTGTTTTGTGAAGGGTAGAAAACATTGTGGGAAAAGGAGAAAATGCTGGTAACCAGCATTTTCTCCTTTTCCCGCAATGTTTTCTAAAGGCTTTTTTCTCAGGGTCGTCAAAAGTAGGGATTGTGTGGTAATGGGTTAACAAAAAGAATAACAGTACTTGACGGATTTGTGGACCAGTCTAAAAATGTAGTGTAATGGTCTACCCCACAGAAACATTATCTATGAACAGTTTGTGTATGGGGACTCCTATCCCTGTGCCACATTCAAAATTATAGACTGGTCCAAATCAAAAGTTCACCTAACAATCCTTTATTTTTACGACCTACATGAAGAAAGTTTCAGAAAAAATTGTCCGAAAAGGAGAAAATGCTGGTAATCAGCATTTTCTCCTTTTCCCACAATGTTTCCTACTCTTCTAAAGTCAACTTTCAATTTTTTAATTCACCTTTGTTTTATTGTCTGCAAATACTTTGATTTTGGACGTCTAAAATTTTGTTGTATAGTAAAGAGTTAAAATGTCATGAAGCTAAGAAGATGATTGCTGTCTTTGAAATGGGAGAAAAGATGATTGCTGTCTTTGAAATGGGAAAAAAGATGATTGCTGTCTTTGAAATGGGAAAAAAGATGATTGCTGTCTTTGACATACCATAACTTACCAGGATTTTCTCCTTTTCCCACAATGTTTTCAAAGGCTTTCCTCTTAGGGCTTTTTATAACTTGGGGATTGTGTGGTAAAGTGTTACCCTGCCTTGGGAAAGAGCAAACTTTTGTAGCAATGCGGTAGGGCATTTGACTGAGGTTCTGGTTTCCCTAAGAAGTTATTTGTCAGAATTATGAAAAAGTAAACAACAGAAAACATCTGTAAGAGAAAAAAAAAATACCGCAGTTGATGGTTTTATTTCAGAACTGATTTCACGCCAACAGAAGATGAGATAAAACAAGTGACAGGAGAGTTTGGTGGAGATTTTAGCATACCAGAAAACTTTGAAAGGACAGTTCCGGTTTTTGATCCAAATCTATCCAAGAAAGAAAATAAAATGGACCCAGCCAAGACAGAGGTCAACCCTCAAACAACCCTCATCTGCAGTATGCTTGATTTAACAGATCCAAATGCAGTATTTCTAGGTATTGTGTTCCTCTGTTTTCTGTGTACAATATCCATATACTGTATGATTGGAAATTTGTGTAACATGGAAAGTTATGTGATTTTGTGAATTTGAAAAATGCGCAAACTTCTCTGTTGGCATATTTTATCACAAGCATACGAACAAATAACAAGTTTCTTGATTTCGCAAACATTTATGTATGCAAAATGTCTGTAATCAGTAATTCACCAATTTTTTGACACACATATATATCCACATATACAGTACCTATTTACCAAACAATAGAATTATAGACAAGTCCAAATTCAAAGTATTTGTAGATGAAAAATTCAAGATGGCTCTAATAGCAGAATTTGTCCTTGCTAGAGTAGATAGCATGGGAAAATGTTTCAAAATGCATTTCTTCAAGGGTCATTAAGACCTAGGATTGTTGGTAAAGAATTTAAAACTTATTTTACCTTTCTTTTGGTAGAAACTTTTGAAAACAGTGTGGCAGAAGGAGCTGATGCATCTTTGTCCTCATGACAGACTTTTATTGTAAATCTGTAACTTAAACAATTTTAGATTTTTTCAAATTGAAAGCATTTCTTGGCATCAGATTTAAATGATAGCATTTGTGTCGGAAAGCGTAGAAAACATTGTTGAAAAAGGAGAAAATACTTGCAGCGTTTTCTCCTTTTTCCACAATGATTTGCCTTTGATAGGGTAGAAAACATGGAGGGAAAATGAGCTTTCTTTTTCGGGTTCATATAAAAGTTGTCATTGTCTGGTAATAAGTTAACCCTTTAGCAGCCAACACAATTTCAGGCTTGTCCAAATTCAAAAAATTCAACACATTGTAGACAACAAAAGAAGAATGTGACTAAAGTGATAAGATTTGTTAATAAAAGCATAGAAAAACATTGTTGAAAATAGAGAAAAAAAAAACATCATTTTCTCCTTTTCCCACAATGTTTTCTCTTTCTAAAGGTTGTTAAAACTCGCTTTTGTGTGGTAAAGACGTAAAAGGATGAAAAAGTTATCATGCTACTTTTTGATCAATACAGGTAAAGACTCAACATACAAACTTCCTGATGACGATGACGCTGACACACAGGAATTAGAAGATGAAGATGACATGAAAAATGATGATATTGACGACGAGTTTGAAGATGACAGTGAGCCAAGTTTTATCATGTCTGACAGTGATAGGAGTCACAGTTTCCTCTCAACTGGAAATGATAGTTTCCTTTCAACAGGAAACGAAAGTTTCCAATCTATAGGCAATGAAAGTTTTGCCTCAGTGAGTAATGTAGATGAAAGTTCTGTAAATGATAATGAAAATGGTGGTGATAAAAAGAGAATTAACGAAGCTGATAAATTGGACAGTGAATTCAAATTAAATTCTAGTGTACATAAACTTAGCAAAGAGGGCAGAAGAATAAGTTTGTCGGAAAAATTAGCAAAATGTGACGAAGGTAATAAATCAAACTCTGCTTCATCGACAACGTCAGATGAAGATGACCTTGAATTCCAAGCAATAATGGCTGCCCAGAAAGCTAAAAATAGCACATCCAAGTCAGATGATGACCTTGAAGTGTGTGTTAGTAAAAATAGCGTAGGATCGGATTCTAGCTTAGACTGTAAGAAACTTGAAATAAGTGATGAAGATCCAGAATTGCAGGAAATGATGCAAGCACAGAGAGAAAGCAAGGGGATAATGGAGTTGTCAATGGAATCGGAAGAAATTGAATTTAAACAGATAATTAAAGCTCAAAAAGAAGATTCTAGATCTGAGATTGGAAATTTGAGGGAGATTCAAAAAGACTTTATGCACATTAGGCCTTCAAATCAGTCTAGTCCATTTGTTAGTAATGATGACAGAGCAGAACAAAGTTTGGCTATAAAAGATTCAAAAGATCTCTCTCCATCCCTCCTTGGTATGAGACGAGGGGACTCGGAACAGATAACAGGAAGTCCGGCCATGAAAAAGTTTCGTCGCAGAAATCAAGATATGTATTCGGATAATAGCACTGGAGATGAGGACTGAAATGTCAAGCAGAATGTTTATCGTTAACCACCTAATCCTGAATTAAAACAAATCAGAGAAAGGAGACTTTTGAAAAAATTATGAATTACAGAGAGAAAGCTGGTAACCAACATTTTCTGCTTTTCTCACAATGTGTTTAACCCTTTACCAAATGACAAAATTTTGGACAAAACCAAATTGATAGCATTTGCAGACGTTTAAATAAATGTTGCTTAAATGATGCTTTCATCCTTAAATCTGGTAGAAAACATTTTGGGAAAAGGAGAAAATGCTAGTAACTAGCATTTTCTCCTTTTCCCAAGATGTTTTCAGAAGGCTTCTCCTTTTCGGTCTAAAAACCAGGGATTGTTTGGTAAAGAGTTAACCTTTTAGAAAATCCTGACTTTTAACACCTCTGTGGAAGAAGCCTTTAAAAAAACACTGTGGAAAAAGGAGAAAATGCTGGAAACCAGCATTTTCTCTTTTTCCAACAATGTTTTCTTCCCTTTCCAATACAAATATCAATTCTTTAGTCAAATCTGTTTTGTCGTCTGCAAATGCTTTCAGTTTGGACCAATCTAAATTTTGTTGTGATAAAGAGTGAACTTTTTTAGAGAAGTTCAATAAACTGAACCTCATTTAATTCTGAAAATGTTTTTATTATGAACTAGGCCAAATATGAATAATTAAGAACTAGGCCAAATATAAGTAATTATGAACTAGGCCAAATATAAATAATTATGAGTAGATGAAAACAGATCAACAATAGTGCAGGTCAATTTAAGCTGATAATTCAAAAATAATTGTATAACAAGGTACAATGACCACTTTTCATACAGAAAATGTTATTTAAGTGAAGAGCATCAACCCTGGTCAGCCTGCGCCATTTGAGAAGCCTGACAAGGGTTGACATTTTTCAGAGTCCCCAGAAGGTCCCTCTTTATGTGATGGGTCACAATTAATTATGAGCTTGGCCAGATATAAATAATTATGAACTGGGCCAAATAAGAATAATTATGAACTTGGCCAAATATCAATAGCTATGAACTAGGCCAAATTTCAATAGCTATGAACTAGGCCAAATATCAATAGCTATGAACTAGACCAAAATTTATGTAAATAAAAATAGACAGCTTGGCTTGTTTCTTTTGAAGGATTGATAAGAGTCGTTGCGTGAGGATTCATTCCTCTCTCAATGCTAATCATTGTTTTGACTGTCAGGAGCTTGTAAAGAACAATGTGCCAAGTACTGGTGAAAAAAAACCTCTAGGAATTTATGGATAGATACACTGTTCCAGGATAATATAACTGAATTAATCTTGAAAAGAACATTAAATACAGTACAAATCACAGGCTGTATAGGATTATCCCCTCTACTAGAGGATATTTGTTTTTTTCGGTGAAAGATAAAATTTATTTCATCAAGTGGACACCATCGGTAATATTTTTACAAGTGGGGCAGCCACAAGTGAAAATATTACTGATGGTATTCAAGAGATGAAATAAATTTCGATCTTCACTGAAAAAAAAAACAACAAATATTTTATCTATTTCATGCTTTTAACCCTTCCTGGGAGGATTTTTTTCAAACTCCAGTACAGTTCTTTTCTGTTATTCCCCATGGCATACCCCTCCCACATAGCAACGCATTACAATATTACGTCAAGCGCGAGAAATATAAGGTATATGACGTCATATTTCCCATCTGGTTGTGAGCCACGCGCAATTTACCTAGGCAACAAGAACATGAAAATCAGTATTTTCACTGGTGGCACCAGTGTAAGATCAAAAAATTGTTTCACTGCTATTTCTCGATATCCTACCGGAAAGCAAATAAAGGGATTTATTTAAGCCATGGGGAATAACGGAAAAGAACTGTACTGGATTTTGATAAAGCTCCTCCCAGAAAGGGTTATTATTTCATCTCATGAACACCATTGGTAATATTTTCACTTAGTGGGACCGCGGACAGTGTAGACCAAGGATCAGACTGCATGTTTCATTGGTTGCAAAGGCACCTTTTTTCATGAAAGACATTTTGTAGGCTAAAATGCTATACAAACTTGGTTGTATCATGTTTTTATTCCAATCCTTAGTCTTTCTTTTGCCAGTATGTGGGGTAAAATTATGGATGAAATTGAAATAAATTGATCATATTGTTTACCTTTATTCCTCCCTCCTCTGTCCTTCATTTTCTCCTTCCCTTTCCTACCTTCATCCCTCTCTCCTTCCCATCCTGTCTTCCTCCCTCCCCAGTCCTTCATTTCCTCCTTCCTTTTCATACCTTCGTCCCTCTCTCCCTCCCATCCTGTGTGCCCACAACCCTTTCTTCCTCCCTCCAACCTTCCCTACCAAGTCCTTCATCTCCTTCTTCACTCAGCCCCTTCCCCCAACCCTTTCTATCTAGCCCCCCTCCCTCTGGCCCTTTCTCTCCATCACCCATCCTTTCTTGAGCCCTCACTTCTATCCTTTGTTCATTTCCTTGTTTTTTCTTTCGACAGTCTCTCCTTCATTCCCTCAAATTCTTTGTTGCATGTGTGTCTTATTGGGTTCTGAGAATGTGTAAGTAGCCCCCAATGAATAACTGGCTCCCCTTCAAATGAATAACTGGCTGCCCTTCTAATGAATAACTGGCTGCCCTTCAAATGAATAACTGGCTGCCCTTCTAATGAATAACTGGCTGCCCTTCAAATGAATAACTGGCTGCCCTTCTAATGAATAACTGGCTGCCCTTCAAATGAATAACTGGCTGCCTTTCTAATGAATAATTGGCTGCCCTTCAAATGAATAACTCGCTGCCCTTCAGAACTCACGAATATTCCTCATTTTCCATTCAATAATGAAAGCATTTACTAGTATTTTATAATTGAATTGTATGGATGCTGAAGTGTAGATAAGGTAAATTTTTACCTATTTTGCTGCGGATAATGGGTCAAAATATGCAATCGCAAGGGTGTTTCTGCAAGAATATTCCTCCTAGTAATGGACAGTGTAGATACAAGATCAGACTGCACAGGTTGTGCAGTCTGATCTTGATCTACATTGTCCACAAAGAGTAGTCTGATCTTGATTTAGACTATCTACAAAAACAACTCATGCTATCCCTCGAAAGCAAAGGGTTATACTATTATTGTACCTAACTGATAGATTAACTCATTACCAAACGACAAAATTTTATACCGGTCCAAATTGAAAGCGTTTGAATTCGACAAAATAAAAGTGACTGAGAATTTGAAATTTGTTTTGTGAAGGGTAGAAAAAATTGTGGGAAAAGGAGAAAATGCTGGTACTAGCATTTTCTCCTTTTCCCACAATGTTTTCCAAAGGCTTCTTTCTCGGGGGCGTCAAAAGTAGCGATTGTGTGGTAATGGGTTAACTCATTACCAAACGACAAAATTTTAGGCTTGTCCAAATCGAAAGCATTTGCAGACGACAAAATAAAACTGTCTGAAAATTTGAAATTTGTTTTTGTGAAGGTTAGAAAACATTCTGGGAAAAGGAGAAAATGCTGGTTACCACAATGTTTTGCAAAAGCTTCTTTCTCATGGACGTCAAAAGAAGAGATTGTGTGGTAATGGGTTAAAGCCATCTTGATTGCTAGAGAGTAAAGAAACGCTGTAAAACCTTGACGGTGTTATAATCTAGTCAGCTGTGTAAATGCAGATAAAACATTGATATAAGGTGTATGTAGGTAAAGAAACCTAAGGGATTTTTCTTCGATTTAAACCGGAAACTGTGGTTGTTATATGCATGGCGAGCCGCAATAGAATATAAAATACATTTTCTATTTGTAATAATCAGTTGTGTCCCTTTCTTAACATGTAAATTTTCATTTAGCCCCTCATCTTCGCGAGCCAAGTTTACGATCACTACGTGGATCTTACCTTGGCTGATTGAGCCCGATTTCGAGATTCCTTTGATGCGCCCTCTATTGGATGCTGGTTATTAACCCCCTTTACATCATATTTCTAAAAGCAAATGAAATATCGTTTTACAAATCGCCTACGAATACACATGAAGCGATAAGCAGACATCCACGTGGGTTTCCATGTTTACCTTCTATTCTAAAGGTAGCGACCTTGTTCTTTTTTTTATCAAAGATGAAATGCTACGAGCGATTTCATTCGTTGCAGTTAGAGCTGGCTGCATCCAATGAAAAAGCGTATCGGGGGAATGTAAAAATCAAGCTCGATCCGCCAAGGGTAGAGTAGCGTAGTGAATCGTTAGCCTTGACTTGCGAAGATGTTAGCCCTTAGGCTGCTAAGTGCGACCTAAGGACTTTTGCTGACAGTGGAGATCGAGATCAGACTGCACACGATGTGCAGTCTGATCTTGAGTTTGAACTGTCCTATGAGGAGATACTCTTTCCTTCAAAACAACTTTTGAATAGCCACATTTGGGGTAATAACTGTCGGTTTGAAAGTTTGAATTAATTTGGCTATTTAACCCTTTACCACACAATCCCTACTTTTGACGACTCTGAGAAAGAAGCCTTTTTGAAAACATTGTGGGAAAAGGAGAAAATGCTGGTAACCAGCATTTTCTCCTTTCCCACAATGTTTTCTACTCGCTACAAAACAAACTTAAGATTTTCAGTTATTTTTATTTTGTCGTCTGCAAATGCTTTTAATTTGGACCAGTCTATTTTTTTTACGTTTAGTAAAGCGTTAAGGTTTAAACCCTTTCCCAAACAATCCCTGTTTTTTACGGATCTAGAATAGTCGCGTTTTGAAAACATTGTGGGAAAAGGAGAAAATGCTGGTAACCAGCATTTTCTCCTTTTCCCACAATGTTTTCTACCCTATCATAGACATAAATCATCTCTTCTGCAAGAGTTGAATTGTCGTCTGCAAATGCTTTGAATTTGGTCTAGTCCAAAAGTTTGTCGTCTTGGAAAGGGTTAAAAAATACAGCCGAGCCTAGCTTTGGCATCCGTTTGCTGCTATTCTTGTTGCCTAGCGTGGATCCGAATTTTCGACTCGCCCTTCGCGGTAACGATGAGCTAGCTTACCAGGTCAAGCCTCGATTTTATGATGCAATAAGAAATCAACATATGGTGCATTCAATGCAAAGTACAAGCAAAAACAAGAAAAAAGAGGCAGAAATCAAAGCTTTGATATCGTTAGATCAGCTTTGATTTTAAGACATTAAAAGAATTACCCAATGTGCGCAGGTCATATTGGGATGCATTCCAACTTCCGGCTCACAAAGCAGAATTTCCTTTTGTATACCTTGTTTGCATAAGGAATACCAGGCACACTCGAAGGCTGGGCTTTTGTTGCATTTTTTCCACTCACGTGCCTTTGAACCACTCCACGGGGGAAACGCTTGTTGTATCTGATTCGTTGCCATGGTAACCGTAAGACCAATTCAAAGAATAAAAGACATAAAGGAGGCTTTGTATTCTTATATAACAAACGTGTTCAGAAAGGTTGTTTAGCTTTATTCTTAGTCAGTCGGACGCTTTCAACTCTTTACCGCACGACAAAATTTTGTACCCGTCCAAATCGAAAGCATTTGCAGACGACAAATTATAAATCTTAGTGACGTGCTGAATTTTCTCTATCAAAGTGCAGAAAATACTGTGAGGAAAGGAGAAAATTTCCTCTCTTCCATCAATATTTCCAAAACTCTTTTTCCCACTTGTGGTTAAAACAAGAGAGTTTGTGGTTTTATGTTAACTCTTTACCAGACGATATTTTGAAACTCCACCAAATTGAAAGAACTTGCAGCCGACAATTCTTTTGTTGCTCAAGAGATAAATGCCCTCTTAGAAAGGATAAAAAAGCATTTTCTACCTTTTTTCACAATATTTTCTACCTTTATAGATACAAATCCCATTATCATAATATCATTTCGTTTGTCGTCTGCAAATGCTTTAAATTTGGACCAGTCCAAAAAAGTTTATCGTTTTGTACCGAATTAAAATGGTTTCTTGGACGACAAAATTCAAGATTTTTCAAAACTGAAAACATTTCACCGAAGACAAACTCAATATGAGGCTCAAATGATAGAGTTAACTATTAAGAAACTGAGGCAAAAACATTGTGGAAAAAGGAGAAAATGCTGGTTATCAGCATTTTCTCCTTTTACCACAATGTTTTTGAAAGCTTTCTTCATTTTCACCGTGAACCAACTATGTTTTTAACCCTAGGAGCTAAAAAGAAAACAACAACCTAAAAGATATTTTCAGTATAGAAATAAATCACAAAAAAATCACAGTTTCAACGTTTCTCATGTCTTACGTGTTTTAGCAAAGTGTACAGTGTAGATCAAAGATCAGGCTGTAGTTTTGTGTAGCCTGATGTCGATCTACAATGGCCGAAAACGGCCACTAGACTTGTAAATAATTAACTTTAAAAATTTATTCAGTCCAGATAATTACATGACCGAAATAATCACAGTTTTAACGTTTATCTTATCTAAATTGTTTCAACTAAGTGGACAGTGCAGATCAAAGATCAGGCTGCACTTTTTGTTCAAACTTATCTTGATCTACATTTGCCCCAATGGCAATTGTTGTCGTGAAGGCGCTTTGAAAGTGTGAAAGCTTCCTCGTCAGGGCCAGTTTATCCTTTTCCACAGAATACCAACTTGTAACGACCTTGGAGAAAAGAAGCCTTTCGAAAACACGGTGGGAAAAGGAGAAAATGTTGGTAACCAGCATTTTTCTCGTTTCCACACGTTGTTTTCTACCATATCAAAGTAAAATTGTACCATTCGAGCCACATTGAAACTATCGTCTGTAAATGCTTTCAATTTGAACAAGGCTGCAATTTTGTTTTCTGGTAAAGGGTTCACTCTTTACTCCATAGATACTCGTTTCTACGCATTGCTTGTAGGAGCCTTTGGAAAACATTGTGACAAAAGGTGAAATTGCTCGTGACGAGCAATTTCACCTTTTGTCACAATGTTTTCTATGCTATCGAAAGGTGTCATATACACGTAAGAAACGGCTTCATCCTTGCTGTTATTTAGGGTCAATTATAGATATTAGATTTATGGGGTAAAGGGTTAAAGCACGTGGAATTGTTCAGTAAAGGATAAAAGGTATTTTATGGCGTGCAGAATCATTTCTAGGGTGTTTGATCTCGGTGCACCCATGGTTGGAACGTTTCCAGGTTGATATCAAAGTCGGAATTGAAAATAAAAAAAAAAGTTTCTCATTTTTTTTTCCGGTTGCAAAAGTGTTGTTTTTTTTCTTTCCTTTTTCGTTGGAGCTATATTTGAGAATTACTAATACAGAATTTAACTTTGAAATAAAGGCAGGGTAAAAAAGAAAATAGATTATTTATTTATCTCATGGGTACCAAGACCTCAGTAAAAATGCTACTACGAATACAAAATTCTACTTCTACATTAACTATTGCTACTGCTACAGAGAAAAATGGAGGAAAAGAAGAAGGGAGAGAAGACAACGAAGAGGGAGGAGAGAGAGAAAAAAAAGAAGTGGAAAGAAGAAGTGTTAAAAAAAAAAAGAAGAAGAAGTGGAAAAAAAAGAGAGAAAATTATTGTTCAAGAACAGAAACTTGTCTAAAAGAAGAAGAACATCTATTTTGCCATTGTATTTTTGGCTGAAATTTGAGAGAACTTTTTCTCTTTTCAAAAAAGCAACAACGAATTTTTATCAGTTGACTAGATCTACCAGCTTTACTCTTTACCAAACGACAAATTTTTGGACTGGACCAAATTCAAGGCATCTGCGGACAACAAATTAAATCTTGTTAATATTGTGATTTCTGTCTTTGATAGGGTAGAAAATATTGTGGGAAAAGAAGAAAATGCTGGTTACCAGCATTTTTTCCTTTTCCCACAATGTTTTCTATAGGCTTCTTTCTCAGAGTAGTTAAAAGTCAGGATAGTGTGGTACAGAGTTAGCAAGGATTTGGGTCAAAAACCTCTGGTCCTAAGCGTTGTTTTGACATCTATTTTTTTATCGGTCTTCCCGAACAAGAAAGCTAGCCGAATTTTCGTTTAAATTTATTTGGTCAATACTTCCAGTTCCTTGATTATAGTCTGCGTCGGCCAAACGCTTTTTGATTAAATTACTATGAAAGAGTTATGCAGGTGGAAGACGCTGATTGAAATTGTCGTCTGCTGACCTGGATACATTTGTCAAGTTGAGGTAAACTACTTTAGTATTTTTCTATCAAAGTTTGATCAATTAACAATATTAGATTGTGCTTCATCCTATATTCCTCTCAATAAATTACTATCTGATAAGTCACAAAATATCTAGATCTTAGTGAGTTGCTAGACTTACAATGAGTTCCTTGGATGTTAGACCCATCCTTCGTTATGAAATTCCCTACAAAATGCGATTCCGTGTTACCATGACAGCTTCAGAATTCTAGGAAATGCAATATAGTACAGAGCTCCTGATAGGGGAGTGATTATTTTGATTTTTGATTTTTCAAAACTAAACTAGATCTATTAAATATTCTTGACTAAACCCCATGTTGTTGGTACTCATTAGAATCGTCTCATCGGGACGATTCTAATGAGTACCCACAACATAGGGTTTGGAGGAAAAAAAAAATGGATTTAGAATACCATCACTCTCACTTATCTGCAGCTCTTAAAGTGTGAGCAGTCGCAGAGATATCAGTGAAGTATGTTGAAGCGGTGTAATAGGCCATTCAATTAACCCTTAGGCATCTTACAGACCTTTGACGGATAGTGTAAATCAAGATCACACTGTACGTAACATGCAGTCTGATCTTGGATCTACACTGTCCGATAAGAAGATTTAATTTCCAAAAACATAGCTTTGATATTGATATGCCAGTATTTTGGTTTTCACTATCGAATTGAAACTTTTATTTTAGTTACCTAGCTGGATAAGGGTTAATCAACAGTCAATATGTCGGCCAGCTGGGATCGTAGGGCCTATATGATCCCTGATCGGCCCGCATCGCATAGATTTCATAGCTAATTTTACAAAAAAAGTCAAACATTAGAGATTTTCGGATTAACTCTTTACCAAACAATCCCTGGTTTTTACGACCCTGAGACAGAAGCCTTTTGAAAACATTGTGGGAAAAGGAGAAAATGCTGGTAACCAGCATTTTCTCCTTTTCCCACAACGTTTTCAACCTTCCCTAATCAAATTTCAATTTTTGATTTACATTTATTTTGTCGTCTGCAAATGCTCTCAGTTTGGACTAGTCCAAAATTTTGTCGTTTTGTAAAGGATTAAAGGGCACATTTATTTTCTTCTATTTTAAAGGTGGGTACTTAGAATTTTCACATCTCACCAAATCAAAAAATATATATATCACTGAAATTTATATGAAAAAACAATACAAATCATCAATAATTAAAAATCATAAAATTACCAAAAAAATTTTTTTTGATGGTATTCCCTTAAAAGGCTACGTAGCCTCTTAAGCTATTTTTAGAATTCGCGCAAAAAAAAAAAAAAAAAAAAAAATGCATTGTGGGAATGTTAAGTGACCGGCACGTGACTAATGATGCTTAAATTCCATTACATAACAAACATGTAATTATTTTTCATAATATCTTCTTGGGACGCTATGTTTGAAGGTTCGTCCGTGTATTTCCAGTATGTAAATGAGCGAGTTGTTCATTTAAAAATAGAACATGTTTCCCGTCGATGTCGACCTCGGCCGCAGTAAATCTCCAATTTCTCTAGTTGTCGGACGGTTTTCGACTACTGCGGTTTTATGAATGACGATTATAAGGCTTTGGGAGTATAAGGATGATATTTTTGTATTTTTGTAAAATTTTCTTCCCAAATTCTGAAGGGCCACCTTTAGCCCCTTCCCCGCTAAGTAACTGAAATAAAATTTTCAATTTGATAGTAAAAAAACACAAATATTGCTTTTTCAAAATTATGTTTTTGGTGATAATATCTCCTTATCGGACAGTGTAGATCCAGAACGTGCAGTCTGATCTTGATCTACACTGTCCGCACAAGGTCAGTGAGTTGCTATTAGCAACAGGGTTAGTGTTTACCAGACGACAAAAATGTCTGGAAAAAATTTGCAGGTAAAATAAATGTGACGCAAATGATGAGATTTGTTCTGAAGATTATCGTGAAAAATGGGAAAAAAAATAGATGTTTCGTCTTGTGGTGTTTTCTCCGATTTCTTCCATACCGTCACACATCTTTTTCAGGCTGGTTACATGCATTACCAGACGACAATATTTTAGGCTTGTCCAAATCGAAAGCATTTGCAGACGACAAAATAAAAGTGACTGAAAATTTGAAATTCGTTTTGGGAAGGGTAAAAGGAGAAATTGATGATTACTAGCATTTTCTCCTTTTTCCACAATCTTTTTTAAAGGCATCTTTCTCAGGGTCGACAATAGTAGGGATTGTGTGGAAATGGATTTAAGATAAAGGGTAATTTGGTAATGGGTTAAATCATATATCTTAATGATCACAATATAGAAGATAGACCCCCGTTTTTATTTGTTTATGAAAGTTCTAAATGAGAAATATTAAATAATCCGCTATAGATCTAGATCTATACGACTTTATCATTGTAACAAAGAGCAAATCTTTTGTATCCTGTGGTGTTATATTGGATTTGCCATACGCCGGTTTCAATAGATGCTTTTAGTAAAACAATGGCATTAGAGGTTATTACTATCTTATCTGTTGTTAACTTTAAAAACGACAAAATATCAGACTAGTTCAAATTAAGAGCATATGCAGATGACAAAATAGGTGTGACTTAACCCTTTCCTAAACCACAAACTTTTGGACTAGACCAAATTGAAAGCATTTGCAGACGACAATTCAACTCTTGCTGAAAAGATTATTTCTGTCTATGATAGGGTAGAAAACATTGTGGGAAAAGGAGAAAATGCTGGTTACCAGCATTTTCTCCTTTTCCCACAATGCTTTCAAAAGGCTTCTATTCCAGACCCGTAAAAACCAGGAATTGTTTGGGAAAGGGTTAAAATAAGAAATTTGCATTTATAAAAATAGAAAACAACAGTCACGGTGGTAAAAGGAAATGCTGGTTACAAGCATTTTTTTCCTTTTCCCATGATGTTTCCAAAATCCTTCACTCTGAGAGTCGTTAAAACTCTGGACTGGTAAACTGTTAATTTACCAGAGGACAAATTCAAGACTTATGTGCCATATTTGACTCATCTACAGACGCTCTCATTCTGGAAAAGGCTGAACTTTTGGTTTGGTTATTTCCGTTTATTTATCGTCGCTATACCGCATGCCCATCTGAGCGACGCCCCCTGAAGACGGTTAGTTGTTACGGGGGATAGTGCAAGGTTACAGGGCGAAACTACTGAGAGCTTCGCCTGGTTCTTTAACAAGCTCGGCGTATAGCACCATCACACGGGACCTTGGTTTAACGTCTCATCCAAAGGAATATTGGTAATTTTAGTTGACCTGCCGGGGATTCGAACCCACAACCTGTGGTGACCCAAAACATTGTGTTCACGAGTCCTACGCTCTACCTACTGAGCTATATCGGCTGGTCGGCTGAAATTTTCGGTTTGTATACGTGTTAAAAGTCTAGGTTTAACCAATTACCACACAATCCCTACTTTTGACGCCCCTGAGAAAGAAGCCTTTTGAAAACACTATGGGAAAAGGAGAAAATGCTGGTTACCAGCATTTTCTCCTTTTCCCATAGTATTTTCTTCCCTTCCCAGAACAAAGGCTGTGGGTAAACTTATCAACAAAAAAGACCCCTCGAGAACACACATGAAATTTATATGAAAGAATGCTACACATATCTACTTTATCCATCCGAAATATTTAAGAAATTAACAGAGTCCAAAGGGGCGTTTCAGAGCTCTAAAGTATGGAGGGCTGGATGGGTCATAATTGCATAAATGATTTTGCTCTATCAATTGGATCCGATTTCTTTGTGAATTCTACGAGAAAATGTTTGAATATCCCAGAAACAATTACAATGAATCATCCTTTCTATTCTTTAGTCACCTTTCTTTTGTCGTCTGCAAATGCTTTCAATTTGGACCAGTCTAAATTTTCTCGTGTGGTAATGAGTTAAGTTGAGAATTCAAAAATGACTGTATAAAAAGGTACAATGACTGTGAAAGGTTATCATTTGGCGGGTACCCTACGTTTTCGAAAAAAAAAATGAATTAAATTTTAAGGATTGTGAGCAGTTAACTCATTACCACACGAGGAAATTTTAGACTGGTCCAAATTGAAAGGATATGCAGAGGACAGAATAAAGGTGACTCAAAAATAGAAATTTGTTCTGGTAAGGGTTGAAAACACTGTGGGAAAAGGAGAAAATGCTGGTTACCAGCATTTTCTCCTTATCTCACAGTGTTTTCAAAAGGCTTCTTTCTCAGGGGCGTCAAAAGTAGGGATTGTGTGGTAATGGGTTAAAGCATTTTGGGAAATGGAGAAAATGCTCAGAACGTGCATTTTCTCCTTTTCAAACAATGTATCCTACTCTTTATAGAACAAAGCCAACCCAGTGTTGAGCCGCTGATCTATTTATAGCATTCATTCTCAATATATGGATAAAACAAAACTTCCTCTTCTTTTGAACGAGAATGTTTCGGTTCATCTTCGCAAGCCAAGGCTGACGATTCACTACGCTACTCTACCCTTAGCGGGTCGAGCTTAATTTTTACATTCCCCCGATACGCTTTTTCATTGGATGCAGCCAGCTCTAACTGCAACGAATGAAATCGATCGTAGCATTTCATCTTTGATAAAAATAGACCTTTCGAATAGAAGGTAAACATGGAAACCCACATGGATGTCTGCTTATCGCTTCATGTTGAATAATTGTATTCGTAAGCGGTTTGTAAAACGATATTTCATTGGCTTTCAGAAATATGATGTAAAGGGGGGTAATAACCAGCATCAAATATAGGGCGCATTGCAGGAATCTCAAAATCGGGCTCAATCAGCCAAGGTAAGATCAATGTACTTATCGTAACCTTAGCTCGCGAAGATGGTCTCGGTTTTAATGATTACCAACACGTAAAAATCATGTGAAGGAGTGTTGTGTAAAACTGCTTATATATTATGGGCCGGTGGCCTATATTTTTAAATAAAATATATAATCTTGAAAAACTTATCAACTGAATCGGTTGCCGGTTTAATGCAGAGGAATGACCCTCCCCCATAAAGAAAAAAAAAACGTTCACTTGAACCGTATGTACATAAGCTATACATGCGCAGCACTCTGACAGAGTACTGCGCATGTATAGCTTATGTACATACGGTTCAAATTTTGTGCATTTCTGTAATGCATTATACCAGGAAAGTCATCACATATGGAGTGCAACACGTGAAAAGGGACATTTGGACATTTGCGTAAAGTGTCGTCCCGGATTAGCCTGCGCAGTCCGCGCAGGCTAATCCGAGACGGCACTTTACGACTACATTAGATTTTGTGCTACAGTAGACTTGCGTAAAACAGAAAATCACATAAAATCGAAAGTGTCGTTTCGGATTAGCCTGTGCGGACTGCACACACTGATCCCAGACGACACTTTACGCAAAAGTCCGAATGAACCTTTTCGCGTGTTACGAGCCATATAATTATACTGCAAAGAAATTTCTCGTGATCTGATTGGATAATACGCCCCCAACATATATATCATGTGGACTGGCAAAACGAACGTAAAAGCAGTTTCCCTTTCGGAAGCCTCGTATACATGACTACACTATCAAAACAACATCCAAAATGGCGGCGTCGATCAAGATTACCATTAAGAGTATGCGCCAAGCTGCACGTTTTAGCATGTATTACCAAGGTTTCGGTGACGTCATTTCCCTGTGACGTCAGTTTTCACTGAAATGGGGCACTCAGAAGGGAAATTCTACTTCGTGGGCGTACTTAATTTTTGAAACCAAAAGACAGGTAAAATTTGCTTTACAAAGGTTGAAATGTTAAAACTTTGCAGAATACTGAATTCGTTGTACGGTCTAACGTCAGGGGACTTGGAAACTTGTTCATTTAACATGCATACAGAAAACTGACAAAACTGATAGCAAAAGGAACGCACATGCTGACCTGCGTCGATTTGTCTTTGAAAGATGCATTCAGCCATCTTTTTCTCAGGTCATGGCAAGTATTCTGAAAACTGACGTGTCGAAGGAAGCCAATTTACCATCTGTTTCTTCTTCAGAAAAAAATAATAGTGCTTACTTTTTCCAATCAAGTTTAGAAAATATGTGAGAAATACTGATTTCTAGGGGGTTGGACCATTATAAATACCCATTTATAGGGGGTTGGACCAATACAATACAATCCAGACTTTTGACGACCCTGAAAACGAAGCCTTTTGAAAACATTGTGGGAAAAGGAGAAAATGCTGGTAACCAGCATTTTCTCCCTTTCCACAATGTTTTCCCGAATAATTTCAAACTTTGAGTCACATTAAATTTGTATTCTACGAATGATTTCAATTTAGACTAGTCCTAAACTTTGTCGACGACATTTAGGACTAGTATAAATGACGCTCCCGGCAAAGAAGCCTTTGAAAACATTGTGGGAAAAGAAGAAAATGCTGGAAACCAGCATTTTCTCCTTTTCCCACAATATTTTCTTCTTTATCAAAGAAAAATTACACCATTTGAGCCACACTGAAATAGTCGTCTGCAAATGTTTTCAATTTGGACAAGGCTAAAATTTTGTCGTTTGGTAATGGGTTAACCCATTACCACACAATCCCTACTTTTGACGCCACTGAGAAAGAAGCCTTTAGAAAACATTGTGGAAAAAGGAGAAAATACTGGTAACCAGCATTTTCTCCTTTTCCTATAATGTTTTCTACCCTTCACAAAACAAATTTCAAATATTCAGTTACTTTTATTTTGTCGTCTGCAAATGCATTCAATTTGGACTAGTCCAAAATTTTGTCGTCTCGTAATGGGTTAAAGACTGATGCGTTTGACGTTTGAAACCCAAGAATATGACACATCTGTTTGTATACTTCATGGCACTTGTAATGAATAAATCGAAAAAGAAAAAAAGAAAGGAGACACCCGAGCTCCATCACATTCATACTTAATACAAACCATTGTCCAACATGTAAGAAAAATCTACATCCTATTTATTTATCACATAAAAAGTTAAAACACAAGGCAAGAAACAAAGTAGAGAGGACACTTTAAGAATCTATACTAAGTTTTATGACGTCATCCTAATATGATTATACAGGAATACCCCTCGGTGCTTTCTTGCCTCAGTTTGATATACGTGACGTCATCACAGCTGATTCAAAGTTACAGAAATTAGTTTTTCTTTTCAAACTGTAACAGAAGAGCTTTTTTGCCCTTTGGATTTCTTAAATTAGTCAAAAATTCATTTCCAACCATTATGAGAGCACTCATACAACACTATTTTGCCTTGAAGGTAACTGTGTCCGACCCTCGGTTGTATCTAAAAATAGCACTCTTGCCGCATCCTCACGTCCTATATTACGTAGGCACTGCACTAAATGTCCAACTGTTGCAATGTCCCGTCTTTCCCAATCATGTAGCATACGTTTAAACGGCGAAACTGTGTCATTTTTTGCACGTGGTTCAAATTGGGCCATCCGCCTGTTGTCATATCCTGAAAAAAAAAAGATTAAAATTTACACGTTTTTTATCATTCTAAGAAAATGGGATATAATTAACCAAACATCGCCCTTTGCTTTCAGCTTTTACAATACAACTGAGGCGCTACAGCTACACTCATGATGACGTCATAGGGGACGACAAAGGAGAGCATGTCTGCGGACTGATATCTTCCAGTGGCTTGGCTTATAGCAGGTATATAGATTATGTTTTCCCAATAGTAGTAATCAAGATATAATCAAGAAAAACATTCTGACCAACTTTCATGACTATGAATTGAAAGTTTTGCTTCTATGGCATACATGATGTTTTAGATAGAAACATCCCTATCTTCAGTCTTTACCAAACTACAAAACTTTTAGACAGGTCCAAATTAAAAGCATTTGCAGAATACAAAATAAATGTGACTGAAAAATTGATATTTGTTTTTGGGAAAGTAGAAAACATTGTTTACCAGCATTTTCTCCTTTTCCCACAATGTTTTCAAAAGGCTTCTTTCACAGGGGTGTTTAAAGTCGGGATATTGTGGTAATGGGTTAAAGTAGAATGACTTTCCCTTACCCAATTCCTTTGCCAGCGTTTTCCAGCTTTCAGAGTGCGGGGAAGAGATTATTTTTTCCAATTCTTTTCGTTTCCCATGGGGTAAATCTCGAACACGTGTTGTCAAACCATCTGAAAGTAAATTCGTATTTTGTTTTTAATAATACTCAATTCAACATAGATCGCTAAATCTATAAATGATCCATAGATAAGAACTTTTTTATAAACAAAAGAACAATGATGGAAATCCGAGAAGTAAAACCGACGTTACCCGGAAATACCCGAATTTTTGCCGAACATTAACGAATGCATGCTGTTTAAAGATGAAAGGGACAGACAATGTAATAACCATAAAACAGACTCAGCGTTTGAAATTCGATAATTTGACGAAATTAGGCAGAAAGTTCGGGCCTGCGTCAAATAATTGTCTGTAATGACGTGAAAAATAAAAACAATTTCGAAATGCAGCAAGACACATAAAGCCGCATTAATATCCTTCGCATAAAAGAGCTGGGCCCAGCTTTACTTGCTTCCGGGGGACAGTGTAGATTAAGATCAGACTAGAGAGAACGTGGAGTATGAGTTTGTAGATATTTGCTTCCGGGGGAACAGTGTAGATTCAGATCAGACTAGAAAGAAAGTGCAGTATGATTTTGTAGATATTTGCACCGGGGGATAGTGTAGATCAAGATCAGAATAGAAAGAACGTGAAGCATAATAATAATAATAATAATAATAATAATAAAAAAAAACTTTATTTCACGAAGGTAGCTTACTAAGAAAACAACATAAGAAGTCTGATTGTGGATCAACACTGTTTGCAGCTATGCTACATATTCTGACCAAATAAACATTTCGGAGTCATATTGCAGACAAATTTAATCCATGCCATTTAACCCTTTACTCCATAAGGCAGTTCGATGGCATCTCTAATTGACCCTAAATAACAGCAAGAATGAAGCCATTTCTTATGTGTATATGACACCTTTTGATGGCATAGAAAACACTGTGACAAAAGGTGAAATTGCTCGTCACGAGCAATTTCACCTTTTGTCACAATGTTTTCCAAAGGCTCCTAGAAGCAATGCGTAGAAATGAGTATCTATGGAGTAAAGGGTTAAAAGTATGGATATCAAAATATGACAAATTTGATAATGTTTTACAGTGCAATTTGCCAAAGTTCCAATAGCTGGCAGGAAAATGTATTGTAAAACTAAATCAAAAGTCTGCAACTTTTGCTAGTAACTGGAACTGTTCACAGGCCGTAGTCAAACATATAACTCATATCAGTATTAATAATAGTTTTAAATGGTATGAGTTATATCTGTCTGCATTTTGACACCCGAATCGTTTACTTTTGGTAACTAGTGTCATGGTCTTTAAAGAGGAGGTTCATCTCATTGTTTATTCGGAAGTAGATAGGAGTGTGGACTTTATGCATATACATTCAGATTGATCTCAGTACTACCTACCCGCCCTTTATACAGAAATAGTCAGCAACATATCCCTTCTCTGTTAACATCTATTTCTCTATTTTTCTCACTTTCAAATGTTTCATGTTCTACATACTTTGTGTAATATTATGTTGCATTAATCATAATGCTATGAATATGTAGATATTCAAAGCAATAAAGATATGTATGTATGTATGTATGTATGTATGTATGTATGCTTTGACAAGCTAAAAGTTTACATTTTGCAGGTGCGTATCTGGGGCTGAACCCCGTTTATCTATGTCCACAACATTAATTCTTTTCCTTAACCCTTTACCCCATAGATACTCACTTCTACATATTACTTGTAGGGCCCTTTTGAAAACATTGTGGTAAAAGGTGAAATTGCTCGTCACGAGCAATTTCACCTTTTGCCACAATGTTTTCTACACTAGCAAAAGGTGTCATATACACATAAAAAACGGCTTCATCCTTGCTGTTATTTAGGGTCAATTAGAGATACCATAGAAATGCCTTATGTGGTTAAAGGGTTAAAGTAACGTTAGTAAAAAAAAAAAACATTTTACTTTCCATAATGTGCCCTCTTACTGTATGACACGGTTAAACAAGAACATTCCAGACAAAATATTTTCTTTTAGTTTTCTTTTCAAGAGCAAATTCGGGTATATATTTGTTTATTTAATATGGAAAAGTAATAAAGCATTCGTTTATGCATCTTGTTTGCATCATTTTCCCCCTAAATGCAGTCTTCTTGAAAAATGTGTTCAATTTTTAAGAGACATTTTTCTTCCTCTTCTTCTTTTGAATTTAGAACATTCTAAAACCTTACCTTTAATCAAGAGTACTCAGACATAACATAATAAGAAGTTGTTTATTTTCAAAACAATTTTATAGTGATGTCTTTTTGGCTTTAATTTTGCGGCGGCCATCTTTTTCCCCCATTCCCGATATTAAATTGTCAAAAGCACGATTTAATTAAGTTATTATAGATAAATAAACCACGTTTTACTTGTTCCTTTGAAGATGTTTTTTGTGGTGAAGAATGAAAATTATCATTTTAACATCTTTACGAAAATATGTTTGCATAGCACAGTCGGAACTGCTTTTTTACGATGTCATGCCAAATTACACAATTCGTTAAAAACGAGGCTAAATGGCGCGTGACCACGTCATCCTTATTAATGCGCGCATAGAGATAAAGTAGTTCAGACTCAGTTTTCAAACGAATTGATATTCCTTTTTACAAATCATAAATTAGTTTAATTTCATCTTTTTTCTATTTAACATAGCTAGATCAGTGGGAAAAATTGTGAACCATATGATGAAAGAGAAACAGATTATCCCTCAACCAAACGACAAAGTTTATAGTCTTCCAATTTCAGAACATTTGCAGACGACAAATTCGAAACAGGTACAAATGACCTTAAGTTCTCTTATAGGATAGAAAACATTGTGGGAAAAGGAGAAAATGCTGGTAACCAGCATTTTCTCCTTTTTCCACAATGTTTTCAAAACTTTTTTTTTTCATCCGTAGTCGCTTGAAACGCGGGTCTGTTTATAGGTGAAGATTTAAATACACGGCGTAGGTATATGGGCAAAAAAAAAATGTGTCAATATTTGTGTTTCGTGCACACATGGGAAAGCAATATACCAAATAGAAATATATTGAAACAGCAGTTCCAGCTTGTCACCTCTTTACCCCCCGTTCACACAGAGCTGCGACTTTAGGACGATCATCCCGATTAAGCTACGATCTGAAAAAGTATTGGATCGGGGCGGATCGGGGCCGATCGGCGTCTAAATCGAGCAATTTGGCAAATTATGGTCTTCATTACGATTGTACTACGATCCTCCCACGTCCAACGCGTTGCTGACACGCTTCTACTACGATGTTACGCAGACCGTTGCCGACCAGCGGCCGCGTTTACTACGTTTATACTACGCTGCCACTACGACATTCAAGATCATACTACGACGCTACGCAGACCTAGAAGACTGTACGACGATATCGCTACGGTGGTGCCGATCATATCACGCTTGTAGTAAGCTTCTAGTACGATTTGGCGATGATGTAGTTATATCTTGGGTTTCAAACATTATTTTTCACTTCTTTCCAAACAATAGCGGGATCATCAGGCTAAGGAGTTTCCGTGGAAGGAAGGGCACCAGCTTCTACGGTCGAAGGCTCGTCATGCTCTTTCCCGGCCTCAGGATTTTCTGATGCAGGATTTTCAAAGTCTTGGGTCACAGAGCTTGCAACCGCAGATTTTTCACGGCCTTTACCACGGGGTTTACTGGGCAGTTTCAGTTTTTGCAACTGTAACAAGATGTGCGAAGTTCAAAGTCTCAATTGCCAATGATCGTGAAGTATAGTGCCGCCCTTTATATGTAGTTGACAGATGGTGATTGGTCAAATATCAGCGCTATTTAAAAAAAAACTACAGCCTGATAGGTCGTGGTATGATCGGCGTAAGGTCATGCTAGGTCTTCGTAGGATCGTCAGGAACGTAGAGAGATCGTAGTGGGAACTTAGTAAGAACGTAATGGGAGCGTTGTAGGAGCGTACTCGATATGTTCCCGACTGTACTACGCTTTTACTGCGCTTTTACTACGATCATGAAGATCTCTCCACGACGCTTCCGCGCTGCTTGTACGATTACGGCGCTTCTACTACGCTCTTTTCACGACTTTACCCCGATCCTTGTTGGCCATGATCCCGCTACGCTTGTTTTGAGCATGTTCAAAATAAGCGTGGCGAGAGCGTAGAGCTTCCCGATCATGAAGACCCTACCGCGATCATACTGCGCTTATGAAGACTTCACTACGTTTCTCCTGCGATTTGTCACGATCGGCCACGTTTTCGACCACGCTTTGATCGTAGTAGAAGCGGCGTCTATGTGTGAACGGGGGTTTACCAAACGACAAACATTTAGACTAATCATAAATTCAAAGCATTTGCAATATAACTTCGGATTATTTGAGGAAAATTGCCTCAGAAAGGGTAAAAAAAAACAATGTGGGGCGGTGATAAAATTTTGGATCTGATGTAAGTTGACATCTGAGGCAAAGTTTTATTAGCAAAGTCTAGAAAAAAACAGTTTGTAAGCGAACATTTGTGGAGCTCGCATGGCATTTTTGTGAGCAAATTTGATAAGAATTTTATCTCAAAAGCCAGAAAATGTCAGATTCTTCTTATAGCATAATGGTACCTCTCTAATATTAGGTCAGAAAATGCAAAACCACACATTTGCAGGTGGTATTTCTCATTAATTAAACCCGATTCACTTCATAGAAAAAAAAATGACTTCACATCAATGATCATGATGTCGCACGCTGCTCATGTGTCTGTGAGATAAGAAAATTCGCAATGGGTTTATAACATTGGAACATGTGATAAAATGGCTTAAAAAAGGACGTCACATAATGCTTTTCTCAAACGTGTTTAAGATATAGAGGATATTTGTTTTTTTCAGTGAAAGATCGAAATATATTTCATCGAGTGAACACCATCGGTAATATTTTCACGAGTGGCGGAGCCACGAGAGAAAATATTACCGATGGTGTTCACGAGATGAAATAAATTTCGATCTTTCACCGAAAAATATAAATATTCTATTTATTTCATGCTTTTAACCCTTTCTAGGAGGAGCTTTATCAAAATCCAGTACAGTTCTTTCCGTTATTCCCCGTGGCGAGAAATGTAAGGTATATGACGTCATATTTCCCATCCGGTTGTTAGGCACGCGCAATTTACCACGGCAACAAGTACGTGAAAATCGGTATTTTCACTGGTGGTACCAGTGTAAGATCGAAAAATATTTTCACTGCCATTTCTCGATATCCCACCGGAAAGCATGAAATAACAAACGTGTGTAAGATAAGAAAATTCGTAATGGGTAAATTACACTGAAAACAAGGGAGGTTATGTGATAAAACAAAATTTGCAATGGGTTTATAACATTGGTAACAAGGGAGTTTACGTGATAAAATGGCGTAAAAATGACGTCACATAATACTTTTCTCAAACGTGTGAAAGATAATAAAATTCTTAATGGCTTTATTTATACTGGGCCCGTATTCACCAACCATTCTTAAGAACGTTCTTTGTCTTATTCTCCAGAATTTTCTACATTTGTAAGTAACACAACTTCTGATTGGCTAAACCATTTGGTTTAGCCAATCAGAAGTTGTGTTACTTACAAATTTAGAAAATCTTAAAGAATAAGACTAAGAATATTCTCAAGAATGGTTGGTGAATACGGGCCCTGGAAACAAGTCAACAGTAACAGCACAGAGAAAGGGACGAGGATAAACGGACAGATATGTGACAGGGACGAATAAGAGATTACAAATTCAGACGGGAAGAGAAGTAAAAAAAAATCCTGACCTATAGGGACAGTGATAAGGGGAGAAACATGACAGGGACGTGTAAAATTTCGTTGTGTCGTGAAGGGTTAAGCCCTGCCCTCATAATCACAGAGAGTGATATATATAAAAATTTAGAGCATTATCTCCCGCTAGATGGCATTCTATAAATACTCATCTATCTAATATGGGCATCCTGGGTACAGAACCGAACCACTTTCCTACGCGACAACCGTCACTTTGAATTTAAAACAGAAAAAAAAGGTTTACCCAATAAAACGCTTCCTCGTGCAATTCACTCAACTATGATCACCAGTTTAGAGAAATCTGTTGCTAAAGCAAGTCTCATTTCTCCTCAAATGTATTGATACGTAAAAGCTATTTTCAACATTGCTACTTTATAGAGCGTAATATTACAGTCAGCCGGCTTTCGGGGCTAGTAGTGATGCGTCATATAAGACAGTCGAATCTTCGAAGAATATGACATGCGCAGACAACGAAATTTAGAGTGAAAGAGCAGCAACCAAAACGAAACCACCAACAGAAAAGGACAAAGATAAGGGCAGATAACATGACAGGGACAAGAAATAGTTAATAAAATGCGGGGGCATAATATACTCGACCAAAAGATGGGAAAAAATATCCCGAACATGGCTTTTGCGCCGCATATTAAACCTTTATCCTGTTAGATGACTAAAATGAAATTTTCAGTTAGGTAGTAAAATCCCTTTTAATGCTATTTCAGAAAAATGTTTTTGGGGAATAAATTCTCCTAAACGGACAGTATAGATTCAAGATCAGACTGCACGTTCTGTGCAGTCTGATCTTGATCTATACTGTCCGCAAAAGGTCAGTAAGTCGCGCTCAACAGACAGAGTTAAACTTTTGGGCACCGAATTAATCAAACATGTATTTTCATCCAAGAAATAAAACTAAATGTATTGTATTTCTAATTAAATGGCTGCTTTCTCCAGAAGGTCTCAGCAAAGCGGCCAGTATAGATCAAAGATCGGACTGCACTTTTAGTAGTGCAGCCTGATCTTGATCTGAACTGACCGTAAAGGACAACTTTAAGTCATAAAAGGTGTATAAAGGGTCGATACAGCTGCACGCAACGCGAATGTGAATTCACAAAAGATCGAATGCATTTTCACCAAAGTTATGAGTTTCTTTTCAACTCTTTCCCTTTCTTTATCTGTTCGCCCGATTATGAAACGCTTCAAATCATCAAAAAAGATGCTTTTATCTTCGTTTGGATACTTTTCACTCTAATACATTTTAATCTTGTTTCACGGGTGAAAACTTTCAAGTTATATTTAGTATATGTTAAGATGGGGGGGGGGACAAATAAAGATGTGATCACAGTTTATATCATTTCCTTTCGTCGATTTTACTCCCAAATTTGGGTTTTATTAAAATTTTGTGATAAAAAAGAAATTGACATACTGCTGTGCATGTATCAATGTGGGTTTTTAAAAATTTTGTGGCGAGTTGAGAGATTGCTCTTTCCGACTTTAAAACAATTTGAACATCTCTAAAACAAAATGGGTTTCGATGCATTGGTTTAGTTTGTATTGGAGTTTAAAGCCATTTTAACAGCCGAGGTCATATCATTGCAGTCAGGGACGCACCCATGTGTTTCCTGGGCCCGTATTCACAAACTATTCTTAAGAACATTCTCAGTCTCATTCTTCAGAATTTAGTCAGTGTGAAAGTAACAGAACTTCTGGTTGGCTAAACCGAATAGTTTAGCCAATCAGAAGTTCTGTTACTTTCACAGTCAAACAATCTTGAAGAGTAAGACAAAGAATGTTCCTTAAGAATGTATGGTGAATACAGACCCTGGTTTTCTTACGCCAGTACTGACACGGCTTTCTTTCCAAAGCCACTGACTACTTTTCTCACATGCATCAGAGGCGAAAATATCGCTGGAAAAAAAGTTCGCCGCAACCGGATATCGAACCTGCAACCTCTTGGCTGTTAGTTAGATACGCTAACTACTGAGATATCCGACCGGCTCCAAATGAATCTTCCCATCATACCAAGCAAGGTTTTGCATAATAAGAATATTTTTGTTTGAATACGGACTGAATATAAAGACAATGATTTTTTGACAAGCAGAAAACATTATCAAAAACAAAAGATATCGACTCAGGTCAGCCTGCGCTGACTGCGCAGTCTGATCTGGGTCGATACTCTTGCAGATGCCTTAAACTATATTTTCACAGAGGAGATAATAAAAGTTTGTGTTGATTATTTGTACATTCATTTTATAAGGATGTTTTCAATCCAGTCTACCACAAATTTTCTCAGCGACAAAAGCTAGATGTAATAATAATTATCATAATGATTTTTACGCTTCATTTTACATGTGCATGCAGGCTGTAAAAAAAACCGACTTGTTTCAGTCGGGTCCTTTGTCTTCTGAAAAATTACCTTGTTGTTTTAACTCTTTACCAGAAGGCAAAAATTTAGCCTTGTCCAAATTGAAAGCAATTGCAGACGAATATTTCGATGTCACCAAAATGGTGCAATTCTTCTCTGATACCAGAAGGCAAAATTATAGCCTTGTCCAAATTGAGCAATTGCAGACGAATATTTTAATGTCACCAAAATGGTGCAGTTCTTCTCTGACAGGGTAGAAAACATTGTGGGAAAAGGAGAAAATGCTGGTAACCAGCATTTTCTCCTTTTCCCACAATGTTTTCAAAAGGTTGCTTTCCTAGGGTCGTTAGAAGTCGTCATTGTGTGGTAAATGGGTTGATGCAGCCTGCATGTGATTCGAATCTATGATCGCTATTTTCAGACCTTGAGTGTAACAGACTGAGCTACTAGGTTCGATTACATAGTGCTCAAATTAATGCTTTGGCTAAAAAATGATAGAATACTGTATACAGTTAGCTGACAACGAAACATTGTGAACAGTGGCAACCTACGTGTGTGTGTGAGGGAGAAAGAAGCAAGCAAGAGGAGAGGGGCGTAATACATACAGTTATACGCTTTCGGCGAGTCATTGTCCACAAAAACTCCACTATCGGCCCCCGACGCCTTCGAATACTCTACGTCCTCGTGGCTACAAGGTGCTTTATGACTTCGCTTGGCTCGAACTCGTATCCAATGTTTAAAGATCACGTAGCACAGAAGTCCGACCACCACAAGACCAAGGACCGAGCAGTAGACCGGGATGATGTCGCCATCGTCGTCATCATCATCAGTATACACTGTGGGCGTGGAATAGTTATAAGTGGGCTCTGGGTGTCGACCTGCCTTCACACCTGGAAATAAATGATGAAAAACTGTCATTAACAAGAATTTACTGTTAAGTGTTTTCAACACAATGACGAGGTTTAACGAACCTGAAGAAGTAGCCTCATTTAAAAACATTGTAGGGAAAGGAGAAAATGCTGGTAACCAGCATTTTCTCCTTTCCGACAATGTTTTATGTTCTTTCAAAAAAAAAAAGATTTCCTGAATTAGAATTTTCACTGGAGATCAATTTATATCTAAAGCAGCTGCAGCCAAGGGTTGGTACCCGTATGAGCTGCTATTATTTTCATTGCTAAGTATGTGGGAGTCTATTTTAGTTTTAATCTTGATCGTTGCATAGAATTAAAAGACGAGCAGCATTCGTATTCTCCCTGTCTGCATGCCTGTCTGTCTCTCTGTCTGTCTGCCAGCCTGCCTGACTTCCTGCCTTTCCGCCTGCGCCGGCTCTCTCTCTCTCTCTCTCTCTCTCTCTCTCTCTCTCTCTCTCTCTCTCTCTTATGTAGTGTCTTAACCCAAGTTAATGTAGGTCTCTCAATCATTCTTTCCAGCAGGAACATACACGTTGACAAGCTGACAAAAGCCAAGCGGAGAACGGTATTCGATGCAGTACCTCTCATTTTGTCCTTTGAATCTGACCAGCAGAAAGAATGACTGCAGTGAACCTGTTCGTGCTTAACTGATGTTTAAAACTTCGTAAGTAGACATAAAACATTCAACCGACAGCAAAACTTATAATTCCTTCCTTCCTTCCTTCCTTCCTTCCTTCCTTCCTTCCTTCCTTCCCTCCCTCCCTCGTTCGTTCCTTCCTTCCTTCCTTCTCTAACTCTTCCAGTCTGCCTGCCTGACCTTCCTTCCTTCCTTCCTTCCTTCCTTCCTTCCTTCCTTCCTTCTCTAACTCTTCCAGTCTGCCTGCCTGCTTTTTTGTTTGTTTGCCTGTCTATCTTTTTCTTTCTTTCTTTCTCTCTTTCTTTCTTCCTTCCTTCCTTTCTTTCTTTCTTTCTTTCTTTCTTCCTTTCTTTCTTTCTTTCTCAGTATTTTTTTCAAGCAAGCATAGCTACTTGTCTATACATTTTTCCCTGTTGCTCTGGCCTTACATCCTTGTTTGTGTTATTCGCTATTCAACCTCTATCAAACAGGAAGAAAGGAGCAGGAAAACATCGATGCAACAAAAGGCTAATTTTTCGTAATAACACAACCGTAAAACCAAATACTATCTGCATGATTCACAAACTAACACGTTCGCAAAAAAAAAAAAGATGGCGGTTTTTTTCCCCTGCACACAGCAAAGCAAGACTCCAACATCTAACAGAATATACAATGAATGGACGTTTGATTCGTAATTTGTTTGCCAGACTCTCGTTCCTTTGATCCACACTCTATTTCAACCACACGCTGTGAGCGCAAATTAACTCTCTCACTCCAGCGAGCGTTTGAAGAAGTCTTTTTTCTCTTCGGATGGTGTAGATCAAGATCAGACTGCACTGAACGTGCAGTCTGATCTTGGATCTACATCATCCGCTTTTTCTCTCTTTTCTATGATTAACTCTTTACAACATGAGGTAATTTTTGGTCCTCTGAAATTGAAAGAATTTGCAGACGACAAATTAAGAGTGGCCAAAAAGGTGGTATATTTATCTATAAGGGAAGAAAACACTGCGGAAAATGGAGAAAATGCTCATTATGAGCATTTTCTCCTTTTTCCACAGTGTTTTCAAACGTCTTCAACCCCAGAGATGTAAAAAATAGGGCCTGTCTGGCAATTGAGGGTTAAAACAATCCCATTTATTTCTAGCTAAAGGGAAAGGAGAATGTGCTGGTTTCCAGCAGTTTCCCCTTTTCTCACAATGTTTTCAAAAGTCTTCTTACTCAGGGTCGAAAAAAAGAGAAACAGTTGGTATACAGCCCGAAGAAACGATAGAGTGAGCCCGTAGGGAGCCATATATGTATATATAAACACGGATGTTTTCGACGTCTAAAATATAATTCCATTGCACTCGAAGAATTTCTTTTCTATTCTCAATATGTTTCGGAAACAGCTGAATAGTGTACAGCACAGATCAGACTGCAAATTCCTAGCAGTCTGATCTTTGTCTTATGTTTTCCGCTACCGGGAGTTCAAAACGATTCATTTTATCGTCGGTTTACTTCAAAAACCCCGTAACTACAGCTTGAAACAAGCTGTATAGTTACGAGGTTTTTGAAGTAAACCGACGATATATCCGAGACGACTTCATTAGAATTTATGCTTCATTAGACTTGCGATAAACAGAAAATTACAAAAAAAACGGAAAGTGTCGTTTCGGATTAGCCAGCGCGGACTGCACAGGCTGATCCGAAGCGACACTTTACGCAAATGTCCGAACGCACCCTTTTCGCGTGTTGGAGGCCATGTTATAGGAGCCATGCTTTGGGAAAAGGGGTCTTAATGCAAAACCATGCTGCGAGCAAGTAAGTAATTACAAAATCAGAGATTAATAATATCCATGTTGTGTATCAACCACCAGAAGTGTGAGGTAGAATGGTACTTTATCAAGCAGCAGAAAAAAATACTGATAGCAAAGAGTATCGACTAATGTCAGTCCGACTGTGCCGGTGTAAAGCAGAGAAATGACCCTCCCCTACAAAATGACCCATTTGGTCATTTCTCTACGTAGAGGAATGATCCGGGTCATTATTCTACGTAGAAAAATAAACCCCAGGGCCATTATTCTACGTAGAGAAATGAACCAAGAGGGTTATTTCTGTGCGTAGAATAATGACTCGGGTCATTCCTCTACGTAGAGAAATGACCCATGGGTCGTTTTGTAGGGGAGGGTCTTTTCTTTGCATTACATCGGTTGACATAAGTCGATACTTCATGCACGTGCATTAAAACCGCCCTTTTTTTAACTCATTACCAAACGACAAAATTTTAAATTGGTCCAAATTGAAAGCATTTGCAGACGACAAAATAAAAGTGAATGAAAATTTGAAATTTGTTTTGTGAAGGATAGAAAACATCGTGGGAAAAGGAGAAAGTGCTGGTCAGATTGGTTCAAATTGAAAGCATTTGTAGACGACAAAATAAAAGTGACTGAAAATTTGAAATTTGTTTTGTGAAGGGTAGAAAATATCGTGGGAAAAAGAGAAAGTGCATTTTCTCCTTTTCCCACAATGTTTTCTAAAGGTTTCTTTCTCCGGGGCGTCAAAAGTAGGGATTGTGTGGTAATGGGTTAAATAAAGCATGGTTTGAATAAAATATGCCTGCTGTGATTGCTATGGCATTTGGCTACTTCACGAAAAGGAAAACCCCTTGGCAGCCAAGTGCGACCCTTTCACCTTTTGCGGACAGCGTAGAATCAAGATCAGACTGCACAGAACGTGCAGTCTGATCTTGAATCTACACTGTCCGATAAGGAGGTACTATACCCTGAACATTTAATTTTAACTTTTTAATTTATACTATTTGGATGTTTACTATTGAATTGAAATTTTATTATATAGTTATTCTGCAGGATAAGGGTTAAAGTCAACTTGCATGTCTGTTGTTTTGGTGCTTGATTCTTTAATTAACCCTTTATCACACGATGACGACTTTTGAAAATCCTGAGTTTAGTTTAGATATATCTATTCTACATCGATTGAGAAACAAGTTCTGACATCTCTCTCGATTCTGCTTGCTCAGTCTCTGTGGGTCTTTCCTGTTCTCGGATGGCTACTTTCACCCATGTCCTTCTGTCTGTTTGGTGATTTTCTCAATTCTCTGTCTGACTGTCTGTCTCGCTCTCTCTTTTCTATTTCGCTGCCTCCCGGTCTCTCTCTCTCTCTCTCTCTCTCTCTCTCTCTCTCTCTCTCTCTCTCTGTTTTTTTTTGTCCGTCTCTATTTTCCTCTCTTTTGTCTCGGTATGTCTCTCTCTCTCTCATCTTGTCCCAGTCTCTCTCCCTCTCTCTCTCCATGTCTCTCTCTCTGTTTTTTTTGTCCGTCTCTATTTTCCTCTCTTTTGTCTCGGTATGTCTCTCTCTCTCTCTCATCTTGTCCCAGTCTCCCCCTCCCTCTCTCTCTCTCTCTCTCTCTTTCTCTCTCTCTCTCCATCTTGATGAAAAAAGAAGTTATCTCCGGGTAATGCAAAGATTAAATAATCGATGGAAAAAGAAAGTCAAGAAACACGGATTCGTAACAGAAAGTCAGGTTAGTCGATAGACAGACAGACAGATAAACACACCTCAGAAAATAAAAAGATCTATTCTTTAATAGAATCCAGTTCTTCTGTGTATATATAAATTTCCCTTTTTTGTATTTTCGATTCATTAACGGACTTAATTAAATGCATTCCTTCCTTTGATCTCGTCAGCAATCCTTTGATGTATAATTAAAGGACAGGTTGTTCGCGCAAGTCCGACAAATCTATTGGGACACGGCGACGCAAGAAAACTTCAACAATCCATCGATATTCTCTGTTTTCTTGTTCCTATTTTATCCACGTTGCACAAACCATATTACGGATGAATACCATCTTTGTATTACATGCCATTATTGAAATATTATTCAACTTTTTTTCTAAAGCAGACAACAATGTTTTGAAAACCTTGACTCTTTTTTTTTTTTCTTTTTTTACATCGGGTGAGAGTCAATGGTTCAAAACAGGTTTATTGCCAAACTTTTGAATTTATAAAAAGAGGTCAGATTGATATAGCCTTTTCCCTTTACCCCTTCTCCCCCAAGAAATTCATTATTATCTTTAAAAATGAACTTGAATATTGACAAAAATAACAATGTACTGTAAAACATGGCAATATAGTACGTTTTGAGCAACTTTTCAGTTAACCCTTTACCAAACAAGCCCTGGTTTTTACGTGTCTACAGTACAAGTCTTTTGAAAACACTTTGGGAAAAGGAGAAATTGCTCGTAACGAGCAATTTCTCCTTTTCCCACAGTGTTTTCTACCCATTTGGAGAACTTTCTGCCATTTTTATCAAATTTGAAATTGTCGTCTGCAAACTCTTTCAGTTTCGAAGAGTTTAAAATTTGTCGTTTGGGAAAGGGTTAAAGACATACTTGAGCGAAAAGTAGGGGCAAAATGTTTTTTTGTTTCATCTGAAAGATGAAATGATCTCAAATGGTTTAGCCAACTCCAAATTGTGTTACTTTCAAAGTTAGAAAATCGTGGGTGAAAAAGACTAAGTCCGTAGAATGTTCCAAAGAATGAATATGGATCCAGGAGCATTTCGACTTCGATTCAATCGAGACTTTTGGCCCTTTGAATAATTTACGACACGAATATTGGTGGTGTATCAAGACAAGTAACATGCATCTATACGATACATTTCTTCGCATGGAAAAAGCCGCTTTATTGTTAGAATTAAAATTGAAAGGCTCTAGTTAAAAAAAAAAAGAAGAAAAAAACTCACTACTAATTATTTTGTATCGAAATCTATCTATATACGAGTACATTTCCGTTGAAGAACAGTTTATATATTCGAATTTTATAACTTGGCAAGTTTTCACAGACAGAATTGGTAGATCAAAATAATTTCACCATGGTCGCTGATGTCGTTGCAATAGACCTACAAGAGTGCCGCCATCTTTAAGATCATGTGACTGACAGGGCTTTGATTCAAGATGGAAACCTCCTTGACTTGGCGAGGTTAATTGTAATTGACCTACAAGTGTGCCGCCATCTTTAAGATCATGTGACTGACAGGGCTTTGATTCAAAATGGAAACCTCAGTGACGTTACATAGTTAATTGTAATCGACCTACAAGGGAGACACCATCTTTAAGATCATACGACTGACAGAACATTGATTCAAAATGGAAACCTCATTGACGTGGTGAGGTTAATTTTAATCGACCTACAAGGGTGCCGCCATCTTTAAGATCATGTGACTGACAGAACTTTGATTCAAAATGGAAACTTCATTGACCTGACATAGTTAATTGTAATCGACCTACAAAGATGTCGCCATCTTTAAGATCATGTGACTGACAAAAGAACTTTGATTCAAAAATGGAAACCTCCTTGACGTGACAAAGTTAAATGTAATCGACCTACAAGAGTTTCGCCATCTTTAAGATCATGTGACTGACAGAGCTTTGATTCAAAATAGAAACCTCCTTAAAGTGGACGAGGTTAATTGTAATCGACCTACAACGGTGACGCTATCTTTAAGATCATGTGACTGACAGAGCTTTGATTCAAAATGGAAATCTCATTTACGTGGAGAGATTAATTCTTATCGACCTACAAGAGTGCCGCCATCTTTAAGATCATGTGACTGACAGAGCTTTGATTCAAAATAGAAACCTCCTTAAAGTGGACGAGGTTAATTGTAATCGACCTACAACGGTGACGCCATCTTTAAGATCATGTGACTGACAGAGCTTTGATTCAGAATGGAAATCTCATTTACGTGGAGAGATTAATTCTAATCGACCTACAAGGGTGACACCATCTTTAAGATCATGTGACTGACAAAAGAACTTTGATTCAAAATGGAAACCTCCTTGACGTGGCGAGGTTATTTGTGATCGACCGAGTTGTGCCAGTAAAAATATTAGACTTGTCCAAATTTAAAGAATACGCAGGCGGCAAAATATAATGTGGTTCAAATGATAAGGTTTGTGTTGGAAAAAGGGTAAAAACGTGAATAAAAGAAGAAAGATGGGCCATGATCTGTGAAAAAGGGCTTTCTGCCTCAATGTTATTCATGTTACTAAGCAAGCCATCAAAAAGTTATGGACCTTTTTAACCCTTCACTCCATAGATACTCATTTTGACGTATCAACAACAGACAGCTTTTGAAAACATCGTGGGAAAAGGAGAAATTGCTCGTAACGAGCAATTTCTCCTTTTCCCACAATGTTTTACACTCAATCAGATATTTGTATCCTCATTTGTCCATATTTTTTACACCAGCGTATCTTTATTTGCTGCTGAAATGGAAGAGCCTGAAATTGGCATATCAGGTAAAGGGTTAACTCTTTACCAAACGACAAGATTTTAGACTGGTACAAAGTAAAAGCACTTACAGACGACAAAAATAAACATAACTCAAAAATTGAAATTTGTTTCCAGCAGGGTAGAAGATATTGTTGAAAAAGGAGAAAATGCTGGTTATCAGCATTTTCTCCATTTCCCACAATGTTTCCATAAGGCTTCTCAGGGTCGTAAAAACAAGGGATTGTTTGGTAGAGGGTTAAACAACCTACTCAATACTGAGGTAGGCTGGTCCTTGGGCTAATACATAAAATTTACCAATAACGAAAAGTTTCTGACCTTGTCAGCCTCCACGGAGTGCCTAGGCTGACCTGGGTTGATACTTTTCGCCGATGCATTAAGCCCCATTTCCACAGAGCAGTACTCAAATCATTTTCTCCTTTTCTCACAATGTTTTTAGACGTTTTCTTCTTCAGGGTTGTTAGAACACAGAATTACTTGGAATATGGTTGATATTTATGGAGTAGACATAAAAACTCACAGTATACAATCAAAGAACATATGTGTATTGTAAGTTGAAAGGCTCCTGCCCTTTAATATATGTGACCCGTCACGCAAAAAGGGGCCATCTTGGAACAGCGAAAAGTGTCGACCTGGTCAGACTGCGCAGATTGCGCAGGCTAACCAGGTCGACACATTTCACTTTTTTGATATTTTTTGTATGAAAAGTGGTCATTCTACCTTACTATACAATCAATTTTGAACTATCAACTTAAATTGACTTTCACCATCTCTGATCAGGGCCCGTATTCACCAACCATTCTTAAGAACGTTCTTTACCTTATTCTCCAGAATTTTCTACATTGGTAAGTAACACAACCTCTGATTGGCTAAACCATTCGGTTTAGCCAATCAGAGGTTGTGTTACTTACAATTATAGAAAACCCTCGAGAATAAGAAGTTTCTACATTAGTAAGTAACACAACCTCTGATTGGCTAAACCATTCGGTTTAGCCAATCAAAGGTTGTGTTACTTACAAATATAGAAAGCCCTTGAGAATTAGACTAACAATATTCTCTAGAGTGGTTAGTGAATACGGGCCCTGTTTTAATCTTTTTGTTGTACAGAATTCCCAGATCGCCCCTTTTCACGTGACGGGTCACATGTACTTCTCTTTTCTTTTTTGTCTGTTTCATGTGCAATTAAACGTAATCTTTTGTACTTACCAGTAGAAGATAGATTCATTTTAGAGCCGTTGCTTATTAACAATTGTTGTTGTCTGCGCTTTACGTCATTTTAGAGTTATTACTTGTTGCCAAAGTGTTGCAGTCTACGCTTCAAGTAATTGTAGACCTATTACTTGTCACGGAAGTGCTGCAGTTTGCGTCCAGGCCATTCAAGAGTCATTTCTTGGTTCCAAAGTATAGCAGTTTACACTTCAGGTCCTTTTAAAGCTATTTATTGTTGCCAAAGCGTAGCAGTTTACACTTCAGGTCCTTTTAAAGCTATTTCTTGTTGCCAAAGTGTAGCAGTTTACACTTCAGGTCCTTTTAAAGCTATTTATTGTTGCCAAAGCGTAGCAGTTTACACTTCATGTCCTTTTAAAGCTATTTCTTGTTACCAACGTGTTGCAGCTTTTCTTTCAATTATTTTAGAGCTATTTCTTATTACCGAAATATTGCAGTGTCCGCTTCAGGTCATTTTAGAGCTATCTTCTAGTTGCCAAAGTGTTGCTGTCTACGCTTCAAGTAATTTTAGACCTATTACTTGTCACCGAAGTGCTGCATCTTGCCTTCAGGCCATTCAAGAATCATTTCTTGGTTCCAAAGTGTAGCAGTTTACACTTCATGTCCTTTTAAAGCTATTTCTTGTTACCAACGTGTTGCAGTTTATCTTTCAGGTCATTTTAGAGCTATTTCTTTTTACCAAAGTGTTGCAGTGTCCGCTTCAAATCATTTCAGAGCTATTTCGATACTATTTGCAGATTCATGAAGCCTCCATTTCTTAGAGCAAGGCGCAAAAACCGATTACTTGACGTGACCGGAAGTACAAATCACGTGACATCTCGAGAGTTACCTCGTTAAAATGATGGCCGGTCCCGTCATAAATCGGAAAGCTTAAGGGACATTTTCCTCGTTTTCATGGCTTTTTAATGACTTACTTCGATTTTTCCCAAAAATGCTCCAGACGAAGAACATCCTTTTTATTTCTATTACCTTTTGCTTGATGCTGTTATACCGAAGTCGAATTGCTTGATGCTGTTATACCGAAGTCGAATTGCTTGATACTGTTATACCGAAGTCGAAAAACGCTTATTTATATTGTTTTTCGGCGGCGAACCTGAACGCGCTGGCTTTTGATCTACTTATTGATACTGATAACAAATGAATGAACAGAGGTTTTTGATTGGTTAAAAATAAAGACATGTTTATTCTAAGGGTCCCCGTGGTAAAAAATGTAGACATGTTTACTCTAAGGCCCGTGCCTATTTGATGGCATATTTACGCTATCTTTTTTAAAAGATAACTTTGTTCCACGTTATACCGGATTTTGAAAACCTCCAAAAAGAAAAAGCTTTTAAGCTTTTCGAAATATTGTGAAAAAAGTAGAAAATGCTGGTAACCAGCATTTTCTCCTTTTCCCTCAATATTTTGTATTCTTTGAAATAGAAATTCAATCATTTTTGTGACAAATTTTCTTTGTCGTTTGCAAACACTTCAAAAATGGACAAAGTCTAAAATTTTGTTGCCTGGTAACAGGAAGTTGACCCTTATTCTGCTAAATAACAAACATTTTGTCAAACATTTTTCAATTCAATAAAACTGAGAAAAACACGAAAATTTTGTTATTTCAAGGTTACGTATTTGTACCGCTTTATCGGACAGAGTAGATCAAAGATCAGACTGCACTATCCGTGCAGTCTGATCTTTGATCTACTTGGTCTGCAAAAGGTCAGTGGGTTGCGTTAAACAGCCTAAGGTTTATTATTTCTAGGTAATACATGTATATAAGAACAAAGCAAATAACTGTTACATGTCTATTACTGTGATTTTTCGTAGCATGTAAATATTTTATATTTGTTCAAACGCTTCAATATCAGACAAGAAAAGCGCCTATATTTCTCCTTTATCTGGGCTGTGAAATTGCATGATTTTTTTTTTAATGAATGAATGAATGAATGAATGAATGAATGAATGAATTAATTAATTAATTAATTAATTAATTAATTAATTAATTAATTTATTTATTTATTTATTTATTTATTTATTTATTTATTTATTAATCAATTAATGGATGGATGGATGAATGAATTAATTAATGACTGAACCAACGAATAAATGAATGAATGTATGAATGAATGGACGAACGAACGCCCGAACGAAGAAAGGATGGACGGACGGATTAATGGATGGATGGATGGATGGATGGATTGATGCATGCAGGGACGGACGAACGATTGGTTGTAGTTTGGTTTGAATGGGAGTTTAACCCATTACCACATAATCCCTGCGTTTGACTACCCTGAGAAAGAAGCCGTTAGAAAACATTGTGGGAAAAGGAGAAAATGCTGGTACCCAGCATTTTCTCCTTTTCCTGCAGTGTTATCTACTTTCCACAAAATAAATTTCAAAATTTCAGTCACTTTTATTTTGTCGTCTGCGAATGCTTTCAATTTGGACAAGCCTATAATATTGTCGTTTGGTAATGAGTTAAAGCCATTTTAACAGCTATATTCATATCATGGCGGTCAAAGACGCACCCATGTGTTTCCTGGGTTTCTGACACTGACACTACTTTCTTTCCAAAGCCACCAACTACTTTTCTCACATGCATTAGAGGTGAAAGGCAGAGAATCGCTAGAAAGAAAGTTCGCCACAATCGGGTATCGAACCTGCAACCTCCAAGTTACGGGTCAGATACGCTAACCACTGACCTACCCGGCCAGACAACGAACGAACGAACGGACGAATGATAAGCTATTGTTTACTAACTAGTTTGAGGGGAAAAAAACCTACCCTTTTTCTTTTCTATATAGAAATTTTTGAAAGGGTATATTCTAAAGGTGACTGTTTAATGGCGATTAAAAGTCATAAAACGTCGCTATATAACCTTGAATTTAAGTATGACATTTTCATGGTCAATTTGGATGGACAGACAATGTCCACCACAAATGGTTAGTTTGACCCCTTCGGTCATTTTAAAATAATAACAGGGAGAGAGAATCAATATAAAATTCGAAGCCCCGATCTTTTTGCACCCGCCATCTGAAAGTGTCATCCTATTATATTTCGTTTGGCAAGTTTTTTTCAGAAATGTTTGTCAAAGACTGATTGTTTTTCTTTGCTTGCAAAAATGGCTTTAAGCCTAGGGTATACAGCCCTGGGTTCAGCCCTCTAACCCTGGGTTCAGCCCTCTAAGAGGAGGGCTTTTGAAAACATTGAAGGAATAGGAGAAAATGCTAGTTACCAGCATTGTCGCCTTTTCCCACAATGTTTTCTACCCTTTAGCAAAAATTCCCATTATTTCAGAAACATCTTTCTTTTGTCGTCGGGAGATGCTTTCAACTGTGATGTGTCTAAAATTGTGTCGGACTGGTAAAGAGTTAAAGTTGAAAACAACCACAGTTGGGCTTGCACGTGTTTAAGAAAATCTTAATAAAGATTGCTTATTTTTCTATTGGCGTGCAAAGATAGTTTCAAAACAAATCATCGGGTAGAAGTACTTTTGTCGTTATTGTCTAATAAAAGATATATGAGATCTAACATTCGTTAGTGTTGAGGTAAAATTTCGTTAAAAAAGTCTAGAGAAAATGTTTTGAAGCGAGCCTTTGGCAAGCTTAATAGCATTTTTTCTTGACGAGTTTAAGATTTTTTTCTCATACGCCAATGAATGTCAGACTCTTTATCACATAACGATTGTTTAGATATCATAGATAAGAACATGCCAAACCATCTGCACATGCGGTGATTCCTATTCACTTCTATAAAATACATACAAAATGACGTCAAAAAAGACAACACACAATAAACGTGTATGACGTAAGAAAATTCGAATTGGGTATACTACACTGAAAACAAGGGAGGTTACGTGATAGAAATAGATTTTAGCGACTCTTTGGTATTAAGATATGTTTAATTCATCTCCATGACAGAGTATACAAAGCAAGACATCATATAGGTATGGATCTATAAAATCAAATTCACAAATCCAATTGCTTAATCCATTACCGCACAATCCTTACTTTTGACGCCCCTGAGAAAGAAGCCTTTAGAAAACATTGTGGGAAAAGGAGAAAATGCTGGTAACCAGCATTTTCTCCTTTTCCCACAATGTTTTCTACCCTTCACAAAACCATTTTCAAATTTTCAGTCACTTTTATTTTGTCGTCTGCAAATGCTTTCAATTTGGACAAGTCTATAACATTGTCGTTTGGTAATGAGTTAAGCTAACTTTACTTAGTCGTCTGTCTGCCTGAATATACTTTATTAGTTGCACGGTCATGTGGCAGGGGACTTGGAAACTTGTTTACGGCTGTGATGAATTATGTCGCCACCCGGTCAGGTGGCAGGGGACTTGGAAACTTGTTTACGGCTGTGGTGAATTATGTCGCCACCCGGTCAGGTGGCAGGGGACTTGGAAACTTGTTTACGGCTGTGGTGAATTATGTCGCCACCCGGTCAGGTGGCAGGGGACTTAGGAACTTGTTTACGGCTGTGGTGAATTATGTCGCCACCCGGTCAGGTGGCAGGGGACTTGGGAACTTGTTTACGGCTGTGATGAATTATGTCGTCACCCGGTCAGGTGGCAGTGGACTTGGGAACTTGTTTACGGCTGTGGTGAATTATGTCGCCACCCGGTCAGGTGGCAGGGGACTTGTAAACTTGATCAAGGCTATGGTGAATCATGTTGCCACCTCTCCGAAGCCGTGAACAAGTTTCCAAGTCCCCTGCCACCCGACCGTACCACGAATTTATATACTGCAAAGTGTTACCATTCCAACGTTTGTTAAGCGAATTTTATCTGTTTTTCTTTTTTTTTAATTGGGTAAGCTGATGACGTAGAATTTCCCTTCTGAGTGCCCCAATTCAATGAAACCTGACGTCATCAGAAAATGACGTCAACGAAACCTTGGTAATACGTGCTAAATCGTGCAGCTTGGCCCGTAATCTTAATGTTAATCTTGATCTACACCGCAATTTTGGATATTGTATTGATAGTGTAGTCATGTACACGGGGCCCCCGAAAAGGAAACTGCTTAAATTGCGTTGTTTTTGTAAGTACAAATGAGGTATATGTTCGGGGCAAATCATCCAATCAGATCATTAGAAATTTCTTTGCAGTATACTAATATTTATCACGGATCCCATGCTCTGGTAAAAAGGGGGTTTCACGCCTCTCTGTAATGCATCGCACCAGGCAAGATATGACTTAAGTAGGACTTATTAAATTCATTTTGTTCAAGAACCGACTGAGTTATGAAGTAGACTGATCCGTTGGCATGCAAAAAATTTGCAGAAAGTAAAGAAAAATCGACCATGTCGGCGTGCGCGGACTGAAATGGGTCGCTATTTTCAGCAGCTTATTAAACCCCCCTTTAATAGAGCATTGTTTATATTTCGTTTTGTAGGAAGACCCAGTTGAGAAAATCAAAGCACTGAAATAACTGAGAAAGTATTTAGTACCATCAACATTACTGAGTTTGTCATATTTTAAACATTTGATGGAAGGATAAGCGAAGAGACTTGTGACGCTGTTAAAGGTATGTGTTTCTCTGCATAAGTTTATTGCTCCACTTACACCCCCACCCCCATGGAAACACAGATAAATAGATCAACTCAAGTTTAGAAAGGAAAGAAAAGGGTTGTTATTTGATAATTAAGAAATAATCTTCTTTCTATCGTGGTTTATCAATCAATAATCAACAGTTGTGTGTTATGAGGCACAACAGATAATCGACGAGGGCAATAGCCACTTCATAATAAACGAAGTAATGATAAAAAGAATTATCCTGATTCTGCCAAGAACAGACGGTAAGGAAGCAAAGAAAATTCCATTATTCTGCCTTAAACCATTACCACACAATCCCTACTTTTGACGCCCCTGAGAAAGAAACCTTTAGAAAACATTGTGGGAAAAGGAGAAAATGCTGGCAACCAGCATTTTCTCCTTTTCCCACAATGTTTTCTACCCTTCACAAAACAAATTTCAAATTTTTGTTCACTTTTATTTTGTTGTCTGCAAATGCTTTCAGTTTGGGCAAACCTAAAATATTGTCGTTTGGTAATGAGTTAAGCTACTTTAGTTGTATTTGACACAGAGCATTGACGATTATCAGGCTGAACATGATCTCGACACGTAGTAGCCGCTTCTTTCTTCAAAGTTTCAAATATTGCAACTCCCAAGATGTCTCCAATAAGAAAGAACCTATGGAAAATTGATTGTTTAATGGTAAATGATAAGATTTCGGCAGGATAAATTTTATGAAAAAAAATCAATCTTGGATTACTTTTTTGGAAATCACTGATGTAGTTGCTTCAGAATAACCTACTGCACGTGTGCTTCCATTTAGTGCCACTTAGTGACCACACAGTAATCGGCAACTATTGCCTGGAAGCGCTTCATTTTAAAAAAAAAAGGGGAGGGTTCTGGTTACTTTATCATTACTGGACAAGAATTTGTAGCATCGTGCACAACAATTCCTCAGAAATTCCGGAACAGGAAATCAAGCTGACGGAGATGAAATGAAAATAACGAAAATGATACTTACTGAAGCACAGGGTATCCTCTGTCGTTGAGCATTCTTGCAGTACGACCATGTTTTGTTTACACACAGAACAAGGTTTGCATGAAGTAAATGGGTCCACTGTATCTGAATATGTCTTATTTTCAACACATGGTTTGCATATTGAGTTGTGATCATTACTGCACTTGCGCACTACACCCTCTCCAAATCGACAGAGGTCACAAAATTTACAAACATCCTCTTCCGGGTCATAATATGACCCCACTGAACATCCGCAAACGGTGTTATGTGTAATGTTACATGGATGTAAAATGAAATGAGGATTAATTCCACATGTAGCACATTTTTTACATGAACTAATATGGTCCCTATCACTAGAATATGTTTCACCGGAAATACAGGTTTCACACCGGGTCTGATTGTCCGTGGTACATTGTTCTACGACACCGTTTCCTGCTCGGCACGTGTCACAACACTGTGTTACATTTCCATCGAAAGTCACTTCCGCTTGATTGTCAGAGCAAACCGCTTCGATACCTGGTAGCATCTGCAAAACCATACAAGATAATTCATTAGGTTTCTTTTTCCAGAGGATAGAATTTAACACTGTACTCAGAGAATTTGAAAGACGAAAAATCAAATTAGATTTACATGGTGGGGTTTGACGTTAAAGGGATAGAGAAATAGAAGAGAGAGAGAGAGAGAGAGAGAGAGAGAGAGAGAGAGGACACGTTAAAGGAAGAAAAAACCTTAGTGGTTGTCGGATTGATCATTTTCGGATACATCTTTCTCGGGGAGACCATCTGACGCAATATTCAAGTCAGGTTTATTCTGCTTCACTGCAGCCAAACACAAATTAGTGCGGAGACTTGAGTTCACTTGTAATTCATTTTTCTTTTTCTTTCCCCTGGCTGTAGACAGAATATGCAAATGACTTCATTGAAAGCTTGTAAATTATTCGGTCTGAACCGTGTTACTGGAAACTCTTTTCTGCTGTGATTTCAATAAATATCTTGTAAGACAGAAAAGAGATACGTGTTTTCCATGTGGCCTACAGCAGGTCAAAAAGGCCATTCGGATATTTGCGTGAAATGTCTCGAATCAGCCTGCACAGTCCGCGTATGCTAATCCGAGACGTCAACTTTAGATTTTGGCCCACAGAAGACGTGAATGAAACAGAAAATCGCACACGATCGGAAAGTGTCGTTTCGGATCAGCCTGCGCGGACCGCGCAGGCTGATCCGAAACGAAACTTTACTCAAATGTCCGAATGGCCCTTTTCGCGTGTTGCAGGTCATATTTTGAACACGTTGTTGGTTTCCGTAATTCGCTATCTGCGACATATGGCCGTTTGGGAGACAAAACAACTGAACCATACCATGTGAAAAGAAGCCTTAATGCATCTGCAAAATGTATCGACCCAGGTCAGCCTGCGCAGTCCGCGCAGGCTGACCTGAATCGAAACGTTTTGATATCGGTCATTTTTTACATGTCTAGGGATCAAACTACCTCAGATTCAGCGGGTCACTAGACAAGATGGATTTTACAGCTCCATAATTAAGTGCTGGAATTTCTTGGTATATTGCATGACAGGGGTGCATGAAGCCCCATTGTGCCTGAAAGCCGCTCGAATGATAGTTTTATATTCTGCGTTTTTATGTTTCAATGTCTCTCATAAAAGGAGTTCGTGATTGGCTGGATAGTATGTCACGACCAATCATATCACTGGAAATATTCTCTGCTGTGTTTTACTACAACTGTTACCTGTACGACGGATTCAAGGAATTGCAATTTGTCTATCTGTCTATCTGTCTGTCTATCTGTATGTCTGTCTGCCTCTCTCTCTCTCTCTCACTCTGTCTGTCTGTCTGTCAGTCTGTCTCTCTCTCTCTCTCTCTCTCTCTCTCTCTCTTGATAATATGCAATTACAGTAAACAAACGAAGGAAGGCAACCACATAACTCTAATTTTCTAGCTATTCATCCCTCCTTAACTACATGATCGAATAGCAAGACCTCTGCCAACGTTACAGGTCAGAACATGCAGACTGATCTTATACTTATACCATCCCGTTTTAGTCCCGCTCATTACATAAAAATCTTTGTAAGTTTTACTGATTCGTAATTTCGTCCGTAAAATAAGATCGGGTTTATGCCACGGCCTTGCAGCTCTATCGGTAGCATAGAAGGCAGAGAGTCGCTGGTTTGATCTCTGTGTTGGCCTATTTATTTGGGAGTATAAATGATAGCTATTGATACAGAATTTATTACTCTTTCACCACTGGCCATTGCTTCGGCGATAGTTATGTGTTGGAGCAGCCAGTGGCTTGGAAAGAACGCGGTATTTTGCGGAGTACAGGTTGATTGATTGATTGATTGATTGATTGATTGATTGATTGATTGATTGATTAGTTTTTAACCCTTTACCCCATAAGGCATTTCTATGGTATCTCTAATTGACCCTAAATAGGAGCAAGGATAAAGCCGTTTCTTATGTGTATATGATACCTTTTGATAGTGTAGAAAACATTGTGGCAAAAGGTGAAATTGCTCGTCACGAGCAATTTCACCTTTTGTTACAATGTTTTCCAAAGGCTCCTACAAGGAGTGCGTCGAAATGAGTATCTGTGGAGTAAAGGGTTAACGCTTTCAACAGTATTTCAGTCACATCGCAGCAGTCAGTACACCTATCCATGCGTTCCTGGGATTTCTTTTACCAGTACTTCGCACAATTTTCTTTCCAAGCCCACTGGCTGCTTTCCCAAATGATCATCGTCGAAACAATTGTTAGCCGTTAGAGCGGAATGAATCCTGTTGCAGTGACTATCATCAATCTTTGGAAAGAAATTGGCCGAGCCAGGGTCGGAGTACTGGTAAAAGAATTCCAGGGAAAGCACGGATATGTGCACTGGCCGCTGCGATAAATTTGAACTAATGTTGAACACGGTGTTAAATACCCAGGAATCAATCAGACAGATCGGGTTTGCATATTCGGTTCTGGAAGAGTAAAAACTTCGCCCATATAGCAGGTCGGTCTAAATATTTCTCAGAAAATATTTCTTCCTTTCGTGATTTGAAATGCTTCTTGTCGGAGACTAGAAAAAAAAAATATTATCAAAGACGGCTCGACATCTTTTGAAGTTAATAAATGAGCTGAAAGGATTCATTGTTGCAATATCGTTAAATCTTTTATCTCCCAATACGGTCTCTTAACGACCTTGACAGTACCAGCCTTTTGAAAACATTGTGGGAAAAGGAGAAAATGCTGGTAACCAGCATTTTCTCCTTTTTCCACAATGTTTTTTTTTTATCCTTTCAAAGGACGAACCCCCGTCATTGAAGCCATATTTCAACTGTGGTCTGTAAATATATTTTTTTAACATGTCTTAAATGTTGTCGATTGGCTTAAGTTTTAATACCCACTGCCTGAGATGGAAGATTTCTCCTTTTTTTCTACAATGTTAACGGCCCTTTAAAAGACAGGTTTTATCGTAAAATTACAGATTTTGTGTATTGTATTAGAGACAGTCCTTTCTTTTTTCTACGACGACGAGAAAAGCAGGATTTTATCCTTTTTCCAATTTTTTTTTTTTTGTTTTTTCATATTTAACTCTTTACCAAACAACAAAATTTTAAACTTGTCTAAATTGAAACATGTAACTGAAAAATTGAAATTTGTTTCCCGCAGGGTAGAAAGCATTGTGGGAAAAGGAGAAAATGCTGGTCACCAGCATTTTCTCCTTTTCCCACTATGTTTTAGGGTCATAGAATCCAGGGATTGTTTTGGAAAGGGTTAAGTGTGCACTAAACGACATAATTTTGGGCTAAAATAAATCAAATTCAAGTGCAGACGACAAACTAAATATTGTTTAAATGATGATTGTATTCCTTGATAAGACAGAAAACAATTGTGAGAAAAGGAGAAAATGCTGGTTACCAGCATTTTCTCCTTTTCTTACAATGTTTTGTGTTATCAAGACACTCATGGATTGTGTGGTAAAGGATAAAAAGAAAAATTCCAACCATGCCAGGCACATTTTAACTGCAATCTGTATATGCTTTCAGTTTCGAAAAGCCATTATATTTATCGAAGGGTTAATTTTTCATCAAGTTCCCCAGCCATTTTTTTCTGAGACGACAAGAATCCACGTTTGCATGACAAATGTCATAAATGATCAAGGTTTATGAGATGCTCTGAATTGATAGGACGATATGAACATCGTTAATCATGCAATCGTCTGATCACACAGTCTGGGAAACCGGAAGGAAGCGCCTTATTTGGTGACTCTCGGTTTTGTTCCTGATTTATTCCTTTCCTGTAATGGATCACTATCTATTATTTTTTTTTTTGTATGCATAGGCATTTTACTACAATGTGTAAGCATTAACTCGAAAAGTACTTAACGAGTCTACAGATAATTTGAAATTTTCAAGCAGAAAGTCAGAAGTCAAAAGTCAAAACCCAAATATTTCCAATTTTAAAAATTTCTTTGCTATTGATAAATCCAATGGTTTCGGACAATGTCGATTAAATATCTGCACGGAAGGTGCAAACTAGTCTGAATATGATTTGGTTGATTTTCTTTCGGCGAAGAACCCCAGAAATAGAAATTGCAATGTTCGGGCTTTTGTTGTTGTTGTTGTTGTTGTTGTTTTTTAACCTTTTACTACACAAAGACGACTTTTAACGACCATGGGAAGAAAGCTGTTTGAAAACATTGTAGGAAAAGGAGAAAATGCTGGTTACCAGCATTTTCTCCTTTTCATACAATGTTTTCTACCCTATCAAAGAAAACTTACACCATTTGAGCCACACTGAAATTGTCGTCTGCAAATGCTCTCAATTTGGACAAAGCTGAAATTTTGTCGTCATTTGAAGGGTTAACCCTTTCCCAAACGACAAACTTTTGGACTAGAACAAATGGAAAGCATTTGCAGACGACAATTCAACTCTTGCTGAAAAGATGATTTCTGTCTATGATAGGGTAGAAAACATTGTGGGAAAAGGAGAAAATGCTGGTTACCAGCATTTTCTCCTTTTCCCACAATGTTTTCAAAAGGCTACTATTCCAGACCCGTAAAAACCAGGGATTGTTTGGGAAAGGGTTAATAGACTGGAAAGGTTCGTTTGAGCAATGCTCTTTGAAAAAAAAAACATCATGTTAATTCATCTACAGAAAGTATCGATCCAGATCAGCCTGAAAAGTCAGTGCAGGCTAATCTGGGTTGATATTTTTTGCCACTGGAAAATTTCTGCTTTTCCAAGGACCAGTTTAACTTATGATTTAGTCGGTTGGCTTAGATCCACGATCAGACTACATCTTCAACAGTACATGCTGAGCGATCTAATCTGAATCCACACCGCCCGGAAAAGTCCCCTTTTTTACCCATATGGGACTGAAAGGGTCATGTAACCATTTACTATGGCCAGTTGTCACCAACCATTCTGAAAAATATTCTTAGTCTTATTCTAAAAGATTTTCTAAATTTGAAAGTAATACAACTTCTGATTGGCTAAACCATTTGGTTAAGCCAATCAGAAGTTGTGTTGTTTTCAAGTTTAGAAAATTCTGTAGACTGACATTTTGTCAAATGGGCCCGTATTCACCAACTCTCCTTCAGACATTTGACAAAATTTGAAGATGTTTTCATAATGATAGCATTTGCAGACGAGAAATCAGTAGAGATCAGACGAGGAATGACCCTGAGAGGACAGTAAAAACTTTTGGAAAAGGAGAATACTGGCTACTAAAGGCATATTCCCCAAGGGATGTTCAACGCCGCAACAAAAGACAGATTTTTTACCATATCCGACCTGAAATTATTTGCAGACGAAATTGTAGATAGGACAAAGATGATAAGAGTTGTTTCTTAAAGAAAAAAAAAAACATTGTAGAAAAAAGAGGAAAATGCTGGTTATCGGCATTTTCTCTTTTTTATTTTCCTCAATGTTTTCATAGCAAATTTTGTCAGTGTAGTAAACACCCATGGGCGTGAAGGGTAAGGTAAAGACAAAGGTCTCCTGTGGCTTTTAGACCAAAAGATGCAGAATTTCAGAAATGGACAAAAATATTATAAACGACTGAACAGGGATCTCACAGCTGTGTCGAAGCTTTCTTTCATTTATCATATATGGTGGCAAATTTCTGCCACGACACAGCTATCGTGATGAATTTGGAAAACTATCTGGATAAATCAAAGTGTCCTTTTTAAAAGAGTGAAAAGATTTCTGAAAAAGATATCACGATAAACCGAGTTATCTTTGAAAGTTCACATCGATTAGTAAATATTTTGACGCAAAGTTTCTCATTCGTGGACTAAGCTGACATTCGATGTAGGATTATCGTGTTATTTGTACCATTTCTCGGAATCCATATGTAGAAAATTCCACCATTTGCATTAACTAGTTAGTTTTTTAGTTTACCAAATGACAATACGTTGAATTCGAATTATTTACAATTGTAGCTTAATTGGTAGATTTTGACTACTCATGAAATGAAATGAAGTCTTTTAAACACAAAGACGACTCAAAATGCCTTTTACGAACGATTTGAAAACCATTTTGGGAAAAGGAGAATTCATAAGGTTGGAGACGAAGATGTTCCGAAACCGTATCTAATTATAGATACCGTAAATGTCAGTTGTGGATATATGAACGGTAAAAAGTCGTGATACAATCCCGAGTTGTCGCGATGTTTTTATCGTGATTTTTTTGTTATCTAGATGATATTGTCTGGAGAGTTGGTTTCATCGCGATAGTTCTCGTAAACTATCGCAAAAGTTATCTCGTATCTCTTGGCAGAAATATGCCACCATACGGATGAACTCGGTAGTTTTTGACTTAAAAGATGAGACTAAGTTGAAATTCGAATTACTTACAATTGTTGCTAAATTGGTAGATTTTGACTACACACGAAATGAGCTGGCGTCTTTTGAACACAAAGACTACTCAAAACGCCTCTTATGAATAGCTTTAAAACCATTCAGGGAATAGGATTTTTCATAAGGAGACGAAGACCGTGTCCAATCAATGATACTGTGAACGTCAGTTGTGAGCACGAACGTGAAAGAATCGTAAAAACAGTGAGAATTAGATCTACTGAGAATCTTTTTAATAACTATACAATATTTCTAGGAAAATTTGTTTTATAGCAATAGCTTTCTTCACCCTTTCCCGCACAATGGCGACTTTTAACGACCCTGGGAAAGAAGCCTTTTAAAATCATTTTAGGAAAAGGAGAAAATGCTGGTAACCAGCATTTTCTCCTTTTCTCAAAATGTTTTCTTCTCCATCAAAAAATGATTGTACTGTTTGAGCCACATTGAAATTGTCGTCTGCAAATGCTGTCAGTTTGGTCAAGGCATAAGTTTTGTAGTCTGGTACAAGGTTAAACGATCGCGATAAATGTAGTTACCTCATATCTAGTGGAAGAAATTGGCCACCATATAAATGCATAAAATGATGAATGTTAAATACAACATGAGCTGTAGACAGTCATTCTACTCTAACATTAAACATTCTCTTTTTGGATAATTCCTATGCTTTTTGGACTTAGGAATAATTTATCATATTTTCTAAGCATAATTTCAACACTTCATTCATAGAAAGGGCGGACCTTTTCACGGAAACCCCACGTGCGTGGTGATACAAAGAAAATAACAGACTAGCGTTTTTCTTTTTTACCCTTTCCCAAACAATCCAGTGATCTAACGATCCTAAGGAAGAGGCCTTTTGAACAACATTGTGTGAAATAGAGAAAATGCAGATTACCATCTGACAATCTGCATTTTTCTCCTTTTGCCACCATGATTTCTACCCTTTACAGAAAAAAAAATCATTAGTTTTGCAGCATTTAGTCCATTACCACACAATCCCTACTTTTGACCACCCTGAGAAATAGGACTGTAGAAAACATTGTGGGAAAAGGAGAAAATGCTGGTAACCAGCATTTTCTCCTTTTCCCGCAATGTTTTCTACCTTTCACAAAACAAATTTCAAATTTTTCAGTCACTTTTATTTTGTCGTCTGCAAATGCTTTCGATTTGGACAATCCAAAAAATATTTTGTCGTTTGGTAATGAGTCTAGAAGTTTTGTCGTTGGGTGAAGTGTTAAAATGCCTGTGCTGCTTTGATGAGTATATTTATTCACAAATGCAACAAACCAAAGTAAAGTCAACTGCTCTTTCGGCTCCATTTCGCTTCGTACCAGAGTTTATCGCAGAAATCTCGTCTCCTACGAGACTCGTTTGAAGCGTTTAGCGCGCTGTTAACCGAGATGTTGCGGTTAATGTTGTACGTTAACCTCTTACCACACAAACCCGATTTCAACGACATAGAGAAAAAAAAAACTCTTGAAACCATTGTAGGAAAAGGAGAAAGCGATGGTAACTAGCATTTTCTCCCTTTTCCATACAATGTTTTCTCCTCTTCCAAAGACTGTTGCAGTTTTTTGGTTATAATAATTCCCAGTAGTTTGTGGTCTACAAAAGCTTTAAATTTTGAAAAGTCTAAAAAGTGTTGTTTGAAAAATGGTATAGCTGCTCAGATCGACTTTCGGGAATCATTACGGGACACCGTAGATTAAGATCAGATTGTCAAGAACTTGCAGTCTGACCGTTATTCCAAATCGATGTGGTAATATCTTTTTTCTCGTGAACAGAAAAACGCAACATTTCGGTTAATACCATTTGTGGAAAATGTCAGTTTGATTCACTTTGCACTATTAGTACAGACGACTTTCTCAAACCGCGTTAGCCTTAGTCAAGACGCCTGTCTTTGCTTTACCCTTTGACTGCTAAGCGCGACTCACTGACCTTTTGCGGACAGTGTAGATCAAGATCAGACTGCACAGAACGTGCAGTCTGATCTTGGATCTACACCGTCCGATTAGGAGAGATATTATTTACCGAAACATAACTTTGAAAGAGCAATATTTGGTTGTGAATTATCGAATCGAAAATTGTATTTTTGTTGTTTGGCAGGATTAGAGTTGATCACTCATTACCGTAGTTCTGCTGTATCTCGTTACCAAACGACAAATAATTTGGACTTTTCCGAATTGAAAGCATTTGCAGACGACAATGTAAATGTGGCTAAAATTATGGGAATTTTCTTTGATAGTATTGAAAACATTGTGGGAAAAGAAGAAAATGCTGGTAACCAGCATTTTCTTCTTTTCCCACAATGTTTTCAGAAGGCTTCTTTCTCAGGGTCGTTAGATGTCGATAATGTGTAGTGAGGTTATGATTATCATGTTCCTTACAGATTTGTGACAATGACATTTAAAGGTAGTGCACCCGTCATAGAAATTTTCCACTACAATATTATCCTAAAAATTTGCTATGATTAAAAAAAGAGTAATATTGTACTACTTTAACCGAGCCACTTTTGCCGTTTTTACCCCTCTTAACATTTTATAAATCTAAAACCACTATTCTCATTACTAAGGGATATAATAATTACCTCCCTTTTCTGGAAACTTACAAAAGTGTCAAAAATAATTTCAACGTAGATATCAAAGGAATTTCTGGTCGTTTGAAATTGTGCAAAAATGTTATGTCAGTATAAATTCGTATTTATCAACTATCAAGGAATTTTATTCCCTATTGCGGGTCTACTGCCTTAAGCTCAAAGTAAAACAGAAAATTCTCATGGTATCTGAAAGGTTCGATCCAAGATCACATCGCAGAGATATCTCTCTGACGCAGTTGTCAGGTATTATATTTAAATCGGAACGAAGCTTTGCATGGAGGAGTGGACTCCCGTAACACAACCCCTCTACCCCACTGTGGGTAGCCCAGTTGTCAGCGTATCACCTCTGATGCAAGGGAGAAAGGTAGCCCCTGACTTAGGAAGAAAGTCGTGTCAGTAACGTTTCTGGTGTGAGAAAGCAAGAACACACATGCGTAGGTGCACTGCCGCCGTGATATGACCTAAGGTGTTAGAATGACTTTCATTTCCAATTCATACAAACAAACCAATTATGGTATTAAACGTACGCTTTATGCCAAGTTTAGAAGGTCTTAACCCTTTACTCCATAGATACTCATTTCAACTAATTCTTGTAGGAGCCTTTGGAAAACATTGTGACAAAAGGTGAAATTGCTCGTGACGAGCAATTTCACCTTTTGTCACAATGTTTTCTATGCTATCAAAAGGTGTCATACACATAAGAAACAGCTTCATCCTTACTGTCACATTTAGGGTCATTTAGAGATACCATAGAAATGCCTTATGGGGTAAAGGGTAAACTCTTGACCAAACAACAAAATTCAGACTTGTCCAAATAGAAAGCATTTGCAGACAACAAATTAAACATGACTCAAAAATTAAAATTTGTTTTGGGAAGGCTAGAAAACATTGTAGGAAAATGAGAAAATGCTGGTTACCAGCATTTTCTCCTTTTCCTACAATGTTTTCAAAAGCTTTTTTTCACAGGTTGTTAAAGTAGGGATTGTGTGGTAAAGGGTTAAAGCCGACCTTTCTTTCAAGGGGGAGGGTGGGGGTGGTGCTAAGTAGAAGCATTCGAAACTTTGATCGAAATCGACAAAGTCTGATACTTATGTTGATATTGCCCTTTTAATAATTCATTTTGTGTTTGGTGGCATTTTCGTATTCTTTTTTTGCCCTGTAGCCGCCTGTCTGTATGATAATTAGCCTGCTGTGTTGGCAGAATCAACTTTTTGCCCTTAAAGTGGTGACTAACTTATCCCTTTACCATATTACCCCGAATATTTACTGTCCTGTAAAAAGAAAACTTTTTCAAAATATACTAGGACGAAAAAGAAACGCAGGGTACCTAAGCTAAGCAAATAAAAATATGAGTTTCCATATGCAGTCAGTCGCTACTTTTTTTTTTTTGTCACTGAGGAGGGGGTACTGTCAATAAGAAGCTATTTTCTCATTTCGTTTTGGCAATTCTGAAATGAAATTTCGTCAAAATGTTCGAAATTGATCAGTGGTAAACATAAAATTATAATTTAGAATTCTCAATCAAGTTATGCACCTGTAAACTACCTTGAAAGATTACCCTGCGTTTCTTTTTCGTCCAAGTATATTATGGGGAAAAGGAAAAAATGCTAGTTAACGGCATTTTCTCCATTTTTAGCTCCACTGGCCGAAGGCCAGCGGGCTTATGTCATGGCCCGTTGTCCGTCGTGCGTCCGTCCGTCCGTCCGTCCGTCTGTCCGTCCGTCCGTCCGTGCGTCCGTCCGTCCGTCCGTCCGTGCGTTAACTTTTTCTTTAAACATCTTCTTCTCTGAAACTACCCATCCAATTTTGATGAAACTTCACAGAAATGATCCTGGCATGGTCTTCTTCAGAATTTGTTGAAAGAATTTAATTCCTTCAAAAACTCTGGTTGCCATGGCAACAAAACTGAAAAATTTTGAAAATCTTTGAAAATCTTCTCGTCTGAAACCGTAAGGCCTAGAGCTACCAAATTTGGCATGTAGCTTTATCTAGTGGACCTCTACCAAGTTTCTTCAAATTATAGCCCTGGGGTCAAAATTGGCCCCGCCCCGGGGGTCACAAGTTTTACATGGGCTTATTAAGGGAGAACTTTAAAACTCCTCTTCTACCTAGGCATAGGGCCTACGGCTACCAAATTTGGGATGTTGTTTTATTTAGTGGACCTCTACCAAGAGTGTCTAAATTATAGCCCTGGGGTCAAAATTGGCCCTGCCCCGGGGGTAACGAGTTTTACATGGGCTTATATAGGGAGAATTTCAAAATTCTTCTTCCACCTAGCCAAAGGGCCTAAGGCTACCAAATTTGGCATGTAGCTTTATCTAGTGGACCTCTACCAAGGGTTTCCAACTTATAGCCCAGGGGTCAAATTTGGCCCCGCCCCCGGGGGGTAACAAATTTTACATGGGCTTATATAGGGAAAACTTTCAAAATCTTGTTGCACCTAGCTTAAGGACTAGGGCTATCAAATTTTGCATGTACTTTATCTAGGGGGTCTCTACCAAGGGTGCCCAAAAGTATAGCCCTGGGGTTGAATTTAGCCCCCATCACAGGGGATCACAAGTTTTGCATTGGCTTATATAGGGAAACTTTAGTAATCTACTTGTACATAGCCATAAGGCCTAGGGCTACCAGATTTTGCATGTAGCTTTATCTAATGGGCTTCTACCAAGAGGGCCAAAATTTTAACTTTGGGGGTCAACTTTGACCCCATCCCAGGGGTCACAAGTTTTACATTGGCTTTATAAACCTGTCTCATGGGTCACATATTTTACAGGGCCTTTTATTGAGCAAACTTGTTGTACAGGGCTTTTTATTGGGCAAGATTCAAAAATCTTCGTGTTTATAACCACACATTCTAGTATTATATTGTAGGTCTGGGGTCAAAATTAGCTCCATCCAGGGATCACAAGTTTAACATGGGCCTCAAGATATAGTCACTTTAATTTATACATTAATCAAGGGAAATAACTCTTTATGAAAGATAAAGTTTGGTACTATTTACCTCCCTTGATTATCAAACTACATTGATACATGATTGATGCTAGACATTAAGTTTTTTGATAGAAAATATTCTGTTTTCAAGTGTTATTCATTTTTTTGATGCTAATAGTTATGCTCACATGAAGTGAATAATAAATTCAGAGTAAGGTTTCTATCATTCAGCTTATTTTTCTAAGGATTTTACCTTTCATGCTAATGAATGAACCAGCTTGTACTGCCTGACAGCGTTCATTATTTTTGAAGGCCCTCTTTTTCATGGTCATGAACACTTCAATTTGTGTGGTAAAGGGTTAAAAAGCCAGTGGAGCGATACAGGGCCATCATGGCCCTCTTGTTCCTAGAATTTTTTTTTCCAGCCATTTCATGGAGAAATTCCATTAGCTAAATTTAACATGTCGTCTGCAAACGCTTTTAGTTTGTAAAAGTTTAACAATTTGTCGTTTGGCAAAAAGTTCAATGAAAATTTCCAGCCAATAGTAAAAACCGAAAATGTCGTGATTGCTGATTTCTTTTTGATGGAAAAATCTGATAGTGTAGATCCAATATTAATGATGTCTGATCTTGATCTATACTCTCCGCAAAAGGGCAGTGGGTCGCATTTAATAGCCTTATGTTTTATACTACGATTATAGGTTTGATATTAAACGGTCGTATTAATAAAGTGGTCTTTTGACTGAAGGTTTAGACCACTATATGGTTTGAGATTGAATGGTCGTTATCAGCAAAATTACCTTTACATTGAATGGTTTAATCAACTACCGGTATGGTTTGATATAGAGTGGTCGTATTAGCAAAGTGGTCTTTCGACTGAAAATTAGTTTCTGCATTTACCGACCATTCTTAGAAGATTTCTGAGTCTTAATCTAGATTAACCCATTACCACACAATCCCTACTTTTGATGCCCCCGGGAAAGAAGCCTTTAGAAAACATTGTAGGAAAAGGAGAAAATGCTGGTAACCAGCATTTTCTCCTTTTCCCACAATGTTTTCTACCCTTCACAAAACAAATTGAAAATTTTCAGTCACTTTTATTTTGTCGTCTGAAATGCTTTCGATTTGGCCAAGCCTAAAATATTGTCGTTTGGTAAAGAGTTAATTAATGCAATTTCTGACTACCTTAATCAGTTGGTTTTACCTAACCGTAATTGCTTTGCCTTGAAAATCTAAAAAATTCCTGAGTATCAGACTATGAATGTTATTTAGAATGCTTGATGATTAGCGGCCAAGATTTTGCAGCCGACATATAAAATGTGGCTTAAATCTGCTTACCAACATTATTTGCTTTCATTATTTTCAAAGGTAGCATCTATGAGTCAGCCATCTTCTAACTCTTATCCTCCTAAGTTGCTAAAACGAAATTTTCAGTTCGGTACGTAACACCTCAAATATTCTTATTTCAAAGATATGCTTTAGAGAATAATATCTTATAATCGGGCAGTGTAGATCCAAGATCAGACTGCACGTTCTGTGCAGTCTGATCTTGATCTACACTGCCCGCAAAAGGTCAGCGAGTTGAGATCAGCAGTGCAAGGGTTAATATAATGGGAAAAGGCGCGTTCGAGCATTTGCGTAACTTGTCGTCTCGGATCAGCCTAAACATTCAGCATAGGCTAATCCGAGACGGCACTTTAGGACTAAATTGGATTTTGTCCTACATAAGACTTGCGCAAAAAAAGAGAATTACATAAAAAGAAAAAGAAAAAGGAAAAGGCGCGTTGGGGGCCTTTGCGTAATTTGCCGTCGTGTAGGATCAGTTTGAACATTCCGAGTAGGCTAACTGAGACGGCACTTTCAGGACTAAATTGGATTTTGTCCTACATAAAACTTGCGCAAAAAAAGAGAATTACATAAAAAGAAGAAAAGGAAAGTTTCGTTTCGGATTGGTCTGTGCTGACTTTGCAGGGTGATCCGAGACGACACTTTTTCGCAAATGTCTGAATGCCTCTTTTCGCATATTGCAAGCCAGATTACTCATGTGCAGTTATGGAGCTCGTTTTCGAATGAGTATACACGGATTGTGCAACCGCCTAATTATATGTGACCTATCACGCAAAAAGGGACCTTCTGAGAACTGCGAAAAGTGTCAACTCAGGTCAGACTGCGTGAATTGCGCAGGCTAACCATGGCTGACACTTTTCGCTTTCATGACATTTTCTGTATGAAAAGTGGTCATTGTACCTTGTTATACAATCATTTTTGAATTATCAACTTAAATATTTGAATTGATCTGCACTGTCGTCAATCTGTTTTCATCTAATTGATGTACAGAATTCATATAGATGGTCCCTTTTTGCGTGATGGGTCACATATATTTTATGCACATTCAATAGAAATATATTTAGAATCTTTCTTTTTCTATGAGTTCAACATCTCGTTCAGATCTTTTTATCACAATATTAACTTCATCATTTTTTTTTTAGTAGATGGGAATTACCTTGTCACTCAGTTGTGTCTTTTATTCATATCAAGATCATATGTGACATTTCTAAATATTTCAAAATTCAACCCTTTTTACTACCAGCGTTTTTGTTCAAATCTTATTCGGATACAAAAATCTACTTTGAAGGTGGGTACTTAGAATTTTCACATCACACCAAATCAAAGAATATATATATCAATAAATTTTATATGAAAAAACAATACAAATCATTAATAACTAAGAATCATAAAATTACCCCCCAAATTTTTTTTTTGATGGTATTCCCTTAAAAAGCTACTAGCCTCTTAAGCTATTTTTAGATTTCGCGCCAAAAATAAAAAAATGCGTTGTGGGAATGTTACTGAGTGACTGGCACTTGACTAATGACGCTTAAATTCCATCACATAACAAGAATGTTATTAATGTTCATAATATCTTCTTCGGACGCTTTTCGGTTTTATGAATGACTATTTTAAGGCTTTGGGAGTAAAACGATGATATTTTTGTATTTTTGTAAAATTTTCATCCAAATTCTGAAGGGCCACTTTTAACCCTTTACCTGATATGCCAGTTTCAGGCTCTTCCATTTCAGCAGCAAATAAAGATATGATGTCAAAAATATGGACAAATGAGGATACAAATATCTGATTGAGTGGAAAACATCGTGGAAAAAGGAGAAATTGCTCTATACGAGATTCTGCGGAAGAGTATTTATGATTGTACCTAAGGTAAGACCTGTGTAATGCACTTCCGGTGAACATGGGGCAAAAATTCTGATTAGTTGATAAATAAGGATAAATAAGGAGTTATGCAGAAATAATATTTTGCACATTTCTAACGGATCAGAAATTCCGTTTATGTCTATCTTGAAATTATTTTTTGATAGTTTTGTTAGCTTTCTGAAAAGGGAGGTAATTATTATCTCTTTTTGAATTGAGAATAAAGTGGTTTAGATTTATAAATGATAATTCAAAGAAGGAAAAAAAGGAAAAAAATGAATCGGTGAAAGTAGTTCAATAATACTCATTTTTAATTATAGCTAATTTTGCAGGATGATATTTTAGTGGAAATAGCTGTTTTCCATTACACAGGTCTTACCTTAATAACATTTTTTGTAATCTCGTTTAGTAAAATTTTATCTCAAAAACCAACTCATGTCAGATCCTATATGACTTGCAACACGCGAAAAGGGACATTCGGACATTTGCGTAAAGTGCCGTCTCGGATCAGCCTGCGCAGTCCGCGCAGGCTTATCCGAGACGGCACTTTACGACTACATTAGATTTTGTGCTATAGTAGACTTGCAGAAAACAGAAATTTACATAAAAACGGAAAGTGTCGATTCGGATTAGCCTGTGCAGACTGCGCAGGCTGACCCTTGACGACATTTTACGCAAATGTCCGAATGCCCCTTTTCGTGTGTTGCAGGCCATATATGCGAAAGGACGAGTTTACTTCTTTATTCAATAGGATGTTACACAAAAATGGAGTATATGGGTCGATAATTAACCCCCTTTTCACAAGAACAGAGCAGGATTTATTTTGATAGATATTTTATATCAAACAGAATTTAATCTTACTTGAAAGTCAGCTGTCAAAGGAATTTTATTGAACTTAGAAGAAAGAAACGCTTTTGGTCTCTCTTTGCTTCTTGACATCAAGGAAAAGATGGTAAGAGTGCGATGAGTTTTGATTTCACAAGTACAAAGTTACCGAGAAAATACTTCATAACCTATCGCCACTTGACTCTAGGTTCAAAGCCATTTACGTTTGGATGGAAGCGGAAGAGCGGGGAGGGGGAGAAGAGGGCGGTGGAGAGCAGAAAAAAAAAACGCTTCTCCGAAGAAAACAAAGGAGAAACCGAACATGCTGTTGCTGAAAAAGACATGTTTATGTGTGCCTTACCCTTAGCAAACGACAAAATTTTGCACATGTCCAAACTGAAAACTGTAAACATAATTTTGACTAAAAAAAATGGGCGAAAGTATGTATGGTAAAACATGCCCTTTTACATACATGTACATGCATGTATGGTAAAACATGCCAACACGTATGTATGGTAAAACATGCCCGCACGTATGTATGGTAAAACATACCAACACGTATGTATGGTAAAACATGCCCACACGTATGTATGGTAAAACATGCCCACACGTATGTATGGTAAAACATGCCAAACATGTATGTATGGTAAAACATGCCCACACGTATGTATGGTAAAACATGCCCACACGTATGTATGGTAAAACATGCCAAACACGTATGTATGGTAAAACATGCCCACACGTATGTATGGTAAAACATGCCAAACACGTATGTATGGTAAAACATGCCCACACGTATGTATGGTAAAACATGCCAAACACGTATGTATGGTAAAACATGCCAAACACGTATGTATGGTAAAACATGCCCACACGTATGTATGGTAAAACATGACCTTTCACATACATTTGGTATGATTTAAAGGTCGCACAATGTTGTATGGTTATACAAACATTCAATTTTTGTAAATGTTAAGCTCAGGCATTGATTTTGTATGTTCAGAAAAACATACACTTTTAATGGGGAAAAATCATATGGTTATATGGTTACACCAACATACCTTTTATATGCTAAAAGAAACCGATGTTTGTATGGTGAATAGACAAACACTTTGTGGGCTGAAATGATCATATGTTTGTGTATTAACACGAACATACACTTTGTATGATGGAAGCATCAACATTTATATTGTGAAACAAACATGCATTTTGTATATTAAAAAGATCGTACACGTTAATGGTAATATTAGTTTACATAATATATTAATGTACATTTTGTTTGTTAATAAGATCATACATTTGTATGATTAGGCAAACATATATTTTGTATGTAAATATATACACTTGTATGCTTAAATAAATATACACTTTTTTATGTAAAAAAAAAATCACACATTTGTATGCTAAGACAAACATACATTTGTGTATTAAAAAGATTTTTGAAAATATTGTAGGAAAATTGGAGGAATGTGTGCATTTGCATTTTATCCTTTCCCGGGTGGTTCAGTGGTTAGAGTGTCCCACTCGTGACTTGTTGGCTAAGGGTTCGATATCCGGTTGAGGTAAAGTTTTCCTTCCAAAGTTTTTTTTTCCGCCCCTCGCCTCTGCTGCATGTTAGAAAAGTAGCCAGCGGCTTGAAAAGACAGTTGTATCAGTACTAGATTGAAAAAAAAAAACAGAACACATGCATAGGTGCATTTACCGCCGTGTTGAATTATGATCTAAACTGTTATAACAGCGTTAAACCTCATCACAAACAAATTTTTTCCTGTATTTTTTTTAAAGATAGAAAACATTGTGGGAAAAGGAGAAAATGCTGGTTACCAGCATTTTCTCCTTTTCCAACAATGTTTTCAAAAGGCTTCTATCTCAGGGTAGTAAAAACCAGGGATTGTTTAGTGAAGGGATAAATCAGGATGAATTGCCTTGAGGCTTAGTCCAACATCTTGCGTGCCAGATTCTCAGAATCGATAAAAAAATGCTTTCTACATGTCTGTGTGTGTATTGCTGTACTTTATTACGAAATATAAAAGGTTTCCTTTTTACTTTGAACTCCCCGTATTATGTTTTCTCTTGATGATCAAACGTTACTATGGTGGCCAAAGTTTGCCGTTAATGAATCTATGTACAAAGTTTTACGTCATTATTTTCACGATATATTATTATGTACTATTAAGTCCTTTTAGAAGGGAGGTGAGATGGTGTATAGAATTTATAATATACTGGTGTATAATATATTGAATACGCAGTATATGTTTTTTTCCTTGATGATCAAACGTTACTATGGTGGCCTAAGAGTGCCGTTAATGAATCTATGTACGCGATTATTTTCACGACAATTTACCATAAGCCGTTATAGAAAGTGAAATGAGATGGTGTGTATTGCATTTAATTAAACTCTTACTATACGACAAAATTTCAGCATTGCTCAAATTGAAAGCATTTGCAAACTACAATTTCATTGTGGCTAAAATGGAGCAATTCTTTATCGATAGGGTAGAAAAAACTGTGGGAAAAGGAGAAAATGCTTGTTACCAGCATTTTCTCCTTTGCCCACAATTTTTCAAAAAGGCTTCTTTCTCAGGGTCGTTAGAAGTCGTTTTTGTGTGGTGAAGGGTCAAAATATACATGTATGTTGAACTCGCGAAATTACATTTTTTCCTGGTGATCAAAAAAATGTTAGTATGGTAGCTTAACAGTGCCGTCTATTACTCTGCAACGTTTTACGTCATTTTTTGACGTTACATGTGCCTTTCAGTCTTGAAAGAAGGTGAAATAAAAGGTGTGTACATAATTTATCTTATATAAGCTGAACTCTTGGTAGTATTTTTTTTCTTGGTGATCAAACTTTACTTTTATAGCTTAAGGATGCCATTTATAATTCTATAGCATTTGACGTCATTATTTTTCTCGATACATTTTACGATAGTCGTACTGTGAACTAATCATCGAAGGTTTGACGACACTGGAAACTTTGATGAGATAAAATGTGTAGAATTCGTTGCTTTAACCCTTAGTCAAACAATCCCTGGTTGTTACAACCCTGAGGGAGAGGCATTTTGAAAACATTGTGGATAAAGGAGAAATTGCTCGTAACCAGAGTTTTCTCCCTTTTACAATTTTTTTTCTATCCTGCTGGAAACAAATTTCCACTCTTGAGTTGCATTTATTTTGTCGTCTGCAATTTGGACCAGTCTAAAATTTTGTCGTTTGGTAACCGTTCGTCTGCATCACTGTATGAGTTTTTGTAGACAGTGCAAATCAAAATCAGACTTCGCATAACGTGTGACGTAAACTTGGACCAACGTTGTCGTACACGACGAGAGAGAGAGAGGGAGAGAGAGAGAATGAGAGAGAGAGAGAGATAGAGAGAGAGAGAGAGGGGGGCTAAGAGAGGGGGATAGGAAGAAGAAAGAAAGAAAAGAACAGAAAAGAAAAGAACAGAAAAGAAAGAAAGAAAAAAAGAAAGAAAGAAAGAAAGAAAAGAAAGAAAGAAAAAAGAGAGAAAGAAAGAGAGAAAGAAAGAAAACTTATGAAGAGCGATAAAAGCAAAACAAAAAAACAGAGAGAAGAAAGAATACAGACATTAAAGACGAATCTACCCTTCTATACATCAAATTAACAAGCACATTTTATTAGTTATTTTCTCCTATCTCACGAAGATCTGTCCCTTAACACTGTAGATATTATACATATTAACTCATTACCAAACGACAAAATTTTAGACTGGTTCAAATTGAAAGCATTTGCAGACGACAAAATAAAGGTAACAGAAAAAATGAAATTTGTTCTTGGAAGGGTAGAAAACACTGGGAAAAGGAGAAAATGCTGGTTACCAGCATTTTCTCCTTTTCTCACAGTGTTAGTAAAAGGCTTCTTTCTCAAGGGCGTCAAAAGTAGGGATTGTTTGGTAATGGGTTAACCCTTTACCAGACAACAAAATTTTAGCCCCGTCCAAATTGAAAGCATTTGCAGACTACAATTTCAGTGTGGCTCGATCGTTGCTATTGTTTATTGATAGGGTAGGAAACATTGTGGGAAAAGGAGAAAATGCCGATTACCATTCTTAGTGTTATTCTTCAAAATTTTGCCATTGCGAAAGTAACAGAATTTCTGATTGGCTAAACCAAATGGTTGCGCCAATCAGAAGTTCTGTTACTTTCACAATCAGGAAATCTTGAAGAACAGCAGGGTCCGTATTCACCAACCATTCAAAGAGCATTCTTAGTCTTATTCTTCAGAATTTTGTCTGTGTGAAAGTAACAGAGTTTCTGATTGGCTAAACAATTTTCAGCGTGAAAGTAACAGAACTTCTTATTGGCTAAACCAAATGGTTTAGCCAATCAGAAGTTCTGTTTTTTTCACAATCAGGAAATCTTGAAGGACAGGACAAAGAACGTTCTCAAGAATGGTTGGTGCATACGGATCCTGGGGTTTCTTTTACCAATACTTCGCACAATTTTCTTCTCGAGCCGCTGGCTGCTTTCCCACGTGACCATCGTTGAAATAATGATAAGAGATAAGAGAGAAATGAATCCAGGTAGCAATGAATATCACCAAATCCTTGGGAAGATATTGGCATAGCTGGGGCTTACATACACTGACCCAGAGTTTTTAAGTCTTTTGCGCTACCGACTGTGCAAGCCAGTCATTATGACCCGGGTCATTATTCTGCGTAGAGAAATGACCCCAGAAGTAATTTCACTACGTAGAGAAATTATCCAGGGGTCATTTTTGTAGGGAAGGGCCATTTCTCTGCATTACACCGACTCGGCCCTCAACAAATATTCAGCAATAGAGTGGTGTACTTTCTCAAAATGAATATTTCCACTGAGAGACAGAGACACAGACAGACAGACAAACAGGGAAATGGGGGGTTAAATTGCTTAACCCTTTACCAAACGACAAAATTTTAGACTGGTCCAAATTGGAAGCCGAGCAGACGGCAAATAAATGCGTAACTCAAGAACTGAAATTTGTTTCTTGCTGGGTAGAAAACATTGTGGGAAAAGGAGAAAATGCTGGTTACCAGCATTTTCTCCTTTTCCCACAATGTTTTCAAAAGGCTTCTATCTCAGGGTCGTAAAAACCAAGGATTGTTCGGTAAAGGTTTAAATGCTGTAAAATGCGACACACAAAAAGTAATTTGAACATTATTTGAACAACGAGACAGTATTTTACTAAATATTCAATAAGAGTCTACCCTTAACTATGTCATATTATATTTTATATTATATTAGTATTATATATATTTTCAAAGTCCTGAGGAAGAAGGGTTTTGAAAACATTGAATGAAACGAAGAAAATACTGGCAAGCAGCATATTTCCCATTTTCCCAAAATGTTGTGACCTCTCTAGAGAGATAACATTGTTGAAGCCATATTTGGTTTGTCTTCCGCAAATACTTTAATTTGGAGTGAAGAAATGATATATTTTAAAGTATGGGTAGTGCTTCGGGAAAAAATGTGGTTAAATGGATTTCTGTGATGTAAAACACCTAGCTAGTCAGAGAGAGAGAGAGAGAGAGAGGGGGGGGGGGGGAGAGACAGACATACAGACAGACAGATAGATAGAGAGAGGGGGAGTACTTCGGATAATTTTTTATTCGTAGTTTCACCAAATATACAAACATGATGTGATTTTGAGATCATAAGATCCGTGACAAAAAATGAGAGAGAGAGAGACAGATAGACAGAGACAGAGACAAAGAGAGGCAGAGAGAATTGTATGACGTGGGACATTTTGAAATTAATTTGATACATAAACTCCATTTAATTCAACACTAGTAAGCGATTGAATCATAAGGTAGAAATAGTCCTTGGACATGCGCGGACTGTGTAGGCTGACATGGGTCGATATTTTTTGCCAATGCTCTAAACACCCTTTTTTACAGAGCATCTCACATTTATTTTGAATAAGTTATTTTTTCACTCTCTTCACATCGTAGTCCGTCATGGAAGAGGGATCAGTGTATTGACCTTTTCATCGTTTAGCTTTTTTTTTTTTGACTTCATGGCAGACGAGAAAAATGTAGAATATCTTTCAAATTCAAAGCATTAGCAGACGACAAATAAAATGTGGCCCATATGATAGTATTTGTCTTTTTAAAAAAAAAAGGGATTGAAAAGATTGTGAGAAAGGGAAAAAGTGCTGGTTCACTATTCCTTACGGACGTTTAACACTTTCGACGTTATCGAACTATTTCTACTTTTGCCACAGTTTTTTCTTACATTAACCTGTCTATTTCATTTTGATTTCATAGTCACAAAATTGTTTACAAAGTCATTTGCTACACATTCATTCGTTCGTTCGTGCGTTCGTTCATTCATTCATTCATTCATTCATTCATTCGTTCGTTCATTCATTCGCTCATTTGTTCCTTTGTTCGTTCGTTCGTTTCTTCATTCATTTATTCAGTCATTCATTCAGTCAGTCAGTCAGTTAATCAATGATAGATTTATTGACTGATTGTAAATTTTAGTCATATCAAGGCGACAGCTCACTTATTGCGTTTGTCCTAGGTTTCACCAGTACTAGGCTAGGGCTCTCGAGTGCCTTGCCTAGAGAAATTCGCACGGAAAACCCAACGTCTTTTTATAGGATCAAACCAGGGCATTCCAGCTTACGAATTCTGCATCTCAGCTCTTGTGCAATGCAGGATCCTTGATTTTTAGGGGATATGCGTTATAAGTCAACTTAATATGTCCGTAGTTGTGAGGTAGAGTCTCGGCCTCGTAACCATAAGGTCATGAGTTCGATACCTCGGAGCGGGTGCCAACTTCGGGATTTTTTTATTGGCACACATGTTCGGCGCGACAACTGCAGGGCCCGTTATCACCAACCATTTTTGAGAATATTCTTAGTCTTATTCTCCAAGGTTTTCTAAATTTGTAAGTGACACAACTTCTGATTGGCTAAACCGAATGGTTTAGCCAATCAGAAGTTGTGTAACTTACAAGTGTAGATTTGGTTGGTTGGTTGTATTGGGGTTTAACGCCAATTTAACAGCTAAGGTCATATCATGGCGGTCGGTGACGCACATGTGTTTCCTGGCTTTCTCACACCGGTACTTACACTACTTTCTTTCCAAAGCCACCGACTACTTTTCTCACATGCTTCAGCAGAGGTGAGAGGCGAAAATACGCCGGAAAGAAAGTTCGCCTCAACCGGGTATCGAACTCACAACCACCAGGTCATGAGTCCGACACGCTCACCACTGAGCCACCCGGGCGGGCTACAAGCGTAGAAAATTCCGGAGAATAAGACAAAGAACGTTCTTAAGAATGGTTGGTGAATACGGGCCCTGATGTAGTTCCCAGGAAGCAGAATCGAGAGAGATTAGTATAAGTTGTTAGAACTTGTTTCTCAATCGATGTCAAATAAATATGTTTAAACTAAGTCAACTTATTGCAAGAAAATTGTTTTTTCGACCGGTCCATATTGAAAGCTGTGCCAGACGACAATTAAAGAATTGCTCACGTGATGGGATTCATCATCAAAAAGGTAGGGCATATAGTGAGTAAAACCGTTAAAATGCTTCGAATCAGCATTTTCTCCCTTTTCCCACAATGTTTTTACAAATGTTTACTCCCTTTCTGTTGTAGAAAAATTAAATTGTTTGGTACAGGGGTTTTAAATCAGATATTTTCTCTGATTATTTTACACATAAAATTTCGTTAAAGATTAATAATCAGTATGGTCGTTAAATTTAACCCTTTGGTTGCTAAGCGGGATTCAGAGAGCTTTTGCGGACAGTATAGATCAAGATCAGACTGCACAGAACGTGCAGTCTGATCTGTGATCTGCACTGTCCGATCAGGAGATATTTCCACCTCTCTGCATAACTTTGAAATCGGAACATTTCGATTTTTTCATCTACTACTGGCTTAAACGTTTCATTTCAACCTCTAACCAGACGACAAAATTTTAGCCCTGTCCAAATTGAAAGCATTTGCAGACGACAATTTCATTGTGGCTCAGATGCTGCGATTGTTTATTGATAGGGTAGAAAACATTGTGCGAAAAGGAGAAAATGCTGGTTACAGGTATTTTCTCCTTTTCCCACAATGTTTTCCAGTGGTCTTCAAAAGTCGTCATTGTTGTGGGAAAGGTTTAACCCTTATCCTGTTAGGTAATTAAAATGAAGTTTTCAACTCGATAGTAAAAACCAAAAAAATTGTTATTTCAAAGGTATGTTTAGGGAAATAAAATCTCCAAATCGGACAGCGTAGATCCAAGATCAGACTGCACGTTCTGTGCAGTCTGATCTTGATCTACGCTGTCCGCAAAACGTCTGGAAGTCGCGATAAGAAGCCAAAGGGTTTAATTATTACAAGAAAAATAAAACATAATATGACATACAGAAATAGACTTAGACTGGGAAACACGGTTTCATACATGTACATTTGCGTAAAGTGTCGTCTCGGATCAGCCTGCGCAGTCCGCGCAGGCTGATCCGAGACGGCACTTTACGACGACATTAGATTCTGTCCTTCAGTAGAGATGCGCAAAACAGAAAATTACATACAAACGGAAACTGTCGTTTCAGATTAGCCTGTGCGATGTGCGCAGGCTAATCCGTGACGACACTTAACGTAAATATCCGAATGTCCCTTTTCCCGTGTTCTAAGCCATCTGATTTGATGGCTTCCATCTCCCGAGGTATGCCGAATGCTCTTTATGTATGTGAGCTAGTTTTGACTTCTGTCTCGCATCCTGCCCTCGGATGTAGATCGAATGAAGATCAGTTTGGCTGTTTGGGGGGGATAGTTAATTCTGTATTAAACCACAAAGTTTGTGACTAGTTCATACTAAGAGCATTTGTAGACGACAGAATTTATACATTTCAAATGATGAGTTCTGTCTTCAATAGGGTAGAAAACATTGTGGGAAAAGGAGAAAATGCTGGTTACTAGCATTTTCTCCTTTTCCCACAATACATTCAAAAGCCTTCTATTATGGGGACGTTTAACCCTTTACCAAACAATCCCTGGTTTTCACGACCCTGAAGAGGAGGTCTTTTAAAAACATTGTGGGAAAAGGAGAAAATGCTGGTAACCAGCATTTTCTCCTTTTCTCACAATGTTTTTCTACAATTCCCAAAACACTTTAATTCTTTTTAGTCATATTCATTTCGTCTTCTGCAAATGCTTTCAATTTGGACCAGTCTAAAATTTTGGTCGTTTGGTAATGAGTTAAGCTCAGGACTGTTGAATGAAGGGTTTCAGGTAAAAATGGTTTGTTTTCGAGAAAACTTGAAGGCAAAAAAAGAAATGTATATATATCGACTAAATTACTTTAAATTGCTTTCTATTGTGAGTAATTTTCTACATAAAATCCATCCATCTACCATCAAAAGGAAAAGTGACGATTTTACTTGAGCACGAAAACGTAAAAATCAACCACCCATGAACAAATTACGCCGGGTTCCCGACTGATGGTTTATGAAAAAGGATGAACACAAAAGGATTCCAATTTGATAATTCACCGCGTTTGATCTCCCCCGGTTTTTATCCTCATTTCTAAATCACCAATCGCAGCAGTTTAGACTTCGTTAATTTAGAGTCGATTTTCGATCAATTTTAAGAAAGATTTGCTTATTCTTTAAAATGTAACCTAAGAAAAAAAAAACGAGAAAGAAATTAATCAAATAAATGTGCAAAAATGTGTCTGTATACAACTAATATTCTTTACCAGTCTATAGAATTTTAGACTTGTCTAAACTGAAAGCATTTGCAGTTGAAACTTGAAATATGGCGTACATGCTAGAATTCAACCTTTAACCCTATACCAGACGACAAAATTTTAGCCTTGTCCAATTTGAAAACATTTGCTAACGACAATTTCAACGTGGCTCGAGTGGTGCAGTTTTTCTCTGAAAGGATAGAAAATCTTGTGGGAAAAGAAGAAAATGCTGGTTACCACCATTTTCTCCTTTTTCCCACAATGTTTTCTACAGCCTTCTTTCTCAGGGTCGTCAAAAGTAGGGGTTGTGAGGTAAAGAGTTAACCCTTTACCCCATAAGGCATTTCTATGGTATCTCTAATTGACCCTAAATAACAGCAAGGATGAAGCTGTTTCTTATGTGTATATGACACCTTTCGATAGCATTGAAAACATTGTGGCAAAAGGTGAAATTGCTCGTCACGAGCAATTTCACCTTTTGGCACGATGTTTTCCAAAGGCTCCTACAAGCAATGTGTAGAAATGAGTATATATGGAGTTAAGGGTTAAAACATGATATTTTTTCATAGAAGCTTCAAAACGTATGTATTCGGTTTGCCAAATAGGATTCTTGTCAAGCCAAGAATGTAGCATTTAGGAATCAATTTACGTAGATTAAGGAAAACGTTCCGGAACTGTAACTAATTACTCAAATTGCGTGCCTGTCTTTTGATTAATGGCAACTTGTCTCCTGCAACAAAAAAACTTAACGTTGCGGACCCGTAATAGAAAACAGCTATTTACACTATAATAATTATTATCCTAAAAAATTTGCTACGATCAAAAATGCGTACAGTATTATTGTACCACTTTCACCGAGTCACGTTTTTCCTTTTTGTCCTTTTTAGAATTATCATTTATAAATCTAAAACCACTTTATTCTCATTACAAAAAGGATATGATAATTACCTCCCTTTTCTGGAAACTAACAAAAGTATCAACAAATAATTTCAAGATCGACGTCAAAGAAATTTCTGGTCGGTTAAAACTGTGCAAAAATATTATATCTGTATAAATTTGTCTTTATCAACTATCAAGAAATTTTATTCTATGCTGCACTAGAAGTATTACGGGTCCACTACCTTAAGTCGAAGCTTGTTACAGCCTCTAAAGATTGTTTGTTCCGTTCAAAAGGATCGAACTTGAACTTTTTCAATGGCAACTGATTGTCAAAACACAATTACATCTTTTGACTTACCAGATTAGAGGAAGAATTATGGGATTAAGCCTTTACCAAGCAGTCCCTAGTTTTTACGGCCCTAAGACAGAAGCCTTTTGAAAACATTGTGGGAAAAGGAGAAAATGCTGGTAACCAGCATTTTCTGCTTTTCTCACAACGTTTTCTATCCTGCTCAAAACAAATTTTTCAATTTCTGAGTTACGTTTATTTTGTCGACTGCAAATGCTATCAATCTGGAACAGTCTAAAGTTTTTGCCGTTTGAAGAAGGGTGAAAGAAAGCAACAATATCTATGTCCTCACCTATGTCTGTACGTTTTCTACTTTTGCCACAATGCTTTTCAAAAACTTTCTCATTCATGATCATTAACTCATTACCAAACAACAGCATTTGCAGACGACAAAATAAAAGTGACTGAAAATCTGAAATTTGTTTCTGGAAGGGTAGAAGACATTGTGTGAAAAGGAGAAAATGCTGGTTACCAGCATTTTCTCCTTTTCCCACAATGTTTTCTAATGGCTTCTTTCTCAAGGTCGGCAAAAGTAGGAATTGTGTAGCAATGGGTTAACACGGAAGCAACGACTTTTGCTTTTGAGACAGGCAACTTCAATATTAGATCGAAAGCAAGTAAAGGGTCGGTCGAACGATCGATGACTGGTTGCCAGTCCAAATAAAGAGTCTGACCACAAAAATCAGGGAAGGGTTCTCGAATTTATTTGAGCGTTGCTCTGGCAAAAGGGGGCCTAGTACATCTCCCCATTGCACCGTACCAAGGAAGACATCACATAATTGTAAACTCATGATTTAGGCCAGCATGAAATATATTTTGTCTTACAGAGAGAACATGATGTAGACTGGTCCTTTGCCATACAAAAAGAATGACTGATAACAAACAGTCACGACTCCTATCAGCCTGCACAGTCCGCGACGCTTGACATGGGTTGCAACTTTTTGCCAGAGCTCTAAACGTGCATTAACTCATTACCACACAATCCCAACTTTTGACGCCCCTGAGAAAAAAAAGAGCCTTTAGAAAAAATTGTGGGAAAAAGAGAAAATGCTGCTAACCAGCATTTTCTCCTTTTCTCACAATGTTTTCTACCCTTCACAAAACAAATTTCAAATTTCCAGTCACTTTTATTTTGTCGTCTGCAAATGCTTTCAATTTGGACAAGTGTATAATATTGTCGTTTGGTAATGAGTTAAGTCACATTTTCACAGATTTTGGCTAATCTTTTTTATTTATTTCATGAGAAAGGGAAACAAGAAACATTTTTTAACTCTTTACCACACGATAATATTTTAGACTGGTCTGAATTGAAAGAACACCTTGAAGACATATTGAATGCAGTTCAGATATTGGTATCTGTGTCTGAAAGACAGGTGAAAAAAATGGTGGGTAAAGGAGAAAATGCTGATTACCAGCATTTTCTACTTTTTCCACAATGTTTTCAAAAGTCCTCTTTCTCAGTGTCGTCAAAAGTAGGGATTGTGTGGCAAAGGGTTAAAAAGCTAGTCGTCGTAAATTTGCCTGCAAAAAAGCAGGGGCCCTTGAAATAAACATGTCCGCAATTTCGACCAATCAGAAGTTCCTATTTATTCATTTGTTATCAGTATCAAACTGTTGGTCAAAGCCGCTAGCACACTCAGCTGTGCCAAAATACAGCCAAACATAATTGAAACGGAAACGTCGAGCGGGGAAAGAAAAGAAATTAAAAGGAAAAAGTCGAACAACTGGGTTATTTGTTACGGAATGTAAAGTAACGAATTGCTTAGCAATAAAATACCGTTTGTGTCTATAGCATCAATGAAAATATTTATTGTCTGGAGGGCTTGAGGTAGGGCGTGCCGTAAGACATATGTTGGTAGAGTTCGATTGGTATTGTAATCGGCCTTCTTTGGTCGTAAGTTCGAATAGCATGCAGCTCTGCTGAAAACTCTTAAACGGTTCATGGACTGTAAGCTATCATAAATCAACCAGAAACCAAAACAGTCTATCCATCCACACGAACGTTAGTCTCCCCCCCCTTTCTCTCATTCCCTCCCCCTCTCTCTCTCTCTCTCTCCCCTCTCTCTCTCTCTCTCTGTGCCTGCCTCTCTCTCTCTCTCTCTGTCTCTCTCTCTGTGTCTCTGTCTGTCTGTCTGTCTGTCTGTCTCTCTCTCTCTCTCTCTCTCTCTTTGTCTCGATCCCCCCCACTCACTCACTCATTCACTCTCTCTCTCTCCAAACTTCAACGTGTTTTGTCTGTCATTCCCACCTTTCTATCTCCAAAATGCAAACATTTCCCCCTCCGTTCTCTCTTTTTTAATACGAAATTAAGCACACACACGCACTTTGATACAAAACCTAAACATTTACGGCACTGACGTAAAAAAGAAAAGACACAAAGGGCAATTAAATAAACAGAGGGTAGATCTTACGACATCAAATCTCTTACGCTGTAACACTTTAATTTTCAATTTTCAAAGTGCATAAGCGACTCGACAAATAAACAATAAAAGTTACTTTCAACGCATATAAGGTTTCTAACAAATAACAGGCTATGAAATCTGTCGTAAAAGGGATTTCCTTTCTTTTGGTGGTGTATTTCCCTTGTTTGACCCGCACTAGAGGGCAAAATGCAGACGACAATTTTTATATGGCTAAAAGAACTGGCTCCTCAATCCCATATTTTGTGAGATAACTGAAAATAATCTGTAATATCTACAACTGAAAAATGAAATGACGGTATCACAGTCACGAGGGGAAAAAAATCCGATTCAAAATGTGATTGGTCAACACAGAGTCGGAATATCGAGGCTATTTTTTGGCAACTCCAGTCTGGTCTTGCTCCGATATTTTGACATTTCGACTCTGGTTTGGTCCGATATTTCGTGAGATAATAGAAAATAATCTGTAATATCTACAGCTGACCATGAAATGACAGTATCACAGTTACGATGGAAAAAATCTGATTCAAAATGTGATTGGTCAACACAGAGTCATAATATCGAGGCTAATTTTTGACACTTCCAGTCATTCTTGCTCCGATATTTTGACATTTCGACTCTGGTTTGGTCCGATATTTTGTGAGATAACAGAAAAAAATCTGTAATATCTACAAATGACAAATGAAATGACATTATCACAGTCACGAGGAAAAAAAAAACTCGATTCAAAATGTGATTGGCCAACATAGGATCGGATTATCGAGGCTATATTTTGACATTTCGACTCTGGTTTGGTCCGATACTTTTTGAGATAACAGAAAAAAATTTGTAATATCTACCTACAACTGACCAATGAAATGACAGCATCACAGTCACGAGGAAACAAAAATCCGATTCAAAATGTGATTGGTCAACACAGGATCGGAATATCGAGGCTGATTTTTGACATTTCCAGTCTGGTTTTAACCCTTTCCCAAATGGCAAATTTTGGACCAGACCAAATTGAAAGCATTTTGCAGATGACAAATTAACAGTTGCTAAAAAGATGATTTTTCTATATGATAGGGTAGAAAACATTGTGGGAAAAGGAGAAAATGCTGGTTACCAGCATTTTCTCCTTTTCCCACAATGTTTTCAAAAGGCTTCTATTCCTGACCCGTAAAAGCCAGGGATTGTTTTGGAAAGGGTTAATTTGTGTCGACTGTAAAAAGCTTCCTTTTTCGCTAAAGGGGTTATTTCTGTCTTTCACCGGTAGAGGCCTAGTTTGGTTGAGTGATTTAAGAGATATATTAGAATCCAAGAAATTCTGGATTCGATCCTCACATGAAGTACCGTTTTCACAGGTTCTTGGTTAACCCTTTACTAAACGACAAAATTTTAGACTGGTCCAAATTTAAAGCATTTGCAGACCACAAAATATACACATTTCCAAAAATGAAATTTGTTTCAAGCAGGGTAGAAAACATTGTGGGAAAAGGAGAAAATGCTGATTATCACGTACCCATAAAATCCATTTTGTCTATATAGCAATCGACTGGGGCATAAAGTGTATACAATGGTCCTTTCACCCTTTCCCACACAATGACGACTTTTGACGACACTTGGAAAGAAGCCTCTTGAAAACATTGTGGGAAAAGGAGAAAATGCTGGTAACCAGCATTTTCTCCTATTCCCACAATGTTTTCTACCCTATCAATACACAATTGCAACATTTGAGCTACACTGAAATTGTCGTCTGCAAATACTTTGAATTTGGACAGGGCATTTGTCGTCTGGTAAAGAGTTAACGTACAGAAAATTTACAAAGAGCAAAATGTTTCTGCTCAAACTTCACAGACTGACCTGGGTCGATACTTTTTTTTCAGACGTATTAAATCTTCTTTTTTCACAGAGGAAGGATCAAATTTCGTTTATGAGAAGAAGTGTGATACAGTATTATGATGAAATACTTGTAGCATTTCAGTTTTCGTCAGAATATTTAGTAATCAGATATGAAAATGTACAAACGACTGATGAGAAGCGCTTTGACGTCTGATCTTAATCCTCGCTGTTTGCAAAATTCAAATTATTTTATTCAAACCTTTAGCTACTTTTTTGTGGACAGTGTAGATCAAAGATCAGACTGCACAGAACGTGCAGTCTGATCTTTGATGTACACTGTCTGATAAGGATATCTGTTCTTTCCCTCAAAAATACCTCAGAGATTACAAAATGTGGGTTTCATTCAAAAGGGTCTGTATTCACCAACCATTCTTAAGAACATTCTTTGTCTTATTCTTCAAGATTTTCTGACTATGAAAGTAACAGGACGTCTGATTGGCTAAACATTGACAAAATTCTGAAGAATAAGACTAAGAATGTTCTTAAGAATGGTTATTGAATACGGACCCTGATTTGGCATGTTAAGAGTTAAGTTACTAATGCACCCAAACTTAACCCCCGGGACAACCCGAGGGTTAATGACCAAAGAGTGAACAATTCAACTCTTAGGCTACAAAGCTCGACACAGCGACCTTCTGCGAATAGTCCAGATTAAGATCAGACTGCACAAAACGATAAGGATATCTTTTTTTTTCTCTCTTCAAAAATACCTTTAACCCTTTACAAAACAATCAAGTGACGAGGCTTTTTAACCCTTAACCAAACAATCCCTGGTTTTTAACAACCCTGAGGTAGTAGCCTTTTGAAATCATTCTGAGAAAAGAAGAAAATGTATGTAACCAGCATTTTCTCCATTTCCAACAATGTTTTCTACCCTGCTGGAAACCAATTTCAGTTTTTGACTTACGTTTATTTTGTCGTCTGCTAGTGCTTTCAGTTTGGACCTGTCTGAAATTTTGTCGTTGGTAATGAGTTAAAATAGCAAAATTTGGACTTTTTAACTACGGGCGTAAAACTTTTTATTTTACGTCTTTATTAAAGGCCCGATAGGTGCAAAAAGTATGCAGTGGGGATGGTAAAATGCATTTGGATTTGACTGATATCATTTTAAAGTAAGGAAATTATTGCGAAGATGACAATCTATCACTGAACGGTCAGTCCATGTAATACTTGCTGGCGGAAGGAATTAATTTCCAAATCAGGTAAAAAGCAAACAATAGATAAAGCGACCTGGCAACTTTAAACCTATCTTTAGATTTCGTTTTTTTTTTAATTTTGCCAGCAACTTGCACGTCGACAACCCGTTCAATATCAGATTATCATGTTCACAATAATTCACATACTTTTGAACTGTATCGTGATGATTTCAGTTTCATTGCATTTTACCTCCCTATTGTTTATATCCATACTTTTAAATGATACATGATTTAAGTTTAACTCAGTACCACCAATCCCGATCTTTGACCTGAGAATGAAGCCATTAGAAAACACTGTGGGAAAAGGAGAAAATGCTGGCGACAAGCATTTTCTTCTTCTCCCACAATATTTTCTACCCTTCCCAAACCAAATTTCTTTTTTTTTTTTCAGTCACGTTTATTTTGTCGCCTTAAAATGCTCTCAATTTGGACCAGTCTGAAGTATTCTCGTTTGGTAAAGAGTTAAATGGTATGCTTTAAGTTTAAATGCACTTTAACACCCGCCTTTGTTTCGTTTTGGCAGCTTTTGGGCCTTTAAGGGTGAATTGATCTGAAGAGAGATAGCGGGAAGTAAATCCGCCCTATCTCCCACTATTATCGAAGCACAAATGTGTTTAAGTAATTATATCAAAAAATCAAACCTCATACCTTTAACAACATCAAAAGTAGAATGCAGCTGTTCAGCGTGACCTTGACCCCCATCGTCACCATGGCAACGTGCTTCACTCCACAGTTCTAAGTCCACGGGGATGATATCCAAAATTTGAGACAATATTTTAAAGTTTGTGATTCGTTGAAACAGTACATAAATTCATTGTTCGTAACTAGATGTAAATATAGTTCCTTAACTTGATTTTATAAGTTACACAAATGAATGAAATCCGCTTAAACATTGTTCAGAAATTCGGGTAAACTGCAATATATCCAAAACTGTTCACTATCTTCTGCTTCTTTCTTTAATTCTTGAACAATACATAAACGCTTTTGAAAACATAGTGGGAAAAGGAGAAAATGCTGGTAACCAGCATTTTCTCCTTTTCCCACAATGTTTTCTATCTTTTCAGAGAAAGTTTCATCATTTGAACCACTTTTTAATTTGTCTTCTGCAAATGCTTTCAATGTGGACGTGTCCAAATTACTGTCGTTTGGTTAAGACTTAACTTTCTCAGCACTAAATAGATCTACTCGAACATTGAAACTCAGAAAGATATTCATCCTTCTAGTTTGATTTTTAACAGGCGGACGGTAGCGGTTTAAGATCAGATTGCACTTTCTGTGCAGCCTGATCTTGATCTATGCCATCCGAAAAAAAATCCTATGTTTTCGCTTTTGGCGCCGGAAGAGTTGATCAAAAGACGTCCAAAATAGGAATATTTTTCACCATTGCATAAAAAATACATGCGTTATGTAACACCGCTTTTTATTTTTCCTCCCCCAAACTTAATTCTCTCCCAAAGGTTACATCAACGGGAAATATGGGAAATTATGAATATATTAATAAACCTGGTAATTTTTTTTTCCGATAGCAATGTAGAAACCACTAATTGTACATTAAGCGTTGTAACAGTTCCGTTCCTCCGCTCACAACACAAGGCCGTATTTATCCAGTGATTAAAAGGAGTAATTAGTGATCAGCGCGGCTCATAAGCCCCCTAGGCTTTCCGTGTTGCGATAAGCTGATTTCGTCTGAATTTTCTGCAAGTAGAGGAAAAACAGTAATTAAGTACCGACGAAAATCAGAAATATCCCACTGAACAAACAGTTTTTGTATTTGATCTAAAGATAAGTAGAAAGACGTAAGAAGATTTTTTTTTTACAAGTAAAAGAAGAAAAAAATGTACCATGTATAAGCAAAAGGCGGTTTAATGGATTTGCGAAAAAGGGATAGACCGAGGTCAGCCTGCGCAATTCGTGCAGACTGATCTGAATCGAAACTTTCTTTTTTTTTATTTGTCGTTTTTTTCATGTCCAACGACCATGTTACTTCATGATTCGGTCGATCGTTAGTCAAAATGGAATTGGATCCATAATTAATCCTTTTCCAAAAAGTCCCGGGTTATCACGGCCTTGAGGAAGAAGCCTTCTGAAAACATTGTGGGAAAAGGAGAAAATGATGGTAACCAAATGGATAAAATATTAATTTCCTAGATGGGATCTTCGTCTTACTGAAAACCACTTTCGAAAACATTGTGGCAAAATGAGATTTCCTCGTTGAGCGCACCTTCTCCTTTTGTTACGATGTTCACAAATGCATGTTGTAATCTTTACCAGCAGCGTCCGTGAATTACTAACCATTCTTGAGAACCTTGTAATTGTTTTATTGTAGGGAATTTTCTAAATTTGAAGGTAAAACAATTTCTGATTGGTCAAACCAAGTGGTTTAGCCAGTCCATGAATTACTAACTATTCTTGACAATCGTGTAATTGTTTTATTGTAGGGAATTTTCTAAATTTGAAGGTAAAACAATTTCTGATTGGCTAAACCAAATGGTTTAGCCAATCAAAAATTGTATTACTTTCTAAATCTAGAATAAGAATTAGGATAAAAATTTAAAATAGGAAAACCTACATCAAGGAGCGAATACTGGTTAAGTTCTCAAGCAAACTATCGTCGAAAAAGGTTGAAGTAATTTCAATAATTTCAAAATCAGTGTCAAAACGAGCTAAGTTTAAAGATACATCCTTCTAGCCAGACAGAAAAAAAAAACACTATGTGAAAGTTCGATAGACTGTAGAATGGTTTAAAATTCAGTCAGCAGTGTAAGTATCGATAAATTATCAATATATCGTGTAAGGGATACAAAAATCAAATGGTTTGTCCGAGGAACCGGATCCGTATGAGCAAGAAAGCTCGGTACGGTAAAAGCTGTCAACAATCACGGAATTCAATCGGTAAATTCCGCCAAGAGTCGGATACTTCGAAATTGGCATAAGATTTAGTTCTTCCGCGCTTTTCTGTGTCTTTTTACTTTGTGTACCCCATAAAACACAAAGCGAAAGTCAAAAAAGTCGCGCGATAGAATGCATAATTATAATAGGATATCTCGGTGATATTACGGAGATATATCGGAAATCTACGATTTAAAACCGGAACCGGAAATCAGTGATTTCATTGATGGCCTCCAGAAAATCAGATGCTCGGTCGTAATGTATCCAACCTTGCAACCGTCAGGGAAAACATAAGGCATGATTACAAAAGAAATATTAAAGTTTGATAAAATAAGGAGGACATAAGTTTAAACAGGCAGAAAACGAGTACTGTTGTATCTTTAAACTGAATTCAGATTATTGCATATTCGTAAAATAGTGTTGACAGTTTTGAATATTTTTTTTGACTAAGTATAGAAGAATGTTACAGACAAGTGTTTGACGACATTGTTGACAATAAAAACAAAATTGAACATCGAATGACTGCTAGCTGAAATTTATGAAGTATGAACTCTGAATCATACACCGAAATTGTCGATAATTAGATAAGCCATGCTTGATGTAAAAAGGGGGCTTAATGACTTTGCAAAAAGTATCGACTCGGATCAGCCTGCGCAATCCGCGCAGGCTGATCCGAGTCGAAACCTTTTGCTATTGGTCGATTTTATAAATTCTGAATCATACATCAATTTGTTGATAATTAGATGAGCCATTCGCGATGAAAAACTGAGGCTTTATGCCTTAATTGCAACCAACATTTTCTCCTTTTTCCACAATGTTTTTTTTTATAAAATATCAAAGATAAATCTCTTCACTTGAGCCACATTCAATCAGTCATCTGCGAAATGTATGCTTTCAATTTGGACCAGTCGAAATTGTTTTCGTTTGGTAAAGATCTGAATGTATTTAAAAAATCTCTTTCATACCCGAATCATAGCCACATAAAATCCACACAAATTTTCAATATTTTTAACCCTTTACTAAAAAATCACGTGTTTCTATATCAACGCTAGAAAAGACAGCTCTTGAAAACATTGTAAAAAAAAAGCGAAAATGCTGGTTACCAATACTTTCTCCTTTTTCTCCAAATGTTTTCTATTCTTTGAAGACGATTCCAATCATTTCGAACACAATTTAATTGTGGTCTACAAACGCTTTCAATTTGTGTGATTTGAAATTTTTGTGGGCTGGCTAAGAATTAAAATTAATGGCAGTAAGGTTTTCATTTTAAAATCAGTTTTTTTTCTTGCTTTATTAGCGTAATTATATCCCTAAACAAATCAAAGTACAGCTTTCAAATAATTTTGTCTACAGTTTAATTTGAAATCAGACTGCGTCTTGCTGAAGCAAACATTTTTATTAACCCTTTCCCAAACAAGCCCTGGTTTTTACGTGTCTGGAGTAAAAGTCTTTTGAAAACACTGTGGGAAAAGGAGAAATTGCTCGTACGAGCAATTTCTCCTTTTCCCACAGTGTTTTCTACCCTTTTTGAGAAGCTTCTGCCATTTTCTCAAAATCTAAAATTGTCGTCTGCAAACTCTTTCAGTTTGGAAGAGTCCAAAATTTGTCGTTTGGGAAAGGGACAAAGCCGTTTAGAGTTTCAGTATTAACCCTTTGGCTGCCAACATTTGGCTGCTAAGCGCGACTCGCTGACCTTTTGCGGACAGTGTAGATCAAGATCAGACTGCACAGAACGTGCAGTCTGATCTTTGATCTACACTTTCCGATACTGAGATATCATTCCCCAAAATAGTATACTTTGAAACAGAAATATTTGAGTTTTTAATATCGAATTGAAAAATCTAATTTATTTATTTAGCAGGATAAAAGTTAAACTTTTCTTCGATGACTAGATGAAAGCGGGAAGCGTATAAATCAACCAATAACGATCGTTCTTAGGAAATTTCTATGTATGGAAAGCAACGCAATATTTGATTGGCTAATCAAGATGAATTGGACTAGAATGGCTATGTCACCTGTCCGAGTCTTCTTTAAAAATATTACCATTCAGAAAAAAAGCACTTACTTATTTAATAGAGTCAAAATGTATCCTTGAATTAATTTTTAAAAGAATAATGCATTTGTAATATTAAGTTCGTTTTTCGCTTGATGCACTTTTTCCCATAATTCTCTACTAACTGCTTAAATGATTTTGAAATTAGGGAAAAAAATAGGGAAAAACGTATTACACGTACCGATTTGAAATCAATTACAGAACAGAACAGAACAGAACAAAAGTTTATTACAGGACAAGTACACAGTTGTACATAGTCACAAAAAAGAATAATTTATAAACATGAAATAACACGAAATCTAGAAAGCATGACAGACGGTAAAAGGACATACATTATACAATATATGTGTGCGGCACTTTCAGCAAATTCAAAATATATATTTAATATAATTTAAGCCTTGCTTGACAGTGCCACACATATATTTGTCTACTGAACAGTAGGTATACAGGAAAAAAGATTTAAATAAAGTCAACAGACATAAATAGAAAGTACCTTGAACATGTAGGCATAGGTTGTTTTTTGGAATACAAATGGCATCTTTGATTAATCTCAGCAACAATAATAATAACATGTTACAATTTTAGAGCACGTATGTCGGGGAGGATGACTTATGCATGTAGTGCTTTCAGCAAAGCTATACAATATATTTCATATAATTACACAAAATAGTCAAGAAAAGAAAACGATTTTGCCAAAGAATACAGTTATTCTGAAGTGAAAATGACACTGACGCATTCTGTACCATACAGGCGATTTTTATATCTCTATTTTCATATACACAAACGAAAAAATATTTGGGAAAAAAATCTCTTAAACATAGGGATTAAAACGTGCTAAAAGAACAATAAATGGTATATGAAGTAATTGTTCATTTTCTCATAATTTAAAAAAAAAAAAAAGTACCAATTGCATTCATTATATGTAAAAGTCGTATCATATTTAAATTGGTGGTTATACGAAGAAATGACAGAAAAATGATACTGATAAAAAAAAAAAGTTTTCAAACAGAATTTAAGTCTTATCTCGTTTCCTCTGTTTTTTTTTTTCACCAAAATTTTACAACTTTTTTAACTCTTTACCAGCTACGAAGTAAAAGAATATTTATTTTCAATCTTTAGACAAAACCGCGCTCGAAGCAATCTCAGGGCAATGCTACTGAAATCATGTTTAAAAAATAGCGGGCAGTGTAGATCAAGATCAGACTGCACTACAGTGCAGTCTGATCTTGATCTGCACTGTCCGCCAGAATACCTTAATGATATTTCTTTTCGTTCTGTATAACAAAACCACGCTAAAATCAGTTTTAGGGAAATGTTGATATAATCACATGTATGAAAATCGGATATTGTGGATTCAGATCAGACTGCACTGTTCTGAAGTCTGATCTTGATCTACATGGTCCTCCCACAAATGACTTTATAAGAGCATTTTCAAGGCAATCTACATGACAAGATTAAAGGTAAAATTAAGTACTTTTGACGAGAACAACTAAAGATGATACTAGTATTGGGAGGTGTTCAACAATGATCAAATTGCACGGTAGTAAAGTCTGATCCATATCTAAACTGTCCCCTGAAACAGCCTTACAAGAAACAATTTCCACCTAATTTTGACGGGAAACAAAAAAAACAAAAAAACGAAGTTGATCAGTGATCAGATTGCACTTTTGAAAAGAACTATACTAATTTTGAAAATATATAATATGTATACCGGGTCAAGTAGAACATTTCATCAAATGCCGTGGTAGTGATGTCTGATTTGAATCTACATTTTCTGCAAAAATAGTGTAACAAAAAAACAATTTCAAATCAATTTTGACAAAAAACTAATTTGATTAATGATCAGGCTGTCCTATTAGGAAGAAAACAACTAAAAAGAAAAGGTCGGCAAGGGAACAACATAGATCAGACTGCACTTTAGAGGGATCTGATCTTAATGTACACTATAAAAAAAAAACACGCTTACCCTTGATATCCTAAGACTCAAATTTCACGTAAGACTTATAAAAGTTTATTCCATACTCCACTTTCTCCGTTCCTCACTAAACCACTACAGTGAATCAAATGAACATCACATTGCGTTTTTAACGCAGTCAACAAACGTATCGGGCCGTACATTTTATGGCTTCAGATCGCTTTGAATTTATGTTGAAACCTTTTGGACGCTTCGTTAGGCAGCGAAATACCCGTAGCTTTGAAGATGGGAGGCCCCTCTGTCTATTTATTTTTTTTTTCTTTGCTTTTTGGTTTGATATATAGGTTTCTTTCTTTCTTTCTTTCTTTCTTTCTTTCTTTCTTTCCTTTGTGTCTTTCTTTCTTTCTTTCTTTCTTTCTTTCTTTCTTTCATGTCACCTACGTTCCTTTCCATTCCATTTTTTCCTGCCTTTTTCTCACTTAAGTCATTCAGTCGGTCGGTCTGTCAGCCAGCCAACCAGCCAGTAAGCCATTGTTAGTCAGTCAGTCAACAAGCCCGTCCGTTCACCCCGCCCTTGTAATGCAGAGAAACGACCCTCCTCTAAAAAATGACCCATGGGTCATTTCACTACGTAGAGATATAACCCAGGTCATTCTACGTAGAGAAATAACCATCTGGAGTCATTTCTCTACGTAGAATAATAAACCGGGTCATTCCTCTGCGTAGTGAAATGACCCATGGGTCATTTTGTAGGGAGGGTCATTTCTTTGCATTACACCTGTATAATTTCCCTGCGTAGAAATATGACCCGTGTCATTCCTCTACGTATTGAAATGTCCCAAGGGTCATTTTGTAGGTAGGATCATTTCTCTGCATTACACCTGTATAATTTCCTTACGTAGAATTATGACCCGTGTCATTCCTCTACGTAGTGAAATGGGTCATTTCGTAGGTAGGGTCATTTCTCTGCATTACAACTGTATAATTTCCCTACGTAGAATTATGACCCGTGAATTCCTCTACGTAGTGATATGACCCATGGGTCATTTTGTAGGGAGAGTCATTATTCTGCATTACACCTGTATCATTTCTCTACGTAGAATAATGACCCCGATCATTCCTCTACGTGGTGAAATGACCCAAGGGTCATTTTGTAGGGAGTGTCATTTCTCTGCATTACAACTGTATCATTTCTCTACGTAGAATAATGACCCGGGTCATTCCTCTACCTAGTGAAATGACCCAAGGGTCATTTTGTAGGTAGGGTCATTTCTTGTATTACATTTGTATCATTTGTCTGCGTAGAATAATGACCAGAGCCATTCCTCTACGTAGTGAAATGACCCAAGTGTCATTTTGTATGGAGGGTCATTTCTCTGCATTACATCTGTATCATTTCTCCACGTGGAATAAAGACCTGGGTCAATCCTCTACGTACTGAAATGACCCAAGGGTCATTTTGTAGGGAAGATCATTTCCTTGCATTACACCTGTATCATTTCTGTACGTAGAATAATGACCCGGGTCATTAATCTACCTAGTGAAATGACCCAAGGGTCATTTTGTAGGGAGGGTCATTTCTCTCTGTTACATCTGTATCATTTCTCTTTTTAGAATAGTGACCTGCTCATTCCTCTATGTAATGAAATGACCCAAGGATCATTTTGTAGGGAGGGTCATTTCCTTGCATTACACCCCCACGAAAAAAGCATAATTATCGACATCTAGACATATTGGCAGACAGATAAACAGACAAATATCTAAAATGTGTATTGTGTTTCTGTTATAACATAGAAACTTTGTATATTGTTGACCTTTATCGTGCTAACTAAGTTAACCCTTTTACCTCACAATCCTCACTTTTAAAACGACCCTGAGGTAGATGCCTTTTGAAAACATTGTGGAAAAAGGAGAAAATGCTGGTAACCAGCATTTTCTCCTTTTTCCACGATGTTTTCTACCCTCCTGGAAACAAATTTCTTTTTTTTAGTAGGGTTTATTTTGTTGTCTCCAAAGGTTTTCAATTAGGACCGGTCGAAAATTTTGTTGTTTGGGAAAGGGTGAAATAAAACTTTCAAACCGATATTTGAAACCCAATTTAATGCTATCTCAAAATTATTTCTTTATGAAAAAAAAACATCTCCTTAACGAACATTGTAGATCCAAGATCAGACTGCACGTTCTGTGCAGTCTAATCTAGATCTACATTGTCTGCAAAATGTCAGCGAGTCACGCTGAAGTAGCTTAACCCTTTATCCTTTACCAAAACAACAAAATTATAGACTGGTCCAAAATCAATGCACTTGCAGATGACAAAATTAACGTAGCTCAAAAATAGAACTTTGCACTTTGTTTCCTGCAAAGCAGAAAAACATTGTGGAAAAAGGAGAAAATGCTGGTTACTAGCATTTTCTCCTTTTCCCACAATGTTTTCAAAATGCTTCTATTACAGGATCGTAAAAACCGGAGATTGTTTTGTAAAGGGTTAAGAGTTAAATGCTTTTTATGCGTATTCCAGACTGCAAAACTTGTTCCTTTCTCCCCAGTAGAAACATTGATGACGACTACGTGAAATGGTTTGCTTCCTAAAATATTGTTATACGTCTATAAATTGCTCGAATTTGTCTGGTAGTCTGTGTTTCCAAGCTTAACTTACTCTGTACAAATTAATTTTATGTTGAAATGATTCCACAGAGAAAAAGTCTGATAAAAAAAAACACACACATTAAAACGTAAGAAAGGGATGGTAACCAGTTGTTGTCTTCTTTTTCCTGTAGTGTTTTTTTTTTTTGTTTTAAACTCCAGATTTGACCCATATCTCATTTCTCGTCTACAAATGCCTTTCACTGGACCAGCTGAGCTTCGGTAGCTCAGTCGGTTTCGTGCTGGGTTTTAGAAGGATTTTTGGATGGGGGAGGGGCAAAATTTTCAGAATCAGCTTATCGTCCCGATTTGACATATACTTCCTTTGCTTACGCAGTGAGAAATACTCCGCCTACTTATAGTAGGGACCCAAATAAAAGGAAAATTTGTTTAACATTGTGGTGAATTATGAGATTTGGAGAAAAAAGAAAGCAGAAAATCACACGGAATAAAATGTGACGTCAGAAATTGTTTGGTGTCTATCAGATAAGTCATTTTTTTGGTGTTTGGTGATCAAATTATTGGGGGGGGGGGGGGGGGGCGGCCCCTCCCCGCGGCTCCCCTGTTCCTACGGCCCTGCCGGGATTCATTCCTCTGCAACCGCTGTCCATTGTTTCGACGATGGTTACGTGGAAAAGCAGCCGGTGGCTTGGAAAGAAAATTATGCGGAGTACTGGTAAAACAAATTCTTGAAAGGCATAGATAGGTGCACTGGCCGCCGCAATAGAATTTAAATAATGTTAAAAACGACTTTAACTCTTTCCCAAAGAAAAAAAATAATAGACTAAATAATAGTAGACCAAATTAAAAGCATTTGCAGACGACAAAATGAATGTGACTAAAGAATTGAAATGTCATTTAGGAGGGGTAGAAAACATTGTGGGAAAAGAAAATGCTGGTGACCAGCATTTTCTCCTTTTTCCACAATGTTTTCAAAAGGCTTCTTTCTCAGGGTTGTTAAAAGTCGGGATTGTGTGGTAAAGAGTTAATTAAACTCCAGTCAATCCATCATTCATTCACTCATTCGTTCATTGGATCAATCAATCAATCAACCAATCACTCAATCAATCAATCAATCAATCAAATATGGACCAGGCTAGGACACTGTCATCTGGTTCAGAGTTATTATCACTGCATCGTCAGCCAGAAAAATCTAGGAGTTGAGTTGATCCATGTTCTGTGAAAAGGGGGTTTAATGCATCTCTATGATGATACATTATAATAGTTGACCTGCAACACGTTAAACGGGGCATTCGGACATTTGCGTAAAGTGTCGTTTCGGATCAGCCTGCGCAGTGCGCGCAGGCTAATCCGAATCGACCCTTTCTGTTTTCACGTACTTTTCTGTTTTTCACAAGTCTATTGAAGGACAAAATCTAATGTAGACGTAAAGTGCCGTCTCGGATCAGCCTGCGCGGACAGCGCAGGCTGATCCGAGACGATCACTTTACGCCAATGTCCGAATGCCCATTTTTGCGTGTTGCAAGCCAATTATACCAGACAAGTCATTAAATAATCATATATTCACGAAATCTTGTTCGTCTACTGCAAACTTTTGAATTCTGAGATGAAAATCATGGCCCTTTGACATCCAGAAAAAATGATTAACAGAAAAAAATGTTTCGATTTCAGGTCAGACTGCGTGGAAGATACTTTTTGAAAATGCATTATTAAAACACCTTTTATCAATAGCAATGCTCAAATGAAAAACTTATGCTTTGAACGTATTATGGGTTACTTCTAACCTCCGAAAACAAACTTGAAAAGGGTATTGTAAACATCATCTTCGCGAGCCAAGGCTGACGATTCACTACCCTACTCTACCCTTGGCGGATCGAGCTTGATTTTTACATTCACCCGATACGCTTTTTCATTGGATGCAGTCAGCTCTAGCTGCAACGAATGAAATCGCTCGTAGCATTTCATCTTTGACAAAAATAGAATAGAAGGTAAAACATGGAAACCCTCGTGGATGTCTGCTTATCGCTTCATGTGTATTCGTAAGCGGTTTGTAACACGATATTTCATTTGCTTTTAGAAATATGATGTAAAGGGGAGTTATAACCAGCATCCAATAGAGGGCGCATCGCAGGAATCTCGAAATCGGGCTCAATCAGCCAAGGTAAGCCAAGGTAGTGATCGTAAACCTGGCTCGCCAAGATGTGTAAACATGGAAAGTATGGAAATCAACAAGAACTAAGATCTGAAACACGATTACCGGTTAAGGTATTACCATCCTAGGTAACGCTTCTAGTGCAACATGGAATAAAATTTCTTATTAGTTGATCAATAAGGATTTATACTGATATAACATTTTTGCACATTTCTAACCGACCAGGAATTCATTTGATGTCCATCTCGAAGTTATTTGTTGATATTTTGTAATTTTTCAGAAAAGGGAGGTAATTATTATCTCCTTTTGTAATCAGAATAGAGTGGCCCTAGATTTATACATGATAATTCTTAGAAGGAAAAAATGGAAAAAGTGGCACGGTCAAAGTAGTACAATTATACTCATTTTTAATCGTAGCAACTTTTTCAGGATAATACTATCGTAGCTGTTTTCCATTAGAACGGTACCACCTTAAAACATTATGAGAAAGGGAGAAATTGCTCGTTTCGAGCAATTTCTCCTTTTCTCGTAATGTTTCTAGAAACGCACTTTTGTAAAACGTAAATGAAAAAAAAAAATCGTTCAGCGGAAGTTATGAGTCAATAGATATTTTAGCAATACCCTCTCGGAAAATACCCAAACTGATTCTATATTAACGATAATGGTGAAAACATATGTAATAAGAAAATGAAATTAATCATAGCCCGAGAGACTGCGGGTAAAAATAAATAAATAAAAGGAGAGGTTCTCCGAATAACTTGAATGGTATTCTATTTAGTTTTTTTTTTCTGTGGTTTATAATCTGGTAAACTTATTGGTTCGCTTATCCGCTGTTTTTCATCCTTTAAGTTATCGTTGAAATTTAACAAGCTCATAAACAAGTACATGTAGATGACAACATCTATCTATCTATCTATCTATCTATCTATCTATCTATCTATCTGCCTGCCTGCTTACCTACCTACCTACCTGTCCGTCCGTCTTTCTTTCTTTCTTTCTTTCTTTCTTTCTTTCTTTCTTTCTTTTTGTCTACTTGTCCATCGATCCATCCATCCTTTTATCCATCAATCCATCAATCCATCGATCAGTCAATCAATCAATCAATCATTCAATCAAAACGTGCAGTTTGATATTTTAATCCGACCATCCATCCATCCATTCATCCCTACCTTCCTCCCTCCCACCCTCGATCGATCGATCGATCGATCTATCAATCACTCAATCAATTAATAGATTAATCAATCAATCAATCATGCAAGCATGCATCCAATCAATCAATCAATCAATCAGAACGTGCAGTTTATCTTTAATTTTTACCGTCCGCCTGCTCTGTCAAGTATTTACAGCCGTCAGACGACGTTTGACTGTGTCATTTTGTGCTTAAAGAGTTAGAATAAGATGTTAAAGAAATTACAGTATGCAAATGGGCCATGACCTGTGAAAAGGAGGCTTAATGCATTTGCAAAAAGCATCGACCGCAGGCTGACCTGGGCCGAAACTTTTTGCTTTAGCTCATTTTTCTGCATGCCAAAGGACCGGTGTACCCAATGATTCAGTCGATGGTCTGAAAACAAATTATGGAGCCACAATTCGATAGGTGAGTGCAACACTATTCTAAGTGCCTGTACTTTGTAAAGGCACTTAGAATAGTGTTGCACTCACTTACCGAATTAAGTATGATGACTTGTTTGGTGTCATGGATCAATAAGATGCATTTAGCCCCCTTTTGCTGGAGCATGGCTCATATGTAGACTTTTTACTAAACGACAAAATTTTCATCCATTATCTCCCGCTAGATCCAATACAATACAATACTGTACAATACAGTACATGTATTTGTTTATTTGTAAATAAAAGCCACCAGCCCATAATACAGCATGTTAATTACATTCTTAACAATGACAATGAGTTGCGTCTACAAAATGAAGAAAAATTCGGATTATAATTATAATGATAGCTGTCATCTGAGACAGAAATACCATGAAAAGGCATAAAATGATGGCATTCTACAAATGGCATTCTACAAATAAATACATAATAAATACACATCTATCTAATTTGGGCATTCTGGATACAGAACCGGACTATTTTTCTACGCGACAAGCGTTACTTTGAATTTCATACTAAAATAAACGTTTACTCAATAAAACGCTACCTGGTGCGACTCATTCAGCTATGGTCAGTAGTTTAGATAAATCTGGAGCTAAAACAGGCCTGATCCTTGTCAAACATATTGATAAAAGCCATTTTCTCCATTTCTATTTTATAGTGCGTATCACTACAATTCCCCCCAATATTGGGGGGAGTGATGCGTCATAGTAGACAGGTTGAATCTTCGAAGACTATGACATGCGCAGACAGCAAGTCTCTATCTTGTCCAAATTTGAAACATTTGCAGATTACAAGATAACTGTGGCTCTAAGGTTTAAATCTGTGTTGGCAAGGCAGAAATCATTGCTGGTTACCAGCATTTTCTCCTTTTCCACAAAGTTTGCACATTTCTCCTTCCTCAGGCGTTGTTAAAACTCAGGCAAAGAGTACACAAGTAATAAAGGGTAACCGTTTAAACTTGTCCTCTTTCTACGGTTGAAAGATAGTTCTTTTGAATGGACAGTGCAATAGATCTACAAGTTTGTAAACGAACGCTTAAAAATCGATTTTTATTAGGGTGATTTAACCCCTTCCCATACAATCCCAGTGGTCTTTCGTACCCTTGGGCAAAAAAAAGCCTTTAAAAAAATCTCGTGGGCTAAAGGAGAAAATGCTGGTAACCAGCATTTTCTCCTTTAGCCCACAAGTTTTTTTCTTTTTTTTTTTTACCTTTTCAAAGACAAATTATCCCATCAAATTAGCGAAATCAAATTTGTCGTCTGCAAATGGTTGAAAAACGAGATATCAGGTATAAAAATTGTCGTCTGGTAAAGAGTTAATAAAGAAACTCGATTTAATAGTTAATTGGAAAAGCCAGTGATCAAAGGCGAACGTGGGAAGGCACGTAAATAAAATATAAACCGCCATGTCCGGAAGGAGTATGATGTCATGTGACCCGTTTTATCTTAACGTGTGATCTCGCGATGTTTGGGTAGAACTCGCGCACGCAACGAGATTTACGACATTGATGTGATGTAACGACTTGCACACTTTCAAAGGAACAATAGCTAATGAGTTTGCTGGTAATGAGAAAACTACATGTATGTTGTATGTTTATGGCTGTTCTGTCTTGAGAAGTTCAAAGAGATACTGAAAAAAAATCAAAGGACTGAAACGACTGAGCTCTGCGTTAAAAAAAAAAATAATTGATCCATTTTATTATTACGTTTGTCAATATTTTTTTCCGAACAATCATTTCACATCGTCTGTTTCTCCATCCATTTCCATTCACAAATTGGTCTGATCTCTTTTATTACATTGCGCTGTTCTGATGTTCTGAGAAAAGGGAGTTCAATATATCTTTGTCATTTTCTATTTATAGATCAGTAATATCGATTTAGATAAACAACCCACTGAATCATTGGGTAGACTGGTACTTAACTCATTACCACACAATCCCTACCTTTGACGACTTTGAGAAAGAAGCTTTTGGAAAACATTGTGGGAAAAGGGAGAAAATGATGGTAACCAGCTTTTTCTCCTTTTCCCACATGTTTCTTCCCTTCACAAAACAAGTCTTAAATTTTCAGTCACTTTTATTATGTAGTCTGCAAATGCTTTCGATTTGGACAAGCCAAATATTTTGTCGTTGGTAAGGTGACGAGAAATTAGTCATAGCTAAAGATTACGACTCAGTTCAACCTGCGCTGACTGCGCAATATGACATGGGTCCCTTACTTTTTGCAAAGGCACTAAACCAGCATGGTTCATTTATATTTGATTTTATATAATATGATTTAACTCTTTACTAAACGACAAAATTTTAGGCTTGTCCAAATCGAAAGCATTTGCAGACGACAAAATAAAAGTGACTGAAAATTTGAAATTTGTTTTGTGAAGGGGTAGAAAACATTGTAGGGAAAGGAAAAAATGCTGGTTACCAGCATTTTCTCCTTTTCCCACAATTTTTTCTAACGGCATCTTTCTCAGGGACGTCAAAATTAGGGATTATGTAGTAATGGGTTAACAGAAACAATGGTTAATAAGAAAACTATGGTATACGTTTATTGTTTTTCTATTCTGAGGAGTTTAAAGACGGACCGTGGGGGAAAAAAGTCAAAGGACTGACAGCACTGACTTCAGTCTAAAGAGCATAACGTCGAGTTACTTCGAAAACCTCATAACTATAGCTTTAAACAACTTGTAGTTACGAGGTTTTCGAAATAAATCGACCATAAATTAGTTTCGTGACGTTTTGCTCTGTTTTTGTTATTTGTCTGTTAAAGAACATTAACAAGCAAACAACTAGATATATAGATTTGTTAAGAGTTATTCACAAATCCATTCACCAATCCGTTTATTTGATTCAGGACCGGTTTTCCAAAGTTATTTCATGACAATGACCCATTAACAAACGGGGAAGGTTTCAACGAGCCAAGATTCTAACCAGTAGGCCTAACTTCCTCACCATTAACTATACAGATTATAGGCTTGGTAAGTAGGGTTTTAGTATTTAATGATTCTTTGATTTGACCATCCATATTTAAATTTCTTTTAAACTATGACATTTTTATATTTCCCTTTACTGTCAATCTAATCAGTTTTACTCCAAAACCGAACGAACATTTTAGAATTGTTAAATTGAAAGTATTTACAGGCGACAAATTAAATGACCGAAAGCAACGAGCACCTTAACTGATCGGATAGAAAACATTTTGAGAAAATAATGGTACATAATTTGTTTGCTAATTCTACCTAATACCTAAACACACGCACGCACATACACATACATTAGTGCCCTTATATTTTAATTTTAAAAAAGTATTTGCATGTACATGTATCTACATTTTGTAGTATCATTAAGGTATGTAGATATAGATCAGATTGCTCTGAATAAAGTGTTTAAACGTGTTTTAAAGTGTAGATCGAGATCAGTATACACTTTACGGGTGTGCAGTCAGGCCCTGATCCACGATAAAAAATAATCAGGTTTTTTTAACCCTTTCCCAAACGACAAGTTTAACACTCTTTCAAATTAAAAAAGAAGTGCAGAAATCAAATTCAAAAATGGCACAAATGAGCTACAGCCCTCTGATAGGGCAGAAAACATTGTGGGAAAACGAGAAAATGCTGGTTACCAGCATTTTCTCATTTTCCCACAATGTTTTCAAAACTCATCTTTTCCAGGGCCGTAAACTGAAATAGGGATTGTGTGATTGTTGCGAAGTTATCAAAATACCTACCAATGTGCGTAGATCCAAGATCACAATTCTCGTCCTGTTTAGCCTGATCTAAATCTACACAGTCGGCTTAAACAGTCGTTCTATACAGGTAAACAAACCGTCGTGATGCAATCTAGAGATAATTGAACCGTCGTAAAAATGACGATAAAAATCTGACGTATTGTTCCTGTTACATCAACTTTCTCTCGTGCCAGTCAGTTATAAAAATTCAATGAAAATCGCATTAAAATTTATTGTATTAGCGCTGACGCTACTGGGCACGACTCGATGTGCTCTTGCGGACAGTCCAAATCAAAATCTACTATGGCTGTCTTTCAATATATTGCGTACGCACGAAATTTGCGACCGTAGATGTTAAGTTAGTAAGCATAAAGTCTGAAAAAAAGTGATTGATTGAATTTTCGTTCATTTTATTGTCGCTATCAGTTGCTCATATGGGTGAGCACAGAACATCGGTTTAACGTCTCATCCAAAAGACTATGAGTAATTTTAGATGCAAGGAATAGAACCCACACTCTCACGTGACCCGAAACATCACTTCCAAGAGTCCTACGTTCTCTACTAAGAGCTATGCAGGCTGGTCATTTCACATACATTCTAGTAACTTTTCGCCAGCTCATATTCTCCCGTGGCTTAACATCAAGATTATCACTCTCTTGCACTCCGGATCATTCACATTCACCTCCGTAGTGGGCTCAGAAAGTAGTCCGTCATTACGTGATACTTTCGTCACATGACCAGAACTCAAAATGGCGACACAAACGCAGGTGAAAGAAAGACCAACATCGATTACTTTGTGTGCTGTTCAAACAGCATACAGCCAATCAGACTAAGTGGTAGGAAATGTGAAAAAGAGGGGTTTTCTGAAAAGCTTAAATGTCTTTTAAAGGGCTATAACTTGTTTTTTAACCTTATAAACTAAGATCCATCGGTGTGTCAAAACTGTTGTCATCATTCATGGGCGCAGCCATTTTTGTTAAAATTGGCGATAGATTCTGGTCAGTAAAGAAGGTCAAAAAAAATAAATAGTGCCATTGTATACAGGTAAATTCATTAGTTTGAATGCACCTATAATGTATCCACAATCATATTTCCTTTGTCTACTTTATAATGTTTCACATGAAACAGTTACACAGTAACAAAGCATCTTTTCTTTGGTTTGACAAGATTCTTGTCATTTAGCCCATTGCAGAGGTGTATGGTGAGAGTAACAAACGACAACTCTGCTCGGAGATTGCAACATTATACACCAAGCTCCAGGTTTTAGCACGTATTACAAAGGTTTCAGTGACGTCATTTCCTGGTGACGTCAGTTTTTATTTAATTGGGGCACACAGAAGGGAAATTGTACTTGGACAGCATGCTCATTTTTTTCAAAACTAAAAAACAGATAAAATTTGTTCAGCAAACGTTGGGAATGGTAAAACTTTGGAGTATAACAAATTCGCCTTCGGCTTGAGGCAACATGATTCACCACTGCCGTGAACAAGTTTCCAAGTCCCCTGCCACCTGACAGTACAGCTAATCCTGTATAGGCCTACCATCCATGAACAAGAAAATGGAAGAAATAGAGGATATTTGTTTTTTTCGGTGAAAGATCGAAATTTATTTCATCAAGTGGACACCATCGGTAATATTTTCACGAGTGGCGCAGCCACAAGTGAAAATATTACCGATAGTGTTCACGAGATGAAATAAATTTCGATCTTTCACCGAAAAAAAAAACAAATATTCTATTTGTTTTATGCTTTTAACCCTTTCTGGGAGGAGCTTTATCAAAATTCAGCACAGTTCTTTTCCTTTATTCCCCGTGGCGTACCTCTCCCGCATAGCAAAGTTACATCAAGCGTGAGAAATCTAAGGTATATGACGTCATATTTCCCATCTGGTTGTTAGGCATGCGCAATTTATCTAGGCGACAAGAACGTGAAAATCGGTATTTTCACTGGTAATACCAGAGTAAGATCGAAAAATATTTTCACTGCTATTTCTTGATATCCTACCTGAAAGCATGAAATAATACAGAATACATGCAAATATGTGCAATTTAATTTTACTCCTTTTTTATTATAGAATAACAAAGTAATAAACTGTAATGGAAACACAGTAACAGCTGCTTTTAAATCTGTGATTCAAAGAGATTAAAAGATCTGATCAACAATCATCAACAATGTACAAAAAAGGTGTCAGCTACTTTTAACCCTTAACTCTTTACCAAATAATAATACTTTAGACTTGTTCAAACTGGCAGTATTTGCAAAAGCAAAATAAATGTAGCTCATGGTGATTTCTGTCTTTGATAGGGTTAAAAACAGTGTGGAAAAAGGAGAAAATGCTGGTTACCAGCATTTTCTCCTTTTCCCACAAGGTTTTTGAAAGGCCTCTTTGTTAGAGTCTATAAAAGTCGAGATTGTACGGTAAAGAGTTCACCCACAAAATAGTTTAAATGCAACACTCAAGCCAATAGTAAAATCACAAGTAATGCAATTTAAAATTTGTTTTTTGCCAGAAATATTTCCTCATTGGACAGTGTAGATCCAAGATCAGACTGCACTTTCTCTGCAGTCTGGTCTAGATCTACACTGTCCTCATACGGTCACCGAGTCATTTTCTCCAGTGTAAGAGTTGATTATTTAACATAGCAGACACAAATATAAATGCAAACAGAAAGCAAGTTACAAAATTATGAATAAATGTTACAGGCAAGCATTTGTGGACAACAACAATAACCAGGGCTTAAATAAATGAGATGATGTCTATAAAACGACTGCAAACATATATTCAAGGGAGGTAAATGATAATAAGATGTGCAAAGTGCAACAACAGTTATTTTTCTTATGCTATGCTGATACAGACAAATGACTCAAATTTGATTTTTATACCCCCCAAAATGAAGTGGAGAGGGGTATGCTGGAATCGTCATAGATGTTTGTCCATCTGTTCGTAGACACGAATTACTACGACAGTTTTTCAGGTACTGCACTAAAATTTACATGCAGTGTTCCTATATGAATTTGTGCATGTGCAATTTCCATGACCCTTCTGCAGTTTGTAGAGGAATTATCTCTAATAATTACAAGGACAAATACCAGTAAAATAAAGCTGACTTAACCCATTACCACACAATCCCTACTTCTGACGCCCCTGAGAAAGAATCCTTTAGCAAACATTGTGGGAAAAGGAGAAAATGCTGGTAACCAGCATTTTCTCCTTCTTCCACAATGTTTTCTACCCTTCACATAACAAATTTCAGTCACTTTTATTTTGTCGCCTGCAATTCCTTTCAATTTTGTCATTTGGTAATGGGTGAAACCAAATAAATGAAATCGATACAACAGTGTAAATTCACTAATTAGCAAATAAATATTCATGTGTCAAATCATGTCAAATACACAGTGGCCAAGTAAGCGGTAACATAAACAGACATGTTAACAAAACTTTTCAAGATTTACATTTGTGTGGCTAAAATGAGGAGAATTGACTGTGAAAAGAGCAGAAATCATTAAAGGAAAAGAAAAAAAATATTGGTTACATACAATTCTCCCTTTCCCATAATGTTTTCCATTCTCCAGTTTTGTTAAGTCTCTCTGGACAGTAAAATTTTAGACAGATTAAAATTGTAAGCATTTGAAGACAATAGATTTGAGCCATGCTCTGTGAATAGGGGTCATAATGCATCTGCTAAAAGTATGGACCCAGGTCAGCCTGCACTGAACTGAGGCAGAACTAATCAAGTATCATTTACATGAAGCATCAATAAACACTGATAAACAGTATTTTTACAAGAAGATTTCAATTGCAGATATTTTTTGTGACATAAATGAGATAGCCCTGTAGAACAACATACATGTAACATGACACAAGCCTTACTTCATCCAAATATTTAACCCTTTCCCAAACAACAAATTTTGGACTCTTACATACTGAAAGAGTTTGCAGACGACAATTTTAGATTTTGAGAAAATTGCAGAAAGTTCTCAAAAAGGGTAGAAAACACTGTGGGAAAAGAAGAAATTGCTTGTTACGAGCAATTCTGCTTTTCTCAGTGTTTTCAAAACACTTTAACTGCAAACACATAAAAACCAGGGCTTGCTTGGGAAAGGGTTAACACATCAGAGCATAACCATTTACACGTACATTAATCTTTTATCAAACAATCCCTGCTTTTTACAACCCAGAGGAAGGAGCCTTCTGCAAACATTGTGGAAAAAGGAGAAAATGCTGGTAAGCAGCATTTTCTCCTTTTCCCACAATTTTTTCTACTCTTCTGAAGTCAAGTTTGGAATCATGTTTATTTTGTCATCTGCAAATGCTTTCAATTTGGACAGGTCTAAAATTCTGTCCTTTGGTAAAAAGTAAATCACCTAAACTGAACATGACCATTTACATAGAAATAAATCATCTAAAAAGGGCATAGCCACGTACATAAAAAATTAAATGATCTAAAGAAATTAGCCACGTACATAAAAATAATTCATCTAAACCAGACTGAACATTTTCTCTCTGGAAACCTTGAATATATAATACAAACCTATGATTAACTTTTTCCCACACAATCCTGACTTTTAACCATTTACTCCATAGATACTCATTTCTATGCATTGCTTGCAGGAGACTTTGGAAAACATCATGGCAAAAGGTGAAATTGCTCGTGACGAGCAATTTCACCTTTCGTCACAATGTTTTCTATGCTATCAAAAGGTGTCATACACACATAACAAATGGCTTCATCCTTGCTGTTATTTAGGGTCAATTAGAGATACCATAGAAATGCCATATGGGGTAATTGGTTAACATGCCTGAGAGAGAAAGCTTTAGAAAACACTGAAGAGGGCCAGGGCTGGATCTATTTCTTTACAGCTTCAACAAAATTAGATGGTTAGTTCTAGAGAGGAGACGTTTGGAATGAAAGTGAATGCACAGCTACATGGATAAATGAAATGGACAGACACACAGACAACACACACACAGGGCCATTACACAAACTTCCAGGCCTCATGCCAGTATGTTAATAAACGTGACCCGTCATGCAAAAAAGGACTATCTGGGAACTGTGAAATGTGTCAACCCTGGTCAGACTGTGTGAATTACACCGGCTGACCAGGGTTGACACCTTTTCCTTTTATGATATTTTCAGTATGAAAAGTGATCATTCTATATTTTTATACAATTATTTTTGAACTAGCAACTTAAATTGACAAGCACTGTCTTTGATCTGTTTGCATTTAATTTATGTACCGAATTCGCAGATTGTCCATTTTTTCATGATGGGTCGCAAATTATCCGGAATAAATATTTGATTACATTTGCTCAGAATATGGACAACATATCTTACAGATGAATGGATAAACGGATGGATAGATAAATTGATGAATTTTAATAGATAAATGAATCAAACCTTTTCCAAACAATCCAAAATTTTAACAACCCTTCAAAATGCTTTTGCAAACCTTGTGGGAAAAGGAGAAAATGCTGGTAACCAGCATTTTCTCCTTTTCCTACAATGTTTTCTAGTCAGCCTAAGGAAAGTTTCATCATTTGAGCCAGACTGAAATTGTTTTCTGCAAATGCTTTGAATTTGGATGGGTCAAATGTTTTATCATGTGCTATAGAGGGTTAAAGGACTACAAGATCACTGACCAGCCATTTTAACTTTGCATACAACCTTCGTGTTACTAGGTATATCCAGGACACAAATAGATGAACCTTAAAGGTCAGCATTACAACCTCTGGGCAATACTTACAAACCATTTTAACTCTTTACCATACCACAAAATTCTACACTGGTCCAAATTGAAAGCACTTGCAGATGATAGAATAAAGGTGACTGAAAAATTCAAATATAGTTTGGGAAGGGTGGAAAACACTGTGGTGAAAGGAGAAAATGCTGGTTACCACCATTTACTCCTTTTCCCACAACTTTTTGAAAAGGCTTTTTTCTCAGGGTCATTAAAAGTCGGGATTGTGTGGTAAAGGGTTAAATCTTATTCTAATTGAAATTCTCAATGTTTTTTTATTCTCAGTAGAATAGGATGATTTCCCTGAAAAAGGAGGAACTAAACCTGTCACTGAATGTGACTTAATACCCCCACTAGCACCTTGACAGAAAAAAAAGTGTCAAGTTTATGGTAAGATAATTCCTCAACCAGGAAGAGTTGACACTTAAAAATTGCATTTTGCAATTCTTCAGTATATGATCAATACATGTGCAAAGATTCAATACAATTGAAGGAAAAATGTAGATGTTTGAGATGCAAAATTACTAGTATATTGTACACAGATGGACACATGGACAGACAAACACACAGACTGACAGGCTGATTCCAGTATATCCTCAAAAACATTCATTTTGCGGGGGTATAAAAATTCTGATTTGCTCAATACACAGCAAGTGTGAGATCTTGGCTTATTATATTAAATTTATTATTATTACATATTATGACATTTAGATAAATTATTAAATAAATGAAATATTCTTTGAACACATTTCATAGAAATATAAATACATGTGATACAAAATGCATATAGAAATACAAAGCATAAGGCAACTAAGCATGACACGATGAACAACTTTTGTAAATGAAGATAAAGATCAGATGATACCATATATCAATTCTGACCGTCAATCCAAACAGCCATAATCTACACATATCCAGTAGCTGACACATACAGTTTGAGCAAAAGATGATTTTATCCTTTAGCAGACAACAACAATTTAGGCTGGTCCAAATTGAAGGCATTTGTAGACGACAATTTCAATGAGGCAAATTTTCTTTGATATGGTAGAAAACATTGTGGGCAAAGGAGAAAATGCTGGTTACCAGCATTTTCTCCTTTAACCACAATGTTTTCAAAAGGCTTCTTTTCCTAGAGTTATTGAAAGTCGGCGTAGTGCAGTAAATGGATAAAGCTTTGGGCCCTAAGGCAACATTTTCCTAATAAAGTAAGAAACTGCATAAAATTATTTGATCATACCTAAATCCTCGTTTGATCATAACTTAGACTGTATCTTCACCTTTGGACCATCTTTACATGCCTTTACTGCTAGTATCACAGAATTGCACAGTCTGTTTAACTCATGGAATGGTACGTTCTTCTGAACTGGGATGTACAGAACATGGTCGATGAGGTATCGAGCCTCAGATGGGTACCTCGGGTCCAGGGGGCTGATTGGTCCCAGGCTCGTTGTTTGATCTGGCTCTATGAGATTCAGTTGTGTGGCCCCTCTATATGCATCAATTCCCATTGCATACAGCAATGTAACAACTGTGTCTGGGTTCTCCTGCAAAATATAAGGAAAACCCATTACAACATACAGCTTCTTGAAACATCTTGGGAAAAGACAAATACTGTGTTTATCACTATTTTCTCCTTTTCCCACAGTGTTTTCTACTATTTCAAAGACAAATCCACTTACCAAGTCAAATTTGTCTTCTACAAATGCTATCATATCCAAGAACTACCCTAAAATTTTCTTGTCAAAAATAACAAGCCTCCTTTCTCATGCAATCCTGAGCATCTAATGAGTGAATGTTGTCTTATTGCTCATTAACAGCTATGATATTTTGTCTCTGATTTTAAAAGATATAATTCTACCTACTACCAAATTGCATTTCATCAAGTGGGGTTCATCTTTGTATGTATGATTTCTGTTTAACCCATTACCACTCAATCCCTACTTTTGACGCCCCTGAGAAAGAAGCCTTTTGAAAACGCTGTGGGAAAAGGAGAAAATGCTGGTAACCAGCATTTTCTCCTTTTCCCACAGTGTTTTCTACCCTTCCCAGAACAAATTTCTATTTTTCAGTCACCTTTATTTTGTCGTCTGCAAATGCTCTCAATTTGGACCAGTCCAAAATTGTCTCGTGTGGTAATGAGTTAACTCTTTACCATACAACAAAGTTTAGCTCTGTCCAATTCAAAAGTATGTCCAGACAACAAAAAAGCATGCCACAAATGATAAGGTTTGTGGTTTAACTCTTTACCAAACGACAAAAAATTAAACTGGTCCAAATTGAAAAGATTTTAAGATGACAATTTAAATGTAACTGAAATAATTATTTTTGTTTTGGATGGAGAAGAAAACATAGTGGGAAAAGGAGAAAATGCTGGTTACCAGCAGTTTCTCTTTTTCCCATAATATTTTCAAAGGCTTCTTATACAGGGGCGTTAAAAGTTGTGACTGTGTGGTAAGAGTTAATAGGGTACAAAACACTGTGTGAAAAGGAAGAATTGCTGGTTACCAGCATTTTCTTCTTTTCCAACAGTGGTTACAAAAGCCTTTTTCTTCATGGAGGTTAAAACTTGGGATTATCTGGTAAACAGTTAAAACATTCAGAGAAAATAGGAATATTTACCACTAAAATGGGAAACAGCCAATAGTTGTTCACTTTTGCCTCCATTCCAACCAGCCAATCATCTGGCAGCCTCATTCTGACATATTCACCTTTAACCTGTGCTTTGTCATATTCTGATTGGATAAAACCTTCCAGCCTCTTTCTGATTACTGAGAGGAGAGCTGTACTAGGCCTTTGCTTTATTTTTAGTAACATGCCTTCAGGAAAACCCCTCAGCATATCTACAAATAGCTTCTTGTGGTCTACATTCAAACTTCTGGTAAGACAAACACCAAGTTTATTAATGGACGGAAGATTAAGAAAGAAGTACAGGGCAAAATACTTCAAAACTTTCTGTAGATACGACATGTTGCTTTGTGTTGGATAACTTTCACACAGGTCAGCCATCTTGTTACAGACTTTGTCATCTTTCACTTTTGCGATGGCTCCTCCAAATGCTGTATAAAACTTGATGACACCGAAGCTAAACAGGGCGAGATCAGTGGCGGGATGACCGAGTTTATCAAATCCACAAAATGATTCTGCACAATCCTCTATCACCTTCAGACCATGTGACTTAGCAACAGCGATAATTGGATCCATGTCAATCCATTTCCCGAAAATGTGAGCGATAATAATGGCGACAGTTTTGTCTGTGATGAGGGAAGGAAGGATGTTGATCTTTGGTTGTAAAGACTCTATGCTTATGTCCCATGATACAACCTTAAAAACAAAATAAAACTAGAGATGTCACTGAATGTGACTTAACCTTCTACCACACGACAAAATTTTAGACTGGTCCAAATTGAAAAAACTTGCAGATGACAAAATAAACGTAACTCAGAACTTGAAATCTGTTTCCAGCAGGATAGAAAACATTGTGGGAAAAGGAGAAAATGCTGGTTACCAGCATTTTCTTTTTCCACAATGTTTTCAAAAGGCTTCGTTCTCAGGGTCGTTAAAAGTTGGGATTGTGTGGTAAAGAGTTAAACTTCACTCTAAATTAAAATAGCAGTAGACTGAAATACTAGAAGAGAAAAAGAAGAGCTTTCAAACAGGCTGATTTATAATTTACAAACAGTATTTGTTTATACTAACACAAGTAGAAAGGCTTTCAGAAGTATATGTACTATACCATACCTTATTGTGGGGAAAAACGAGAAAAATAAATGATCTTAGATGTCAATGCATCATAAAAGACTTTACCCATTACCACACAACCCTACTTTTGATGCCCCTGAGAAAGAAAACTTTAGAACACATTAAAGATTGAAATTTGTTGGTAGGGGGACAGAAAAAAAAATTGTCAGAAAAGGAGAAAATGCTGGTATTCAGCATTTTCTCTTTTTCTACCATATTTTCAAAAGCCATTTTTCTTTTAATCATTTAACCCATTACCACACAATTCCTACTTTTGACGCCCCTGAGAAAGAAGCCTTTAGAAAACATTGTGGGAAAAGGGGTAAATGCTGGTAACCAGCATTTTCTTGTTTTCCCACAATGTTTTCTACCCTTCACAAAACAATTTCAAATTTTCGGTCACTTTTAGTTTGTCATCTGCAAATGCTTTTGACTTGGACAAGCCTAAAATTTTGTTGTTTGGTAATTGAGTTAACCACCAAGCCACCAAGAACCCTGGTAGAAGTTTAACTTTCATATATTTGCATAAATCTGCTTGGAACTAGAAAAAGTAAAGGCAACTTCACAAAATTAACTCTTTACCTCAAGACAAAATTTTAGACTAGTCCAAATTGAAGGCATAATAGTAACAAAATGTAAGGGGCTCAAATGATGCAATTTGATCTTGACAGCATAGAAAACAATGTGGGAAAAGGAGAAAATGCTGGTTACCAGCATTTTCTCCTTTTCCCACTTTGTTTTCAAAATCCATCTTTCTAAGGGTTGTTAAAAGTTGAGATTGTATGGTAAAGGATTTAAATAGACGATTAAACAGACTAGACAAAAACAATACCTTAGTTGGTTGATTGGTTGGTTGAATGGTGTTTTATGCCGCTTTTAACGTTATTTGAATCATATCACGGCGACAGTTCACATATTCATGTTTCCTGAGTTTCACCAGTACTAGGCTAGGCTCTGAAGTGTCTTGCCCTAGGGCACTCATGTGAAAAAAACCATTGGAGCTAGTGAGGCTCTAACCCGGCACCTCCAGATCACGAGTCCTGCACTTTACCACTGAGCCACACAGGACCCTAACAATAACCTTACCTTTAAATTATGATGTTCAACCACAGATACCATCCCAGGTATGTTGATCGCAGACATGATGACCTCTGACCCTGGTGGAAAGGACATGACCTTGAGGTAAAGGTCAAGGCCACTTCTCACAGAAAGACAAGGTAGAACAGCGTTTTCGTTCCATGGTTTGGACCAGAAAGCCTTTATGGCTTCCTCCGTCTTGTGTCGCTGAGCGGCAGACTGATATTTCAGGCACTGGCTGACTGCATAGAGGAAATCTTTCCATTCTGCATCTTAAAATAGAATTAGAATGTAAGATCGGAGTTACAGAAGTCCGTGAGCTCTGCAACCTTAGTTATAAAATGTTGGACTGAACCAAACTGAACCAGCATTTTCTCCTTCTCCTACAATATTTTCTACCCTTTCAAAGTCAGAAATCATCATAATACCAAGATTTAATTTGTTGTCTGTAGATGCTTTGAATTTGGTGCAGTCCAAAAATTTGTCACTTGGTAAAGTGTTAAGACTTGTAAATGTTGGGTAAAGGTTTGGTTCATGCGAATTATTCAAAAATATTTGAAAAATATCCGACTACAGTCTGACTCTACAGGTGTAATGTCATAGGTATGTGTGTTAAGAATGCATGCTAGCAACTATCTTTTACTTTAACCCTTTACCACACAATGACGAGTTTTAACGACCCTGAGGAAGAAGCTTTTTGAAAACATTGTGGGAAAAGGAGAAAATGCTGGTGACCAACATTTTCTCCTTTTCTCACCATGTTTTCTGACCTGTCAGAAACAAATCAAACCAATTCATGCACATGTAATTTGTTGCTTGAAAATGTTTTCAACTTTGGAAAATCTATGAAAAAAATCAAGTGGTTAAGGGCTAATTTCATTTCTCATATTCTACCGAAAAATGAGATATGAAGCCAAACATGGAAACTGAATGTGTACCTCAGAAAATCTTTTAATTATTCTTATTAGCTAAGTAGGTCGCAGACAGGACTTGAGAACAAGCGGTTGCTGGTTCAATACCTGCCTCGGCCAATTTCTTTCCAAGGTTTGATGACAATCCTTGAGACAGAATTCATACCTCTCCTACCCATGCAAAAGTATAGACAATGGTTATGTGTGAAAGCAGCCAGTTGCTTGGAAAGAATATTGCACTGAGCACTGGTAGAAGAAACTCCAGGTCAGCACGGAAAAGTGCACTGGCCACAATGTTGTAACTCATTACCAAACAACAAAATTTTAGGGTAGTCAAAATCGAAAGTATTTGCAGATGATAAGATAAAAGTGACAAGTTTAAAATTTGAAATTTGTCTTATGAAGGGTAGAAAACAATGTGGGAAAAGGAGAAAATGCGGGTTACTAGCATTTTCTCCTTTTCCCACAATGTTTTCTACAGGCTTCTTTCTTGGGGTCGTCTAAAGTAGGGATTGCGTGATAATGGGATAACTGAAATAATGTTGAAAACAGCGTGCCGTAAAAACAATCAATCAACCACTCGATCGAAAGAAATAATTTCTGTTGTACCTATATAGACACATGGGTATGGCATGATTCCATCCATCTTGGGTTTCTTTCTGTGTGTTCCTGCATCAGTTTCATCTTTCATCGGGAAAGTGATGGAATATCTATGGCAAAAGAAATGTAAAATTAACTCTTTCCCACACAATCCACAGTTCAACTCATTACCAAACAACAAAATTTTTGGTTTGTCCAAATCGAAAGCATTTGCAGATGACAAAATAAAAGTGACTGAAAATTTGAGATTTGTTTAGTGAAGAGAAGAAAACATTGTGGGAAATGGAGAAAATGCTGGTAACCAGCATTTTCTCCTTTTCCCACAATGTTTCTAAAGGTTTCCTTCTCAGGGTCGTCAAAAGTAGGGAGTGTGTGGTAATGGGTTAAATGCTTAAAAGAAAAATGGCTTTTGAAATCATGGTGGGAAAAGATAAAATGCTGAATACCAGCATTTTCTCCTTTTCTAACATTTTTTTTTTGCTGTCCCCCTAACAACAAATTTCATTCTCTATGTCAGATTTATCCGATGTTGTCTGAAAATGCTTTTCATTTAGACGAGTTTAAAATTTTGTCATTAGGTAAACGATTAATCAATTACTGAGTGATATTGGGCGCTAGTCTGGTTTTTAAAGTCACGTCATGCTTTTTTTGCTGCAGTGCATGAGAGAAAACTTTGCTATTTCTCATCTTAAAAAAAAAAATTTCAACATTATGGAGGTGGACAAAACGAACATTTCTACAAGTTTGCACACATATTAGAATTATATAAATTTCTCAGAAGAGTATTAATTAAATACATGTATACAAAGTGATATCTTACAGTCTTTGGAAACTAAAGTTGGAACTATTTAGGCGAAAATGAGACAAGGTGACAGCAATGCATGGACGAATAGCAATGGGGACGAATTACGTTGTTTGTTAAACGACCGTGAGTTAAGATACTTCCCAAAACTTACATTAGAAATACCCCATATTATGGAGAACTTATTAAATAAAAATCAATTGATAATAAGAATATTGAATTTAATCTATTCTTTCGAAAACAGTTACCCATTCCCTTGTCAGACCGTAACAGCCTGTCCTTCTTCAGCCACGTCAGGGGAAACAACCGCAGAAAGTTTCCAACGGGAACAAGACAGTTCCCCGACAAGACAGTTCCCCGACGGTATAGCTAAACAGCGAAAGGAACTTCCTTTCGCTTCCTTTCGCGAAAGGAAGATTACGTCCACGAAAGGAAGATTCTTTACTATGAAAGATGCGTTTTCCTCACGAAAGGAAACTGTCGTTGATTTATTGCTTATACATTCTAGGTATTTGTAAAAGTTAGATTATGAATTTAAGATTTTTACACTTGAAAAATCGTGTTTTACTATCGCGGTGAAAGTGTTACTATAAATAACCGTTCTTGCGTGAAAGTATGTATGTACACGAAAGGAAGATTTTTTCCTCGAACGTAGTCTTTTTGCATGAAAGGATTTTTTTCTGAATTTGAGAATATCTTTTCGACATGGATGAACTTGACTTGTCAAATTTATAAGTTTTATATAAAACTTTTGCTAGTAACGAGATTCTTTAGTGTAAGGAAATTCCTTTTGCGAAATACAAAGCCGTCTATAGAACCAAGATATAAAACTGTTCTTCTTGGAAGAGTCTAAGACTTTAAGATGAAATCATTAAACTAGCAAGCTTTATGAAAGACGAAAAATAAAATGTAAATATGATTTTCTAATAATTTAGACGTGATTTAAGTTTAAAATATGAGATTGAAATCACAAATGTACAACACGCTGATCAGTGGTTGTTAAACTCGTATAATTCTTTCTTGTCCTTATCTGAAAAGCATATTTTGGAGTGAAATGTTGTTGGAAAGGGATAAAATGCTATTTCCAGAGTTTTTTTTCTTTTTCTATCAAAAGCATCATGATGGTATATGCAATCATTTCGTACCATAATCATTTTGCTTCCTTGCGCGAAAGGAAGATTACGTTCACCAAAGGAAGATGTTTACTATGAAAGAAGCGTTTTCCTCACGAAAGATAACCGCCGTTGATTTATTGATTATATATTTTAGGTATTTGTAAAAGTTAGATTTTGAATTTGAGAGTTTTAGACTAGAAAAATCGTGTTTTACTATCACGGTGAAAGTGTTAGTATAAATAACCGTTCTTGCGCGAAAGTAAGTCCGTTCATGAAAGGAAAGTTTTTGCCTCGAACGTAGTCTTTTTGCATGAAAGGATTTTTCAAAATTTGAGAATATCTTTCCAACATGGATGAACTTGACTTGTCAAATTTATAAGTTTTATATAAAACTTTTGCTAGTAACGAGATTCTTTAGGGTAAGGAAATTCCTTTTGCGAAATACAAATCCGTCTATAGAACCAAGATATAAAACTGTTCTTCTTGAAAAAGTCTAAGACTTTAAGATGAAATCATTAGAGTAGCAAACTTCGTGAAAGTTAACTCTTTACCAAACAACTGGTCCATGGGAATCATGACTTTCGACAAGAGTGTGGAAAAGAGAGGAAATGGTTGTTGTTGTAGTCTTTTCTGCCACTTTAACTCTTTACCACAGAATCCCGACTTTTAACGACCCTAGGTAAAAGGCCCTTTGAAAACATTGTAGGGAAGAAAAGGATGTTTTCAACCCTTTCAAAGACAAAAATAATCATTTTCAGTACTTAATTTTTTGTTGTCTGCAATTGCTTTCAATTTCTCCTTTTCCCAGTGTTTTTTAACCGTTTCGATAACTTTCTGCCATTTTCGTCAATTTTGAAAATGTCGTCTGCAAACTCTTTCAGTTTGGAAGAGCCTAAAATTTGTCGTCTGGTAATGGGTTAAGTAAATAGGGTGAGAAAAAAAAAAGAGATTTACTTTACAAATGAAGATCGATTGAATTGTTTTCCGCCACTTTCAACATTATTTTGGTGATATCACAGCAAAAGCTCATATATTTTTGTTTCTTCTGGGTTTCACAAGTTCTTGGCAATGGGCTCTATTTTTCAGCGTCTTGCCAAAGGGGCACTCCCATGAACAATTCAGGGGTCCCATAGTGGCTCGAACCTGTGGCATCAAGGTTATAATTCACACACATGTACATTACCACTGGGCCAAGCGGGGCATGCAACATATAAAGAGAAAACTGACAGGAGGTGGGGGCAGCGGCATTTTGTTTAAACGTTCTTTCTATATTATCTGTAGAATGAAAAGAAAATATGAAAAATGTTCCTCACAACCTTTCATCATTTTCCAGATAATCCAAAAGAAGAAAGATTTGGGAGCAATACTGTTAACAAGAGGTTTCTTACTTTGCTAAAAATGTTTCTTATTTTTCAAAAGCAAATCCCAGAATTGGAATCATTCTTTTTTGCAATTTGCAAGCTGCAAAAGCTTTTAATGACACTGGCAGGGTTATGAATTTGGCAAAGAGATTAGTAAAACAATCTGTTTGAAAATGAAATACACATGGAATTCCCCCTCGTTTTATATGGTTTCCACGGTATATAGTGTCTGTGGCACCTGTAAAACAGTATGAAACGTCTGAAGGTACGAAAAGTATAAAGGACGAAATATCCGACCCCCGAAAAATCTAGTTCGAGCTTCAAGAACGTCAACAAGATTATAATGTGACAAAGTCATTCATATACAATGTAGCATGTGCAGTATGAAAAGCAGGCATTGATTTCGTTAAAAAATGTATTTGTTCCTAACAATTCCTCTGTAAAAAAAAAGAAAAAAAAAAGCGAAAAGAATTTCCTTTCATGTTCAATGGATCAGTAGAACTTTCAATGTTGTTCAGATCTAGATCTATAAAGTGCTGCGGTACAAATTCATGAATGGCTAAAACTTCTTAAATAAGTATTTTTCCACATCAAGATAGATCTAATATGTTAACTGTTATGAAGGAACAGTCCTGTTATAAATTTTACCCATAATAGCATACTTCCTTCCGTGGGTCAACGTATTCCTCCTTTCGCGAAAGGAAGTTTCTTTCTCTGCTGCAATACTTGTAAATACACGATGAACAAGAATTTCATCTATATCAAGATAATATAGCAAGTGCCACAAGGAACCGTTCTCTTGCCAATTATACCCACCTTAAATTGTAGCAAAGTAAGGGCCGGCAAAACAAAAATACCTTCCTTTCGTGGAAGAGCGCTCACCCTACTGGATGTGCTAAGACTGGAGTTTTTGATTTGAAACTGTTCAACATCTTAATTTAAATCATATCGAGAAAACATGCATTTTAGAAAAGAAACCTTTTTTTTACACAAAGAAAGCGCCACTAAAACACTTCTTTCTTTTTTGAGGGGGGTGTAAAAAGTTAAATTAAACCTTTAAATTTCATTTATGTTGCGAAAATGTACTAAACTTGGGAAAGAAATCCTATTGTCGATAGGAATAGAATTCTTGCGTAGCTCGGAGTGAATTTTCCTTTCATCAGGGATTGTAAAATGTACATATAGTTTATTACATATGGTCCCTGTTTTCATGAATGGAATTTTCCTCTAAAAGAAACTTTGCAAAATCATAATAACAAATTCACTACACACTATCATTGAAAAAAAGCTGACATTTAATCTGTAAGGGGTACCTACTTCAAAAGAGATATTTCATTATTTATAAAATCATGTCGTGGAATAAACATTACTTGCGGGCAAAAATCTTCCTTTCGTGAAGGAAACTCAATTTTAGGAAGGAAATGCTATTTATAGTAACACCATTTACGGCGATTACTAAAACACGATTTTTCGGCCTCAAACGCTCAATCCCAACAATTTTATTTCAACCGTACGAAAGACTTGACGTTAATTTTCCAAAAACACCTTCCTTTCGCAAGAAAAACGCTTTTTTTCCATAGAAAACAATCTTCCTTTCGTGGGCATTATGTTCCTTTCGCGAAAGGAAGCGAAAGGAAGTTCATTTCGCTGTTTAGCTATACCCGTTCCCCGACACACGTTTTGGAGACAGTTCCCCGACAGATTTGGAGACAGTTCCCCGACACTTTTGAAGACAGTTCCCCGACACTTTTGTTTCATGGAAAATGACCTTTTATACTGTAGAATTAACACAATTATAATTGATAATCATGAGAAATTGAAATATTCGTGGATAATTGATATTGTGATCGAATTATCTGTAACCTCTGAAGAAGATTGCTATATATGAATTGACGGTACGTAGTTATTGTCTCATGGATGAATTCACAATGAATCATGACTGTATTGAACATAACAGAATTTTAAGGGCACTTTTAGCCAGCATCAAAATGAGAATTTTGTGTTGATTCTTTAAAGTCTTTAATAATTTGTAGTTTAGTTACATGCAGGTCTACATGCTTCCCCTGTTTTATAGAAATAGGCCTACAGTAGAGAGGGCGAGATTGGGGGGGGGGGGGGGGGGAGGTGTTACCGAGTGAAATACCTGTTCTGTTTATCTTGTACACTCGAACAATTTTACATGCATGTATATTGTAGTTCTCTCTTTGTATGCACAGCATTTCGGAGAATGTAATTGTAATTTCGATAATGTCTTGATATTTTGTGACGATTGGCTGTCAAATTGTTCCGTAAAACTAAGTTATAGCCGTTACCACGATGATCAAATGTACGTATTCGCCAATTACATACATGTACATGAACAAAGACTTCAATTAGTCACAAAAGATCATTTATCCATATAATCCCTTATCAAAAATTTCTTTTTATATACGATAATATCTATTTAATTTTGTTGACATCGAACAAAAGTGTCGGGGAACTGTCTTCAAAAGTGTCGGGGAACTGTCTCCAAATCTGTCGGGGAACTGTCTCCAAAACTTGTGTCGGGGAACTGTCTTGTCGGGGAACTGTCTTGAAACCTTTCCAACAGACGTGTTCGCCGAAAGTCTACTTCATCGTAATGTGTTGGAAAATTATAAAGCACAAACACACAAACACTGATTTTTTAACAAATTATTAAGAAAATATCAGTGTATGTAGAAAGTAGCTTTGATGGCCTTAATTGGTAATCAGAACCGCCTTTTATTTTTTTTTTAATGGTCTAAGGGAAAAAACTGTTACTCGCTTAATATTATAAATTTCAAGAGTGATGTCCCTTATGTTCATATAGTCACAGAACTATTCGTTCCCTAAACAACTTCACCCGCGGATTTTTTCGTCCCTTAAAATTTTTGGCATGGGCTTGCTAACCAAAATAAACGATAAAATATGAAAAAAAAATCTCCCGTACATAATTGTTTTTGGCTATAGAAATTCAAATTCATGTGTCCTAACTGAGTGTTTGCTGTTAAGTTTGCCTGGATGACGAAAGTCACCTTCATTTCTCTGGCAAAAAGGGGTTTAACCCATTACCAAACCACAATATTTTAGACTGGTCCAAATTGAAAGCATTTACAGATGACAAAAGTGACTGAAAATTAGAAATTTGTTTTGTGAAAGGTAGAAAACACTGTGGGAAAAGGAGAAAATGCTGGTTACCAGCATTTTCTCCTTTTCCCACAATGTTTTCTAAAGGCTTCTTTCTCAAGGACGTCAAAAGTAGGGGTTGTGTGGTAATGGATAAACCATTTACCAAACAATTCCCTGTTTTTATGACCATGAGATAGACGCCTTTTGAAAACATTGTGGGAAAAAGAGAAAATGCTGGTATTTGCATTTGGAAAATCAAGGTCAGACTGTATGCAGAATATTCATGAATTGGGGATCAGGTATATGATAGGCCAGTGATTCAACTCTACACCAAACACCATTGTTATTCAATAATGTTATGTATTTCATAAACAAATTTAACCCTTTACCAAACAATCCCTGGTTTTCACGACCCAGAGATAGAAGCCTTTTGAAAACATGGTGGGAAAAGGAGAAAATGCTGGTCACCAGCATTTTCTCCTTTTCCCACCATGTTTTCTACGCTGCTAGAAACAAGTTTCAATTTTTGAGTTACAATTATTTTGTTTTCTGCTAGTGCTTTCAATTTAAACCAGTCTAAAATTTTGTCGTTTGATGAAGGGTTAATCGCAAAAGCCATGTTAAATTGCTGTCTGCAAATACTTTCAAGTAAATTGTACCAGTCTAAAATGTTACTATTAGGAGTTAATAGCAAAACAGGTTTGAAGTTTCCATAGACCTAATTTTTTTCCTGAAAACTTTTTTGTTCTTCTGAATTTATCAATTTGTATTTATCATATATCTTTTAGTTTTATTGTTTTATTTTTTGTTTGGAGAGATTGAGGTTTAAGGAGTAGTTGGCCTAAGGATTAACCCTTTACCAACGACAAATTTTTAGACTGGACCAAATTCAATGCATCTGCAGACGACAAATTAAGTCTTGGTAATATGATTTCTGACTTTGAAAGGGTAGAAAATATTGTGGGAAAAGGAGAAAATGCTGGTTACCAGCATTTTCTCCTTTTCCCACAATGTTTCTCTATAGACTTCTTTCTCAGGTTTGCTAAAAGTGGGGACTGTGTGGTAAAGAATTAAAACTAAGGAAGTAAATTAAACTATGGACTCTGACAGTTTAACCCAAAATTTTAGCATATTTACAATTATCAGGAAGCAGCAGTTTAACTCTTTTGCTTTAATTTAATGCTTCACTATTTTATTCTAAGAAAGACGGCATCTGAAAATGATGTGGGAATAGGAGGAAATGCTGGTAACCAGCATTTTCTCCTTTTCCCACAGTGTTTCCTATCCTCCCAAAACCAAATTTTTATTTTTCAGACCATCATAATGATTATCATCTGCAAAATGCTTTCACTTTGGACCAGTCTAAAATTTTCTCATGTAGTAAAGAGTTAATATGATCGAGTTTTACTCTTTTATTAAAAAATCTTGTTTTTCAATATATCTGAAGGAGACTGGTCTTTTGGAAACATTGTGGGAAAAAAAGATACTTGAAATTTTTCAACCTTTTTTATACACAAATCTAAACATTTGATCCACATCTAATTTGTCGTCAGCAAAATTTGTTTTCAAAATGAATGTCTGGTAAAGTCATGCCCATAAATGGTTAATTCTTTAACAAATTACAGAACTAGTTAAGACTTGTCAAAATTGAAAGCATTTGCAGATGACATAACTACATGTAAATGTGTTGTATTTAGCTTAGATATAGGTTTTAACTTGGATTGAATAGAAAACATTGTTGAAAAAGGAGAAAATGCTGGTTACCAGCATTTTCTCCTTTTCCAACAATGTTTTCAAATGTCTGTATATATAGGGTCATGTGAAACAAGAGATTGCTTGGTAAAGGATTAAAAAGACAATATACTGCAAGTCAAGGCGGATCTTTATCAACTAGGAAGTTGTTATTTTCAGTTTCTGCCTTGTTCGCTTGAGATTGACATTGATGTTAGATCATGGATGGATGGATGGACGAACAGACAGACAGACAGACAGAGGGTGAACTAAAATAAACCCTTACTACGCAGTCCAGAGTTTTAAAGACCTCACAGAAAAATCTTACTAAAAATATTGTGGGAAGTGGAGAAAATGGTGGAAATCAGCATTTGTTTTTCCTTTTCAACAATGTTTTCTACCCTTTCGAAGACAAATGTCATTAATTAAACAACATTTAATTTGTTGTCAGCAAATTCCATCAGTTTCTAGGATGGAGTCTAAAATTTCATCGGTTGAAAAAGAGCTAAATGATGTATTCATTTTTGAAGCGGTGGAAAACATTGGTGGAAAAGTAGAAAAGACTGGTTACCAACAATTTCTCTTTTTCTCACAATGTTTTCAGAAACCTCCTTTTTTTTTAAAGTCATGGAATCTTGGAATTGTGGAAAAGTGTGAAAGGACTTGAATTTAAAGGCAAATTTTCCTTTTGTCATGCTGTTAAAATTCCAGTCAATCCAGTGGTACACTTGTCAACACTTCTTGGTGATTCTAAGGGCAATTTCTTCATTATACTGGTATGTTCCAGAATATATTTCATTCACTGTGGCAAAGAAATTTAACCCTTTCCCAAACAATCCCTGGTTTTCACAACCCTGAAAAAGAAGTCTTTTGAAAACATATTGGGAGAAGGAGAAAAAGCCGGTGACCATTGTTTTCTCCTTTTGCCACAATGTTTTCTACCCTCCCAGAACAAATTTCCATTTTTGATTCACATTAACTTTGTTAACCCATTACCACACAATCCCTACTTTTGATGACCCTGAGAAAGAAAGCTTTAGAAAACATTGTAGGAAAAGGAGAAAATGCTGGTAACCAGCATTTTCACCTTTTCCCACAATGTTTTCTGCCTTGTCAAAGCAAAATTGCACTATTTGAGCCACTTTGAAATTGTCCTCTGCAAATGCTTTCAATTTTGATAGGTCGAAAATTATGCTGTGTGGTAAAGAGTTAACTGCAAATGCTTTCAATTTGGACTAGTCTGAAATTTTGTTGTTTTGTAAAGATTTAAGGGTTAAGTTTTAAACCAAATTTAAAAAAAAAAAAAACTGGACCAAACCAAAACCTTTTGCAAATGATATATTCAATGTACTTGAGACAATGATGATAGCTGTTTTGGAGGGTAGAAATCATTGTACTAAAGGGAGATAATGCTGATTTCCAGCATTTTCTCTTTTTTCCCACAATCTTTTTGAACAAAGCATTCTCTCTTAGTGTGACTCTCAGGTTGTGATTGTATGATTAAGGGTTAGCAGGTCTTGTGGAGGTAGTAGTTGACATGATGCTAATATCAAACTTTTATTGAGTTCAGCTTCTACCATTGCCACCACCATCACGCTACAACTACTACGACTACTACTGCTGATGATGATGAGGATGATGATGATGATGACAAAAAAAACAACAACAGTAGCAACAGAGGCAATAATAACAATAATAAGGAGGAGAAGAAGAAGAAGACAAAAGAATAAGAAGAAAGAAGAAGAAGAAGAAGAAGAAGAATGATGATGATGATGATGATGATGATGGTGATGATGATAATAATAATAATAATGATAATAACAACAACAATTAATTATAAGAATATTTATTATTATTAGTATTATTATTATTAAAAAGAGAAATACCATTGAATATTATTTCAAGTAGAAATGTCAACAAAGTTAGAATATAAATAAAAACTTACCCCACATCCGCTTATACCGGTATTTTAACAAGTGATACACTCGATATCTATTTAATACTGTTTTCTATTGAATATGCAAGCACTTAACCCTTTTACAAACAATCCCTGGTTTTTACAACCCTGAGATAGAAGCCTTTTGAAAACATTGTGGGAAAAGGAGAAAATGCTGGTTACCAGCATTTTCTCCTTTTCCCACAATGTTTTCTACCTTTCCAAAACAAATTTCTTTTTTTGAATAACGTTTATTTTGTTGTCTGCATGTTCTATCAATTTGGACCAGTCTAGAATTTTGTCATGTGGTAAAGTCAGTTAACCCTTTACCACACTGTGATAACTTTTGATGACCTTTGGAAAGAAGCCTTTTGAAAGGTTACCAGCATTTTCTCTTTTTCCCAAAATGTTTTCTACCATATCAATAAACAATTGCACCATTTCAGCCACATTGAAACTGCCATCTGCAAATGCTTTCAATTTGGATGCTAAAATTTTGTCATCTGGTAAAGGTTTAATACACTTTCCCACACAATCCGAAGTTTTAACGACCCTTAGGAAATAGTCTTTTGAAAAACCTTGTGAGAAAAGAAGAAAATGCTGGTTACCAGCATTTTCTCCTTTTCCCACATGGTTTTCTCCACTATCACAAACAATCACCATCAATTCGGGTAAGTTTGATATGTTGTCTGCAAATGCTTTCAATTTTGTACCAGTCTAAAATTTTGTCGTTTGGGAAAGAGTAAAAATTATTATAGATAATACAAAAACTTTATTGGTGTTATCCCTGTACAATTTGCAAACTTTTTCTTTTTTTTGAAGTACATGTACATGTATAGCCTTTTTATTGTGTAGTCTCAAGTTTAATGGGCCTGAAGAATAAAACTTTTGTAAACATTGAGGGAAAAGGAGAAAATACCAATAAAAAGCATTTTCTCCTTTTTCCACTATGTTTTCTACACTTACATACACAGTTTGCATCACTTGAGCTTTTGTTAAACTGTTGTCTGCTTCCAATTTGGACTATAGTCAAACGTTTGTTGTTTGATACTCATGGTTCTAAAGATATCACAATTTTTCTTAACCCTTCACCACACATTCCCAACTTTTGACGGCCCTGAGAAAGAAAGCCATTGAAAACATTGTGGGAAAAGGAGAAAATGCTAGTAACCAGCATTTTCTCCTTTTCCCACAATGTTTTCTACCCTTTACAAATCTTTTTTCAAGTTTTGATCCACTTTAAATTTTATTTTGTTGTCTAAAAAATGCTTTTAATCTGGACCGGTCCAAAATTTTGTCGTTTGATGAAGAGTTAAGTAGACTAGTCTTAAATGTATCATATGGCAAATTTTGACAAAAGTCAAATGATTTGAGAAACTTCCAATGAAATTAATTACTTAAACCTCTATCAAACAATCCCTGGTTTTAAATGATGGTGAAATAATTTTTCTCCTTTTCCCACAATCTGTTAAAGCCTAGCCTCAATAGCTCAGTCAGTAGCGTACAGGGCTTGAGGACAGAGGGACGGTGGTTTGATTTCCAAATGGGCCTATTTCTTTCTGAAGATTGATTACAGGATTCGATTCCTTTCTCCACGCTGACCATTATTCAACGATGTGTATGTGGGGAAGCAGCCGGGGGCTTGGAAAGCTAATTGAACGGAATTCTGGAAAAAGACACTCCAGAAAAGCATAGATTGGTGCACTGGCCGCCTCGATTTAACTGATATAATGTTGAAAAGCAACATTAACTCTTTGCTAAACAACAAAATTTTAGAACTGTCCAAATTCAAAGCATTTGCAGAGGACAAAATAAACCTGACACTAAAATTAAAATTTGACTTTGAAAGAATGGAAAATATTGTAGGAAAAAGAGAAAATGCTGGTTGCCAGCATTTTCTCTTTTTTCCACAATGTTTTCAGAAGGGTTCTTCCGCAGGGTCATAAAAACCAGGGATTGTTTGGTAAAGGGATAAACACAATGCTATCAATCAATCACAATCTTTTCAATAGCTGTCCCCTTCCGAGCTTTAAAAGTCATGGTTGTGAGGCAAAGGGTTAGAACCCAGAATACAGTTAACTTTTTTTCAGTCTATTAACCCTTTCCTAAACAAGCCCTGGTTTTTACGTGTCTGCAGTAACTGTGGGAAAAGGAGAAATTGCTCCTAACGAGCAATTTCTCCTTTGCTCACAGTGTTTTCTACCCTTTTTGAGAACTTTCTGCCATTTTCTCAAAATCTATAATTGTCGTCGGCAAACTCTTTCAGTTTGGAAGACTCCAAAATTTGTCGTTTGGGAAAGGGTTAACTCTTTACCACATGACAAAAATGTAGACTTGCTCAAACTAAAAGCATTTACATACAAAAATTTAAATGCGACTCAAATAATGAAATTTGTCTCAGATGGGATGGAAAACACTGTGGAAAAAGGAGAAAATGCTAGTAACCATCATTTCCTCCTTTTCTCATAATGTTTTCTACCCTATTGAGCCCAATTGAAATCATTTTCTGCAAGTTTAACTTGGCTAAAATTTTGTCTACCGGTAAAAAGTTAAAGCTCAAGGCTTGATAGTGGGTGGGATACGAAGTTAGGACGTCAATGAAATATTCTACAAAACGTAAATTTCAGTCTCTAAGATTCTGACAGAGAAAAAATGCTTTGTTTTTGGCTTCACGTTTATACAACAATGTGAGTATTTACTTCGCCAAGTATTCAACAATCCAATAGCTTTACAGGTTCAAATTGTTTTTTCTCATTCAAAGACACTTTTGCTATTGTTTGGAATAAAAATTGACATGTGTATATCTTTTCACTGAGTTTTTTAATTTAAATAATTTCTAGGAAAAGCATAAAAATAACTTCAACGAGAAAAAAAAATCGCATTTTTTTTATTTCAAAAGAGATTTCTCCGAGTAAACGCTTCTGATAACGAAATTTTATGGGACGAAACCATATAGTAACGAAAACCGCCCCAGTGAACCTGGTAGAGTACGGTCCGGTACAGTAGATACATTCGAGCGTCTGGGATACACAGATTTCCGTGTTTTTTGACAAGTGAATGACCCATAAACAAATGAATGGATAAATTAAATTTCTTTAAGTGCGTAATCATGCCCGTCGATCATTAAATGGATTCTGGAGTTTAAGAAGCATGGCGATGGAGGGAAGGCGAAGTTACTCAAAAGTTACGATGAGAGAAGGTTTGGTTTTATTTCACTTGGCCTGCCGGATGTTCCACTCGTTTCTCTGAATGGGGGGAGAGAGAAAGTGGATAATGGAAAATCAATAACTCTTTTTGCTTTTGTGACTCATTTCCTCTCGATACAAAACATTGTTTGAGATGATAAAACAAATATTTATATGTGTGTTTGACACTTTCATTTATCGTCAAGGCAATGCCGGATGCTTTTTACAATGATTATTTCCTAACATAAGTTTTAGAAGTGTTCAGTACAAAACAAACAGAATTTTTTCTGTCTAGTTTTAGCAGCATTCTCAAACACAATTGACAGGGTCTCTAGACAAAGAAGTTACGGTTCCCCCAACCACTGCATGTCACTACAAATAATCTCTGTTGTTTCGAACAGTTTAGATTAAGATCAGACAGCTTAAAGCAAAGTCCAACCATCAATTCAAACTTTCAAACATGAACGGAGCTCTTTGAACATGCGATTTGATTAACTCATTACCAAATGACAATATTTTACACTGGTCCAAATTGAAAGCATTTGCAGACGACAAAATAAAAGTGACTGAAAATTTGGAATTTGTTTTGTGAAGGGTAGAAAACATTGTGGGAGAAGGAGAAAATGCTGGTTACCAGCATTTTCTCCTTTTCCCACAATGTTTTCTAAAGGCTTCTTTCTCAAGAGCGTCAAAAGTAGGGATTGTGTGGTAATGGGTTAACCCTTTACTTCATAGATAGTCATTTCTACGCATTGCTTGTTGGAGCCTTTGGAAAACATTGTTGCAAAAGGTAAAATTGCTGGTGACGAGCAATTTCACCATTTGTCATAATGTTTTCTATGCTATCAAAAGGTGTCATATACATATAAGAAACGGCTTCATCCTTGCTGTTATTTAGGGTCATTTAGAGATACCATAGAAATGCCCTATGGGGTAAAGGGTTAATCCTTAGCCATACGATCCTGAGTTTTTTTCAGCCTAGAGGATGAAAATTTTAGCCTCCTTCAAATTCAAAGCATTTGCAGAAGACCATTTGTTTTCTTCCCTTCCTAAAACAAACTTCAAATTTCCAGTCACTTTTATCTTGTTGTCTGCAAATGCTTTCAGTTTGGACCAGTCTAAAATTTTGTCGTTTGGTAAAAAGTTAATACATCTTCATGTTTTATACTTTACCAAATAAGTCATCAAATATATCCAGAAAATTCACTTTGTCAAACAACTTTCTGAATCAGACAGTAGAACAGTTCATGAACATGCACAAAATTTACGAAAGGCCAAAAAAGTTTTTTCTCATGTCAGCCCCTGTGGGGTCCCGGGGGTTTTTTACTTTATAGAATAGGACCTCAGCCTTTCTCTATGGCATGTCGTAGAAGGCGACTAAAATTAGAGACAAACGGCTGCTTTCCTCATAATTCGTAGGATTGCAGCAGGCTGGGTAGTTCTTATTCCAAATCCTATTTCTTTTTTTTCTTGATGTAAATAGGGTTTGGAATGGGAATCAGTTGGCCTGTGGGACCCCGTGTGGTTTAATCGGGGGTATAAGAATAAACCACTGCAGTCCCGCGATCGTCACATCTGCCATTTCATCTGGCGGAACAAAAGTGACAGCATGCATGTCGTAAAAGGCGACAAAAGGGGCATCATTTTGTGTTTCATCCATTCCTCATTTATCATGTTTGTCTTATGTTGTTGCACATATATGTTATTTTCACCTTGCATTATTGTTTACTAAGTAAGTGCGCCCAATATGACCTAAGTTGTCGACGGGCCATAAAACATTATTCATTCATTCATTCTCATGTCAGCCTGCATGGACCATGCAGGTTGACCTGGGTAGATTTTTACTGGTGCTTTTTACCCCCTTTTCACAAGCAATGAGAGCATGGCTACTTTTCTTGTGATGTAATAGTTTTCATTAAGTCTAAAAAAAAGCGCTGCATATTAACATAAAGGGTTTGCTTCCCGAGATTCACTATAAAGATGGTATGATGTACGAATTGTATTTGAGTTAAAGACGGTTTTAACAGCTTAAATTTTTACCACACAGTTCCGACTTTAAACGACTCTGAGAAAGCAAGCCTTTGAAAACATTAGTGGGAAAAGGAGAAAATGCTGGTAACCAGCATTTTCTCCTTTTCCCACAATGTTTTTTACCCTTTTCCAATCAAATTTCAATTTTTGATTTACATTTATTTTGTCACGTGCATATGCTTCCAATATGTCTTAGATTTTGTTGTTTGGTAAAGATTTAAGTCAATGACAGTCATATCACCAAAGCATGTGTTTCCTGGCTTTTTCATACCAGAACTGATGCAACTTTCTTTCTGAGTCTGTGAATCTTTTGTTCACATGCATCAGAAGTGAGAGGGGAAAAAATCTGCTGGGAAAAAAATTGTCACAGCTGGTTACTGAACTTGAAACCACTAGGTCACAGGGTAGATATACTATCAACAACTGAGCAACCTGGTGTGGGAAGATGTATTGAGAAGTAGCTGCTGATTTACAAAACCCCTTACTTGGATTCATGGCTTTGTTTTTTGTTCATTTATTCAGTTTTAAATTGCATAAACATAATGTCTGTTTTTACCAAGTGGCAGCCAGTGCACCTACGAGTCCATGCTTTCTTAACCCTTTACCCATAAGACACTTCTATGCCGTATGGTATCTCTAATTGACCCAAAATAACAGCAAGGATGAAGCTGTTTCTTATGTGTATATGACATGTTTTGATAGCATAGAAAACATTGTGGCAAAAGGTGAAATTGCTCGTCACGAGCAATTTCACCTTTTGCCACAATTTTTTCCAAAGTCTCCTACAAGCAATGCGTAGAAATGAGTATCTATGGAGTAAAGGGTTAAGGTGATTGTTCAGTTTTTCCCTTTACCAAACAATCCCTTGTTTTTATGGCCTTGATAAAGAAAGTCTTTAAAAACATTGTGGGAAAAGGAGAAAATGCTGGTAACCAGCATTTTCTCCTTTTCCCACAATGTTTTCTACCCTGTTGGGAACAGATTTCAATTTTTGATTTATGATTATTTTGTCATCTGCAAGTGCTTTCAATGTGGACCAGTCAGAAATCTTGTTGTTTGGTAAAGAGATAATATATTCTTTGCAAGCCTCTTGCTGTTTTCCACTTACTATTGTTTAAATAATCAGTTTGATGCCACAGTGGGGATGGGGGAAGGTTAAAAAGATCAATTTGTTGCTATTTATAATAGAAATGAGTTGACCCTTTACCTTTGGACAATTTTTTTTTTCACCAATCCATAATCAAAGCATTTATAGAGGAGAAAAGTAACTTGGCTTAACCCATTACCACACAATGACAACTTTTGACACCCCTGAGGAAGAAGCCTTTTGAAAACATTGTGAGAAAAGGAGAAAATGCTGGTAACCAGCATTTTCTCCTTTTTCCACAATGTTTTCTACCCTATGAAAGCAAAATTGCATCATTTGAGCCACTTTGAAATTGTCGTCTGCAGATGCTGTCAATTTGGTTAGGTCTAAAATTTGCTGTGTGGTAAACAAAAAGGGTTAAACAATGAGATTTTGTTTCTGGTAGGGGAATTTATACAGGAGGAAAATAACTTGGCCCATATGATGAGATTTTTTTCTTGAAAGGGCAGAAAAGATTGATAGAAAAGGGTAAATAATGATAATAATTAGTATTTTATCCTTTTTCCACAATGTTTACTAAAGACTCCTTTTATATGATTAACCCTTTCCCAAACAATCCCTGGTTTTTACGGGTCTGGAATAGTAGCCTTTTAAAAAAATTGTGGGAAAAGGAGAAAATCTTAGTTACAACCGGACAGAAATTGTCATCTGCAAATGCTTTCAATGTGGTCTAGTCCAAAAGTTTGTTGTTTGGGAAATTGTTAATTAAAAGTTGGGCTTGTGTGGTAAAGGGTTAATAGTCTATTATTTTGCAGTCAAATGTGCAGACGGTGCATCATATAATATTGATCACACAGAAATAATTGATTAATGGTTTACCCTTTATGGATGATCCTGGGTGTTTTAACAACTCCTAGAAAGAAGGTCTTTGATAACATTGGGAGAAAAAAAGAAAATGCCGGTTAACCAGCTGCATTCCTAATTTTCCTACAATGTTTTTCTACCTTTTCAAAAACAGAATCATGTGAACCACATAGAATTTTGCAATCATGTTTTATTTGTGAAAGTTTTCAGTTTTGATGTATGGTAAAGAATTACTTAAATCGTTACCAAACAACAATATTATAGACTTGTCCAAATTGAAAGCATTTGCAGACGACAAAATAGAAGTGACTGAAAATTTGAAATTTGTTTTGTGAAGGGTAGAAAACATTGTGGGAAAAGGAGAAAATGCTGGTTACCAGCATTTTCTCCTTTTCCCACAATGTTTTTTAAAGGCTTCTTTCTCAGGGGCGTCAAAAGTAGGGATTGTGTGGTAATGGGTTAAATGATCCCATGGTTTTATGACTTCTCTTAGATCATGATTAATGAAATCATTAGGCTGAAAAGAGAGAATTCTGGTAACCTGAGTATCTTCCTTTTTTTAGCTCTACTGGCCAAAGGCCAAGGGGCTTTAAGTCATTACTGAATGACAATATTTTAGGCTTGTCCAAATCGAAAGCATTTGCAGATGACATAATAAGAGTGACAGAAAATTTGAAATTTGTTTATTCGAAGGGTAGAAAACGTTGTGGGAAAAGGAGAAAATGCTGGTTACCAGCATTTTCTCCTTTTCCCACAATGTTTTACATAGGCCTCTTTCTCAGGGATGTTAAAAGTGGGGATTGTGTGGAAATGGGTTAAGTCATTTGCCCTGTGTCCATTGTGCGTTATGTCTGTGGGTCGTGCATGTGTGTGTTAACTTTTATTTCAAACATCTTGCCTGAAACCAGATATTCAGTTTTGATTGAACTTAACATAAATGTCATTACCGTGGCCTGCTTCAGAATTTCTGTAAAGAACTTGACTACAGTGACAGCTCTGTTTGCCATAGCAACAAGTATTGAAATTTTTTGAAAATCCTCATGTCCGTAACTATAAGGTCCAGGGCTACCAAATATCAGGAAGTTAAAACTAAGGCTTGTGTGGTAAGGGGTTAACATAACTCAGATTGCCACATGGGTAATTTCTTATAATTTCTCAGACTATTCTCTCTTCCTTTACCACGAACTTGTGGTAAGCAGCATTTTCTCCTTTTCCAATAATGTTTTCAAAAGCCTTTTTTGACAGGGTCATTAAAATTGTAAAACGCAATTTCAGTCCCGAAGCACAGCATTAGCTCAGATACTTTTGTTTGTCTTTGAATTCACTACCACCAGAGCTCTGAAGTGGCTTGCCCAAGGACATGTCCAACAAAAAAGCACCTGAGTGCTTCTCAAATTGAGAATCGAACACAGGCCTCCCCATACTAAAATCTGGGTCCATATTCACCAACCATTCTTAAGAACAGTCTTTGTCCTGTTCTTCAAGATTTTCTTACTGTGAAAGTAACAGAACTTCTGACTGGCTAAACCATAATTATGGTTTAGCCAATCAGAAGTTCTGTTACTTTCACATTGACAAAATTCTTAAAAATAAGACTAAGAATGTTCTTAAGAATGGTTGGTGAATACAAGGACCTTTTTCTATTCACCAGTACTGAGCCAAGCAAAACATTTTTCGGATTTTTGGTACAGATAGAGTAGACCAACATAAAAGTACTCTGGCAGCCACCAATTCTGTCAATCAAGGGCAGAAAAGGAACTCAGACAACAATGAAAATGAAACAACAAAAAAAATTACCTACACCACAGACTGTTGAAAGTTATGGGAGAGATATTTTCTTGTTATCCCTTTATATACTGACAAAATTTTGGACCAGACGGACATTCAGAGCATTTGCAGAGGACAAAATAAACAAAGCTTTAATAAGATTTTCTGTTTTTGATAGGGTAGGAAACAATGTGGGAAAAGGGGAAAATGCTGGTTACCAGCATTTTTAGCTCACCTGAGCACGAAGTGCTCATGGTGAGCTATTGTGATCGTGCTGTGTCCGGCGTCCGTCGTCCGTCGTCCGTCGTGCGTCGTGCGTCGTGCGTCGTGCGTCGTCCGTCGTCAACTTTTTACCTTGTGTACGCTCTAGAGGCCACAGTTTTAGTCGGATACTCATGAAAATTGGTCAGGATGTTTGTCTCGATGAAATCTCGGACGAGTTCGAAAATGGGTCATATGGGGTCAAAAACTAGGTCACTAGGTCAAATCTTAGAAAAACCTTGTGTACGCTCTAGAGGCCACATTTTGAGTCGGATACTCATGAAAGTTGGTCAGGATGTTTGTCTCGATGATATCTCGGACGAGTTCGAAAATGGGTCACGTGGGGTCAAAAACTAGGTCACCAGGTCAAATCTTAGAAAAACCTTGTGTACGCTCTAGAGGCCACATTTTCAGTCGGATACTCATGAAAGTTGGTCAGGATGTTTGTCTGGATGATATCTCGGACGAGTTTGAAAATGGGTCACGTGGGGTCAAAAACTAGGTCACCAGGTCAAATCTTAGAAAAACCTTGTGTACGCTCTAGAGGCCACATTTTCAGTCGGATACTCATGAAAGTTGGTCAGGATGTTTGTCTGGATGATATCTCGGACGAGTTTAAAAATGGGTCACGTGGGGTCAAAAACTAGGTCACCAGGTCAAATCTTAGAAAAACCTTTTGTACGCTCTAGAGGCCACATTTTCAGTCGGATACTCATGAAAGTTGGTCAGGATGTTTGTCTGGATGATATCTCGGACGAGTTCGAAAATGGGTCACGTGGGGTCAAAAACTAGGTCACCAGGTCAAATCTTAGAAAAACCTTTTGTACGCTCTAGAGGCCACATTTTCAGTCGGATACTCATGAAAGTTGGTCAGGATGTTTGTCTGGATGATATCTCGGACGAGTTCGAAAATGGGTCACGTGGGGTCAAAAACTAGGTCACTAGGTCAAATCTTAGAAAAACCTTTTGTACGCTCTAGAGGCCACATTTCCAGATGGATACTCATGAAAGTTGGTCAGGATGTTTGTCTGGATGATATCTCGGACGAGTTCGAAAATGGGTCACGTGGGGTCAAAAACTAGGTCACCAGGTCAAATCTTAGAAAAACCTTTTGTACGCTCTAGAGGCCACATTTTCAGTCGGATACTCATGAAAGTTGGTCAGGATGTTTGTCTGGATGATATCTCGGACGAGTTCGAAAATGGGTCACGTGGGGTCAAAAACTAGGTCACTAGGTCAAATCTTAGAAAAACCTTTTGTACGCTCTAGAGGCCACATTTCCAGATGGATACTCATGAAAGTTGGTCAGGATGTTTGTCTGGATGATATCTCGGACGAGTTCGAAAATGGGTCACGTGGGGTCAAAAACTAGGTCACCAGGTTAAATCTTAGAAAAACCTTTTGTACGCTCTAGAGGCCACATTTTCAGTCGGATACTCATGAAAGTTGGTCAGGATGTTTGTCTGGATGATATCTCGGACGAGTTCGAAAATGGGTCACGTGGGGTCAAAAACTAGGTCACTAGGTCAAATCTTAGAAAAACCTTTTGTACGCTCTAGAGGCCACATATTCAGTTGGATACTCATGAAAGTTGGTCAGGATATTTGTCTGGATGATATCTCGGACAAGATCGAAAATGGGTCATGTGGGGTCAAAAACTAGGTCACTAGGTCAAATGTTAGAAAAACCTTTTGTAGGCTCTAAAGGCCACATTTTCAGTCCGAAACTCTTGTAAGTTGGTCAGAATGTTTGTCTTGATGATATCTCAGACAGGTTTGAAAATGGGTCATTGGGGGTTAAAAACTAGGTCACCAGGTCAAATCTTAGAAAAACCTTGTATATGCTCTGGATGCCACATTTTCAGTCCAACACTCTTGAAAATTAGTCAGAATGTTTGCCTTTATAATATCTTGGATGAGTTTGAAAATGGGTCATGTTGGGTCAAAAACTGGGTCAATAGGTCAAATGTTATAAACGCCTTTTGTATGCTCTGGAGGACACATTTTCAGTCTGATACTCCTAAAACTTGTTCATTATATTTGTCCTGGTGATACCTTGAATGAGATTGAAAATGGGTCATGTGGAGTCAAAAACTAGGTCAATGGGTCAAATATTAGAAAAACCTTGTGTACACTCTAGAGGCTACATTTTCTGCCTGATATTCTTCAGACTTGGTCAGAATGTTTGTTTTGGTGATGTCTCAAAAGAGTTTGACAATGGGTAATTGTCGGGTCCAAAACTAGGTCACTTGATGAAATCTTAGAAAAACCTTTTGTACACTGTAGAGGCCACATTTTCAGTCCAATACTCATGAAACTTGGCCAGAATGTTTGTCTTATTGATATCTCAAAAGTGTTTGATGATGGGTAATGTCTGATAAAAAACTAGGTCACTGGGAAACTAGATGGTGCATGTTTGGTCAATAAACTCAGGTGAGCGATTTCAGGGCCATCATGGCCCTCTTGTCTCCTTTTCTCACATTGTTTCAAATTGATTTTTCTTTGGGACTGTAAAAACTGCGGATTGTGTGGTAAAGGGCTAATCCTACTTCAACACAATCCGGAGTTTTTAACAAATCTGGCACTGAGAAGGGTGTAGAAAACACTGTGGAAAAAGTAGAAAAAGCATCTTTTTCTGCTTTTCCCTGGAAAATTTTTTTCTTCCATTCCAAAAATGATTTTTTAACCCGTTATTACATGGCAAAATTTTAGACCTAACCAAATTGAAAGCATTTGCAGACAATAATTTCAAAGTAACTGAAATGGTGCAGTTTTGCTTTGATAGGGTAGAAAACTTAATTGTGGGTAAAAGAGAAAATGCTGGTTACTTGCATTTTCTCCTTTTCCCGCAATGTTTTCAAAGGGCTTCTTCTTCAGGGTCATTAAAAGTCGGGATTGTGTGGTAAAAGGTTAATTCACATTATTTTTTTAAATTGTTGTCTGCAATTTACTTTCAATTTGGACAAGTCTTAGATTGATTCACGTGATAAGCAGTTAACACCCTTATGTTTCAAAGACCTTGCAATGAAATCTTTTTGAAAACATTGTGGAAAAAGAAGAAATTGCTTGATAGAAGCAATTTTTCCAATCTGCAGAATGTTTTCTTCAGTATCAGATAGTTTCAGTGCATTTGAATAAATTTCTAATCATTGAACAGTCTGCAGAGGCTCTTAACCCTGTGTGCCACAATGACTATTGACAACCCTGAGGTAGAAGCCTTTTGAAAACATTGCGGAAAAAGGAGAAAATGCTGGTAACCAGCATTTTCTCCATTTCCCACACTGTTTTCTCCCCTTTCGATAGCAAATTTTAACTTTTCAGTCACATTTATGTTGTCGTCGGCAAATGCTTTGAATTTGGACCAGTCTATAAATTTTTTGTTTGGTAAAGAGTTACCCCATTACCTACCATACAATCCCTACTTTTGACGCCCCTGAGAAAGAAGCCTTTTGAAAACACTGTGGGAAAAGGAGAAAATGCTGGTAACCAGCATTTTCTCCTTTTCTCATAGTGTTTTCTACTTTTCCCAGAACAAATTTCAATTTTTCAGTCACCTTTATTTTGTCGTCTGCAAATGCTTTCAATTTGGTCCGGTCTAAATTTTTCTCATGTGGTAAAGAGTTAATATGGGAGGGATGAAAGTTTTTTTGTCTGTTAGAGTTAATTCTTTACCCAAGGAAGAAGCCTTTGGAAAACAATATGGGCAATGGAGAAAATGCTCATAACCAGCATCGTCTCCTTTTCCCTGGATGTTTTCTTCACTTTCAGAAACAAATTTTAATTTTTGGGTGATGTTTATTTTTTCATCTGCAATTGCTTCAATTTTGCACATATCTAAGATTATGTTGTTTGATAAAGCCTTCTTTTACACTTTACCTCACAATCCCAACTTTTAACGACCCTGAGAAAGAAGCCTTTTGAAAACATTGTGGTAACCAGCATTTTATCCTTTTCCCACAATGTTGTCTATACTTCACAAAACAAATTTCAAATTTTCAGTCACTTTGATTTTGTCGTCTGCAAAATAATGCTTTCGATTTGGATAAGCCAAAAATTTTGTCTTTTGGTAATGAGTTAAAGAGTTAACCCTTTACCAAGCTACCCTATGTTTCAAATGCCATAGGTCAAGGGAACTGTTAACTTGTTACCTCACGACAGGTCCAAATTGAAAGCATTTGCAGACGACAAAATAAATGTGACTGAAAAATTGAAATTTGGTTTTGGAAGGGTAGAAAACATTGTGGGAAAAGGAGAAAATGCTGGTTACCAGCATTTTCTTCTTTTCTCTCAATGTTTTCTAAAGGTTTCTTTCTCAGGGTCGTTAGAAGTCGGAATTGTGTGGTAAAGAGTTAAACAAAAAATTCACGGCTCTGAATCACAGTTTATGTTGTTGTGTGCAAGTAATGAGTTGATGCATGCAAATTGTTTTCCATGTTTGAAATAAAACGCCTTTTTCTTTCTTTACTCCATAGATACTCATTTTGACATATCAGCCACAGACATGACGAGCAATTTCTCCTTTTCCCACAGTGTTTTCCACTCAATCGAATATTTGTATCCTTCATTTGTCCATATATTTGACATCATAATTATCTTTATTTGCTGCTGAAATGAAAGAGCCTCAAATTGGCAAATCAGGTAAAGGGTTAAATGTTACTCACCCAGCCGGATGTTTGAGTATCCGACTTGTGACCTGTAGGTTGCGAGTTTGATACCTGGTAGCGGTAAATTTTCATTATGGTAATATATTCACCTTTCACTTCAGATGCATGTTAGAAAAGTAGTCAGTCACTTTGTAAGAGTTGTCAGTGCTCGTGTGAGAAAGCCGTGAAATATGTGATTAGGTGCATTGACCAGTCACCAGTCACCAGTCCATGCTGTTATTCCAAGCTGTTGAAATAGTATTATTTCATTACCACACAATCCCTACTTTTGATGCCCCTGAGAAAGAACCTTTTAGAAAACATTGTGGGAAAAGTAGAAAATGCTGGTAACCAGCATTTTCTCCTTTTCCCACAATGTTTTCTACCCTTCACAGAACAAATTACAATTTTCAGTCACTTTTATTTTGTCGCCTGCAAAATGCTTTCAATTTGGACTAGTCTAAGATATTGTTGTCTGGTAATGGATTAAACTCCACCATCCTCGGATACCCCGTGGTCTCCCTATTTGCTACGCTACATCGACCCCTGGGACAATTGACTAATAAAACTTTGAATCAGCCGCCTAAAATCGATACGAAACATCATAGTGTACAGTCCACTCGCCCATCACAAAATGATGATGGAACCAATGAAAAGCCAGCATTCGGCCAGCGGTAAAGCGAGGGAAATTCAATTAATTGTCCCAGGGGTCGATGTAGCGTAGCAAATAGGGAGACCCCGGGGTATCCGAGGATGAAACTCCACTACAATCAATCAATCAATCAATCAAACGATCAATCAATCAATCAATAAATCAATCATTTCAAATGTTACTTATTTGTTGTTACTTGTAAAACATACTTGAAGGTAGACCAAAAGATAGTTGAAGGGAGACCTACAAATAGCTTGCACTGACAAGGGTAAATAAGAAAGCATCTTAATAACCCACTGAGGTATAATTATCCTTGTTCCTCAATGTAGATCTGTCGATAAGGTTTTATTTTCCCGAGATTTATAGCGAAATAGTTTTTTTCTGTTTTGATTTCTAAACTCTGAAAGTACAGTTTGCCTTTCACTACTATAGTTGCCTCTACAACTCTGTAGATCAAGATCAGACTGCACATAACCTGCAGTCTGATTGTTGTTTAAGCATATTTATTTTACATCAGAGCTCCAGATAAGAGGGAGTGATGGTATTCTAAATCAATTATTTCTCGTCCAAACCCTATGTTGTGGGTACTCATTAGAATCGTCTCTTTGAGACGATTCTAATGAGTACCCACAACGTAGGGTTTAGTTAAGTATGATTCATATTTTAAACTTTGAAATCAAAATCACTCCCTCTATCTTGAGCTCTGTCACATCCATAATGAGAAACAAGTTATTACAACTTATACTAATCTGTCTCAATACTGCTTTCTGTGAATTACACCATTACTCATGCTGAATGTGTGGGCCAATAAAAGATCCCAAAGTTGATACTCCCTCGCGGGTATGGAACCTATGGTTATGAGGCCAAAGCTCTTCCTCACAGCCACGGACTCCACACATTTCTGATCTTTGATCCGACTATCTGCTTTTTTGATGCCCTGAAGATGTAAGCAACTTACAAATGTGCAAAAGATTTTTTTGCACTGTCTATAAATTGTCCATAGTATCCCAGCAACTTGGATAGTTTAGATCAAATATTTGCCTAAAAACATACACTATAGGAGAAAGCAACATTAAGCGTGCAATTATGTTGGTCTTTATCTCGAGACTGAAAATGTCTGTCGGGTTAATTCAAGGGACTTAAACCATAGTAGTGTACTCGGACAACCTCGGAGCACCGATTGAACATGTTTATACCCCACAATATTGAGCTTGAAAGACATTGACAGAGAAAGTTTTTGAAAAAATTTAGGCATAAGATTTAGAAAACGCTGGTTACCAGCATTTTCTACTTTTCCTGCACTGTTTTGAAAATGCCTCTTTCCCTGGGATTGTGAAAACACAGGATTATTTGGTAAACGGTTAAGGGTAATTCATTTAATTTCATAAAAGAATTTAAGACTGAGTGCAGAAAACAACTTGCATCAGTCTAGCAGACATTATTGTTGTTGATAAGATTAAAAATGGCATTTAAACCTTTACCACACAATCCCTACTTTTGACGCCCCTGAGAAAGAAGCCTTTTGAAAACACTGTAGGAAAAGGAGAAAATGCTGGTAACCAGCATTTTCTCCTTTTCCCACAGTGTTTTCTACCCATCCCAGAACAAATTTCAATTTTTCAGTCACCTTTATTTTGTCGTCTGCAAATGCTTTCAATTTGAACCAGTCTAAAATTTTGTTGTGTGGTAAAGAGTTAAACCTTTACCACACAATCCCGACTTTTAACGATCCTGAGAAAGAAAGCCTTTGAAAACATTGTGGGAAATGGAGAAAATGCTGGTAACCAGCATTTTCTCCTTTTTCCACAATGTTTTCTAGTCCCTCCCCAATACAAATTTCAAGTTTTTCGTCACTTCTATTTTTACGTCTGCAATTATGCTTTCAATATGGACCAGTCTAAAGTTTTGTCGTTTGGTAACGAGTTAAACCTTTACCAGACAACTATTTTTAGACTTGATGTCCCAATTGTTACAAACATTCACTGATGACAGCTTGAGTTTAAGTTAGCTTTAGCGTTGAAATATCTTCCTGTAGAATAGAAAGCAGTATGGGAAATGGAGAAAATGCTAGTAACCAGCATTTTCTCCCTTTCTCGCAATGTTTCAAAAGTCTTTTTTTTTATGGTTGTGAAAATTCAGAAATGTTATGTGAAAGGTTTAATCCATAGATACTCATTTCTATGCATTGCTTGTAGGAGCCTTTGGAAAACATTGTGGTAAAAGGTGAAATTGCTCGTGACGAGCAATTTCATCTATTGTCACAATGTTTTCTATGCTATCAAAAGGTGTCCTATACACATAAAAAACAGCTTCATCCTTGCTGTTATTTAGGGTTAATTAGAGATACCATAGAAATGCCCAATGGGGTAAAGGATTAAGACATTAGTGCAGTTCACAATTTGTCTGGAAAATTGTAAACAACAAAAAAAATTCAAAGATGTAGATTTAACTCTTAAAGTACCACACAATCCCAACTTTTAACACCCCTGAGAAAGAAGCCTTTTGAAATGAAAACATAGTGGGAAAAGGAGAAAATGCTGGTAACCAGCATTTTCTCCTTTTCCCCCAATATTTTCTACCCTGCTGGAAACAATTTCAGTTTTTGAGTTATCTTTATTTTATCCTTTAATGAGCCAGTCTAGCAGTTTAACCCTTCACCACACGATCCCTACTGCTAATAAACCGGGGAAGAAAGCCCTTTGAAAACATTGTGGGAAAAGGAGAAAATGCTGGTAACCAGCATTTTCTCCGTTTCCCACCATGTTTACTTCTTTGTCACAGAAAAATTGCACCATTTGGGCCATACTGAAATTGTCGTCTGCAAATATATTCAATTTGGACAAGACTAAAATTTTGTTGTCTGGTAAAGAGTTTAACAGTAATCCATGCAAGACCCCCAAGAAGAGATAGAGAGAAATATTTGCTGTATTGTTTACAGAGAACAGGGTCTCAGAAACGATTTAGATTATCCTATGAATGATCTTCACTGGTGCCAGATAACACATTCTATCAATAATATTTATCCATTGCTGGAATTAGTATGGTGGTCCAATGGGACCAATATATCTTATATAAACCATTATACCTAGAATGATTTATACCACTACTCTGAAACTCCACAAAATTTCCTGACATCCCGAAAGTTCACAAAAAGTGTCAGATATTCGGTCTAACAAGGTCTGAAAATTTGTCAGACCGAAAAAAATCTGTCAGACCCAATCAAATAAAACAAAAACAAACAAGAACAAAAATAAAGAAAACATAAGAAAGAAGGGTACCAACTATATCAACCTTATGCATACAGTGATATTAAACTATTTCTCCACTCATTTGGAAATATTATTGGAAAAGGAGAAAATACTAAACAATACAAGCAAGTCAATTCATTAGATTTTGTGCATCCAAGAATAAATATGTTTGTATTGCAAAGATTTTGGTGTGTTCTATCTTTCTTGCCTTAAAATCCAGAGAGTCTGTTCAGCGCATTTGCACCTTTTACGAGTCATAAAACAATCATTCTCGTTGCTGCTTCCTTTTCTCGATCAATTTTCTCTCCAGTCTCACATTTCCTTTTTTATCAGCGAGGGCCTCTGAGGTTAATTTTATTTTTATCTAGGTTAAGCGCCTTCGTAACATTTTAACAACATTTTTGTCCAAAACATTGTGTAAGTTTCAGTTATCCAAAGTTAATAGAAAAACGATAGTATTTATCAGGATTTATAATTTAAGGTGTGATACAAGCAAACAGTAATATTTCACAAGTGGTGTCAACATTTTCAGAAGTTTATCTAATGTTAGTTAACCCATTACCACACAATCCCTACTTTTGACACCCCTGAGAAAGAAGCTTTTGGAAAACATTGTGGGGAAAGGAGAAAATGCTGGTAACCAGCATTTTCTCCTTTTCCCACAATGTTTTCTACCCTTCATAAAAGAAATTTCAAATTTTCAGTTAACTTTTATTTTGTCGTCAGACAGTGCAAATGCTTTCGATTTGGACAAGTCTAAAATATTGTCGTTTGGTAATGAGTTAATATATTGACCTGAAAACCCTCCCCCGTCTGAAGGGCTATTCCTATCCTACAAAATTCACTTCAACAAATTGATACTTTACATGTTAAAATTTGAAAACTTATTTTATGCACCAGGGCTTTATTCAGCCATTTTAGAAAAAGGTCCCTGTCCAAATTGGGAAAAAAATCATCGACAAAATGTCAAAATTGGGAAAATAATATTGACAAAACATAAAATGGCTCTAAAATATTTAACCATACAATAAACTACTGAATCAATACTTTTTCCCTTCAAACTTCTTCCTTTTTGGATGGATGTGCTCTGTTTGGTCTTTTGTATGAGTTCCAGTCTCCAATCTGTAAGATACCTTTCTAATCTAAATTTCTTCAAACAGTTACACAACTGTTGATTGGATGAAATAAATCAATAGATATTTGTTGTTTCTTGGGTGCTTCTTGACAGTATTGATGAAAATCTCTGATGGTCAAGGAAAACTTGAATAAGCATTAGGGGGTCAGTGGTATCCAACTTTGCTCCATTTACTTATTTTTTTTATGTGAATATTTTGTATGTATGGCCCAGCTGGTCCACCATAGTATAAAGTTCCTGCCATTAGTATAGTAGCAAAAAATGGTAGATGCTCTATAAACTTTTTAATCATATTTTATATTAAGCAGATTATATATTTATGGCCCATTAGTCTACCATAGTCTGAAGTGTTTTCCATTGCTACAGGTTTGTTCTGTTTATTATCTGTTTGCTGCTTGCAACTGAAGGTCAAACATTAGTATGCATGCTCCAATCTAACAAATACATTTAAATTACATTTATCATGTGGACTTTGTATTTATCGTGCATTTTTACTTTAACAATAGTCACTCCTCTTTTCCTTTTGTGCTTATAAACAATGCAAAAGGTGAAAAATCAAAGACACATTTTATATATTCAAAGATGTTTTTCACTGCTTTCAACATTATTTCAGTTATTTCATGCCAAAAGCTCACATTTTCATGTATTTCCTGGGTTCTACCAGTATTAGGCTTAAGCTCGATATGAAGTGTCTGATACTGCAGGACTCTCCTATGTAAAACCGAGTGCTTCCGCTGACGCTTGAACCTAGGGTTATTCAGGTTGCAATACTTACACTGTACTGCTGAGTCACCTGAGGTCCCTTTTACTTGAGTAAAACTTGTCTTCTGCAAATGCTTTCAATTTGGACAAGTGTACCTGTTGGTTGTGTGATAAAGAGTTGAACATTCTGATTTAATGACTGGATTGTTAGAATGGCCAATTAAGTCCACCTTTGTCACAAGTGCTTTATTTTAGGCAGAGGGTGAAAGATTGGTCAGCATGATATGCTATCACCCTGGCATTCAGGGCCTGCATTTGATTCATTCTAATAAACAAGGTACATAACTGCAATACACCTACAGAAATATGGGTGGTTATTGCCCTTTATTTCTTCATAACACAGACTTTGTAATTACGGTTCTATAGATCTAAGTGTACATGTATTTGATTTGCATTTTTATGTAACTCTTTCCCACACAATCCTGACTTTTGACGATGCTGGAGTAGAGGGCTTTTGAAAACATTGTTGGCAAAGGAGAAAATGCTGGTAACCAGCATTTTCTCCTTTGCCCACAATGTTTATTACCCTGTCAAAGACAAATTTCATCATTTAAGTCAGATTTAATTTGTTGTCTGCAAAAGCTTTCAGTTAGGACAAGTTGAAATTTTGTTGTTTAGCATAGAGGTTTACAAGATTTTTTTTTCAATGAAAATGCTCTATAAGACTATTAAAAGACTGATACCAGGCTAGTTTTGTCATAGAAGTTAGACAAAAACTGTCTTGATATTTTAAATATATAATATTTTTGAAGTGGATTATACATTTATGGCCCTGTTTGTCCACCATAGTCACAAGTGCTCTTTCTATTTCTGCTGGTTGGTGCTATATTGATTATTTTTTTGCAGGATTATTAGTGTTGGTTATGATACAATTCATCTACCATTCCAACTGATACAAAGACATAAAAGTTTGTATTGACATCGACTTTTTGCTTGCCTAAGGGGATTGAAGGAGACTCTTTGCAAACATTGTAGATCAAGATCAGACTGCACAGAACATTCAGTCTTGCTGTTGTTTTGCACTGTCAGATCATTTTTGAGGTGTTTGTTTTTCTACAAAAAAATGATTTTTGTGCAGTTTGTATAATGTCTTTATCAAATGACATTTTTTTGGACAACGTCAAAATACAAATCATTTAAAGGTGACAAAATAAATGTGACTTAAAAATTAAAACTTTTTAGGAGATGGAAAACCTTGTGGGTTAAGGAGAAAATGCTGGTTACCAACATTGTCTCCATTTTCCACAATGTTTTATATCCTCTCATAGACCGAAATTATCATTTCAGCAGTTTTTATTTTGTTCAGAGAGAAGCCTTTTGATTTCAGGGATGGCATTGACCAAGACAATCTTTGTTATCATTCATGTATATTCGAACTGGGTCTTTGAGAATGTCACATGATAACATTGCATCTCATTAGTGCTTTGATGCGGTTGTGACACAGGACTGCGCAAACTCTTCCTACAGTTTTCCTTCAATTGTATTGAAACTTTGCACATAAAATAAGACTGAACATATATTGAAGATTTGCAAGACGTAATTTTTAAGTGTCAACTCTTCCTGGTTAAGGAAATAACTCCCATAGAACTCGACTCTATTTCTGTCGAAGTGCCGGCGGGGGTATTAAGTCACAACAATGTTTTCAAAGGCTTTCTTTCTCTAGGTCGTTAAAAGTTGGGATAGTGTGGTAAAGAGCAACTTTTAATTCACTGTCTGTAAATGCTTTTGATTTGAACAAGTCAAACGATTTTGTTATTTGGTGAGGAGTTAATCCTTTACCACGCAATCTTAAGTTTGAAGAACCCTGAGGATGAAGTCTTCTGAAAACATTGTGGAAAAAGGAGAAAATGCTGGTTAATTACCAGCATTTGCTCCTTTTCCTACTATAATTTCTTAAACTTTGAGAGACAAATTTCATCATTTCAGTCACACAAAATTTGTTATCTGCAAAATGCTTTCAATCTGGACAAGTGTAGAATTTTGTTGTTTGGTAAAGAGTTTATCAAAGTAATAGTACTTAAGGTCAATCAACTTGTTGACCCACTTCCGGTAAATGCTCAAAACAACATTGTAACACTTTACCTCACAATCCAGACTTTTGACGACCCTGAGAAAGAAGCCTTTTTAAAACATTGAGGGAAAAGGAGAAAATGCTGGTAACCAGCATTTTCTCCTTTTCCCACAATGTTTTCTACCCTGCTGGAAACCAGTTTCAATTTTTGAGTTACATTTATTTTGTTCTCTGCAAGCAGAGCTCTAGATAAGAGAATGTGCTGGAGTGATGGTATTCTAAATCCATTATTTCTCTTCCAAATCCTATGTTGTGGGTACTCATTAGAATTGTCTCGATGAGATGATTCTTATGAGTACCCACAACATAGGGTTTAGTTAAGAATAATGAATAATTTCAACTTTGAAATCAAAATCACTCCTCCTATCTGGAGCTTGATAATGCTGTAAGTGCTTTTAATCTGGATCAGTTTAAAATTTTGTCATTTGGTAAAGAGTTAACACTTTAGCAGAATCATTGACAAAATTTTAGACCAGTTCAGGGTTTTCCCTCGGCTTTGAAAATTGGGGGTCATTGTGACCCCCTTCCTCATTAGTTGCGGGTCATTTCATTAATTTTGGGGGTCAAAAATATGGATTTCCTCATCATCAACTTCAAACACGATTTACAATGCATTTTACCTTTAAACGCAAACTTCCGAGATTGAAAAGTCGGTCGATCATTTCTGACGGAAAGGCCGATGTCACTTTTTGACAGACCAAACATTTTCGTCTGAATCGCTGCTTGACGTGGTTGTAGGAAGCAGACAATAGAAGAATGCTACAGTTTTCTTCGTCATGACATTATTATTCCGCTAACAGCACAGACCGGTAATGTGTACTTTTATATACCGGAAGTCGTGTAAAATATGCAATGAAATATAGAGAACCCAACCACGACTTTGACTGGGCCCATATTTACGTCACGTGTCCAATATACATTTCGGCAATAATGCGTAAACCAGTCTTATTCTATAAATAAATTACCGGAAAACCACTTTTATCTAAAATAAACCCAGTAGTTAAAAAAAGAACAGTGTTCGTCTGATATTGAAGCAAGAACAAGCTTGGAATTATGACGTTTCATTCAACTTCGTACATTATTTAGATTTTGGAAAGTTGCGTCACTGATGACGCACTGTCATTTATTGTGGGGGTCATTTGATTAAAATTGCGTCAATGACGCAGGATTTGTGCATCATGGAAAACCCTGCCAGTTCAAATTCAAAGCATTTGCTGACAGCACAAATTATGAAATTTGTCTGTGAGAGGTAAAAAACATTTTGGGAAAAGGAGGAACAACTGATTATCAGCATTTTCTCTGCAGTGTTTTCATGAGTCCTTTTCCTTAAAACTCAGGATTTTGTGTTAAAGGGTTAACTTCCTGTATGAGAGGTGTTCCAGAATCAATGAGGCAAAAGGAGCAATGGTTTGTATTAAGCAAGTGCCCCCTTTTCCATGATGTTTTCCATGTAATACTCCGTCACAAGGGAGGAATTTTCCTTCCTGCAGTGCCTTCAAAAGTGAACATTTACAGGAACAATCCGATCTGTAACTTATTTTACAAAATTACAAAATCTTAGACTCGTCTGAATTAAAAGTACATATTTGCACACTACAAAATAAACTTGACTTAAAAATGAAACTTGACTTTAACTCTTTACTTCACAGATACTCATTTCACGAGCAATTTCACCTTTTGCCACAATGGTTTCTATGCTATCGCAAGGTGTTAATACACATATGAAACAGCTTCATCCTTGCTGTTATTTAGAGTTAATTAGAGATACCTTAGAAATGCTTTATGGGGTAAAGGGTTAAAAGAGTAGCAAACACTGTGGGAAAAGGAGAAAATGCTGGTTACCAGCATTTTCTCCTTTTCCCACATTTTCTTCCATTTCTAAAATAAATTTCAATTTTTCAGTAAGTTATTTTGTCTGCAAATGCTTTCAATTTGGGCCAGTCTAAATTTTTGTCATCTGGTAAAGAGTTAATACGAATCAGAATAACTGGCAGCATAAAACAAAGATCAGACTGCACATCATTCACTAGCCACTGACTGATCTTAACCCATTACCACACAATCCCTACTTTTGACGACCCCGAGAAAGAAGACTTTAGAAAATATTGTTGGAAAAGGAGAAAATGCTGGTAACCAGCATTTTCTCCCTTTCCCACAATGTTTTCTACCCTTCACAAAACAGATTTCAAATTTTCAGTCACTTTTATTTTGTCATCTGCAAATACTTTCGATTTGGACAAAGCTTAAATTTTGTCATTTGGTAATGAGTTAGCTAGCATTATCTTCTCGTAATGTTTTCAAAAGTCTTCCAAACTAAAAGAATTGGAAGACGACAATTTTAGATTTGGAGAAAAAGCCAGAAAGTTCTCAAAAAGGCTAGAAAACACTGTGGGAAAAGGAGAAATTGCTCGTTACGAGCAATTTCTCCTTTTCCCACAGTGTTTTCAAAAGACTTTTACTGCAGACAAGTAAAAACCAGGGCTTGTTTAGGAAAGGGTTATTAAAACGGACTTTTTACAATAGTCGACAAGAGAAGCTATCACCTGTAACAAGAGCTCTTGAGAGGGGGTTAGGGAAGCCAAGAATTATGGAGGAAGGAAAAAAGATATAATGCTTTTCTATTTGTCTGAAATGGTTCCCATGGTAATGGTCAGATAAAGTGACATTTTTCAGAAACCAACGGAAACCAACACTGAATGAATGAAATTGGTATTGTTTGGGCAGCATTAGAGAGACCCAATTGTCACAAATTCAGTCACCATGTTTGCAGGAATATTCTACTAGATCATTGCACAGGCATTTGGGTTATAATGAACTTTGCTACCTATATAATGGCACTATCTGGATGGCAGCTAGGACAGCATTTGTGTTGAACTCTATAGCCAGCTGGTGTGAGCTCAGTGGCTAGCTTATCTGATAATGACCCAGTGGTGGTCACAAGTTTGATACCTGGTTATGACAACCTTTCTCTCAGGTGATTTTTTGCCTCTCCAACCTCTGATGCATGTGTGGAAAGTGGTCAGTGACTGAATGGAAAGAAAGTTGTGTCAGTACTGGTGTCAGATCACTGGGAATCATACGCATACAGGTAGGTTCACTGACTGCCATGTTATGACCAAAGCTGTTACAACAGCGTTTAACTCTTTACCACACAATCCCGACTTTTAACGACCCTGTGAAGGAAAGCTTTTGAAAACATTGTGGGAAAAGGAGAAAATGCTGGTAACCAGCATTTTCTCCTTTTCCCACGATGTTTTCTACCCTTTCCAAATCAAATTTCACTCTTTGATTCACATTTTTTTTTGTCGTCTGCAAATGCTTTCAATTTGGACTAGTCCAAAATTTTGTCGTTTGGTAAAGACTTAACTCACATACAATCCAACCCAATGAACTCTTATAGCTGTTTTCCAGACTACAATTAAAGGTTTAGCCATGTCCAAATTGAAAGCATTAAAAATGCAGACAATAATTAAAATTTAATGAGGCTCAAATGGTGCAAATTTTCTTTGATAGGATAGAAAACATTGTGGGGAAAGGAGAAGATGGTAGTTACCAGCATTTTCTCCTTTTGAAAAGCGTAAAAAAAAATTTGGGGAAAGGAGAAAATGCTGATTACCATGCAGCATTTTCTCTTTTTCCCATTATGCTTTCAAGATGCTTCTTTCCCAGGGTTGTTTGGGTTAGCATTGTGTAAAAGGATGGTATCCCATTACCACACAGTCCCTACTTTGGATGACCCCGAGAAAGAAGCCTTTAGAAAACACTGTTGGAAAAGGAGAAAATGCCCCATTTCCCACAATGTTTTCTATGCTTCACAAGTTAAGTATCAAATTTTCAGTCACTTTTATTTTGTCTGCAAATGCTTTCGATCTGGACAAACCTAAAATTTTGTTGTTAAATGGTAATGAGTAATGTTACATCAGAAAGAATCCAATGTGGTACAGCATAGAAATAATAAAGACCGATATTTTTCCCCGTGAAAGACCAGTTTTACGACCTGGAAGTGCTGGTGTTTGGACATCAAAATGTCTTGTGAGGATTGGTTTGATGATGGTGCCGATATTCACATCTTGTATCTGGCTTTTTTTTTCTCCCGTATTTTGTAGAGACAGAGAACTGTCTGTATAGTTCTTGTCATGGGGCTGTCTCGTGTTTAACTTGTTACTAAAGGACAATATTTTAGGCTTGTCCAAATTGAAATCATTTGCAGACGACAAAATTAAAGTGACAGAGAATTTGAAGTTTTGTGAAGGATAGAAAACATTGTGTGAAAAGGAGAAATTGCTGGTTATCGGGATGTTTTTTCCACATTGTTTTCAAACCTTTTAAAATACTTCACTTCCAACTTTGCCCTGATTCAAAGATTTGAGACATCGACCGGGCACTGTACAATTTTAAGAAATTTTGCTCAAGCAGTCAAATTTTTGCTGTTACAAGCAGTTTAATCGTTTACCACAGCGATTACTCATTTTGTGGGTGTTTCCTTGGAAAAAGACACTTCAGAGCTATGGTTGTTAATGGCTGATTATAAATAATGAAGGACTGTTATGAATAATTATGTCAATGTTGCGGTGATGCGACTGAAATGATGTTGAAAGCTGCGTGTTAAACACCAATCAGTCTCATTTATTCATGTGTCTACCTTATCTGAAATACATTTAACCCTTTCCCAAACAAGCCCTTGTTTATACGTGTCTGCAGTACAAGTCTTTTGAAAACAGTGTGGGAAAAGAAGAAATTGCTCGTTACGAGCAATTTCTCCCTTTCCCACAGTGTTTAGAGCAATTTCTCCTTTTCCCACAGTGTTTTCTACCCATTTGGAGAACTTTCTGCCATTTTTATCAAAATTGAAATTGTCGTCTGCAAACTCTTTGAGTTTGGAGGAGTCTAAAATTTGTCGTTTGGGAAAGGGTTAAAAACACTCAGTTGCCTGTTTACGCCTAAAAGCATGTAACTCTGTACCACACAAGTGAAATGTAGACTTGCCCAAATTCACAGCATTTGCAAACATCAATTTCAACGTGGTGTAAAATGATGGAATAAGTTTTCGACAGGGTTACAGAAAACATTTTGGGAAAAGAAGAAAATGCTGGTTACCAGCATTTTCTTCTTTTTCCACAATGTTTTCAATAGGCTTCACATCCAGGGATTGTATAATAAAGGGTTCATTTGTCAACCAAAGTCGAGCATTGGAAAAAAGTCTTCCCGGGAGAAAAAAACGATAAATTCTCCTAATTGACCTAGTTATTTTTTCCCTGTTTCACTCTTCTTTGTCTTTATGGGAATCAAGTAATAATCATGTTTTCATTCTGACAGAATGTTACAATTTCTTCTAAATGAACTGTCTAAGGCCAAAGCAAAATATATGTGTGGTTCTGGTTTCCCTCTTTTGAGAGTTATTGCTAGTAGGTTTTTTTTCCTGTACACACTGGACATGGGGGTGAGGGGGAGGGGTGAAGGATTAGTAGAGGAAAACATTATGGAATTTTTAGAAATTTGATGCATTACAGAGTAATTAAATAAACGATCAACAGTTAGGAAAAATTTGTCAGGTTTGAAAAAAGACATGTTTAGATATAAGTCCTGGAACCACATAATTATTATGTTTTAGCCTTATATGCAATATGTTAGTTGTTCTGAAACTTCTTGACCAAAAGAAAAATTTGACTCTTTACCACAGAATCTTCAGTTTTAATGACGATGTGAAAGTGATCTAATTGTAGTCTAAAAATTTTAGGGTCCAAAAAATTTCAGAATTCTTACTTCTGACAAAGAAGGATAATGCACTTGCCCTCACCAGATTTTTACTAGAAAGGACGAGCGGACAAGTGGATTTTTTGGACCCTGAATTTTGTAGTTTTGTAAAGAGTAAAATGGGAATTTTGCTTGTATTTAACTCTTTACCACACGAGAAAATTTTAGACTGGTCCAAATTGAAAGCATTTGCAGACGACAAAAGAAAGGTGACTGAAAAATTGAAATTTGTTCTGGGAAGGGTAGAAAACACTGTGGGAAAAGGAGAAAATGCTGGTTACCAGCATTTTCTCCTTTTCCCACAGTGTTTTCAAAAGGCTTCTTTCTCTGGGGCGTCAAAAGTAGGGATTGAGTGGTAATGGGTTAATACAAAAATGAAAAACCCCTTTTCGAGTTTACTTGCTATTCTTAGAATGTTCCATGCAAAACACCAGAAGTTTAGACTTGCCCCAAATTGACAGCATTTGCAGATTAAAACTTGAATGTGGCTCTAATGATCCGATTTGTATTTGGAAGTGAAAACGATGGTTAGAAGCATTTTTGTCCTTTTTGCTCAATGTTTTCAAAGGCCGTCTTCCTCAGGACTGTTGAAACACCAGAAAATTGGGCAAATTAAGGTTAACTCCTCAAAATAATGGAGACATGTCCGAATTGAAAACATTTATGCAGACTACAAAATTATTATTGATGAAACCTCAAACGATTGCATTTGCATATTTTGAATTTTACAGTAGTAAACATTATTGGACAAAATGAAAATTATGGTTACTAGCATTTTATGCTTTTTCCAGAATGTTTTCAAAGACCACCTTCTTAGGGTCATTAAATTACAGGATTGTTTGGTAAACAATTGTTTGGTAAAGGACATAATTATAGACTTGTCCAAATTGAAAGCATTTGCAGACGACAAGATAAACATGGCTCAAAAATTGAAAATTGTTTTTGGAAGGGTAGGAAAAGGAGAAAATGCTGGTTACCAGCATTTTCTCCTTTTCTTACAATGATTTCAAAAGGCTTTTTTCTCGGGGTCATTTTAGAAATAGGATTGTTTGGTACAGAGTTAAATGAGGCTCATACAATGTGATTTGCATTTGTAGCCTCGGTGTAGTAAAGATTGTGGGACAAGTAGGATTAACCCATTACTACACAATCCCTACTTTTGACGCCCCTGAGAAAGAAGCCTTTAGAAAACATTGTGGGTAAAGGAGAAAATGCTGGTACCCTTCACAAAACAAATTTTAAATTTTTAGTCACCTTTATTTTTTCGTCTGCAAATGCTTTCAATTTGGACCAGTCTAAAATATTGTCGTTTGGTAATGGGTTAATGCCAGTTACCAGCATTTTATCCTTCCCACAATGTTTTCAAAGACCACCTTCCTAGGGTCTCTAAAAGTCAGGATTGCTTGGTAAAGGATTAGGTTTAAAAATGTTATAGTTTTCTGCCATTCTGATTCATTGAGTCATTTGGTGTTTAGTCATGAAGACAAAAAATCATCACACAAGTTAGACAAAAAAATGCTGAGCATGCAAATTAGGAAATTTTCACAATCGCTATGGCAACCAATGAAGTATTTATAAATTGTCGTCATTGAATTAAACCTTAATACCAAGTTAATCTAATTTCCATATTAATTGTTAGCTCTGGAGAACCATCGTTTGTACTGATAAACGGTCCTCGAGTCATAGCTTGGGATTTAAGTCTTTACCAGGCAATCCTGACTTTGAAAACATTGTGGGAAAAGGAGAAAATGCTGGTAACCAGCATTTTCTCCTTTTTCCACAATTTTTTCTACCCTTTCCAAGTCAAGTTTCAAGTTTTGATTCAAATTTATCTAATGTCATATGCAAATGCTTTCAATTTGGACTAGTCCAAAATTTTGTTGTTTGGTAAGGAGTTAAATCATTACCAAACAACAAAATTTTAGGTTTGTCCAAATCAAAAGCATTTTCAGATGACAAAATGAAAGTGACTGAAAATTTGAAATTTGTTTTGTGAAGAGTAGAAAACATTGTGGGAAAAGGAGAAAATGGTGGTTACCAGCATTTTCTCCTTTTCCCACAATGTTTTCTAAAGGCTTCTTTCTCATGGGCGTCAAAAGTAGGGATTGTGTGGTATTATGGGTTAATTCTATCAAAAACACAAAACTTAACTTCATTGAAATTGAAAAGGTCTGCAGATGATACATTAAATATGTGATAGAAAAAATGGGATTATCCTGGAAAGATGGGAGGGGGGAAAACATAAAAATGTTGTCAATGGAGAAATTGCATGTTATCAGCATTTTCTACTTTTACCAAATTTATTCAAGTGCCTTCCTCAAGGTGACGCTGCCACACAACGTATCAACAAAATTCAAAAACCTGTATTGAACAGGATTAATAAATATTTAGAAAATGTGAGATTTAGTTTGCACTATTAGATATATCCTTTTGTCACATAACTCCCCTTTTTTTCATTGCAGTACAGCCATTACAAATTTTCTTGTCTCACACATGTATGAGATAAGAAAATAGTGCTGTATTTCAGGTCAACACTCTGTAATTATATGCTTCATTTCTAAAAACATTGCTGACACAGGTTCCTGAAGCAAATAAATGATCAAAATTCTTAATCATGATAAATTTGTTAGTTTATTTACTTGTAGATTCAAAACAAAGTCGATATAGGCAAGTTTGTTTGGAACTATTTTTCGTTCTTAATCAGTACCTGTCAATTTTAGAAGCGCATAGGCTTCATGTAAATTTCACAACACATTATACATATACGCATACCCTCTTTTCTAACACAATATGGGTAATAATTCTTGTACAGTTATCTGGTTATGTGATAAAAAGAATCAAAGGACTTGACTGTAATGTTGGAAATGACATCTTCGTAAGCCAAGGCTGACGATTCACTACGCTACTCTACCCTTGGCGGATCGAGCTTGATTTTTACATTCACCCGATACGCTTTTTCATTGGATGCAGCCAGCACTAGCTGCAACGAATGAAATCGCTCATAGCATTTCATCGTTGATAAAAATAGAACAAGGTCACTACCTTTCAAATAGAAGGTAAACATGGAAACCCATGTGGATGTCTGCTTTATCGCTTCATGTGTATTTGTAAGCGGTTTGTAAAATGATATTTCATTGGCTTTTAGAAAAATGATGTAAATGGGTAATAACCAGCATCCAATAGAGGGCGCATCGCAGGAATCTCGAAATGGCAGGCTCAATCAGCCAAGGTAAGATCCATGTAGTGATGATAACCTTGGCTCGCGAAGACGTGGAAATGATAGAAAGTTTAGAAAACATTATGGAGAAAGAATAAAATGCATGTTATCTGCATTTTCTCCTGTACTCATAATGTCTTCAAAATCCTTTTTTCCCCGGGTTCATTAACCCTTTACCCCATAAGGCATTTCTATGGTATCTCTAACTGACCCTAAATAACAGCAAGGATGAAGCCGTTTCTTTTGTGTATATATGACACCTTTTGATAGTGTAGAAAACATTGTGGCAAAAGGTGAAATTGCTCATCACGAGCAATTTCACCTTTTGCCACAATGTTTTCCAAAGGCTCCTACAAGCAATGCGTAGAAATGAGTATCTATGGAGTTAAGGGTTAAAATACAGGATTACATGGAAATGAGTTATCTCTTTACTAAATGACAAAATTTTAGACTGGTCCAAATTGAAATCATTTGCAGATGACAAAATAAATATGACTGAAAAATTGAAATTTGTTCAGAGAAAGCTAGAAAACATTCTGGGAAAAGGAGAAAATGCTGATGTAACCTGTATTTTTCTCCTTTTTCCAGAACGTTTTCTAAAGGCTTTTTCTTCAGCTTTGCTAAAAGTCTGGATTGTGTTGTAAAGGGTTAAACCAATTTGGGACTTTACCAATAAAGTACATTAGGTGAAAAATATACCAGAAAATTTACAAATTTTCCCCAAATCTCTCTTTTAACCCTTTACCCCATTAGGCATTTCTATGGCATCTCTGATTGACCCAAAATAACGGCAGGGATGAAGCCGTTTCCTATGTGTATATGACACATTTTGATAGCATAAAAAACATTGTGACAAAAGGTGAAATTGCTCGTCATGAGCAATTTCACCTTTTGCCACAATGTTTTCCAAAGGCTCCTACAAGCAAGGCATAGAAATGGGTATCTAGGGAGTACAGGATTAATACTTCAACTCTTTTTGCCTACCAGGATATGAACCATGCTCTATGAAAGGGTGGCTTAACCCTTAACCATACACTGCCATCTTATGATGCTCCTGGAAAAGAAGCTTTTTGAAAAAATTGTGGGAAAAGAAAATGCTGGTAACCGATTTTGAAATCAATATCTTAAATTCTTTCTATCTAGTGGTGATCAGCATTTTCTCCTTTTCTCACAATGTTTTCAGAGAGCATCTTCCTTAGGATTGTTAAAACCAGTGATTGTTTGGTAATGGAGTTTAAACAAAATGATTACAAATGGGCCATGTAACAAGATGATGGCTTGTCGATTTTTTTTCCCTCCCCGGAAATTTCTCTCAGTACATAAACAAATTACAGGAAAGGTTCCAAGAAACTTTTTTTTGCTTTATTTGTAAGCAACAATAATATTTTGATGCATAGATTTATGGGGCAAATTTTCTCACAGAATTTCCAGCCCTCTCTAGGAAGTTATACAACTTTAACCCTTTACTGCACTGTCTATTCTAAAAACTGAATATGAGGCGAGTTTAATTTTCCTCTCTATAGAAATATGGTGGGTTTTCAAAAAGTATGGGATATCATGGGCGGATCCAGAGGGGGAGGGGGGGACCGGGGGTCCGGACCCCCCCTGGAATTTTGGCAAAAATGTGGTTATTGGATTCGTGAATGGGACTGGTTTGATATTGCACAGTATTTATGTAAAATACAGTCATAAATTAAAAAGAAAGGTTCTAAATGTGGAGACCTCCTCATGGTTAGAACTGGAAACGTTGACTTTTCTTGTAAGTGGCTTACATCCACTGAAATCCGGAAATCAAAGAATCATATAATCAGACAAGAGCGTTTTTGGTGGGACCCCCCCCCCCCCATCCCCAAGAAAGATATCTGGATCCGCGCATGGGTATGGGGCATTCACAAAGGGTGACGGGAGCCATCAAATCTCACAGCTGTATCTGGTAGCTAATGATATGTGCCTAATCCTTGCTAGAAAAATGCTGGTTTACCATTCTGAAATTTGAAAGGCTGCTTGTAAAAAAGGGAACTTGAGCGTCAATTTTCTATCGAAATCTTTCCAACAATATTTCTGGTGATGAATTTTTTGACATGGTTCATCTATTGCGATTGAAGTTTTCACTGACAGATAGAAAAATGTCAGTAACTTCATCGAGGTTGTTTATGTCGTTGCTAGATGTCTGACAGTGGCGTTGCCATGTATAAGATCATGTGATCATTGGCAGTTCAGATGGAAACTACCGTTATACAGAAAAGATTAGATGTAGATATGGAGTCAGCCAAGTTGTGACAAGTGGGCATTGGGGATGGGGACATTTTTAAAAAATACCCAGAAAAGTGGGCTGTTTAACTCTTTATCAATCGACCAAAATTTACTATTCTGGATTTGAAAGTCTTTAAAGATTGACAAATCAAATGTTGCTCTGATGATAAAATTAGTCTCTTAAAAAATAGAAAACATTGTAGGAAAAGGAGAAAATGCTGGTGACCAGCATTTTCTCCTTTCCTATGGTGTTTTCAACAGGTTTCTTCCATAGGGTCGTTAAAAGTAAAGATTATGTGTTAAAGGTGGGTATTTAGAATTTTCACTTCGCACCAAATTAAAAAATATATATATATCATTGAAATTTATATGAAAAAACAATACAAATCATCAATAATTAAGAATCATAAAATTACCAAAATTAATTTTTTTGGTGGTATTCCCGTAAAGGGCTACCTAGCCTCTTAAGGTATTTTTAGATTTCGCGCCAAAAATCAAAAGAAGCATTATGGGAATGTAAAGTGACTGGCACGTGACTAATGACGCTTAAATTCCATAACATAACAAACATGTAATTATTTTCCATAATTTCTTCTTCGGTCCCTATGTTTGAAGCGTCATTTGTGTATTTCCAGTATGTGAATGAGCAAGTTGCTCATCTAAAAATAGACCATGGTTCCTGTCGGTGTCAACCTAGGCCATAGTAAATCTCTAATTTCTCTTGTTGTCGGATGGTTTTCAACTACTGAGGTTTCATGAATGAAAATCAAAAGGCCTTAGGAGTATAAGGATGAATTTTTTCTATTTTTGTAAAAATTTCATCCCAAAATCTGAAGGGCCACCTTTAAAGGTTTAATGGACATAACGTTTTGCACAAGAGCTGTGTCAGTGATACAAATTTATGCAAAGCAGGCTGTATTTTCTGCGTGGCAAGATTAAATTATTTGTTTCGGGACCTTTTCATGATTCATTTTTAATGCTGGACTGTAGAATGTCAGCATTTCAGTCTGAATTTATGCAGAATCTGGGAAATTAAGGATGTCAATCTCTTGATCGCTTAAATCCAAGAATGGACATTGTTCTGCATAATCCTGAGTTTTCACTACAGAGTTAATCCTTTACCAGACAACAAAATTTTAGCCTTGTCCAAATTGAAAGCATTTAGCAGATCACAGTTTCAGTGTGGCCCAGATGGTGCAGTGTTTCTCAGACGGCATAGAAAACATTGTGGGAAAAGGAGAAAATGCTGGTTACCAGCATTTTCTCCTTTTCCCACAATGTTTTCAAAAGGCTACGTTTCAAGGGGCATATTAAAAATCTGGATTGCTTGGTAAAGGGTTAAAGGACTTTTTGTGTAAACCAAATAGCAATGGCATTTTCTCCTTTTTCTGCAATGTTTCCAAAAGCTTTCTCTGTCAAAGGATCGGATCGTATGGTATAGAGTAAATTTTTATGTTTGTTCCCGATGAGTTGTAGCCATTCAGTTTATGCAAATAGTTCTTATCAACTGTCAAGTGTCAGCTGTTTTGTTATCAGATAGTCTGGTGACGGACAGGCACAAACACTGACTGCTGTTTGCCTGCTTCCAGGTCACCTAAACCTTGGGAACGAATACAATATTTTAACCTATTTGAACGCATGGCTGTTTTTGAAGAAATGTCAAGGTATTATCATGATAGCCCTTACATGGGTAGGAAACTTCAGGTTTAGAGCCAATGGCTCTGACGAGAAAATGTTGTGTTGGTCTTCCGTTTCTGAAGATGTCGGCTAAAAAATGACCAAAAAAACAGGAAAGCTTGTCATTATGTGTAATCTTATGTTCTTAAAAAAGAAGAATGTCATGCAATGCTCTGGTCTTTCACATTATTGGGATGGGACCATTTTTGTGCTATTTCTTTTCAGTTCCATACAAGCAGTGAATGTGACATTTCAAGACATTAATTCACGCTTTTGGGACTGCAAGATTCTCTTTTTATTGCCAAGTATATGGCTAAGATAGACTGAATTTATGTCTGTGACATATTATATCGGCTTAGATCAACGCAGGCCACAAATGATTCAGACAACATCATACACTAGTTACAACTTTGTGTAGTGTATAAAACAATAATTTATTGAAAGACCAGAGCATTGCATGACATTCTCATTTTTTGGAATTTCAAAGATATAAGAAGACATGATTACAAATAATGTTTCAGCCAACATTTTCAGAAACGGAAGACCAACACAACATTTTCTCATCAGAGTCATTGGCTCTGAATATGAAGTTTCCTACCTATGTTACATCGTGTGCTTCGTTGTGCAAAACCTTTTGACAGTTTATGATATGTCTGAAGATATTTTGTCTAGTTTAGAATAGTTGTTAACTCTTTACCACACAATCCCGACTTTTAACGACCCTGAGAATGAAGCCTTTTGAAAACATTGTGGGAAAAGTAGAAAATGCAGGTAACCAGCATTTTCTCCTTTTCCCACAATGTTTTCTACCCTTCACAAAACAAATTTCGAATTTTCAGTCACTTTTATTTTGTCGTCTGCAAATGCTTTCAATTTGGACCCATCTATAAATTTTTTGTTTGGTAAAGAGTTAAATATCAAAAGGAGAACTCATACAACAGGGCTTAGTAACTATGAGAATTTTACAGTTATGCCCCCTTTTTGACTTGGAATTTTCGCTGAAAATCAGTCAATTTATTTCTAAAATCAGTTGCAGTCAAGCAATGGCACCTGCATGCGATGCTCTTTTTCTAGTGGGTCTCTACCAAGGGTGCCCAAATTATAGCCTGGGGTCAGATTTGGCCCTGCCCAGTGGGGTCACAAGTTTTACATGGGCTTTAATATAGGGAAAACTTTAAAAATCTTCTTATACCTGGCTATAGGGTCTGAGGGCTGCCAAATTATGCATGTTGTAGGTTTATCTCGTGGGCCTCCACAAAAAGGAGCCAATTGATTATAAGCATGGGGTCACTTGGCCCCACCGCAGGGGTCACATGTTTTACGTGGGCTTTGTAGTAAAAACTTTATAAATCTTCTTGTGACTAACCATAAGATCCAGGGCTAACCTGTCTTATGTGTCTCATGTTTTCCAGGGCTTTTTATGAGAAACTTTGAAAATCTTCATGTTTATAACCACACATTCTAGACCTGTATTTCTTAGTATGGGACTTTTATCTTGTGGGCCTCCTCCAGGATTCAAGTAATTGTAGCTTTGTGGTCAAAAATGGCTTTGCCATGGGTTCATAACTTTCTTGAAGGATTTTATGGAAGAAAATTTTGTATGTCTTCTAGTTTAAAACCAATTGGCCATTAGTATTGTAATGGTTGGCTTGAAATGTTTTGACTTATTGGCCATTGGAGCAATACAGGGCCATCATGGCCCTCTTGTTTATTTTGTAAGTATAATTTCAGACCTTGAGGAAAAAAACTTTAGAAACATTTTGGGAGGAGAAAAGGCAGTTAAGTAACATTTTCTCCTTTGCCCGAAATGTTTTCTGTGCTTTCAAATACAATTCACTAAGTAAGTCATACTTTATTTGTCATCTGCTCATGCTATTAGTTTGGACAAGTCTAAAATTTCCTTTAATAAACACGAAATGTTTGCCAAACGGAAAAATTTCAGACTTGTCCAAACTGAAAGCATTTTCAGATGACAGAGTAAATGTCTGATTTGAAAATTGAATTTTGTATTATAAAGGGTAGAAAAAATTGTTGGAAAAGGAGGAAATACTGGTACTTACGAACGAAGTCCGTAACAAAGAAACAAATGAATAAATGCATGGCAGAAATAAGGATCGGAGCGGGATTCGAACTCCGAACTCCCGGACACAAAGCCAATACCCTAACCACTGAGCCAAAGAGATATCTCCCTGACGCAGTAGCCAGGTATTGTATTTAAATTGGGAGTATGCCATGCAGGAAGGAGTGGTCTGCCGTAACACACCCCCTCTTAAAGTCATCATTTATTGATGACTCAAAGCCTTATTAGGCAGGAAGTCCGATTTTGGACAACAAATGGGATTAAAGGTGGCCCTTCAGATCTTGGGACGAAAATTTTAAAAAAATGAAAAAAATCATCTTTATACTCCCCAAGCCTTTTAATTTGCCTTCATAAAACCCCGGTAGTCAAAAACCATCCGACAGCACGAGAAATTAGAGATTTACTACGGCCCAGGTTGACACCAAAGGGAGACACGTTCTATTTTTAGATGATCAATTCGCTCATTTATATACAGGAATACACAGAAAAAGTTTCAAATCTAGGGTCCGGAGAAGACATTATGGAAAATAATTATTACATGTTTGTTAAGTAATGGAATTTAAGCGTTATAAGTCACATGCCAGTGACTTGACATTCCCAAAAAGGTTTATTGATTTTTGGCGGGAAATCTAACAATACCTTAAGAGGCTACGTAGCCTTTTAAGGGAACCCCATCAAAAATTTTTTTCTTTGTAATTTTATGAGTCTTACTTATTGATGATTTGTATTATTTTTTCATATAAATTTTAGTGATATATATGTTTTTTTAATTTGGTGAGATGAAAAAATTCTAAATACCCACCTTTAATGGCTCAATGGCCAATCCCGGACGAGCCCCCATTTTACGAACGAAGTCCGTAACAAAGAAACAAATGAATAAATGCATGGCAGAAATAAGGATCGGAGCGGGATTCGAACTCTGAACTCCCGGACGCAAAGCCAATACCCTAACCACTGAGCCAAAGAGATATCTCCCTGACGCAGTAGCCAGGTATTGTATTTAAATCGGGAGTATGCCATGCAGGAAGGAGTGGTCTGCCGTAACATGGTTACCAGCATGTTTCTCCTTTTCAAATAATATTTTCAAAAAATCTGTTTCTCGGGGTTCTTAAAAGGCGGGATTTATGTAGTAAAGAGGTAAAGGCCCATTGGTGGCCAGTAGTAAACAATGCAGGTGTTTAACCCATTTACCACACAACAAAATTTTGGACTAGCCCAAATTGAAAGCATTTGCAGATGAGAAAATGAAAGGGAATCAAAAATAGAAATTTGATTTGGGAAGGGTAGAAAACATTGTGGGAAAAGGAGAAAATGCTGGTTACCAGCATTTTCTTCTTTTCCCACAATGTTTTCAAAAGCTTTCTTTCACAGGGGCGTCAAAAGTAGGGATTGTGTGGTAAAGGGTTAAATGCAGTTGAATTTAAATCTAACAGTTTTAAAATATGCAGATTTTAATGTGAGGATGATAATCTTGTAAAAATTGAGTGGATGGTCCACCTGTCAGTTGTTCACAGAAGAATGAGTTTTAGAACTAGATAAAAAAGTTGCAAAAGGCAGTACCTTTTCATTACTTTTTACCTTTGAATTTTAAATTTTAGGCCAGCTTCTAACACTAGGACCTGAATCATTTAACAACGGCTTGTCATCTTCACATTAACTTTCCATGCAGGAAGAATTTTAAGCAAAATACATTATTATTACACCTTCATTGTTTACTCTTAGCTGCAATTGGGCCTTTAATCGGGCCTTTAAGAAGTCGGAAACATGTGAAGCATTCCAGTGTGTATACAATTTATCCATGATCATAATATTTGTTTTATTAGCCCTTTACCAAACAGCAAAATTATGGATTTGTACAATTTTAGAGCAGTCGCAGAAGAGGTGTTAATTCAGTGATGCAAAAGTGATGAACTTTGTGAGTTAAGGGGCATAAAACATTGTGGGGGAAAAAGAAGAAAATGCTGGTTACCAGCATTTTCTCCTTTTTTCCACAATGTTTTCCATAGGGCTACTTTTTTGGGGTCTTCAACCCTTTCCCAAACAATCCCTGGTTTTTACGGGTCAGGAATAGAGAAGCCTTTAGAAAACATTGTGGGAAAAGGAGAAAATGCTGGTAACCAGCATTTTCTCCTTTTCGCACAATGTTTTCTACCCTATGATATAAAAAAAATCATATTTTTAGCAACTGTTAATTTGTCATCTGCAAAATGCTTTCAATTTGGTCTGGTCCAAAATTTGCCGTTTGGGAAAGGGATAAAACCAGGGATGGTGTGGTAAAGAATTAAGCTCATCCCATTTATAATGGTTCCAAGGCTTGTTTGTGGGAAGAAATATTAATTCTTAGGCTGTTAAGTGCGACTCACTGACCTTTTGTGGACAGTGTAGATCAAGATCATACTGCACAGAATCTGAAGTCTGATCTTGGGTCTACATTGACCGTTGAGCAGATGTCATTCTAAATGTAATAAGTTTGAAATAGCATGATTTTGTTGTTTTTTTTTTGATGGACGACAACTTGAAGCAGGGTTTTCCTTCGGCTTTGAAAATTGGGGGTCAATATGACCCCCTTCCTCATTAGTTGAGGGTCATTTCATTAATTTTGGGGGTCAAAAATATGGATTTCCTCATCATCAACTTCAAGCACGATTTATAATGCATTTTACATACAAACGCCAACTTCCAAGATTGAAAAGTCGGTCAATCTTTTCTGACGGAAAGGCCGATGTCATTTTTTGACAGACCAAACATTTTCGTCTGAATCGCTGCTTGACGTGGCTTGATTGGCAGTTGTAGGAAGCAGATGATAGAAGAATGCTACAGTTTTCTTTGTCATGACATTATTTTTCCGCTAACAGCACAAACTGGTAATGTGTACTTTTATATACCGGAAGTCGTGTAAAATATGCAATGAAATACAAAGAACCCAACCACGACTTTGACTGGGCCCATATTTACGACACATGTCCAATATACATTTCGGCAATAATGTGTATACCAGTCTTATTCTATAAATAAATTACCGGAAAACCACTTTTATTTAAAATAAACCCTGTAGTTAAAAACAGAACGGTGTTCGTCTGACACTGAAGCAGGAACATACTTGGAATTATGACACTTCATTCAACTTCGTACATTGTTTAGATTTTGGAAAGTTGTGTCACCGATGATGCACTGTCATTTATTTTGGGGGTCATTTGAATTAAATTTGTGTCAATGACGCAGGATTTGTGCGTCATGGAAAACCCTGTTGAAGTATCATTAATTTTGCTGTTTTTCTCCTAATAAAAGCACCCTCCCTAGCAGTAAGTCCCCCCATTGAAAAACCCTTTAATTTTGCTGTTTTTCTCCTAATAAAAGCACCCTCCCTAACAGTAAGGCCCCCCATAGAAAAACCCTTTAATCATGATAATCTAATGCACATTAATTTTGTTGATTAAAATGACAATTTTTTTTTTTGGAACTTTGTGGGAAAAGCTGCTTAGTACTGCTGGTGGTTATACAGTGCTTTCTCAATATCCTTCAAAATTAACTATTTACCATTTACCAAAAAACAAAAGTGTAGACTGATCTAAATTCAAAGCATTTCGAAGATGACATATTGGAATATAGCTGGATTGACAATACTTGTCTGTGAAAGAGGAAAGAAACCTTGTGGGAAAAGGAGAAAATGTTGGTTTGTGGCATATTTTCTGCTTTCTCACAAGATTTTCAGAAGGTTATTTCCTCAAGATTGTTAAAACTCAGGATTGTGTAGTAAAGAGTTAGTCCCATCAATTGGGCTATATCATTAGGAATCCTGGGTGACTCTGTAGTGAAGAGTGAGACATCTAACCTTGAGGCTGTGGGATTAAGCTTCACTGGAAGCTCTGGATTTTTTCATCGGAGTGTCTTTGTGTAAGCCACTGCAGAGCTCCAGGTTAGTTCTGGTGAAAGCCAGGACATAATGATATATATGAGTTGTTGCCATGATGGTATGAATAAATAAATCAATCAACCAACCAACCAACCAACCAACCAACCAACCAACCAACCAACCAATTAATCACCCAGTCACCCACCTAACCAACCAACCAACAAACCAATCAGTCAATCAATCAACCAATCAATCAGTCAATATGTCAATCAGTATGTCAGTTAATCTGTCAAGCAACAGCTGATTTTCTTTCAGAAAAAAGTAATTTTTATAATGGATGTCTAAAATTTTGTCTTTCAGAACAGGCACCCGTCATCCAAGGACAGAATTTTGGACCAGAACAAATTGAAAGCATGACTGTGCAGAGGGCTATTGAAATGTAGCTTAACCCTTTCCCAAACAACAAATTTTAGACTCTTCCAAACTCAAAGAGTTTTCAGACGACAATTTCAAATTTGATGAAACTGGCAGAAAGTTCTCCATATGGGTAGAAAACACTGTGGAAAAAGGAGAAATTGCTTGTTGCGAGCAATTTCTCCTATTCCAACAGTGTTTTCTAAAGACTTGTACTGCGGACACGTAAAAACGAAGGGCTTGTGAAAGGGTTAACTTCCTCAGGGTTATTAATTTTCAGAATTGTGTAGTACAGGATTTTAACAATCATAGAATTTTTCTTTTCATTTATTTCAGGAAGAGAAAAAGGATCTGTCAGTAAAATCAAGAAACTCAAGAGAAGAATCTCCGCCAGTTTTGGCCGACTATGTAAGTTTCGAAATAGAATCGTCTCATAGAAACAATTGTATTGAACATAGGGTTTCAAAGAGAAATAAGCACTTTGGAAAAACCATCACTCCCGCATAATCTGGAATTCTGCACATAAAGTTGCAGCAGCACAGACTCAGTGTATAAATGCCCAGAACAATTTAAATTATTTAACTCTTTCTCAATAAAATGACAAAATTGTGGATGTGACCTAATTGAAGTCAACGATTTAAATGAAGCTGAATTTGATAGCAACGGATCGTCATTGTTTAGTATAATTTCCATATTGCAAAATAGTATGGTTAATATGCATTTCAATATCCGTTTTGGCTGAAAACTTTTCCTACAATATGATTTAACCTTACATACAAAAATCCATTTATTTGAGCCACACTGAAATTGCCATCTGCAAATTTATCTACATGTACTTTCAATTTGGACACATTAAAGTTTTGTCATTTGGTAATGATTGATTGTAGAAAATTTCTCAGAGAGCTTAAATTTCATTAATGTAAAAGTATGGACCCTATGTTAGACAGTTTGTCTAAATCAATTAAGCATTTTGGTAAAAATTTATTGCATAATTGAAATCTGGGTTCAAAGAATTTCTGTAAAATTGCCTTTTATGTTTTTTGTTTATTCTTTGTTGAGAAATACACGGAAATGATATTTTACAAACACAAAATATCGAACAAAAATTAAGTGTTTCAAGTCAGAGTTACTGTTGAATTTACCTTCTTGAACTTCCTGTGCACCATTTTTTTTATGTCGGCAACAGTGATAGGGAAAAGTGTTGACTTATAAGTGTTTCCAGATGGGCAAAATTGTAGTTTAACTCCAAGCACCCGCCCCATCATAAAAAGGTGCATTTACATTTGGTGACAATTTGTTAAAAATTCAGGTTCACAGAATGAGCAGTCCGATCTTGGTACCACATAATCATTTAATATTTTGTGTGGTACAACTTGATGTAGCAGTTATCTTTTTTGACATCTGCTGCAGTGACAAGGAAAAGTGTTAACCATTTCCAGATGTGTATAAGTATAATTTTCCCTGGGGAAGAATGCAATTTTCAAAATATTGTTTGGAAAGCAAAAATGGTAGTTACTTTGCCACAATGTTTCCTATCTTTTGAGAGACAGTTTTCATCAGTTGCGCGTTATTTAGTCTGTAAATGCTTTCAATTTGGACAGTTATAAAAATTTGCAACCATTTGGTAAATGAGTACAAATTGCAACCATTTGGTAAATGAGTACAAATTGTATAAAAGGTTTTATATGTAAGAAGGCAAAAACATAATGGGTAAAGGAGATAATGCTGGTTACCAGCTTTTTCTCTTTTTCCCACCATGTTTTCAAAAGCTTTCTACTTCAGGATTTTTTAACTTGTGGATTGTGTGGTAATTTTAGGGCTTAACTCTTTACCAAATGACAAAATTTCAGACTGGCCCAAATTGAAAGCACTTGCAGACAGCAAGATAAACATAAGTGAAAAATTGAATTTTGTTTCAAGCAGGGTAGAAAACATTGTGGGAAAAGGAGAAAATGCTGGTCACCAGCATTTTTTATCCTTTTCCCACAATGTTTTCTAAAGGATTCTTTCCCAGAGTCATCAGAAGTAAGGATTGTGTGGTAATGGGTTTACTCTTTACCAAACAACAAAATTCTAGCCTTGTCCTATCTGAAAGTGTTGTTGCAGACCACAAATCAAATGAAATTCAAAACATGAAATTTTCCTTTTCATAGGGTAGAAAACATTGTGGGGAAAATAGAGAAAATACTAGTTACCAGCATTTTCTTCTTTTCCCACAGTGCTTTCATAAGCGCTCTGCTCGAGTGTCGTTAAAAGTCGGGATTGCATGGTAAGAGATTTACAAAACATGATAATTATATCCTCTTCTAGAGAAATGTAACTTTTAATTATAATAATGTACACAAGCTTTCGGCAGTACAACCGCCTTCTTCTAGTGTGATCCTGTGAACCTGTCACAGGATCACACTAGAAGAAGGCGGTTGTACCGCAGAAAGCTCGTGTACATTATTATAATTAAAAATTGCGTGGTAATTTTAGTGTTAAAAAAAGTAACACCCCCCCCCCCCCCCCCCTCTCTGTATGTAGACATTGTAACTCAGTAACTAAAATGTTTTTCTCATTAATTTTCATCAAAATGTATTTAGAGATTTAGCTAGTTCTCCTTTCACCTACTAGAATGTGGTTTGGAAACTCTCCAGAGAAAATGACAACATTTTATCAAATGACATTTTACAGCAATCAGGTAGCAATTAGCAGATTGCCTTATGTTGCAGATTTTCTTTGTCTGATCTGCCAGCAGAAGATTTTATAAAATCAATGTTACAAAAGGAGAAATTTGCGCTTCATTTGTATTTTTTCCACATGAGACTAGAGTATTCCTTTGCTGAGATTTGCTGAGCCCTGCTAGCTCAATCGATAGAGTACAGGACTTGAGAACTGGGTGTTGCGGGCTCCATCCCCGGCTCGGCCAATTTCTTTCGGAGGATTGGTGAGAGTCTTTGCAACAGAATTCATTCCTCTCTCATCACTCAACAATGTTTTGAGGATGGTTATGTGGGAAAGCAGCCAGTAGCTTGGAAAGAAAGTTGTGTGGAGTACTGGTAAAAGAAACTCCAGAAAAACATTGACAGGTTCACTTGGCCACCACATTTATTTAAATTTGTCGTCTACAAATGCTTTCAGTTTGGACAAGTCTAAAAGTTTGTCATTTGGTAAAAGAGTTAACCCTTTACCCCATAAGGCATTTCTGTGGTATCTCTAATTGACCCTAAATAACAGCAAGGATGAAGCAGTTTCTTATGTGTATATGACACCTTTTGATAGCATAGAAAACATTGTAACAAAAGGTGAAATTGCTCGTCACGAGCAATTTCACCTTTTGCCACAATGTTTTCCAAAGGCTCCTACAAGCAATGCGTAGAAATGAGTATCTATGTAGTAAAAGGTTAACTCTGACAAATGTCAAACACATAGGTGGTTCCAAATTCATGGAACTCGTAGAGGACAAATAAAAATGATTATTGAAAGGTTTAACTCTTTACCAAACGACAAAATTTTAGACTGGTCCAAATTGAAAGCACTTGCAGGCGACAAAATAAACGCAACTCAAAAATGGAAATTTGTTTCCAGCTGGGTAGAAAACGTGGGAAAAAGAGAAAATGCTGGTTACCAGCATTTTCTCCTTTTCCCACAATGTTTTCAAGAGGCTTCTATCTCAGGGTCGTAAAAACCAGGGTCAGTATGGTAAAGGGTGAAAGGTTAAATAATGGGATTTGTAGCGGGAAGGAAAGAAAAAATTGCCGGAAGGAAATAATGGCTTCATTGTATCATGGAAAAGTGTTGAAGTGTTGAGGAAGTATGTATTCTGGTAGCAAATTAAAAAGTTTTGCAGAAAAAGATCAATTTCATTAGCTGCAGCTTTAGAACTTAACTGTCTTCAAAGCAATTGCTGTGGTAATATTTTGACAGTTTTGCTAAGAGCTTACTTTGAAAAGTGTCTATTTCGGCTGCAACATTTCTTGTCTGTTTACAGATAGCATAAATTTACAAATTACCCCTGTGGAGTAATTTGATACAAATTAAGAACAGAAAAACCAGTTAACTTGTTACCAAACGACAAAACTTTAGGTTTGTCCAAATTGAAAGCATTTGCAGACGAGAAGATAAATGTGACTGAAAATTTGAAATTTGTTTCGTGAAAGGTTGAAAACATTGTAAGAAAAGTAGAAAATGCTGGTTTATTGTAACCAGCATTTTCTCCTTTTCCCACAATGTTTTCTGAAGGTTTCTTTCTCAGTGTTGTCAAAGAAGCGATTGTGTGGTAATGGGTTAACCCTTTATCACATAATGACAACTTTCAACCACCCTGATAAAGTGAGCTCTAGAAAACATTGGTTGAAAAGGAGAAAATGCTGGTAACCAGCTTTTTCTCCTTTTCCCACAATATTTTCTACCCTTCACAAAACAAATTTCAAATTTTCAGTGACTTTTATTTTGTTGTCTGCAAATGCTTTCGATTTGGACCAGCCTAAAATATTGTCTTCAGTAATGAGTTAAAGACAAGTCCCTGATTTTAAGTCACGTTAAATTTGTCATCTGCAAATGCTTTCACTTGGAACAAGTGTAAAAATTTGCCGTCTGGTAAAAGAGTCAAGAGTCTGAGAGGGCCTCTGATTAATTTTAGCATGTGTTGTGTGTAAACGAGTTTGTCAGTTGAGTTTCATGACTTTGTTAAACAAAATGAGTTTTAACTCTTTACCAAATGACAAAAGTTTAGACTTATCTAAATTGAAAGCATTTGCAGACGACGAAATAAATCAAATGTAACTCAAAAATTGAAGTTTGTTTCCTGAAGGGTAGAAAACATTGTGGGAAAAGGATGAAATGCTGGTTTTCCCATGATGTTTTCCAAAGGCTTCTATCACAGGGATTGTTTGGTAAAGGGTTAAAATGTATTCCAAATGTTTGTTGGATGTTTATAGAACTCTCAAAAAGTCTTGTATGTGGTATTGAGATTACTTTACTGTACTGTACTGTATCGTAAATTGGACACGCCATGGCAGATGTCAACTTGGCACTTACTTACACTGTATTTGCCCTCATGCCAGTGTTGGGTTGCCGTTATGGTCAGTTTAGATTGAGATCAAACTGTACAAAACATGCAGTCTGATCTTTGATCTGTGCTGCCTACTAAAATTGTTTAAGACTCTCCGTACCAAAGCAGTATAATCTACCATACTTTGATCTATCAACACTGAAAATGTGTTACGTTGGTTTTGGACTCTGAGGGTTTTACTACACAATCTGAATTTCATCAACCCTAAGGAATAAGTCTGTAGGAAAAATTGAGGGAAAAGGAGGAAATATTCATGACTGGTATAGGAAAAATTGAGGGAAAAGGAGGAAATATTCATGACTGGTATTTACTCCTTTGCCCAAAATGTTTTCATACCCTTTGTAAAAGGATTGAATTTCAAATTTTCATTCACATTTTGTGACCCATCACGCAAAGAGGGAGCATTCGGGATATGCAGAAAGTGTTGACCCTGGTCAGACCGTGCTGATTGTGCAGACTGACCAGGGTTGACACCTAGTACAGATAACTGTCCCCAAAGGTGGTGTTACTTTTTGACTGGTTGTCTCTGTTACGGTGTACAGTAAATGTCCAAATATGAAAGATATCACCGCTGCACCTCATTATTGAGACTAGGTTGACACCTTGCTTTTATGATATTTTCTGTTTGAACAGTGGTCATTCTACCTTACTATAACAATCTTTTTTGAATTATCAGCTTAAAATTGACCTGCACTATCTTCGATCTGTTTTCATCTAATTGATGTACAGAATTCCCAGATTGTCACTTTTCATGTGACGGATCACATTAATTTTGTTTTGATTTCTGAAAATACTTTCAGTTTGGACAAATCTATAGTTGTGTTGATATTTTTCTTGAATTTTCATGAAACTTAATACAAGGCTTGGACTTTCCAAAGGGCATTTCCACGAAATCCTCGATCATTTTTGGTTCAATAAATTTTCAGGGGTCAACACCTTACAATTTGGGACAAGTTTGAAATTTTATAGTTTATAGTTTACCAATTTAGTTAACTCATTACCAAATGACAATATTTTAGGCTTGTCCAAATCGAAAGCATTTGCAGACGACAAAATGAAAGTGACTGAAAATTTGAAATTAGTTTTGAGAAGGATAGAAAACATTGTGAGAAAAGGAGAAAATGCTGGTTACCAGCATTTTCTCCTTTTACCACAATGTTTTCAAAAGGCTTCTTTTTCAGGGGGGTCAAAAGTAGGGATTGTGTGGTAATGGGTTAAAGGTTGATAATTAAGGTGCTGTTTTTATTTCTTCACAGCCATATCAAAAGAAGACACAATTCATGAGAGTGATCAAGAGGTAAGTTCGTCTTCCCTTTTATCATGCCATTCTCTGGCAAAAGGGGGTTTAACTCTTTACCAGACGACAAAAATTGAGCCTTGTCCAAATTGAAAGCATTTGCAGACGACAATTTTAGTGAGGCTCAAATGGTGCAATTTTTCTTTGATAGAGTAGAAAACATTGAGGGAAAAGAAGAAAATGCTGGTTACCAGCATTTTCTCCTTTTCCTACAATGTTTTCAAAAGGCTTCTTTCTCAAGGGCGTCAAAAGTAGGGATTGTATGGTAATGGTTTAACTCTTTCCCAAACAATTGCTGGTTTTTACGGGTCTGGAATAGTAGTCTTTTGAAAAAATTGTTGGAAAAGGAGAAAATGCTGGTAACCAGCATTTTCTCCTTTTCCCGCAATGTTTTCTACCCTATCATAGATTGAAATAAGCTTTTCAGCAAGATTTGAATTGTCGTCTGCAAATGCTTTCAATTTGGTCTAGTCCAAAAGTTTGTTGTTTGAGAAAGGGTTAATGTATCTCTGTGATGCACCTTTTATCACATAACTCTCTTTGTTTTCAATGTGATACAGCCATTACAAATTTTCTTGTCTCACATATGTGTGAGATAAGAAAATAGTGCTGTATTTGGTGAACACTGTAATCATACGCTTCATTTCTAAAACAATGCTGACCTAGGTTTTTGAAGGAAAGTTCTTATCGTGATAAAGTTTTAATTCAAATCACTGTTAGACTCGAACCAAAATCAGTATTATGCAAGTTTCTTCGAACCTTTTTTTCTGTTATTTATTTTGTTATATTTCTTATAGTTATAATGAAAAGGTATGCAGTTAAAGGAACATTACAACTGTCTGCTTTACTGTTACCAGCATCAATTTATCAATTTTTGTCTTTTCCCACATTTTTTTGAAAAGTCTAATATATAAGGGTTGTTAAAACTCCAGATTTTCTGTTAAAGTGTTAAATGCTGTCATTTTGTTTCACTGTAGAGTACAGATGAGCTGTTAACTAACGGAGAATCTTCAAAAGCAAGTTCGCTGTCCCCACCAGAGTTGCCGTTACAGCGCTGTAGTCATAATGGAGACTATATCGATAATTATGGCTACAACAAACACGCAGGAGGGTATCATACACTGGGACGACAAGGAACTTATACAGGTGTCCCACAAACCTACATGTCCAGTTTTACAGGTAAGAGACTCTTTGTTGGATGTCAGAGATAGCTGATCAGAACAAGACTGCACATTTTCAATTAGTGCAGACCAGGATCAGCCTACACTTATTTGTTGTATTTGCCATCTGATCATGGTTCACAATACTTCAGTCATTTAAACCATTACCACACAATCCCTACTTTTGACGCCCCTGAGTAAGAAGCCTTTTGAAAACACTGTAGGAAAAGGAGAAAATGCTGGTAACCAGCATTTTCTCCTTTTCCCACAATGTTTTCTACCCTCCAAAAAAAACAAATTTAAATTTTTAGTCACTTTTATTTTGTCGTCTGCAAATGCTATCGATTCGGACAATATCTAAAATTTTGTCATTTGGTAATGAGTTGAAAGCATTTGAATACATAAGATGAAACAGATATTTTTGTATGGAATACAGTAGTAGAAAGCATCTTGGAAATTAAGGAAAATCCATTTCCTACAATGTTTTCAGATGCAACATTCCTCAAAACTGTTAAAACTTGGGTTTGAGTGGTAAAGGGTAAAACGCAACCTACATGCTTAACTTGTTACCTTATGACAAAATTTTGGACTTGTCCAAATTGAAAGCAATTATAGATTACATATGAAAGGTAGCAAAAATGGCACAATTTTTCTTGATAGAGTAGAAAACATTGTGGGAAAAATGCTGGTTACCTGCATTTTCTCCTGTTCTCACAATGTTTTCTAAAGGTTTTGTCCTCAGGGTCATTAAAAATCGGGACAGTGGTAAAGGAACTATTGCAGGTTGGACTGTCATATATATATATATAATCCAATTATAATCACAGCTAACACCCATTCGATAGGTCATAATCATATATGATCCATTTATAACTACAGCTAACACCCATTCGATAGGTCATAATTATATATGATCTATTTATAACTACAGCTAACACCCATACGACGGTAAAGCGACACCATTCTGCTGGGGATATGCTTGACGATACACAGTATAACGGTACAGAAGACAGAAGGTCGGGGCGACCCAGATCTGAAGGTCATCGCTATCACCACGCCTTCTCTCCAAAAAGGGCTTCCAGTTATGGGGTAGATGTTTCAATACTGTTTTTACCAACACTGTAAAATATGCAAATACAGATAGGCCGGGCCGGAAAGCTCAGGCCAATAAAAAATATCTGTGTTTAGGGTTTCAGTCCTAGATACTGTAGGTAGGGTAGGTAGAGATTTTTTTTTTTCAAAAAACTTTTTACATGGAACATATAGCAAAATCACACACGACGCATAATTTTTTTTTTTTTTCAATCGTGGCGAAAAAAGTATTGAGTCGGCAGCATTTTCAGTGTAGGGTAGAGAAACCCTTAACCCTTTACTCCATAGATACTCATTTCTACACATTGCTTGTAGGAGCCTTTTGAAAACATTGTGGCAAAAGGTGAAATTGCTCGTCACGAGCAATTTCACCTTTTGTCACAATGTTTTCTATGCTATCAAAAGGTATCATAAACACATAAGAAACGGCTTCATCCTTGCTGTTATTTAGGTCAATTTGAGATCCCTTAGAAATGCCTTATGGGGTAAAGGGTTAACACAGATGTTTTATTTTAGGCCTCAGTGGTTAGCTTATCCGACTCATTACCTTGTGGTTGCAGGTTCTGTACCCTGTTAAGTTAAACTTTTATTTCGGCCATTTTTTGTGCCTCTGACCTCTGCTACATATGAGAAAAGTATTTAGTGGCATAGAAAGAAAGTTGTGTCTGTATTGGTGTGAGAAAGCCAGGAAACACATGTGTAGATGCACTAATTGCCGAAAGCAATATAGCCCAAGCTTTTATAAAGGCGTTAAATTTCCAGTACAAAAAAGAAAAAAAAATAGGGGGCAATTATTGACTTTTCATGTCATTTGATATTCTGATTTTTTACTACTCTCTACTACCCTTTGACGTGTAAATACCGGTAAGTTAAATAAGTATTTTACTTTTTCAACAGTGTTTTCAAAAGTCTCTTCCTTGGAGTCATTAAGAATGAATTGTATAGTAAAGAGATAATACCTTCTTGTAAGTAGGACATGAAAGGTCGTAGATCAGAATGCAGATTTTGTGTCATCTTAATTGATACAGTGAGAGCTGGCAATGAAAGTTGTCTATGCTGTTCAAAGCTTTAACTCACGATGAAGCATCAAATTATAGACTGGTCAAACTTTAAAACATTTGCTGTCAACAAAATAAATGCGACTTTAAACTAAAAGCTGTTCCTTTTTCCACAATGTTTTCAATAGCCTTCTCTTTTGGTGACGTCAAAACTCAAAATTAACACATTACCACACAATCCCTCCTTTTGACGACCCCGAGAAAGAAATCTTTTGAAAACATTGTGGGAAAAGGAGAAAATGCTGGTAACCAGCATTTTCTCCTTTTCCCACAATATTTTCAACAGGCTTCTACCTCAGGGTCGTTAAAAGTTTTCTACCCTTCACAAAACATATTTCAAATTCTCAATCACTCTTATTTTGTCGTCTGCAAATGCTTCCAATTTGGACAAACCTGAAATTTTGTTGTTTGGTAATGAGTTGAGGGGTAAATATTTGATAGTTGTCCTGCAATGTTTTCAGGGAAATGGTCCATTTGGAAAAGCAGAATCTTACACCAAATTGGAACAGTTAGGGGAGGGTTCATATGCCACTGTTTTTAAGGGAATCAGTAGGTAAGTAGTCGATGATTATTATAGAGGATATTTGTTTTTTATGGTGTAAGATCAAAATTCATTTCATCGAGTGATGTCCTTGGGCAAGACACTTCAGAGCCTAGCCTAGTACTGGTGAAACCCAGGAAACATGAATATGTGAACTGTCGCTGTGATATGATTGAAATAATGTTAAAAAGCGGCGTAAAACACCATTCAAACAAATTCATTGAGTGAACACCATTGGTGATATTTTCGTGAGTGGCACAGTCACAAATTGAAATAGTACCGATTATGTTCATGAGATGGAATTAATTTTTATCTTTCACCTGAAAAAATAGATATTCTATTTATTTCACGCTATTAACCCTTTCCCAAACAATCCCTGGTTTTTAGGAGTCTGGAATAGTAGCCATCTAGGAAAAAGAGAAAATGCTGGTAAGCAGCATTTTTTCCTTTTCCCACAATGTTTTCTACCCTGACATAGACAGAAGTTATCTTTTCAGCAAGAGTGGAATTGTCGTTGGCAAATGCTTTCAATTTGGTCTAGTCCAAAAGTTTGTCGTTTTGGAAAGGGTTAACCCTTTCTAGGGGGAACTTAATCAAAGTCGAGTACAGTTCTTATTGGTCATTCCCTGTGGCATACTCCCTTTGCATAGTGACGCATTACAATATTACGTCAAGTCCTAGAAATGTAAGGTAAATTACGTCATATTTCCATCTGGTTGTGAGGCACGCACATTTTACCTAGGTAACTAGAAGCAGGAACAATTATTTCCTCCTTCAATTGAAGAGTAAGAATATAAAAATCGGTATTTTCACTGGTCCTAACCATAAAATATTAAGAGATTAAGGGCTTATGAAGGCTGGAGAGAGATACCGGCCCGCCACCTTATATCTGCCCTGAGGGCTTTAGCCTGAGGGCAGATTTTGAGGTGGAGGGCTGATATCACTTTCCGGCCCTCATCAGCCGTGTAATAATCTCTTTATTACATTCATGGATCAGTTGCTTGATTTTTTTGGTTTTCTAGCATGTTTAGATACTAAAAACAAAAAAAGAATCTTGTTTCAATTCAACACAACTTTATTCAACATGGTTGTTTTGAGAACGTTAGTTTACGAGCGAGTGTTCTGTTGCTATAGATATAGAACAAATACCTTATCAAAGGGCAAGATATCAGACATCAGCCCATTGGCCTGCCATATCTGCCCTCACAGGACACTGATATTACGCCATTTTTAGCTCACCTGAGCACAACGTGCTCAAGGGGAGCTTTTAGGATCACCCGGTGTCCTTCGTCCGTCGTGCGTCGTGTGCCGTCAACAATTCTTTAAACATCAACTCCTCCTAAACCGCTGGGCCAATTTGGACCAAACTTGGCAGGAATGTTCCTTGGGAGGTTCTCTTTAAAATTGTGTCACGGAATTTGATTCCGTCAAAAACTCTGGTTGCCATGGCAACCAAATGGATTTTTTTAGCAAATTCTTTAAAAAACTTCTCCTCTGAAACCGCTGGTCGGATTTTGAAATTATTTCACAGATATGTTCCTTGGGTGACCCTTTTCAAAATTGTTCGTGAAATTTTGATTGGTCAAAAATTGTGGCTCTGGTGAATGGGGGCTACTTGCACTATAGAGAAATCAAGGAATTCTTTAAAAATCTTCTCCTCTGAAACCGCTGGTCGGATTTTGAAATAATTTCACAGATATGTTCCTTGGGTGACCCTTTTCAAACATGGTTCGTGAAATTTTGATCCATCAAAAAATGTGGCTCTGGTGAATGGGGGCTACTTGCACTATAGAGAAATCAAGGAATTCTTTAAAAATCTTCTCCTCTGAAACCGCTGGTCGGATTTTGAAATAATTTCACAGATATGTTCCTTGGGTGACCCTTTTCAAAAATTGTTCGTGAAATTTTGATCCATCAAAAAATGTGGCTCTGGTGAATGGGGGCTACTTGCACTATACAGAAATGAAGGAATTCTTAAAAATTCTTCTTCTCTGAAAGCGCTGGTCAGATTTTGAAATAATTTCACAGAGTTGTTCCTTGGGTGACCCTTTTCAAAAATTGTTCGCAAAATTTTGATTTGTCAAGAGACATAGCTCTGGTGAATGGGGGCTACTTGCACTATAGGGAAATGAGGAAATTCTTAAAAATTCTTCTTCTCTGAAACCGCTTGTCAGATTTTGAAATAATTTCTCAGGGATGTTCCTTGGGTGACCCTTTTCAAAAAGTGTTTGCGAAATTCTGATTGGTCAAGAAACATGGCTCTGGTGAATGGGGGCTACTTGCACTATAGGGAAATGAAGAAATTTTTAAAAATTCTTCTTCTCTGAAACGGCTGGACAGATTTTGAAATGATTTCACAGAGATGATCCTTGGGTGACCCTTTTCAAAACTTGTTCACAAAATTTTGATCCGTCAAGAAACATGGCTCTGGTGAATGGGGGCTACTTGCACTATATGGAGATGAAGAAATTCTTGAAAATTCTTCTTCTCTGAAACCCCTGGTTAGATTTTAAAAGAAATTTTCCGAAATGTTCCTTGGGTGCTTTTCAAATCTTGTTCGTAAATTTTGATCCATCAAGAAACATGGCTCGTGGATGGGGGATACTTGCTCTTATACAGAAATGAAGAATTCTTAAAAATTCTTCTTTTTGAAACTGATGGTCAGATTTCGAAATTAATTTTACAGGTGATCTTTTGAAAATTGCTTAGCAAAATTATAAATTTGGTTTCAATGTTTCAATACCTCAAAAAAAAATAGGCTATGGTCATCTCAAAAATTCAGGTGAGAGATCCAGGGCCATTTTGGCCCTCTTGTCAGTGGAAAATGTTACTATTATTAGTAACAGAATGTAATATTGAAAAATATTTCTGTGGTATGTCGTAATAACCTGCTGTTAAGCATGAAATAAATGTCCTTATTTATCATTTTACAGAAGGTTCACCCTCGATGAATGATGGATTCTTTTTTCAGCATATAGCATAAGCAGAAAGCATTGTTGAGGAATTTTGAAGGAAAAAAAAAATCCACTCACCCACCCATCCACCCATCTATCCCATCCATCCATCCATCCACCCACCCATCCATCCATCCATTCATCCATCCATCCATCCATCCATCCATCCATCCATCCACCCACCCACCCATCCACCCAATCATCCATCCATCCATCCATCCGTCCATCCATCCAATCCACCCATCAATCTTTTTCTATGTTTCAGCTATACGGGTCAAATTGTGGCCTTAAAAGAAATCAGAATACAACCTGAGGAAGGTGTACCTTTTACTGCAATAAGAGAAGGTAGGAATGGGCATATTTTAACCCTTTACCTTTTGGTTTTTACGACCCTGAGACCAGGCTTTTGAAAACATTGTGGGAAAAGGAGAAAATGCTGGTAACCAGCATTTTCTCCATTTCCCACAATGATTTCAACCCTGCTGGAAACAAATTTCACTTTTTGAGTTACAATTACTTTATCATCTGCAAATGCTTTTAGTTTGGATCAATCTCAAATTTTGTTGTTTGGTAAAGAGTTAACCCTTTACTCCTTAACAATAACAGACTGCTTTTCAAAACATTGTTGGAAAAGGAAAAATTTCTCCTTTTCCCACAATGTTTTCTACTCAAGCAGATAATTGCATCCCCATTTGTCCATATATTTGCTGCTGAATAGGAAGAGCCTAAAATTGGCATATTAGGTAAAGGGTTAACCCATTACCACACAATCCCTACCTATGACGACCCTGAGAAAGAAGCCTTGAGAAAACATTGTGGGAAAAGGAGAAAATGGTGATAACCTGCATTTTCTCCTTTTCCCACAATGTTTTCTACCCTTTCAAAATCAAATTTCAATTTTTTAGTCACATTTATTTTGTCGTCTGCAAATTAATGCTTTCGATTTGGACAAACCTAAAATTTTTTCGTTTGGTACAGATTAAAGGGTTCTAAAATTCAGTTTTGAACTATTGACCCTTTCTCAAACAACAAATTTTAGACTCTTCGAAACTGAAAGAGCTTGCAGATGACAATTTCAAATTTGATAAAAAATGGCAGAAAGTTCTCCAAATGGGTAGAAAACACTGTGGGAAAAGGAGAAATTGCTCGTTATGAGCAATTTCTCCTTTTCCAACAGTGTTTTTAAAAAACTTGTACTGCAGACACATAAAAACAAGGGCTTGTTTGGGAAAGGGTTAAAGAAAAAAAGAAATTGAGACATGCACTGTGAAAAGGGGACTAATTGATCGTACAAAAAAATATCGTCGCAGGCTGACATGGCTCAACACTTTCTGCAAGCTGTGCAATTTTCTGCATGGTAAAAGACAATTCTACCTTCAGCTCCAGTTGATAATCAAGAAAATTGATGGTGTCCGTGGTCATGAGGTAGAGCATCAGCCTCATAACCTTAAGGTCCTGAATTTGATACCCGGGAGCGGGTGTCAACTTTGTGATTTTTCATTGGCTCATACATTTGGCGTGAGTACTGGTGTAGTTCTCAGGAAGCAGAATCGAGAGAGATTGTAAGAACTTGTTTCTCAATCGATGTAAAATAAATATGTTTAAACTAAGAAAATTGATTATATTGATGCATAATTATGTCACAGTAACCAACATTTACTGCTTTTCCCGTGATGTTTTCTGCCCTTCCAGAACAAATTTAAATTTTTGAGTCATGTGAATTTTGTCGTCTACAAACGCTTTCAGTTTGGACAAGTTCAAAATTCTGTTGTTTAGTAAAGAGTTAAAACATTATGTTCAAAGACGGCAATTTCTTTATCTTTGGGGAAGATATTTTCATTTCTTCACTTTTTAAAAACCTTGTTAACCCTTTACAAAACAATCCTCCGTTTTAATGATTCCGAGGAAGAAGCCATCTGAAAACATTGTGGAAAAAAGAGAAAAAGCTGGTAACCAGCATTTTCCCCTATTCCCACGATGTTTCCTACCCTTCCCAACCCTAATTTCAACTTTTTATTAATGTCATTTTTGTCGTCTGCAAATGCTTCCAATTTGGACTACCGGTAGTCTAAAATTAGGTTGTTTGTACCAACCATTTTGCAAAATATTTGCCTATCATTCCAAAACTTTATTTTTAAATTTTTCCATTGTTTTTTTCACCCTATTCTTCAAAATGTACCATACACAAATTTTATGTTAATTTTCCTTTCAGCTTCCTTGTTAAAAGGTTTAAAACATGCAAATATAGTCACATTGCATGACATCATACACACGAAGGAGACACTTACATTTGTTTTTGAATATGTAGTAAGTAGACTGTTTATATTACTTTACATAATTCATATTGCCATTTTAGCTCAGTTAATTTCAAAGAAAATGTCAAGATATTGTCATAGCCCTAATTATTGTCTGCTTCGTCGTCTGGGTCTCCGTCTACCTCATCTTTCAAACTTTGACATTTCATGATATGTCTGCAGTTACCGATGTTAGTTACGGGAGACCACTCCTTCATGCATAGCTTCGTCCCGATTTAACTCTTTACCAAACGACAAAATTTTAGATTTGTCCAAATCGAAAGCTTTTGCAGACGACAAAATAAAAGTGACTGAACATTTGAAACTTGTTTTGTGAAGGGTAGAAAACATTGTGGGAAAAGGAGAAAATGCTGGTTACCAGCATTTTCTCCTTTTCCCACAGTGTTTTCTAAAGGCTTCTTTCTCAGGGGCGTCAAAATTAGGGATTGTGTGATAATGGGTTAAATGCATTACCTGACTACTGCGTCAGAGAGATATCTTTTTGGTTCAGTGGTAATGGTATTGGTCTTGTAAACCTCGATAAATAAGAATAATTGTCTTTCATGGGTTCGAATCCCACCAGAGGTGGTTTGTATTTCAGCTATGTGTTAGTTCATTTGTTCCTTTGTCAAGGACTTTGTTTGCAAGACTGACGATACTTACTTCAAACTTGAACTAGACGCAAACTGTCAACAGGTGAACCCAAACATCAGTGGCAGGTCACCATGAAAATATTAATGACAAAGTTATGCTCCTTTTCCAAATGAGAATTTCACGTTTTTTAAAAGTGACTGAAGCCGGGCTTTGGCACGCTCATTTTGTGCTGTTGTTTAACCTTTACCAAGTAATTTCTGGTTTTCACGACCCTGAGATAGAAGCCTATTTAAATATTGTGGGAGAAGGAGAAAAAAGCTGGTGACCAGCATTTTCTCCTTTTCCCACTTAGTTTTCTACTCAGCCCAAAATAATTTTCAACTTTTGAGCCATATTTATTTTTAGTATGTTGTCTACAAATGCTTTCAATTTGGACAAGTCTACAATTTTGCCATTTGGTAAAGAGTTAAAAGCAACTGAAGCCCAGTGTTGGCACACTCATTTGATGTTCTTGTTTAACCCTTTATCAAACAATCCCTGGGTTTCGCAACCCTGAGATAGAAGCCTTTTGAAAACATTGTGGGATATGGAGAAAATGCTTGAAACATTGCACCGTTTGAGCCTCCTTGAAATTGTCGTCTATAAATGCTTTGAATTGGACAAGGCTAGAATTTTGTTAACTTGTAAAGGCTTAATTAAGAAAACATTCTTAGTCTAGTTTTTGTGAATTTTCTGAAATTTGAAAGTAACACAACTTCTTATTGGCTAAACCACTCCATTTAGCCAATTAGAAGTTATGTTTCTTTTTCCCACGATGTTTTCTACCCTTTTGTCATTTGTAACTTTTTCCAACTCTCATTACGTAACAGACTTTTTTGCTATACTTACAATGCATGAATTTATGTTAGAACATGGCAGTGAAAGGAGACATTGCTTTTTGCCACAATAGTTCTAAGAAAATAACCTTAACCCATTACCAAACAATTCTGTCACTTTTAAGTTGTCCAAGGAAGAAAGCAAAATATTATAGTCAGAGGATATAATAGTGGTAGTCCTTTTCTTCATTTTCAACAATGTTTTAGCATGAGTTAAGGGCAAACTCTATCATTCTTGCCATATCCAATTTAATGTTATTAAGTTATTTCAATTTTTTTATGTTTTGGTAAAATTTGACCTGTTCATTCATTTCAGCATACAGATTTAAGTCAATATTTAGAAAAACACCCTGGAGGTTTGAATACATTCAATGTAAAGGTAAGAGATATGTATATAGGGCTTTTCTATCTGTCGGTCCGCATGTCTGTCCGTCCATCCATCTGAAACCATTTCTCCACAGCCCTTGGATCAAATTGGATGAAACTTCATATATGAACTCTAAGATATTGCATCGATGTGTTTTTCCGGGTTTTCCAGTTTGACACTGTGTCATGGAAAAAAGGGGTTTATTGTAAATTTCTCCTATGACCAACTATTTACCAACAGCCTTCACTATCCTAAAAAGAGACCTGTTCAGGGAGCATTATCCGTCTCAACGGCTCTTGTTTATTATAGCCCCCAAAACTCTGTCTGGGGGGTATATAGGAGTCAGCTTGTCGGTCGGTCCGTTGGTCGGTCCGCTGGTCCGTCGGTCGGTCGGTCTGTAGCTTTTTGTCCGCTCTATTTCTCATAAACTACTGGACGAATTTTATTCAAACCTCACTCACAGGTAAACTCAGTATCAAGCCGAGATGTGCATATGAAATGTTGGTTATGGTTCATTGATTTTTCACTGAGTTATGGCCCTTTCATGAAATTTCTTGTCCGCTCTTTTTCTCATCAACTATTGGACAGATTTGGTTCAAACTACACAAATAGACTCATTATCAAGCAGAGATGTGCATATCCTATTTTGGTTATGGTTTATTTAGGTTTCATGGAGAGTTATAGCCCTTTGATGATTCTGGACAAATTTCTTTTTCATACTTGAATTTTGTCCGGAGCATATCTCCAAAACTATACTAGCTAAGGTTTGGAAATTTCATGGGTGTATAGATCTCATCGAGGGGGAGTGCAGTGCACAGGAATCATAACTCTTGCTAGCTTAATTTTTGAGTTATTGCCCTTTGTTGTTTCTTATACTTGAATTTTGTCCGGAGCGTATCTCCAAAACTATACTAGCTAGGGTTATGAAATTTCATGGCTGGATAGATCTCACCAAGGGGGAGTGCAGTGCACAGGAATCATAACTCCTGCTCGCTTAATTTTTGAGTTATTGCCCTTGTCATTTTTAATACTTGAATTTAGTCTGGTGAATATCTCCAAAACTATACTAGGTAGGGTTATGAAATTTCATGGGTGGATAGATCTCATCAAGGGGGAGTGCAGTGCATAGGAATCATAACTCCTGCTCCCTTAATTTTTGAGTTATTGCCCTTTGTTGTTTTTCATACTTGAATTTTGTCTGGAGCGTATCTCCAAAACTATACTAGCTAGGGTTATGAAATTTCATGGATGGATAGATCTCATCAAGGGGAAGTGCAGTGCACAGGAATCATAACTCTTGCTCACTTAATTTTAGAGTTATTGCCATTTGTTATTTTTCATTCTTGAATTTGGTCCGGTCTATGCCCCAGCTTAACAACTTGGGGTAAGACGGGCGTATCTTGCGACAATTTGCCACTCATGTTCAACTCTTACTTTTGTACTCAACCATTCTGCATTCTGTGACAAAGACCTGTTTGGTGGCAAGGAGCTGGTGGGGGGGTATGATCACGTTGAGTGATAGCTCTAGTTCTTAAAGGCTTGAGATATCCCTATTACGTATTGCTATTATGTATAAAAGGCTTCCAGTAGAAAGACTCTGAATATCAAAAAGCACTTAATTGACATTGACGGACATTTTTATTCCATTTCAGTTATTTTTATTTCAATTACTACGTGGTTTGGGCTACTGCCATCACAGAAGAATTTTACACAGGTATGTTTATTTGACCTTTGTGAAAGTAGTTATTTAGAACATGACAAAATTTTAGACTCTTCCAATAATAAAAGCTTTTGCTGACAGGCAGTGATAATAACAAGTGCCAGAAATAATAACTTTTGTCTTTGAAAGGGATGAAAACAAGGCAGGAAAAGGTGAAAATGCTGGATACCAGCATTTTCTCCTTTTCCTGCTATGTTTTCAAAATCACTCTTTTTCAGGCTTGTAGAACTTGGTACTTTTAGAGTTACTGTAAAAAGAACCTTACACAGATAGAATTAATTGACTTGAGCTTTTGACCTTGTCTCTGTCACAGAGTAATTACTTCTGATTTAACCCATTACCACACAATCCCTACTTTTGACGACCCTGAGAAAGAAGCCTGTAGAAAACATTGTGGGAAAAGGAGAAAATACTGGTAACCAGCATTTTCTCCTTTTCCCACAATGTTTTCTTCTCTTTCCAAATCAAATTTCGATTTTTCGGTCGAATTTATTTTGTCATCTGCAAGTGCTTTCAATTTGGACCAGTCTATAAATTTGTCATTTGGGAATGAGTTAAGCTAGTTGTTCACCTTTATCCTGCTAAATTAACCCTTTCCCAAACAAATTTTGGACTTTTCCAAACAGAAAGCGATGGCAGACGACAATTTTTTGTTTTGGAGAAAATGGCAGAAAGTTCTCAAAAGGGTAGAAAACTCTGTGGGAAAAGGAGAAATTGCTCGTTACGATCAATTTCTCCTTTTCCCATAGTGTTTTCAAAAGACTTTTACTGCAGACACGTAGAAACCAGGGCTTGTTTGGGAAAGGGTTAAGTGAATCTTTAGGTCGATAGTAAAAACCCAAATTTTGCTGTTCAAAGATAATTGCTTGGGGAAAATCATGTCTATGTCAGACAGTATAGATCAAAGATCAGACTACACATTCTGTGCAGTTTGATCTTGATCTACACTGTCTACCAAAGGTCAGTGAGTCATTCGTAGCAGCCTCAGGGTGAACTTTTAAAATGGAAATCCATACCAAAGGGCAGTTAATTAATATATCGAGGGGTTTGTGCAAAACTATTGTAAGTGCATATTAATTAATAGGAACTTGCAATAGTTTTGCTTTAATACCTCACTATAAACATTTTTGACACAGTTGTGCCCCCTTTTCTAAGAATTTCCACTGAAAAGGAAACTCCAGTCAAACCTTGGCAATGACATTCACTTGTTTTGTCATGTGGCAATTGCAGGTATGAAATTCATTGTGGCTGAAAATTTAGTTTTGGCTTTTGAATGAAGGAAAACATTCTGGGAAAAGGAGAACATACTGCTTACCAGCATTTCTCCATTTCCTCACAATATTTTCTAAAAACTTTGTCACGTTATTTAAACTAGAGACTGTGCTGTATGTAAAGAGTAAAGATTTGTACAACACATTTTTTTTCCATTTACTAGGGATCTCAAACCACAAAATTTGTTAATAAGTGAAATAGGGGAACTAAAGTTAGCAGACTTTGGTAAGGTCTTAGATTTTATTGAACAGTTCTCTCTGTTTCTTTCCCTCTTTCTCCTCTCTCTGTCTCTTTCTGTCTGTCTGTCTGTCCATCCATCTGTATGTCTGTCTCCATCTCTCTCTGTTCTTCTGTTCTCCCCCCCCCCCCTTTTGCCTTCTGTCCTCTCTTCCCCTCTCCCCTGTTTTGCCTCCCTTCCTGCCTCCCTCTCTAGTATTTAAATTCTTTTCTAGTTAACATGATTTAACAAGATTTAAATAATCAAAATTGAGAAAATCGACAGTATTTGCAGACATGAAATTAAACATGGCTCAAATTACTTGATTTGTCTTTGAAAGAACAGAAAATAGTGTGATTAAAAGAGAGAAAATGGTGGTTAGAAGACTTTGTTTTTTCCCAAAATACTTAATAAGTGCCTGTTTCCACAAGGTGGTAAAACACTTTAACCCTTTACTCCATAGATACTCATTTCGACGCATCAACAAGAGACAGCTTTTGAAAACATTGTGGGAAAAGGAGAAATTGCTCGTAGCGAGCAATTTCTCCTTTTCCCACAATGTTTTCCACTCAATCAGATATTTGTATCCTCATTTATCCATATTTTTGACATCATATCTTTATTTGCTGCTGAAAAGGAAGAGCCTCAAATAGGCATATCAGGTAAAGGGTTAAATTAAAGACTTAATCCTCTGAAATTGAGTGAAAGCATAAAAACTTATTGAGTATACAATAAATTTTTGTTTTTAAATTTTGCAATGATGTTTGTGTGAATTTCTTTACTTTTTTTTTTTTCAAAAACACATGAAAAAATTTTGATCTGTTTACATTTCACAGGTTTAGCACGTGCCAAATCTATTCCTAGTCATACATATTCACATGAGGTCGTGACCTTATGGTACCGCCCTCCTGATGTCCTACTTGGTTCTACAAATTATTCCACATCCCTAGATATGTGGTAAGTCAATCGTTTCCATACCAGTAAGATTCAGGTAGGCTACAAAATCCTATGGCTTTGATTCTTTTATTAATATGAATTTTATTAATTGATTTTGAAGACCGTGCAATAATTCAAGATTTGACTGTGGAGTCGCTTTCAATCTAAACATTCTGGTATTTAGGAATATATTCTTGTTAAAAAAACCTCTTGTAATTAGAAAATTTGGTTCTTCTTTTGCAGATAGGGGGCCCCCTGTCACTTGGGGCCTTAGAAATTGGTAGCTGCCTTTACCTTTGTGGCATATGTGTGTAAAAGTCCTCAGAAACAGAAGAGACCAAGAAAAAAAATCAAATATACTTACATTTATACCAAAAAAAAAAATCTTTCAAAACAATAAGAGAATAAAAATAATAAAATGCTATGAACAGATTAATTTATGAAGTATTCTTCTCTTTCAAAAAATTATCAATGTGTTAATTTAACTTTTAATGGTGCATTAGCTTTCATGTGCGCTACATGACTACAGCTGTTGATTGGCTATAAAACACAATTTTAAAAAAGAGAAAATGTATGACAAATGGTAAAATCTATTTCATTAACATGTCTGATGATATTTTTAGCTCACCTGAGCACAACGTGCTCAAGGGGAGCTTTTAGGATCACCCGGTGTCCGTCGTGCGTCGTCCGTCGTCCGTCGTGCGTCGTCAACAATTCTTTAAACATCAACTCCTCCTAAACCGCTGGGCGGATTTGGACCAAACTTGGCAGGAATGTTCCTTGGGAGGTCCTCTTTAAAAATTGTTCACAGAATTTGATTCCATCAAAAACTCTGGTTGCCATGGCAACCAAATGGAATTTTTTAGCAAATTCTTTAAAAATCTTCTCCTCTGAAACCGCTGGTTGGATTTTAAAATAATTTCACAGATATGTTCCTTGGGTGGCCCTTTTCAAAAATTGTTAGTGAAATTTTGATTGGTCAAAAAATGTGGCTCTGGTGAATGGGGGCTTCTTGCACTATACAGAAATGAAGGAATTCTTTAAAAATCTTCTCCTCTGAAACCGCTGGTCGGATTTTGAAATAATTTCACAGATATGTTCCTTGGGTGACCCTTTTCAAAAATTGTTCGTGAAATTTTGATTGGTCAAAAAATGTGGCTCTGGTGAATGGGGGCTTCTTGCACTGTACAGCAATGAAGGAATTCTTAAAAAATCTTCTTCTCTGAAACTGCAGGTCAGATTTTAAAATAATTTCACAGAGATGTTCATTGGGTGACCCTTTTCAAAAATTGTTCGCGAAATTTTGATTGGTCGAGAAACATGGCTCTGGTGAATGGGGGCTACTTGCACTATACAGAAATGAAGAAATTCTTAAAAATTCTTCTTCTCTGAAACCGCTGGCCAGATTTTAAAATAATTTCACACAGATGTTCCTTGGGTGACCCTTTTCAAAAATTGTTTGCGAAATTTTGATCCGTCAAGAAACATGGCTCTGGTGAATGGGGGCTTCTTGCACTATACAGAAATGAAGAAATTCTTAAAAATTCTTCTTCTCTGAAACCGCTGGCCAGATTTTGAAATAATTTCACAGAGATATTCCTTGGGTGACCCTTTTCTAAAATTGTTCGCGAAATTTTGATTGGCCAAGAAACATGGCTCTGGTGAATGGGGGCTACTTGCACTAGATGGAAATGAAGAAATTCTTGAAAATTCTTCTTCTCTGAAACCCGTGGTCAGATTTTAAAATAATCTGACAGAGATGTTCCTTGGGTGACCCTTTCCAAAAGCTGTACATATAATTTTGATCCGTCAAGAAACATGGCTCTTGTGAATGGGGGCTACTTGCACTATACGGACATGATGAAATTCTTTAAAATTCTCTTTCTCTGAAACCCCTGGTCAGATTTTGAAATAATTTCAGAGAGATGTTCCTTGGGTGACCCTTTTCAAAACTTGTTCGTAAATTTTGATCCATCAAGAAACATGGCTCTCGTGGATGGGGGTTACTTGCTCTTATACAGAAATGAAGAATTCTTAAAAATTCTTCTTTTTGAAACTGATGGTCAGATTTCGAAATGACTTTTACAGGTGACCTTTTGAAAATTGCTAGGCAAAATTATAAATTTGGTTCCAATGTTTCAACGCTAAAAAAGAAAAAAAAAATAGACTATGGTCATCTCAAAAATTCAGGTGAGCGATCCAGGGCCATCTTGGCCCTCTTGTTAATTTTTGTGACTCAGTCTAACTTTCGCCCATCTCAGGAATGAAGAGAATCTTTTTTGGTTTCGTAGAGGTATGAAAACAGAAAACCTTGTCTCACTGTATGAAACTAGAAAGTTCTAGCATGTGGGCTTTCATTAGGGTCATACTTATTAACTTTTTACCATAGAATCCGGACTTTTAATGACGCTGAGAAAGACAGCCTGTAGAAAACATTGTGGGAAAAGGAGAAAATGCTGGTAACCAGCATTTTCTCCTTTTCCCACAATGTTTCTACCCTTTTCAAGTTTCATTTTTTGATTCACATTTACTTTGTCATCTGCAGATGCTTTCAATTTAGACTAGTCCAAAATTTTGTCATTTGGTAAAGAGTTTTAAAAGTGAATATATCTGTACAGTGAAAATGGTTAATTATTCACAACACAATAAGAATGTGAAGTATTATTCACAAGTTGCTCAAATGATAAAAAGGTGGAAAACATTGTGGAAGAAGGAGAAAATGCTGGTGATCAGCATTTTCTGCTTTTTCCACAATGTTTTCTAAAAGGCTTCTTCATCAACGAAATTAAAACTTAGAGTTTTGTGGCAAAGAATTAATACAAATTGTTTATTCTTCGACTTCCAGGGGTGTGGGATGTATATACACAGAAATGCTTGCTGGTGTGGCAACATTCCCAGGGATGAAAGACGCTTTTGACCAGTTAGATCAAATATTTAGAGTAAGCTGTATACATTTAACCCTTTAACAGACGACAAAATTTTAGCCTTGTCCAAATTGAAAGCATTTGCAGACGACTATTTCAGTGCGGCTCAAATGGTTTAATTTTTCCTTGTTGGATAGAAAACATTGTGGGAAAAGGAGAAAATGCTGTTTATCAGCATTTTCTTCTTTTCCCACAATGTTTTCAAAAGGCTTCATTTCCAGGAGCATCAAAAGTCAGCATTGTGTAGTAAAGAGTTAACTGCATATTTACATCTCTAATCTGCTACTGGGTGTTTAAATTTGATGTCTGGTTTACGCCACATTGTCATATACATTGTTGTGCAAAAACTTTGACATTTTGTAATATCTGTGTTATAAGATAAGATGTGTACATGTACAGGGTGTTTCATAATATCTGTCCCCATTCTAAACCATTATGATTTCGTCAAAACTTAACACACCCCATATTTCAAAGTCAGACGAGTTGTTAAGTATCAAATAAGGAACTCACACAACAAGGGCAGATAACCATCAAAAAGTAGTGTTAAAAGAGAAATGCCCCTTTTTGTCTTACATTTTTCACTGAAAATCAAGCATCAGCTGGGTATTGTTGGCACCCGCATGCACTGTGAACTGGTACTGAAGATGCTTGATTTTCAGTGAAAAATGTAAGACAAGGAAGGGGCATTATCATTCTTGCCAAAGTTTTGCTCAATAACATTTTTCCTCAACTTGTTTAACTCTTCACCACACAATCGGGACTTTTAACAACCCTGAGAAAGGAGCCTTTGAAAACATTGTGGGAAAAGGAGAAAATGCTGGTAACCAGCATTTTCTCCTTATCCCACAATGTTTTTTACCTTTCACAAAACGGAATTTTTAGTCACTTTTAGTTTGTCATGTGGAAATGCCTTCAATTTGGACTAGTCTAAAATTTTGTCATTTGGTAAAGAGTTAATAAGATTACATCCCAAACACCACCTCATGTCATATATGGAGTGCAACATGCGAAAAGGTGCATGCGGACATTTGCGTAAAGTGTCGTCCCGGATTAGCCTGCCCAGTCCGTGCAGGCTAATCCGAGATGGCACTTTATGACTACTTTAGATTTTGTGATACAGTAGACATGCGCAAAACAGAAAATTGCATGAAAACGGAAAGTGTCGTCTCAGATTAGCCTGCGTGGACTGTGCAGGCTAATCTGAGATGACACTTTACGCAGATGTCCGAATGTCCCTTTTCGCGTGTTGCAGGCCATATCTGGTTGGTAAAGGGTTAAAAATTTTATTCTGGTTTGTTGACATTTCCCATGTTGTTATCCATTATACATGTATTCTATATTTCACAGATTTTGGGAACTCCGACGGAGGACTCATGGCAAGGAATCTCAAAACTTCCGCAATACGACAAAGGTATTTGATAGAAAACGAAAAAGAAAAAAGAATTTGTTAACCCTTTACTGCACAATGCCGACTGCACCACGGGGACTTTTAATGACCCATGGAAAGAAGTCTTCAGAAAACATTGTGGGAAAAGAAGAAAATGTAGTAACCAGTATTTTCTCCTTTTTTTTCTGAATTAAGTGTTTTATTTTTCCAATTTGAAAGCATTTGCAGTTAACAAATCAAATATGATCTAAATGCTTGGATTTTTTTGGAAGGGGAGAAATCATTGTGGAAAAGGAGAGATGCTCATGAGCAGAATTTTATTTTCCCATACTTTTTTTTCAAAAACCATTCCCTACAATGTCATTGAAACTTACGATTGTGTGGTAAAAGGTTAAGCTTACCCAACCACACCCTCCAGTTAATTCATTACCAAACGAAAAAAAAATTAGGTCTGTCTAAATCAAAAGCATTTGCAGACGACAAAATAAAAGTGACTGAAAATTTGAACTTTGTTTGTGAAGGGTGTAAAGTATTGTAGGAAAAGGAGAAAATGCTGGTTGCCAGCATTTTCTCCTTTTCCTGCAATGTTTTCAAAAGGTTTTTTCTTCAAGAGTGTCAAAACTCAGATTGTGTGATAAAGATTTAACTCTACCAAACAACAAAATCATAGCCTGGTCAAAATTGGCAGCATTTGCAGACCACCAAATGATTGTGACTGAAAAACTGAAATTCTTTTTTTTTGGGAGGGTAGAAACATTGTGGGAATGGGAGAAAATGCTGGTTACCAGCATTTTCTCCTTGCCCCACAGTGTTTTCTAAAAGCTTTTTTCTCAGGTTCGTCAAACATTGGGATTGTGTGGTAATGGGCTAAGGTAGGGTGGGGATACTGAAATCGAGCTGTTCATCTGTCTGCAAGGTTTGCATCCTTTTCTCAGTTTGCTTTCCATGGAATTCGGCTGAAATTTTAATGAAGCCTTTCCAATGATGATGATTGGTTGAGAAGTTCTATGGCTTTTTCTGTTTATGGTCATAGCCCTGTTGTTGTCTGGGTCATTTGCATCTGTGCCATCAGTAGCAGTGGCCAAGGCTTGTCCAAACACTTCAAAATTTCATAATGTTTCTGCCATTGATGAAGATCTTTACCTCAGATTATGACCTGTTGTTAACTATTTGACCCTTTACCAAACAATCACTAGTTTTTACGACCCTTAGATAGGAGTCTTTTGAAAACATTGTGGGTAAAGGAGAAAATGCTGGTAACCAGCATTTTGTTTTCCCACAATGTGTTCTTCCCTGTCAAAGAAACATTACACCATTCAAGCCAACATGGATGTGTCATCTGTAAATGCTTTGAATCAGACAAGGCTAAAATTTTGTCATCTGGTTAAGTGTAAATTAAGAAAACAGTCTGGTTTTCATGATTTTTCTAAAATTTGAAAGTAACACAACTTCTTATTGGCTAAACCATTTAGTTTAACCAATCAGAGGCTGTGTTGCTTTCTAAATTTAGAATAAGACAAAGAACAAAACTAAGAATGGTTGGTGAATGCTTCTACGAGTGAATTTTCTCTGTAGATGTCTATAATAGGTACAGACAAAACCCGTTACCACACAGCAAAATTTTAGACCTATCCAAATTGAAAGCATTTGCAGACAAAAATTTCAAAGTGGCTCAAATGGTACAATTTTGTTTTGATAGGGTAAAAAACTTTGTGGGAAAAGGAGAAAATGCTGGTAACCAGCATTTTCTCCTTTTCCCATAATGTTTTCAAAAGGCTTCTTCCCAAGGTGCGTTAAAAGGTATCATTGAGTGGTAATGGGTTAAAATGTTATATACGGATAGGGCATCTGCTTGGGTCTTGGTTTAACCTATTTCCACACAATCCCTACTTTTGATGAGCCTAAGAAAGAAGCATATAGAAAACATCGTTGGAAGAGAAAATGCTGGTAACCAGCATTTTCTCCTTTTCCTGCAAGTTTTTCTACCCTTCACAAAACAAATTTCAAATTTTCAGTCAATTTTTATCATCTGCAAATGCTTTCGATTTAGACAAGCCTTAAATATTGTCGTTTTGTAATAATGAGCTAAATCAGGTCATGAATTGAATGAACCTTCAGATATAGATGGTGGTGTGGATATATATGAGTGTAAAAGATAGCAACTAACAAGACATACTGATTTAAGTTGAAGAACTTGTTTCACAATCTTTTCTAAAACTAACAATGTAACACAAAAAGTCTATATTGGTTTAATATACTCATTGTCTCATCAGAGTTTATCTTAATAAATATTCCCTCGTTTGTTGCAGACAAATTTTACTCCTATAGCAGACAAAGTTTGACCACAATAATTCCAAAACTAGCCTATATACCTCATGCAGAAGAGCTAGCTGGCCTATTTCTGCAGGTAAGTTGTTGTAGTTTTAATGGATTCATGGGGAAAAAAATGTGACCCATTTAGTGAAGAGTTAATAGATGATTAAAGGCACAAAAGCAGTGGAAAATAAACTATTCAGAAGTCAATATCCTGACAACTTTCATTCACGCCATTTAAAGTATGGATGTAATTATGAATCTGATAATGCGTTATATAAGAAATAATCTTCTTGCTATTGTGGTTTATTGTTCAATAAACCACAGTTGTGAGTTATGAGGCACAATAAATAATCTACGAGGGTGATGGCCCGATTGGGTTATTCATTGTGCCTCATAACTCACTACATGGTTTATTGAATGATAAACCGCAATAGAAAGAAAATTATTTCGATTCTTACAAGACCAAATCTAATTGAAAGTAAAACAAGTTCATAATTACAGTTAAAAATGTGGATGCAGATTTTATTCCATTGAATAATTATCTACTTTATACAGAATGAGGTCTGTCTGCATAGAATAACATAGATTTTACCACACATTCATTGCACTGTGTTTATAGTGCCAAATTCACATGTCATGTTAGAATGAGCAATCCATCAAAGTTGCAGTTGCTGGAAGGAAAATGTAAGGTAAAACTAGTAAAAAGTTTGCACTTTTTCTCATAGTTTTACTATACACATATCCCAACACCAATGCCCAGGATATTGCAATAGCTCTTCCTTGACTTTGTCCATGAGAGCTAAAAATAGTAAAATGACACTTAATTCTTCATTAAGGTACAGAATTTAAAATGGTCTAAATTGAAAGCATTTGCAGATGACAAATTAAGTATCAATAGGGTGGCAAGCTTTTTTTTTAGAAGGATAGAAAACACTGTGAGAAAAGGAGAAAATGCTGGTTACCAGCATTTTCTCCTTTTCCCACAGTGTTCTTCCAATGCTTCTTCCTGAGGGTTGTTAAAAAATAGTTTTCATTATGAATAAAATTTCTCCTTTTTTCACAATGTTTTTTGCAGATGGAGCCAAACAAAAGAATCTCAGCTAAAGCGGCAATGAAGCATGAATACTTCACTGACTTGCCACCAAAAGTTCATGAATTACCAGATGGTATCACAAATATTTTATCTTTTTATACCCCTGCAAAACAAATGTTTTTGGGGGGGTATACTGGAATCAGCCTGTCTGTCTGTGTGTCAGTCTGTCTGTCCATCTGTGTACAAAATACTAGTAATTTTGTGTTGTGAACTCCTCCTACAGTTTTCCTTTAATTGTATTGAAACTTTGCACATATACTAAATATACATTGAAGATTTGCAAAACGCAATTTTCAAGTGTCAACTCCTCCCGGTTGAAGAATTATCTCCCCTTGAACTTGACACTTTTTCCTGTCAAAGCTCTGGCGGGGGTATTCAGTCACATTCAGTGACAGCTCTAGATATCTTTACCAAGGGAACTGTTTTTTTTGGGAACTGTTCAATTCCAAAAAGGAAACTGGACTAAAACCACCCAACTCGCCCAATCCAAGCCAAGTCACATGTTGGAGGTCTGAGGTATTAGCCTCAGTCTCAGGCATTTTGCAGACAGTGTAGATCAAGATCAGACTACAATGACTTGTCCAACACAACTTCCAGTACAATTCAGTACAGTACATTGGGTGGAAAATCTTAAATAACTCATTACCAAGCAGCAAAATTAGGACCTTGCCAAATCGGCAGCACTTGCATACCACAACTGAAATGTTGCTCAAATATAAAATTTTACTCAAATTGTAAAAGTTTTCTTTGAAAGTTTGGCTTAGCCAATATATATCTGAGAATTGATGATAGTCATTGCAACAGGATTCATTCTCTAACAGCTGACCATTGTTTTGATGATGGTTAGGTAGGAAAGCAGCCAGTGGCTTGGAAAAATTATTGTGAGGAAAACTGGTGAAAGAAACTCCAGGAATAGCATGGATAGGTGCACTGGCTGCTGGGATGTAATCAAAATAATGTTGAAAACTGGATGAAACACTGTACAATCAAGCAATCAATTCTTTGAAAGCTTAGAAAACATTGTTAGAATAAAAAAAAAGGTTGGCTACTAGCATTTTCTACTTCTTCTATGATTTCAAAATTTTAAAACTTTACCAAGTGGCAAAATATTAACCTTATCCAAAATGAAACCATTTGCAGACAACAATTTCAGTTTCGCTCATATGGTACAATTTTTCTTTGATAGGGTAGGAAACATTGTTGGAAAAGGAGAAAATGCTGGTAACCAGCATTTTCTCCTTTTCCCACAATGTTTTCAAATGGCTTCTGTCATATGGTGGTTAAAAGTGGGCATTGTGTGGTTAAGGGTTAAGCCATCTTCTTCAAGGTCACCATGAATTCAGGACTATATGGTAGGGGATTTAATTATTTAGCAATTTAACCTTTTACCAAATAATGATGAGTTATAACAACCATGCAAAAGAAGACCTGTGATTGAAGACAAAAAAGAAAATGCTGGTAACTAGCATTTTCTCCTTTTCCTTCATTCTTTTCTGCTCGTTCAGAAATAAATCCAAACATTTCATCCTATACCACACAAACGCCTTTTTTAGCCATTCTGAGTAGAAAAGCTGTTGAAAACATTATGTGAAAAGCAGAAAATGCTGGTATTTTTCTCTTTAACCCACAAGGTTTTTCTATCTTCTTAGAGACTAATCCCAAAATTTAAGCCATGTTTGGTTCATTGTCTGCATATGCTTTCAGTTTGGACCTGTCTAAAATATTGTCATCTGGTAATAACTTAAGCCATGTTTGGTTTGTTGTCAGCACATGCTTTCAGATTTGACATGCCTAAAATGTTCATGTCTGGTAAAGAGTTAAAATTGTCACAGAATGATACACATCTTATGTAAGTTTTTTGTGACTTTGATTACTGTAACTATATGCACCCTAAAACATTTTTTTCTTCTTCTTTTATTTACACAGCTGCATCCTTATTCAACATTCCTGGTTTGACCGTTTTACCAGAAATGGATGAAATCATGTCTCAGTCCATGTCACCGTCAAAACCTACCCGTCGTTCCCGTATACGAACAACTTTAAAAGTATGAACTCATCGACCACGGTGTAGATATCCTGCAGTACTGTTTTGTAGTCCCAACAGTTTTAACCGTCAATCTGTACTCTGTGTTTCCAAATACAGATGTCATTGAAGTTGTGAAATTATTGTCCTGCATTTTGATTTGAAAGTCCAACAGTTGTCACTCTTTTCACAGAGCTCCAGATAAGAGGGAGTGATTTTAATGTCAAAATTGAAAATATTTATTATTCTGTTTGAAACCCTATATTGTGGGTATTCATTAGAATCGTCTCGATGAGACGATTCTAATGAGTACCCACAACATAGGATTTCAAAGAGAAATAAATGTTTTAGAAAACCATCACTCCCTGTTATCTGGAGCTCTGTTCAAGACAACAAAATTTCAGACAAGGCCAAGTTTAAAGCATTTGCAGACAGTAAATCTTTATGGCTAAAATGATATGGTTTGTCTTTGAAAGGGCAGAAAACATTGTGGGAAATAAAGGAAATGCTGGAAACCAGCATTTTCTGCTTTTCCCACAAAGTTTTCAAAAAGTTTATTTTTCAGTGTTATTGATACAAAGGATTATGTTGTAAAAGGTTAATAACACTTTATTACACAACTCCCAAGTTTTAACAATTTGAAGGAAGAAGGCATGAACACATCATGTTAACTCATTACATAACGACAAATTTATAGAGGGGTCCAAATTGAATGCATTTGCAGATGACAAAATAAATGTGACTGAGACATTGAAATTTGATTTGGAAAGGGTAGAAAACTTTGTGTTAAAAGGAGAAAATGCTGGTAACCAGCATTTTCTCCATTTTCCACAATGTTTTCAAAAGGCTTCTATCACAGGGTCTTCAAAAGTCGTCATTGTTTGGAAAGGGTTAAAACACTTATGCAAATAGAGACATTTTTGTAATTAACATTTTTCTCATTTTGCAATAATGTTTTCAACATTTTCTGCTGGAAAATAAAGAAAAATATTTTCTGCTGCAAAATAAAGAAGACTTTCTGCAGGAATTAACCTGTTTCCAAACTATCTCATGTTTTGATGACCCTGAGGAAGAAGCTGTGTGAAAACTTTGCAGGAAAAGCAGAAAATGCTAGAAACCAGTATTTTCTTCTTTTACCACAGTTTTTTCATCCTAAGGGTCGTTAAACATGGGATCGCGAAGGTATGGGTAAAACAGACATTATACAGTCAATTGGTGAAGCAAATCATTCAAAACAAGATTTGAGTCCAGTTAAGTCTATAAGTGTTAGTCAATGATTTTTGTGTTAGTGTGTTTGTATGTGTATGAATGAGGTGTAATTAGTGTGAGAAAAATAGTAAGTGCTTTAAAAATCTGTTTTTGTAATCACAAACATTTTATGTTTTGAATATGCTTGATTTATTTTTTTTCAATGTTTAATGACCTTTTATCAAACAACAAAACTTCAGACTTGCCCATATCAAATCTTTTGCAGACAACAAAATAAGTGTACCTCAAAAATAGATATTCTTTTTTGGAAGGGTAGTAGAAATTGGGGTAAGCTGGTCTTTTCTATCTCTTCCACAATGTATTCTAAAGCCTAATGCTTCAAGGATGTTTCGGTAAATTATATCAAGGATATTTGTTTTTTATGGTGAAAGATCGAAATTAATTTCATTGATTGAACGTCATTGGTAATTTCAGAAGTGGCTGCGCCACTCATGAAAATATAACTGATGATGTTCAAGAGATGAAAAAAATTTGTAGCTTTTGTGGAGAAAACAAATATATTATTTCTTTCATGCTTTTTACCCATTCTGGGGGGAACTTGATCAAAATCCATAACAGTTCATTTTGGTGATTCAGAGTACACCCTCCGCATAGCAATAAGTACACCCCCCCCCCCATAGCAATGCATTACAGTATTTCATCAAACATGAGAAATCCATCTGATTGTGAAGCACTCACATTTTGCCTAGGTAATTAGTGTGCGGGAATAATTGTTTCTGCCTTCTGTTAAAGAGTTAGAATTTAAAAACCGGTATTTTTACTGATCGTGACCATGAAATATCGAAAAATATTTCACTGGTAATTCTTGATAACCTACAGGAAAACATGAAATAAAAGGATATGATTTATTGTTAGATTTCTTTAAAGTACTGAAAAGCATAGTCTAAGTAATGTTAACTCGTTACCAAACGACAAAATTATAGGTTTGTCCAAATCGACAGCATTTGCAGACGACAAAATAAAAGTTACTGAAAATTTGAAATCTGTTCTGTAAAGGGTAGAAAATATTGTGGGAAAAGGAGAAAATGCTGGTTACCAGCATTTTCTCCTTTTCCCACAATGTTTTCTAAAGGCTTCTTTCTCAGGGGCATCAAAAGTAGGGATTGTGTGGTAATGGGTTAAGTATATGCGCATGAGTGCTAGTACAAATGTGTAGCTGTCTATTTGTAATAAGTATGTAATTAAATAACATGTGACTGTTTTTTCTTGTATATCCAAATGACTGTTTTCTGTTTTGTTTTCAACCAAATGTTTTTTTATATCCAAATACCTTTTTTTTTTTCCAAGCAACTGTTATTGTTTATCTAAATGACATTTTTTGTCCCCGAAACAAAACCATGACTTATCATATGGTGTTTACTTATAGCAAATAATGTGATAAATTTTTGCCTTAAGTTCAAAAATAAAGGAAATTCAACTTTAGGCCTCTTAGAGGTACTGACAAGTGCTATTCAAAGGAAACTCAATAAGAGTGAGCTATTATGATGATAAACCAGATATGATGCTGAAAGTGATTAGAAATGCTGCTTGTTTGTTCAACAGTAAATAAATCAATCAGTCAGTTAATCAATCAATCAATTAGTTAATCAGTTTGTGATATAATTAGTTCATCTAGAATTGATTTTTTGTTTATGAGGGAAAGTTATCTCCCCTGACAGATGTTAACTGGTACCAGTTTTATCTATGGTAATTGTCCAATAGACAACAGGCAACACCAGATTTATCGAGGGCAGCTATTGGTTTTCATATTTTCTAAATACACCAATTAGACAGCCTGTAACAAAATGCCTTAATTTCTGTTTTAAGATGACCAAGCAATATTCTATCCTTGGTGAAGATTGTCATGACAGATTTTTCAGACATCAATCAATGTATCAAATTTGCAAAAGAATTTAATCTTTATCAATAAGATCTTTTTCTGTATATGAATAAAATTACAATTCAAATTTCCCAGTTTCTCAATGAATGCAAAAGTATGCCATTTGCCTTGGAAAATTTTACGGGAGAAGGTAAAAACCCTTTCATGTCTGCGGAAAGCACAGGTAGATCATCTTGTTTAGATAACTTTGAATTCACTCTTTACCAAGCGAAAAAATTCTGGACCAGACCAAATTCAAAACATAAGCAGACAACATATTTAGTGTAGCTAAAATGATGATTTCTGTCTATGAAAGGGTAGAAAACATTGTGGGAAAAGGAGAGAATGCTGGTTACCAGCATTCTTTCCGTAATGTAACCAGCATTTTCTCCTTTTCCTACAAGCTTTTCTACCATTCCTAAATCAAGTTTCAATTTTGGAATTAATTTCCTTAACAAAGGCTTTCAATTTGGAATAATCTCCAACTTTGTCATTTTGGTAATGGATAGATGCTTCAGAATTCAAATCAAAGGGTTTATTGTTTAACCCTTTCCCAAACAAGCCCTGGTTTTTACGTGTCTGCAGTAAAAGTCTTTTGAAAACACTGTGGGAAAAGGAGAAATTGCTCGTAACGAGCAATTTCTCCTTTTCCCACAGTGTTTTCTATCCTTTTCGAGAACTTTCTGCCATTTTCTCAAAATCTAAAATTGTCGTCTGCAAACTCTTTTAGTTTGGAAGAGTCCAAAATTTTTTTGGGGGAAAGGGTTAATGCATGCCAGTGGTATTTGTTGCATGGGAGATTCCTTTAATAAGGCATTGCAGATCCCCAGTTTACTACTTAGTTCCATTAAATCCCAGGAAATGTGCATAAACAGTAGATTTTTCATAATGATTTTAAATTGAATCTCAAAATCTAAGTTCAAATTTTATATCTATCCAGATCATATCTTAAGAATTTGTCTATCAAATTTTTATAGTTCTATCAATTGTTTGTCACTCACAGATTACCATTTGCATCCATTGGTCCGTTCCTCAATAGGCTGTTAACCCTTTAACCCTTTACCTGATATGCCAATTTGAGGCTCTTCCATTTCAGCAGCAAATAAAGATATGATGTCAAAAATATGGACAAATGAGGATACAAATATTTGATTGAGTGGAAAACATTGTGGGAAAAGGAGAAATTGCTCGTAACAAGCAATTTCTCCTTTTCCCACAATGTTTTCAAAAGCTGTCTGTTGTTCGTCTACGGAGTAAAGGGTTAAGTTTTATCGAATGTCTTTATGCACAGGATCCCCAAAGAATCACTTAACTCTTTACCTAACGACAAAAATTGAAACTGGTCCAAATTGAGTGGATTTGCAGACGACAAATTAATTGTAAGTGCAATGATGCCTTTTGTTTTGATTGGGTAAAAAACACTGTGGAAAAAGGAGAAAATGCTGGTTACTAGCATTTTCTCCTTTTCCCACAATGTTTTCAAAAGCCTTCTCTAATGGAGTCCTTAAAACACGGGAGTTCACTCTTTACCTAACAACAAATTTGGACTGGATCAAATTCAAAGCATCTGCAGAAAACAAACTAAATCTTGGTAATATGAAAATTTCTGACTCTGAAAAGGTAGTAAATATTGTGGGAAAAGGAGAAAATGCTGATTACCAGCATTTTCTCCTTCACCCATAATGTTTTCTCTAGGCTTCTTTCTCAGGGTCATTAAAAGTCAGGATTGTGTGATAAAGGTTTAATTCTTTACCAAATAATCCTGAGTTCTAGCAACCCTTGGAAAAAAGACTTTTGTAAACATTGTGGGAAAAGAAGAATTTTCTCCTTATTCCCCACAATTTTTTTTTTTAAACTCTTCTTGATACAAAGGCCATCAATAATTTGTTGTCCGCAAGTACAAGTACTGTGAATTTGGACCAGTCTGAAATTTTGTCATTTGTTAAAGAGCTGGACATGGTTGAAAGTGGGGTAAAATACAGTTCAAGTTTACTTATTAGAACCAGCAGATGCCTCTTTTTGTCTCATCATCAATATTTGTGGCAGAATTGATCAAACTGTTACTTTTTTCCTTTTTTTACAATATTTTTCCATGTGAAGTAACTCTTTACCAAAATTATAGACTTTTCCAACTTAATAGCATTTACAGAAGACAAATGCAGCTGATATGAGGATTTTGTACTTTAACTCTTTACCACACAATGCTGACTTTTTACGACCCTTAGGAAGAAGTCTTTTGAAAACATTGTGTGAAAAAGAGAAAATGCTGGTTACCAGCATTTTCTCTTTTTCCCACAATGTTTTCTTCCCCATCCAAAACAAAAATTATCATTTCAGTTACATTTAATTTGTTGTCTGCAAAATCTTTCAATTTGGAACAGTCTAATTTTTTGTTGTTTGGTAAAGAGTTAAAAAGGGTAGAAAACATTGTGGGAAAAGTAGAAAATGCTGGTCACCAACATTTTCTCCTTTCTCACATTGTTATCAAAAGCCATCTTTCTTCATACGCCAGGTCTTTAACACTGGGGATTGTGTGGGAAGGGGCTAAAATTTTTGTCTGGAAAGGACTTCAGATATTTTTATCATTATGGATTTAGATACTGCTGTACAAAGGATATTGAAATCCTCCATATAACGAGAAAAACCAATCCAATTGTATCATCAGAGGTTTGGATAAGATGGAGTCATCAATGTGTAAAAAAAGAATCTATTTCTTCTCAAAAACCTAAGTTGTTGGTACTCATTAGAGTTGTCTTGCTGAGACATTTCAGTAAGTACCCACAATATAGGAATTTTTTGAAAAACAAAAGAATTATTATTCTTTGAACCCAAAACCACTCTCCTTATCTGAGCTTTTGATAGGTTTCAAATATCTTTCTCAAACTCAGGGGGGAAACTTTAAGTTAAAATTGATAACTTTGCTGTACAGATTTTTTCATATACCGGTACATGTACATGTGTATACAAATGTGACCCATCTCGCGAAAAGGGACCTTTTGGGAATTCCATATATCAGTAAGATGCTAACCCTTTACTCCATAGATACTCATTTCTATGCATTGCTTGTAGGAGCCTTTGGAAAACATTGTGGCAAAAGGTGAAATTGCTCGTGATGAGTAATTTCACCTTTGTCACAATGTTTTCTGTGCTATCAAAAGGTGTTATAAACACATAAGAAACAGCTTCATCTTTGCTGTTATTTAGGGTCAATTAGAGATACCATAGAAATGCCTTATGGGCTAAAGGGTTAACAGATCAAAGATAGTGCAGGTCAATTTAAGTTGATAATTCAAAAATGATGGAACAGTAAGGTGGAATGACAACTTTTCATACAGAAAATACAAAAGCAAAAAGTGTCGACCCTGGTCAGCCTGCGCATCCGCGCAGTCTGACCAGGGTTGATGCTTTTCGCAGTTCCCAGAAAGTCCTGTTTTGCATGACGAGTCACAAATGTGAAGAATGATTGTTTGTGTATAGAAAATGCCCTTTGATCCTGGTAAAAATCATTCCTACTTGAAAATTGCAAATATGGTTTTTAGCAGTGCTGTTTTGGAGACCATGTCAAGGTATTGACATAGCACAATGTTTTGAAAACCTTTCTTTCTCGAGGTTGGTAACCCTTTCCCAAACGACAAAATTTTGGACTAGACCAAATTGAAAGCATCGGCAGACAACAAATTAAATGTAATGTAAATGATGTTTTTCATGTTATAAAAGAGTAAAAAACATTGTGGGAAAAGGACAAAATGCTGGTTAACATTCAGACTTATTTTTGGTCAACAGTATTTTCTCCTTTTCCTACATTGTTTTCAAAAGCCTTCTTTCCCAGCATCATAAAAAACAGGGATTGTTTGGGAAAGGGTTCTAAAACACTGGATTTTGTGGTAAACATTTGACAAAATTTTGTTGGTTACCAGCATTTTCTCCTTTTCCCACAATGATTTTTCAAAGGCTTTCTTTCTCTGGGTCGTTAAAAGTCGGGATTGTGTGGTAAAGAGTTAGAGTTGTAGATGGTAGGTTCAGAGGGCAAAAATCGATGTTGTGCTTTGTCATCAATACAGTGCCAAGATTTCAACTTTCTGTATTCCTTTTTCCACTCTGTTTTTGAAGATATGTACTGCAATAGTTCATATTACTGCAATAGTTCACCTGTCAGATGAATAAAGCTGTAGCCATAATCTCATATCAAAGGAATAAATTGTGGTCTGGTTTAAATTGAAGGAGTTTGCAGCAGGCGACAAATTAAATGTGTAAATTAAATGTGCGAATCATGTAATTTGTCCGTGAAAGGGTAAAAAACATTGTGGGAAAAGGAGAAAATGCTGGTAAGAAAATGCTGGTTACCAGCATTTTCTCCTTTTCCCACTATGTTTCAAAAGCCCTCTTTTATAGATTGTTTACAAAGGCAGGATTGTGTGGCAATGGACTGATATAACTGTATAAAGTATGTAAGTAAGTTATTCAATGGAATATAATCCCCATCTGTGTTTTCACACTAAGTATGAACTTTTTTTCCTTTCATCAAGAGTTGGTTATTTTAGAATCGAAATAATCTTTCTATCGTGGTTTATCGTGCAGTCTAACATGATACGCAAATTCAGCTCTATAAACACAGTGCAAGGAAAGCGCGGTAAAATCTGCCACAATCCATGCAGAGTGACATCATTCAATGGAACATAATCTTCATGCGCGTGTTTACTCCAAGTTTGAACTTGTTTTCCTTTCATTAAGAATTGACTATGTTAGAATGGAAATAATCTTCTTTCTATTGCGGTTTATCATTCAATAAAACATGTGAGTTATGAGGTGCAGTAAATACCACTCGGGCTATCGCCTGTGTGGATTATTTATTCTGCCTCATAACTCACAGCTGTAGTTTATTTCAGAAATAATCTTCTTTCTATCGTGGTATATCGTTCAATAAACCAAAGTTGTGAGTTATGAGGCACAATAAATAATCCACGAGGGCGATAGCCTGAGTGGGTTATTCATTGTGCCTCATAACTCACAACGTGGTTTATTGAACGATATACCACGATAGAAAGAAGATTATTTCGATTCTAACATGGCCAATTCTTAATGAAAGGAAAACAAGTTCAAACTAAGAGTAAAAACCCTGATGAAGATTGTGTTCCATTGAATAACTCACTCACTGAATGACGTCACTTGATATAGGATGACGTCACTCTACATGGATTGTCGCAGATTTTACCATGTTTTCCTTGCACTGTGTTTATAGAGCCAAAGTCGCGTGTCATGTTAGAATGAATGATAAACCACGATAAGAAGAATATTATTTCTTAACCCATTACCACACAATCCCTACTTTTGACGCCCCTGAGAAAGAAGCCTTTTGAAAACACTGTGGGAAAAGGAGAAAATGCTGGAAACCAGCATTTTCTCCTTTTCCCACAGTGTTTTCTACCCTTCCCAGAACAAATTTCAATTTTTCAGTCACCTTTATTTTGTCGTCTGCAAATGCTTTCAATTTGAACCAGTCTCAATTTTGTTGTGTGGTAAAGAGTTAAATGAACCATGTTGTTAGTTATGAGGTGCAATGAATAAACTGCTCAGGCTATCACCCTCGTGGATTATTTATTGTGCCTCATAATACACAACTGTAGTTTACTGAACAATAAACAATGATAGAAAGAAGATTATTTCTTTAATTAACCCCTAACCAAGCAATGCCGTCTTTTTGACAGTACTGAAAGAGAAAGAGTATCAAAAGCTTTGTTGAACAAAAGATTGAATTCTGGTTACAAGTATCTCCTTCTCTCGCAATGTTGTCTACCAGACGACAAAAACTTGAAATGAAAAGCATTTGCAAATGAAAAATTAGAAGTGGCTTAATGGAAGGAATTTCTTTAAGAAGGGTAGAAAATATTTTAGGAAGGGTATGAAACAATGGTCACCAGTCTTTTCTCGTTTTTCAACACTGTTTTTAAAAGCCCTTTTCCATATGGGTTACAAAATGGGATTAATTGTAAAGGGAAAATTCACTCAGTTTACGCTGCTAATTCGAATGTACAATTACCACTTATCAATCATGCATTTTGTTTGCTGTCACAATGTTTTTTTTTTAAATCCTTTTTTTTTAGATAATGTATACAGTGTATTTGTATGTTCACTGCTTGCTTTTTTTCATCTTTTCAACTTTTCTGTTATTGACAATATATGCCACTTTTTTGTGCAATTTTCAAAATAAAAAATGTGATGGAACTATACATATTTGTCAATTAGTTTTTGCTTTTAAATAACCAAAAATTGGCTTCCAGATCGACTGATTTAACCCTTTACCAAACAACAAAATTTTAGATTGGTCCACATTTAGAGCACTTGCAGACCACAAAATAAAAGTAACTCAAAAACCGAAATTTGTTTCCAGCAAGGTGGAAAACATTGTGGGAAAGGGAGAAAATGCTGGTTACCAGCATTTTCTCCTTTTCCCACAATGTTTTCAGAAGGCTTCTTTCTCAGGGTTGTAAAAACCAGGGATTTTTTGGTAAAGAGTTAATAGGCAAAACAATTTAAGACATCAAAATTGTCAGAATTTTGTAAACAACAAATGTTAAACAAAATATGACACCTGTATATCACAGGGTAGAAAGCATTGTAGGAAAAGGAGAAAATGGCGGTTACTAGCTCAGAAGATTTCCTGCCTTTATAGTTATACATTCACCAAAAAAATCTGAAAGAAAAATCAAATAGACACCAACTGTCCACAGATTGACCAGAGATCTGTCCAAGTCCACATTATTAGATTAACTTGACCAAACATAAGAATGTCAATTTTCATGTCGGGTAGGTTTATATCATGAATGTTACCACAAGCCAACTATCCTTGTTTAACCCTTTACCATACAATCCCGACTTAACGGCTATGAGAAAGGAAGCTTTTGAAAACATTGTATGAAAAGGAGAAATTGCTGGTAACCAGCATTTTCTCCTTTTCCCACAATGTTTTCTACCTTTCCTAAATTGAATTTAAATTTTTGACTAACATTTATTTTGTCATCTACAAATGCTTTCATTGTGGACTAGACCAAAATTTTGTCATTTCGCAAAGAGTTAACCCTTCGCCGCACAATCCTGACTTAACAACCCTGAGAAAGAAGCCTTTTGAAAACTTTGTGGGAAAAGAAGAAAATGCTGGTAAACAACATTTTCTACTTTTCACACAAAGTTTTCAACCCTTCCAAGTACAATTTTCCTTTTTTCAAGCACATTTATTTTGTCGTCTGCAAATGCTTTCAATTTGAACCACTCTAAAATTTTGTCATTTGGTAAAGAGTTACAATATTTTTTCCCGTATTTGATGATGTTATATCAGTTAGGTCATTTTTCGCTCTACTTTTGTGGGTGGTGGGGTGGTAGGCTATTTTTTTCTAGGAAAGTTTATTGCTATACAATCAAACTATTCATTTATCATTCATGTCTGTGCCTCTGCCAATTAAGTGCATGATACATCTATTTAACCCTTTACTCCATAGATACTCTTTTCTACACATTGCTTGTAGGAGGCTTTAGAAAACATTGTGGCAAAAGGTGAAATTCCTCGTGACGAGCAATTTCACCTTTTGTCACAATGTTTTCTATGCTATCAAAAGATGTCATATACACATAAGAAACAGCTTGATCCTTGCTACTATTTAGGATCATTTAGAGATACCATAGAAATGTCTTATAGAGTAAAGGGTTAACTCATTACCAAACGACAATATTTTAGGCTTGTTCAAATCGAAAGCATTTACAGACAACAAAATAAAGGTAACTGAAAAATTAAAATTTGGTTCGGGAAGGGTAGAAAACACTATGGGAAAAGGAGAAAATGCTGGTTACCAGCATTTTCTCCTTTTTCCACAGTGTTTTCAAAAGGCTTCTTTCTCAGGGTAGTTAGAAATCAGGATTGTTTGGGAAAGAGTTAAGTGCATGGTACATCTATTTAAAGGACAATGGAGTGATACAGGGCCATCATGACCCTCTTGTATTCTCTTTCTCTATAAATGTGTGAGATGGAGACTTGAATGTAAACAGTCAACTGAACAATGTTTGGCCATCATAAATTTACCACACTATCTCGAGTATCAATGACCCTTGAAAAATAAGCTTTTGAAAACATTGTGGGAAAAGGAGAAATGCTAGTAAACAGAATTGTCTCCTATTCTGACAAAGTTCTCAACTCTGTACCCCAATCTCAAGGGTACAAGTTGTCCAGAGAAGACGTACCCTGGATGTGAGTTCTCTAGAGAACTTGTACCACCAATAATACCGTTGTCTGCGCGTGTCATATTCTTCGAAGATTCGACCTGTCTTATATGACGCATCACTCCCCCCAGTTTTGGGGGATTGGAGTAATACGCTCTACTAAAACAGCAATTTGAGAAAATGGCTGTTATCAATACATTTTAGGTAAAATCAGGCCTGATTTAGCTCCAGATTTCTCTGAACTACAATAATTTTTACTGGCATATAATATTTGAAAAAATATGATCGATTACTGCAGATGTGATGAAAATGTTTTTTTTGTAGACATGTGTTTAAAAGACATAAATAAAGTAAAGAAACTTGTGTGTTTTCTTATGCAGTGTTTATATTTTGTGTTTGATAATAATCTGGAGTTAAATTTCTTCACAAGCTGACTCTCTACAACAAAATCCCGACTCTAGAAGAACCTTAAGGAGAAGGATTCTGAGGACCTTGCGGGGAAAGAAGAAAATTCTGGTAAGCAGTGTTTTTCCCATTTTCCACAAAGTTTTCGACCCTGTTGATGGCTAATGTTTCATTTGTCTCACTTTCGAATGCTTTTGCAGAAGTTTTTAATTTAGAAGAGTGTAGAATTTGTGGTTTGGTAGTTAACCCATTACCACTCAAAAGAAGCCTTTTGAAAACACTTTGGGAAAAGGAGAAAATGCTGGTAACCAGCATTTTCTCCTTTTCCTACAGTGTTTTCTACCCTTCCTAGAGCAAATTTCAATTCTTCATTCATATTTTTTTTGTCGTCTGCAAATGCTTTCAATTTGGACCAGTCTAAAATTTTCTCGTGTGGTAAAGAGTTAAAGCAGTATACATGTATCTACTGTCATCAAAAATTTGCTGGGCAGTATCAAATAAACGTATCTGCACAGATTGTGCGACTTTTAGAAGCTCCTGTATTTCATGTGCATTTAAAATTACTTTCTCTCCACTCTGTTTACACTGATTTACATGCATGGGAAGTTGTATATTTCCGAACCAAAACAGGCTAAGATTAGGAGTAATTTTATGGTCAAAGGGAGAAAACTCGTATTTACTAACATCACTTTTCATGACAGAGTTACTTCCCTTATATTTGTAGACAGTATAAAACCGAAGACGAATAAACATCATTGCAGCTTGTGAAGACGATCTGTCTCGAAAAGAAAATAAAATGTTCGTAGAGCTGTCATTATTTCTGGTTAAGTTTAAGACAGCCTTGCAGATGCTGCTACTTCTGAAAATATCATGACAGAAGACAAAAGAAAGAAAAAACAATATTGCAGACGTAGAAACTATTTTGTCAACAGGTGGTAGTCTCCCTTGTACTGTCACATTTGTAAACAAGGTGACCGCTGAAATTTAAACTTGGAAGTAACAATACGGTTATCAAAGTAAGAGCTCACGCAGAATCTAAATGTAATTTTTACTGTTAAATTCATCAACTGATGAATGAACACGATCAATAAGCTTTATTATGTTACAATATTTAAACTTATGAACCATCGACATGTTTTCGTTCAATAAGGTTTTCGAGGTTTTTAATAGACATCGTTGATATGGGCAAAAATATCATATTCCAATCATTTTTTTGATCATTTGCCGTAAGGAACAGGGGACAGATAGTAAAACCATACAGGTCTGAATCTTCCAAGCTAATAAATGGAGATGAAAGCTATGCTTTTTCCCGGTTTTATAAATGTTGGTCCCAGTTTAGACCCCTACTTTTTTTTCAGCGGAAGTGGGTTGTAAGAGGGGAGGTCACTCTATTAATTTGAACACTTAATCCCTGAGACAATAAATTGATTTAATTAAAATAACGCAACAGCATCCTGCCTTTGACTGAAAAATACCAGCGGGAAAAACATCAGCACACACTAAACTCGGGTACGTGTACTTATTTATAAATGAACGAGCAGGCTGATCTTGAATCTACACGGTCCACTCAGAATATTTTTCCAAAAGAAAACTCCTTTGAAATACCAAAGATTGGGTTTCAAAATCCCCTTTAAAGTCTCATTTTAATTTTTTTGCAGAATAAGTGTTAACAGAAGGTCTGAGTTTTTCGATAGATCGCATGGGTATAAATCAACCCTGCACCGGTTGTCAAAGTTGCGGTGGGACTGTTTGTAATGGTTGAAAAAAAGACCGTTCCGATGGGGGGGGAATAACAACAAGGGAGAGTACTCTTCATAATTTTTGGAAACCAGATTGTTCGAGTTGTTTCCCTTTGACCATAAAAAATCACAATGGAATCTGATGGTGACTGTATCAGGGACAGCCTAGGAGAGACTGATCCATACGGATATTTAGGAGCTTTCTTTCGTTTTTAACTCTACAATCTATGCCATGGCAGGGTTTCCACCATCTGTCTGTCTGTCCGTCTGTCCGTTTGTCTGTCTGTCCATCCATTTGTCTGTCTGTCAATCTTTTTCTTGTTTAACCCTTTCCCAAACGGCAAATTTTGGACCAGACCTAGTTGAAAGCATTTTGCAGATGACAAATTAACAGTTGCTGAAAAGATGATTTTTCTATATGATAGGGTAGAAAACATTGTGGGAAAAGGAGAAAATGCTGGTTACCAGCATTTTCTCCTTTTTTCCACAATGTTTTCAAAAGGCTTCTATTCCTGACCCATAAAAACCAGGGATTGTTTGGGAAAGGGTTAAGCGATAAAGCCTACATTTCTCATTGATTTTCGTGAAACTTACACAGTTTGTTTATCTCATCAATAGCTTGAAGCCTATTGATTTTGACAGTATTCCAATCAATAGTATGGGAAAAGTAGCCATTTCAAGTTTGAAATTCCCATTTCTTGTTTATGCCACCAAGTCTACATTTGTGATCATATTTCAGTGAAACTTACACAGTTTCTTTGTCTTATCAATAGCTTTAGCCCTATTGATTTTGAAAAAGATGCAAGCAACAATATGGGAAAAGTAGCCATTTCAAGTTGAAAATTTCCATTTCTTGTTAATGCAATAAAGTCTGCATTAATTTGGTATCATTTTTTTGTAAAACGTGCACAGTTTGTTAATCTTATAAGTAGCTTGAACCCTATTGAATTTGAAAAAAAAATAAATAAACAACCAGTATGGAAAAAGTAGCCTTTTGCTGATGAAAATTTCCATTTCTTCAGTTTATGCGATGAAGTCAGCATTTGATGTTGGGTTTTCATGAAACTAACGCAGTTGCTTTGTCTTATCAACAGCTAAACCCTATCAATTTTGAAAACTAAATCTGACAACCAGTATGGGAAAAGTAGCCATTTAATGTTGAAAACTTCCATTTCTTGTTAATGCAATGAAGTTGGCATTTGGGGCTGGATTTTCATTAAACTTGCACACTTACCTTGTATCATAAACAGCTTGAACCCTATTGATATTGAAAAAAAAAATCTGACAATTAGTGTGGGAAAAGTAGCCATTTAAAGCTTAAAATTTCTATTTCTTGTTTGGGCGATGAAGTTTGCAGTGTTGATCCAATTCTGTTGAAACTTGCAAAGATTGTTCGGTCCTCAAGGAATTGAACTCTATTAAAAGAAAAAAAAATCTAATAAGCCATTCAGAAAAAGCAACCATAAATTTTGATGACTTTATATTGTTTACACAACAAAGTCCACATTATCAGTCACATTTCGATTCACCATACCTATTTATGCTGTCTTAGTTGTTTGCAAGAAAACATTTTTTTTTGTGTGTGTTTTTTTTTTTTATATTTTTACATCATAAATTCATAATGTATATTAGCAGTTTAGCACAAAAGCAAATTTACTGCCAGTAGAGCGACTTCAGGCCCTTAAGAGCCCTTAATTTTTATTCTAGTCCAATTTTGATCTATTAAAACGCCTATTTCCTCCCCATAGATCTACTGCCAACTACTTTTATTTGCAATTTTGCTGCAGATCTAGATCGATTAAAATTGAATTTTCTTATTACATGTAGTTGGTTAGGAGATGAGGCCTACCTTTGATTCGAAGGGTACCTCTGTTGTTATTATTGTGGCTTTGTTTGGAGCGCTAGGGTCAAGCCCTGCTAGGGCATCTGCTTACCCTATGCTTCGGAGTTGGAGAGGGGTTTGTTAACTCTGTCTCAAATGGGGTGCAGGGACCTACCTAATAGAAAAATTCAAATTTACAGCAATTAAGACACATTTTGAGACCAGTTGTGCTATTGAAACTCAAATAAATAGATCTTAGATTTTTTTTTTCAAATAATATCTGCTGAGTTATATCTGTCTTGATCTACTCTAAGTGGTTGAAATGGTATCAGGAGAGGTCGTACCATGGAGAACTTGTACCCTGGAGAACTTGTACCTCAATAGCAAGAGTACAAGTTCTCCAGAGAAAAGTCTACCCCGTTGCGTAATTTGGAGTAAAATAGCGATGCAAACCTACAAGTGGACGTATTTTGTTGCAGACAGTATCCACATTAGATATATCCAGCAGCATACTAATATGCTTCCATTCACTTTTATAATTAGCCCTTTCCTAAACGACAAGTTTTGGACTCTTCCAAACCAAAAGAGTTTGCAGACGACAATTTTAGATTTGGAGAAAATGGCAGAAAGTTCTCAAAAAGAGTAGAAAACTCTGTGGGAAAAGGAGAAATTGCTCGTTATGAGCAATTTCTCCTTTTCCCACAGTGTTTTCAAAGGACTTTTACTGCAGGCACGTAAAAACCAGGGCTTGTTTGGGAAAGGGTTAATTAATGGACTAGGAATTACACTTTTTGAAATTGACCCAAAATCTGGAGGTTAACCCCTTTAAGAGTTTCATGATAACTATTTTTTCAAAAAATTAGAAGATGTCTGAATAAATTACCCTCCATTGTGTCCAAATATTCCAGACATGTCTGAAAACTAACTCCGTATGTTCACGGTATCTTCAATCAGGGATCATATATATAACATATAGAATCCCTGCTTCAATTAAAGCTAGTTTGTATTACATTGATTTTAGTTATGCTAACGCTGAGCTCCATAAATAAATGACAGGATACAGTAAGGTTTACTAAATTTTCATAGTTTTCATATTTGCATAATTAAAACAGTTGTGAAAACAAATTTTTAGCTGTTGGAATATACCCGACAATGCTCATCTATGGTGTGATTCAAAACTTAGGTCGCAGAATTTTATATGCACTTATGTGCAATCTGAATAATGGATGATACAGTCTTGATGTAGTAAGTTACTTTATATTTCCAAATTAGAACAGAAGAACTAAAGTACTGCAGTGTTTAAGAGGCGTACCCTTTGTTGATCGATTAAAAGGAGAACAGAACAATTTTAAGCACTAAAAGACGTACATACCTTCCAAACCAAAGTATCTAACTCCTGCTTCCGGTTTCATTTCATAGGGCAACCTCCTGCACTAAAAGATAAATATTTATCTCTGTACATAGCTTTATGTTCATTTTTAAATGTTAGTTGAGGAGTAATCATGTAGAATACAACTGGTTCATACTGCTATTGCCACTTTAAGAGTTACTTGGTAAAACAGTTGAGAAATATGCGTTCTCAGCTGTGGAGCAACAGGAGAACTCGTCCCCTGGAGAAATCGACCCAAAAATTGAACGGGACGATTTGTTCGTAGAAATCGTCCCTAGGAAACAATTGTCCCCAAATGCAAATATTGAAAAAGATATCTATCAGAAAATGGTGTATCATTTGGTATATAGGATATTTTAGCAAGTTTTTTTTTTGTAAAAAGTAACTGAAAATTAGATTTTTTTTAAGGTATCAAATAAGTGTTGAAAATTATTTGAAAGTCTCTGCTGCCATTTTATATTTTTTTCTTTTAAGGTTGGCATGTCTTATTTTTATTCATAAAGTATGCTAGAAAAATTACTATTCTTTTGTATATCGGGAATATGAAATTAGAACATCACCAAAAGTAGCATCCGAGTGAGATATTTTTATATCGAAAATAACCAGTTGATTATTCTATTTGTTATATACCTTATTAACATTATTATTTTGAATTTTTTGTTTGAAAGTCGAAATCAATACTTTGGATAGAGAGAAGAAACCAGGGACATAGTGCGGATGAATACATAATTTATAAGAACAAAACGAGACTTCACAAAACTTACAATTAATACTATCTATAAGTGCTTAATGAAAAAAAAAGTAGTTCCTAAATTACGGCAGGAAGTGAAAGTTGATATTGTCACTAGTGATGATATCAAAATTTATTACACTGGGAAATTCCTGGATTTCACAGCTACTGAGGTATATAATAAAATCCAGGATGTCATATAAAAAATAACCAGTTGATTGTCCTCTATTTCTCACACCCCTCCAACCAGTTACAAACACAAGGACAAAAATATTATATTTAGTATGTTTCCTCAACAGGTGTTCAGCTCAGGCATGGAGGCGCTAGGAAAGGTTTCAACCAGACTCACATGGATACACAAAGCTTTTATCAAAACAAAACTTTTGTCCCGAGGATACATGCATCTCCTACATAGAGGTCCTCAAAGATGTATTCTGGTTCATAATAGGATAGTATGGAGTCAAATATATCAAAAGAATTCCTGTGCAAGTTTTTTGAAGGCAAGTTGTTTGAAAACAATCAAAGATCGGTCATATAATGTTACATGGACTATAAACAGGTCATCTTTGGGAGTAACCTGGACCGTAAGTAGATCATTTTCTGAACACAGTGACACACAAGATTTGAAAGACTTCGTTGAAACACAAAAAGAATTTTCAAAATCCAAAACTGAATCTGTTAAATCTGTTGATGAAGACAACCATGTGAATAAAACAGCAGAGGTGCTTTCAAGTGTTGTAAATGATGATACTCATTGTGATACAATTGACAATGATGTACTGAAAGCAGATGGAGGCTTAAGATTAGAAGACACAATGAATACAGTAGTCAAACCTTCTCTTCGAGGTACATCTGAAAATGGTATGAAATATGCATTTGACAATGTAAGAACTACTGATATAGCTGCGAACACTGTAGAAGGCAAGTATAGATCAGCTGTTTCTGGTGAAGACTCTGAATCATCAGAAGGTGATGATGATACTGATGGTAATGATGATTTATTCTCTGATAGTGATTCTGACAGTTCAGATTCCAATGAGGGTAATTCTTACCACAGGGAGACAGCAGGGAGTAAAGATCTCATATCTGAAGGTATCAGTATTGTGGACGATCTGAAACTTCTACATAAAGAGGGGTTTACGACAGAAGAAATGATAGCTTATATTGAACAGTCACATGAAAAAACAGAAGATATAAATGATGATTCGAAATCAGTTCATGTTGAAAATGATCATCAGGAGGAGGAGGAGTTATGTGATGTGACAGGAAACATTGTAACTAGTGAACACATATCAAGTGCAGATCTTCAGCCCATTTCACAGCAAAGCAGACATTTTGATAAAGATGGTGTCATCAGTTTTCTTGATAAGGAAGATGAAAAATCAAACTCCAGAGATTGGTCTGTGAAAGAAATTGAGGATTTTGTGAACATTGCAGTTGAACCTGTTGAGGAATTGCCATGGCAACCACCAGTTTCCCTGGAAAGTAAGTTTTATGTTGAATTTAACTTTTTACCAAAGGACAAAGTTTTGGACTGGTCCAAATTGAAAACATTTGCAGACAACATAATAAAAGTGACTGAAAATTTGAAATTTGTATTTGGAAGGATAGAAAACATTGTGGGAAAAGGAGAAAATACTGGTTACCAGCATTTTCTCTTTTCCCACAATGTTTTTTATAGGCTTCTTTCTGGTTGTTAAAAGTCAGGATTGTGTGGTAAAGAGTTAAGATACCGGTATTATCACACAAACCTGGCTTTTCCTGTAGGAGAAGGCTATTGAATATGCCGTGAGAAAAGTACAAATTGCTGGTTACCAAAGAAGTGATGTTTGTATATATGTATCACTTCTGAATTGCCAAAATCAGAAGCTTTCAATTTGGAAGGATCTAGAATTTGTTGTTTGGCAAAATTTTTAAAAAAATTCCCTCAATTTTTTCTACTATTTGAAATGAAAATTTCAAAGTTTTAGTAACTTATAACCTTTTACCAAAGTCAGGAATCCCAGGATTTTGTACCACCCTTGGAAAGTAACCTTTTGAAAACATTGTGGGAAAAGGAGAAAATGCTGATTTCCCACAATGTTTTCTACTCTATGAAGGACAAATTGCAGCATTTTAGCCATCTTTAAATTGTTGTCTATAAATACCTGGAAACCAGCATTTTCCCATTTTCCCACAATGTTTTCTACCTTAATATCAAAGAAAACCTGCACCATTTGAGCCACATTGAAATTGTCATCTGCAAATGCTTTCAGTTTGGACAAGGCTAAAATTTTGTCATCTGATGAAGGGTTAATCTGTTGTCTGCTGATGCTTTCAACTTGGACAGGTCTAAAACTTAACTGTTTGGTAAAGAGTTGACGATAACATTCACATGTCTTATAATACAGGGGGAAAGCAGGGAGTATTTGACATTGAGGATCTGGTGCTTCTAGTCAGGAATGAAAATTTACTTGATATCGTAACACTGAGAATTCCACCGGAAAAACATTTTGGTGACTACATGGTGATAGCTACAGCTAAATCCTTGAGGCACATGAGAGCTGTCTGTGAAACTATTAATTGGGTTGTAAGTCCCCCCCCCTCTCTCTCTCTCTTCTCTCTCTCTCTCTATCTCTCTCCCTCCCTTTCTCTCTCTCTCTTTCTCTCTCTCTCTCTCTGTCAAATCCATATCATTTTGGATCAAGCCTAGTATAGAAAACTGTGTGCAAAAGTGGTGTTACTTTTTGCATGGTCACCTCCAGGTACAGAGACGATGAAAACAAAGCCAGTTAAATTCTCTACACAGATTTTGTATGCAAGATTGAATTCACGTAACTTTGCAAATAGAGCGCAAAACTAGGATTTAAACATACATATTGTTTGCGTCTTTAATAACTATGCATTAATTTTGAAAAACAAATATTTTCAATTTAGACGCTGAATATAAGAGAAAACTGTGCATTTCATCTGTTACTCAGGTTGTTTGCGATCCGAAAACCACAGAAAATGGTCATGATGCACATTGAATTTTGTCAGTGTTTTATCTGAGGTTTACATGTTATAAACAACTTCTACAAGTTCTTTATGTAATGAAAGATGAATAACTTGTCTTTGATCATGTTTGTTGCTAACAGTCACATTTCGCTCTTGAAAACATGATGGAAAAGGGAGAAAATTGCAGATAAGCTGCATTCCCTCCTTTTCCCACAATACATTCTACTCTTCACAAAACAAATTTCAAATTTTCAGTCACTTTCATTTTGTTGGCTACAAATGCTGTCAATTTGGAAAACCCCCAAATTTTGTCTTTTGGTAAAGGCTTGAACAAATTAATCTGTATGCTTTTTCACTTTCAGTACAAACAAAGGAAATCTACTAGTGAGAAATTTCTTAAACAAGAAGGCAAACAGGATGACAGTGGCTGGATAGCATTAGACTTGGGTAAGGACAAAAAAGCAGCATTTCTCCTCTTCTCACGAAGTTTCCTACCGTTTGGTAAACATATTCCTGTGTTAGAGTAACATTAATTTGTTGACTGCAAAAGTTTTGAATTTGGATGTGTCTAAAATTTTGTTATTTGCTAAAGACTAATATGCCCTGTTGATCACTATTTTCTTATTTTTGCAATTCGTTTAACTCTTTACCACACAATCCAAACTTTTAACGACCCTGAGAATGAAGCCTATAGAAAACATTATGGAAAAAGGAGAAAAGGATGGTAACCAGTATTTTCTGTTTTTTCCTACCATATTTTCTCCCCATCAAAGTCAGAAATCATCATTATTACCAAGATTTAACCCTTTCCCAAACAAGCCCTGGTTTTTACATGTCTGCAGTAAAAATCTTTTGAAAATACCGTGGGAAAAGGAGAAATTGCTTGTAACAAGCAATTTCTCCTTTTCCCACAGTGTTTTCTACCCTTTTTGAGAACTTTCTGCCATTTTCTCACAGTCTAAAATTGTCATCTGCAACCTCTTTTGGTTTGGAAGTGTCCAAAATTTGTCATTTGGGAAAGGGTTAATTTGTTGTCTGCAGATACTTTGAATTTGGTCCAGTCCAAAACTTTGTCACTTGGTAAAGAGTTAACTGCCCTTTCCAGAGGATCCTCAAAACTCAAGATTGTTGTTTTGATAATTGTGACCCATCACACAAAAAGGGACTATCTGGGAATTCTGTTCATCAGTTAGATGAAAACAGATCAACGATAGTGCAGGTCAGTTTCAGTTGATAATTCAAAAATGATTGTATAACAAGGTACATTGACCACTTTTCATGCATAAAATGTCATTAACCCTTTACCAAATAATCCCTGGTTTTTACGACTCTGAGATAGAAGCGTTTTGAAAACATTGTGGGAAAAGGAGAAAATGCTGGTAACCAGCGTTTTCTTCTTTTTCCACAATGTTTTCTACCCTGTTAGAAACAAATTTCAAATTTTGATTCACGTTTATTAAGTCCCCTGCAAGTGCCTTCAATTTGGACCAGTCTAAAATTTTGTCGTTTGGTAAAGAGTTAAAGGGAAAAGTGTCAACCTCGGTCAGTCTGCGCAATCTGCGCAGTCTGACCAGGGTTGACACCTTTCGCAGTTCCCAGAAGGTCCCTTTTTGCGTGATGGATCACAATTAATTGTAACATTGTCCTGTATTCCAGGAAACATCATTCTGCATATATTTCTGAAGGAAGAGAGAGAGCTGTATGACCTAGAGACGCTGTGGTTGGTCGGTTCTGCGTACGATGACCAGTGTCAAGAACAGGAAGATCCGTATGCGCTGTCACTGGAGGACCATCCGTGGCTGAAAGAGTTGGAAGACTTGCAAAATAAAAATACCATTGAGGCAGGTCACAAAAAGTGAATAGGAATTTGTGGAAATGATTTATTTCGTATTTCTTCAGTTTGGCAACAATTTCATTTGTTGTCGTCAAATGCTTTTAATTTGTTCGATTCTTAAATTTCATTGTTTTGTAAAAGAGTGTGCCTTATCCCATTACCACACTATCCCTACTTTTGACGCCCCTGGAAAAGAAGCCCTTTGAAAACCTTGTAGGAAAAGGAGAAAATGCTGGTAACCAGCATTTTCTCCTTTTCCCACAATGTTTTCTACCCTTCACAAAACTAATTTCAAATTTTCAGTCACTTTCATTTTGTCATCTGCAAATACTTTCAATTTGGACAGGCCTAAAATATTGTTTGGGAATGAGTTAAGACTTGTCCATATCGAGAAGAATTGCAGACAACATATTAAAATTGGCTCCAATTATGGTCTTTGACTTTGAAAGGTTAGAAACCAAACTGGGGAAAAATGCTGCTTACATGCGTTTTCTTTATTTTTTCCACGATGTTTGAAAATGTTTAAAACTTTGAATCATTTTGTAAAAGGCAAGGGTTCAGCTAACAAAATTACTTTACTCAAGTGACAATAAATTGGAATGAAATACAATTATGCTTCGTTTGTATTATTGACTGTACATTTACTGTGTTTATTGTTTTTGAAGGCCCTCTTTTTCAGGGTAATGAACACTTCAATTTGTGTGGTAAAGGGTTAAAAGGGCAGTGGAGCAATACAGGCCATCATGGCTCTCTTGTTTTCCTTTTTCTACGCCTGAAGGGTCGTATTATGTTATGGCTCTGTTGTCCATCTGTCTGTCTATCCACCCTTCCCTTCATCCTTCTGTCCATTAGCAATTTCTTTCGTAGGCAACTCCTAAATTTTAACCCTTTACTCCATAGATACTCATATCTACGCATTGCTTTTAGGAGTCTTTGGAAAACATTGTGGCGAAAGGTGAAATTGCTCGCGACGAGCAATTTCACCTTTTGCCACAATGTTTTCTACACTATCAAAAGGTGTCATATACACATATTCTCTGCAATAATAATTTTGGGTTACAATTAATTTGCCATCTGCAAATTCTTTCAGCTTTGATAAGGCTAAAGTTTTGCCATTTTGTAAAGATTTAACTCTTTACCAAACAACAATTTTAGACTTTCAAAATGAATGCATTCACAGACGACAAAATAAAAGTGATACAAAATTGAAATTTGTACTGGGAAGGGTAAGAAACATTGTGGAAAAAGAAGAAAATGCTGGTTACTAGCAGTTTCTCCTTTTCTTCAAATGTTTTCAAAGGATTTTTTCCCCTAGGGTTATTAAAAGTTGGGATTGTGTGGTAAAGAATGAAAGTTTTACTTAATCATTTTGATCATTTAGAATTAACAAAGGGTTGAATGTGGGATGGTATGAGTAGGGGTCCAACTGGGCTTAGTGTTTAGGTGTATGGTTCATAATCTGACTGAAATATTGTTGAAAGCAGTGTAAAACACTATTTATTCAATCAACCAATCATATCTAATCAATCAATCAATCAATCAATAAATTGACCAGTAGGCTGCTAAGCGTCCTTTCTGACCTTTTGTTGACAACATAGATCAAGATCAGGCTGCAGAGAATGTGCAGACTGATCTTTGACCTACACAGTCCAATATGGAGGTATTATTCGCCAAAACATGACTTAGAAATAGAAATATCTGGGTTATTAACATCAAATTCAAACTCTGTCTATAGTTAAATGGCAGGATAAGAGTTCAATCAATCAATCAATCAATCAATCAATCAATCAATCGATCAAAGTGCAATACTGTTTTAACCCTTTCCCAAACAGCAAATTTTGGAACATACCAAATTGAAAGCATTTTGCAGATGACAAATTAACCCATTACCACACAATCCCTACTTTTGACGACCCTGGGAAAGAAGCCTTGAGAAAACATTGTGGGAAAAGGAGAAAATGCTGGTAACCAGCATTTTCTCCTTTTCCCACAATGTTTTCTACCCTTCAAAAAACAATTTCAAATTTGCAGTCACTTTTATTTTGTTGTCTGCTAATGCTTTCGATTTGGACAAACCTATAATTTTGTCGTTTGGTAAAGAGTTAAAAGTTGCTAATAAGATGATTTTTCTCTACGATAGGGTAGAAAATATTGTTAGAAAAGGAGAAAATGCTGGTTACCAGCATTTTCTCCTTTTCCCACAATGTTTTCAAAAGGCTTCTATTCCTGACCCGTAAAAACCAGGGATTGTTTGGGAAAGGTTTAAGTAAACCTAGACAAAGGGGTTTAATTCAGTTGGCATGTCCTGTATTTCGTGAGACCTCTATTCAAAGGGAAATAACTCTAAACAAAAGGAATCAGTACGTAATTATGGATTATCTCCCTTTAGTCAAACCTCGGCTCGATCTGAAAAATCGGTTGTGAGTTAGCTCATTTATACATCTTCAGTATCTACCTATTTATTTCTTTTGCATTAATAACACTTTGTTTATCTTGATTAATTTGAGTTCCCCCCCCTCCCCATCTATATGTTTTAAATTTCTATTGTTTTGTGTTCCTTTTTTCTCGTCTTTCAGATTCCCTGCTTTAAATCTCTATGTCCCTGGCTCTTTAACCCATTACCACACAAGGAAATTTTAGACTGGTCCAAATTGAAAGCATTTGCAGACGACAAAATAAAGGTGACTGAAAAATTGAAATTTGTTCTGGGAAGAGTAGAAAACACTGTGGGAAAAGGAGAAAATGCTGGTTACCAGCATTTTCTCCTTTTCCCACAGTGTTTTCAAAAGGCTTCTTTCTCAGGGGCGTCAAAAGTAGGGATTGTGTGGTAATGGGTTAACCCTGTCTTTCTATATAACTCCTTCCAAAATACTCAGTAACAAATTGAAATTTACAGCAAGACTGCCTTTTTAAAATCGTTACAGATGACATCTATGTCTCTGAAAACAATGTGGGAAAAGGAGAAAATGAAAATCATGGTTACTAACATTTTCTTCTTTCCATTATTTTTTTTTTTTCAAAATCCACCTTCCTTCATGTTTTTGAAACTCGTATATGTACTGTAAAGAGTTGACTTAACCCATTACCACACAATCCCTACTTTTGACGCCCCTGAGAAAGAAGCCTTTTGAAAACACTGTAGGAAAAGGAGAAAATGCTGGTAACAAGCATTTTTTCCTTTTCCCACAGTGTTTTCTACCCTTACCAGAAACAAATTTCAATTTTTCAGTCACCTTTATTTTGTCGTCTGCAAATGCTTTCAATCTGAACCAGTCTAAAACTTAATCATGTGTTAAAGAGTTAAAAGGACTTTTGTATCGAGAGACGATTCTTTACATGTAAAACGTTAAATTCCGCGCTCTGAAAAAAGAGGTTTTTGTGCATTTTTGCAATGAATTACAGCGAGCAGATTATCTTAAAATTAGGACCCATTTTGCCCAAGAACTGGCTGAATCATGAGGTAGATTGGTAAGTTACCAGTGCAAAGAGTTTTGATCCAAGTCAATGTGCACAGGTTGCGCAGGCTGACATGGGTCTATACTTTCAGCAAATGTGTTAACCTTCTCCCACATAAGCCCTGCACAGCTCGTAGGTAGAAGGCATTTGAAAACACTGTGGAAAAAGGAGAAACTGCCACCTTTTTAGCCACTTTGAATTTGTCATCTGCAAGTTCTTTCAATTTTAAAGCAGGCCAAAATTACTTCATCTGGAAAAGATGTTTAACCCTTTCCCAAACAAGAAATTTTAGACTCTTCCAATTCGAAAGACTTTGCAGACTTCAATTTTAGATTTGGAGAAAATGGCAGAAAGTTCTCATAAAGAGTAGAAAACACTGTGGGAAAAGGAGAAATTACTCGTTATGAGCAATTTGTCCTTTTACCACAATGTTTTAAAAAGATTTTCACTACAGACTAAAAAAAATACAGGGCTTGTTTGGGAACGGGTTAACCACCTTTTCACATTGCAAAATTCATTTTAGACTTACACTACAGATTTACTGGTAAAGTAATTATAGATTTTTTTTATTTCCCCACCCCCTGCCGCTCCTCTGCGCTATTTCCAATGATTCAATATTTACTTTTATAAATTTTGATTATTACTATGAGCGAGGGGCGTATAATACTTCAAGTGCTCTTCTATGGGACACATAATCTATTATAATAATTTCTATACTTTTAAAAATTCATTTTTGGTTCAGAGATATCTCTCTCTCTCTCTCTCTCTCTCTCTCTCTCTGAACCAAAGTGGATTTTTAACAGTATAGAAATTATTATATATATAGCCCACGCAGTGCATTATTTCCTTTTGCTACACCTGCAAAACGGATGTTTTCTGGGGGATATACTGGAATCAGCCTGTCTGTCTGTGTGTCTGTCCATGTGTCCGTCTGTGTAGAAATAATTGCCTATTTCTGTCAAAGGGCTGGCTTTGGTATTAATCTTTTACCACACAATCCAGACTTTTGATGACCCTGTAAATGAAAGCTTATGAAAATATTGTGATACGCTGGTTACCAGCATTTTCTCCTTTTCCCACAATGCTTTCTAAAAGCTTCTTTCTTAGGGGCATCAAAAGTAGGGATTGTGTGGTAATGGGTTAACTCATTACCACACGACAAGATTTTAGACTGGTCCAAATTGAAAGCATTTGCAGACGACAGAATAAAGGTGACGGAAAACAATCTATTAACTCATACCAAGAGGTCATAGTGCAAGGTCAAAGGGCGGGTCATCGCAAGAAATGTTTTAACCATGGCTATGGTATAATTTTTTGTCTTAGATGGAATTTGAGGGTCAGTATTGTCAAAATAATGATAACAGTAAATGAATAGCAAAGTAAGTTACATAATTATATCTAAATTTTTCACAAAATATTTACACTTTAGAAGAGAAAGAGGGAGAGAAGGAAAGAGAGAGACATAGAGAGAGAAAGAAGATCTAATGAGAGACAGAGACTAGGCGAGAAAGAGAGCCCTTGGGAGAGAGAGACAGGACTGAGAGAAAGAGAGAAAGAGACAGATAAAGAGAGATATAATGAGGAAGAGAGAAAGAGGGAGGGAGAGAAAGAGAGAGAGAGAGAGAGAGAGAGAGAGAGAGAAGACTGAGAGACAAAGAGAGAGATAGAGACAAAGAGAAAGAGAGAGAGAAAGTGAGAGAGGCACATAGAATAAGAGATAGAGACAGACAAAACAGAGATGGACAGACAGATAAGAGAGAGAGAGAGAGAGAGAGAGAGAGAGAGGGTTAATCCCTAGACAACAAAATAAACTTGGACATTTTCATTCTAATATAAGACGCAAACTATTAGAGATCATCGATGATGTTTCAGCCAAGCAAACTGCAGATCAAAGATCAGACTGCATGCTATGTGCAGTCTGATCTTGATATACATTGGTTGCAGGGACAAGTTAAGATTGTTGTTAAAGGCACTGCGTAGGATTAATACGAAATTGAATAGGGATTAAACTTGTGTTGGCTGCACTGAGTCAGGAATTGGATTGAGTTGAAATTATATCGTATTAACTCTTTACCACACAATCCTTACTTTTAACGACCTTTAGAAAGAAGCCTTTTGAACACATTGTGGGAAAAGGAGAAAATGCTGGTAACCAGCATTTTCTCCTTTTCCCACAATGTTTTCTACCCATACCAAACCAAATTTCATTTTTTTCAGTCACATTAATTTTGTTGTCTGCAGATGCTTTCAACTTGAACCAGTCTATAATTTGTTGTTTTGTAAAGAGTTAAAGAAAATATGAATTATGAAATTCGTACTTATTAAATATTACAAATCACGCCTACTTTAATTTTGGAATCCATTTGTTATAAACAATATTTACACAATCTCTATTGCTCTTAACCCTTCACCAGGTAACAGAACTTTAGACTTTTACTAAGTTGAGAGCTTTTGCAGGCGACAATTTTAAACGTTTAAAATGTAGGGGGGGTGGGGGGGGGAGGGGAGGGGGGGGGGGCATGGCTCAGGGGCTCAGAGGAAAAGTGCAGGGTCCGTATTCACCAACAGTTCTTAAGAATATTCTTGGTCTTATTCTTCAAGATTCTTCAAGATTTTTTTAAATTTGAAAGTAACACAACTCCTGATTTGTTTAGCCAATCAGGAGTTGTGTTACTTTTAAAGTTTGAAAATTCTGGAGAATGTGACAAGGAACGTTCTTGAGAATGGTAGGTGAATATGGATCCTGGACTCATAACCTGGAGCCCCGGGTTCGAGCCTCACTGGATCAAGTGAGCTCTTCGTAGGAGTGTCCTTAGGCAAGACACTGCAGAGCCCTAGCCTAGTACTGGTGAAACCCAGCAGTTTCATGAATTTGTGAGCGGTCACTGTAATATGACTGAAATAATGTTAAAAGTAGCATAAAACATCATCCAATGAAATTATGAGACTTGACTGTGAAAAGGTACAAAATATGGTGGGAAAAGGAGAGAAGGAGAGATTGTTAATTACAAAATATGTATACATGACTGTATAGATTACAATGTTGATCTCTTATTGTATTCATCCTTTTGCCAAACAGTTCCCATTTTTCAACGACCTTTAGGGAAAAGGCTTTTGGAAATATTGTGCGAAAAAAGGAAAAATACTAAAAACCATCAAAGACAAATAAATCGATTTTAGTCATTTGTTCTCTGCTTTTTTAGCTCTACTGGCTGAGAGCCAGCAGAGCTTATGTCATGGCGGGTTTGCATTGTCTGTCTGTCTGTCCGTCCGTTAGTCTTTCTTGTTTATGCGATAAAGTCTGCTTTTGTAGCCAGATTTTCATGAAACTTGCACAGTTTGTTTATCTCCTCAATAGCTTCAAACCTATTGATTTTGAAAAAAATGCAACAAACACTATGGGAAAAGTAGCCATTTCAAGTTGAGAATTTCCAATTCTTGTGTATGCAATAAAGTCTGCTTTTGTAGCCAGATTTTCATGAAACTTGCACACTGATTGCCAGCATTTTCTCTTTTTCCCACAATTTTTTCTAAAAGCTTCTTTTTCAGGGTCATCAAAAGTAGGATTTTGTAGTAATTGGTTAAAGGGCAATGCATAATAAAACTGGATTAATTTCCGAAATCTGATAATCCCGTTTATCCGGGTGCCAACCTTAACTGAAGGAATATTGTCACAAGTAGGCTAATCCCTTGACAGACCCTTTTTGAAAAACAACTTATTCTTTCTATTTTCATTTAAATAACAGACGTTGCAATTTAATTTATGGAATCTCGGTAACCAGCATTTTCTCCTTTTTCCACAATGTTTTCTAACCTTCCCAGAATAAGTTTCAACTCTTAATTTATTTTATTTTTGTAATCTACAAATGCTTTCAAATCAGACCATTCTAAAATGTTGACTTTTGTTAAAAAATTAAATGAAGGGTCAAAGACTCTAAACTTTAAAAGACCTAATCCATTAAAATTTTGAAATTAATACTGTTCTTGTAGTAATAAATTTCGTTAACCCTTTACCATACAATACCGTTTAAATGTCTATGAGAGAGAAGCTTTTGGAAAATACTGCGTGAAAAGGAGAAAGTGCTGGTAACCAGCATTTTCTCCTTTTTTCACAAAACGTTTTCTACCCTTTCAAAAACAAATTTATCTTTTCAACCACTTTTATTTTTGTCATCTGCTGATGCTTTTAATTTCGACAAGTCTAAAATTTTGTTGTTTGATAAAGAGTAAAATACAAGTACTTAAAGCTGAAGTTAGTCATGGATTTGAAAGTCTCTAAACTACCCATACTGTTTGGAAAAGAACTTTGACTGAAACTTTTTTTTATGGCATTTACAAAATGTTTAGATCTAACCTTTTGCCACTGATATAAAACACATTTTAACTCTTTACCACACAATCCTGACTTTTAACAAACCTAAGAAAGAAGCCTTATGAAAACATTGTGGGAAAAGGAGAAAATGTTGGTAACCAGCATTTTCTCCTTTTCCCACAATATGTTCTACCCTATCACATACAGAAATCATAGATCTATGTTTAGCTACATTTAATATGTTGTCTGTAAATGCTTTGAATTTGGTCTTATGGCCTGAATTTTGTTGTTTGGTAAAGAGTTAAAGCATTGTGGGAAAACCAGCACTTTCTCCTTTTCTCAAAATGTTTCTCAGTGTTTCAGGTACAAATTTCAGATTTTGAGTCGTAATCAATTTATGGTCTACAGAATGATGCTCTCAATATGATGACCATTCTACAATTGTGCTGTCTGATGTGGCCTACAACATGCAAAAAGGGGCATTCGGACATTTGCATAAAGTGTCATCTTGGTTCACAGGCTAATCCAAAACAACACTTTACATTTTCATTCTTGGGGGGGGGGGGGGAGGAATGGAGAGGGGGTCATTAAAACAAGGAATCAGAATCATATGGTAAAAAAATTTGGCCGATTTCTTTCTGGTGATTGCCAGTAATCATTGCTTCCCTCTCACTCCTCATCATTCAAAGCTTTGAAAATGATTATGTGGGAAAGCAGTCAGTAAATAGATTATTTAAAAAAAAATGTGCTAAGTCCTGGAGAAAAAAAAATATAGCATACATAGATGCAATGACAACCCCATTACCTTAACCCATTATGACAAAGCAAAATTTCAGACCTATCCAAATTGAAAGCATCTGCAGATGACGAATTCAATTTAGTGACACAAATGGTGCAATTTTATCTTTGATAGGGTAGAAAACTTTGTGGGAAAAGGAGAAAATGCTGGTGACCAGTATTTTCTCCTTTTCCCACAATGTTTTCAAAAGGCTTCATCCTCAGGGGTGTTAAAAGTCATCATTGTGTGGTAAAGTTTCAACAATATTACTGAAACAATATTGCAACCAGTGTTTTAACTCTTCACCAGATGAGGAAATTTTGGTCCGCTGAAATTGAAAGAATTTGCAGATGACAAATTTAAAGTGGCTGAAAAAGTGGTATTTTTATCAGTAAAAGAAGAAAACACGGTGGAAAAAGGAGAAAATGCTCATTATGCTGACTTTCTCCCTTTTCCATCGTGTTTTCAAATGCCTCCAACTGGGAAGCCATAAAAAACCAGGTCTTGTCTGGGAAAAGTTTACAGCAAACAAACAATATCAGACTGTGTGGTGAGGTCAACATCCTGATTTCTACTGTGGAACAGATTTCATGGCTTAACTCTTTACCAAACAACAAAATTGTAGACCAGTCCAAATTGAAAGCTTTTGCAGAAGACAAAATAAATATGGCTTAAAAATTGAAATTTGTTTTGAGAAGGTTGGTAAACATTGTGAGAAAAGGAGAAAACTCTGATTACCAGCATTTTCTCCTTTTCCTGTCATGTTTTCAAAAGGCTTCTTTCTCAGGGTCATTAAAAGTCGGGATTGTGTGGTAAAGCACTAACCCTTTAGCATACAATCCCAGAGGGAGAAGGCTTTTGAAAATGTTGTGGGAAAAGGAGGAAGTGATGTTTTCTACCCTTTCTAAGAAAATTGAGAACCACAATTTTTATGTTGCAGTAAAGAGTTTACCTTTGGTTAAACTTCAAATTAATCATGTGTCTAAGAAGCTTGGAATTAATTTTGGAGCTGGCCCCTTCATGACCCCTATTTGACCCCTTTATGCAGGGAATGTTCAAAATAGCCCCTTTATTTTCGTATGAGAGGATGTAGGCAGGCAGAAACAGAAATCTGCATTTTCTATGCTGGGAGAAAAATGGGCAATACATGTGGCTTAGGAGTGAGAAAAAGAAATCTGGAATAAGGAGGGTGATACAGACAGAGAGAGAGAGAGAGAGAGAGAGAGACAGAGAGAGAGACAGAGAAGAAGAGAGAGAGAGAGACAGAAAGAGACTACTAGCAAATTTTGAATAAGCCTAAAAATTTTCTCATCATTTATAAAACATAATTATGTGACTGGTACCAGGCTACAATACTTTCTTCAGCCCCCCTCCCCTCAACTCCCATCTGAAAATGCTTGCCATGGGGCTGCACTCTGTATTGTTTGATCTTGCACTGTATTGTCCAAAAGCGCTTCTCCTTTTTTGGCCTGTAAAGGGTCCCAAGTTGCTCAGTGGGTGTTAAAGTGTAGAACTGTTAATCTGTAGGTCTCAGCTTTGAGCACTGGATATTTTGTGTGAGTGTCCTTGGGCAAGGCACTTCAGAGCCTTAGCCTAGCAATGATGAAATCTAGGACATACTTGAATAAGTGAGCTGTTGCTGTGATATGACTTCAATAATATTGAAAGTGTGTTTAACACAATTTAATCAATCACCCTAAATTCTTTTAACACGCAATGCTGACTTTTAACAACCCTAGGAAAGAGGCCTCTTGAAAACATTGTGGGAAAAGAAGAAAATGCTGGTAACCAGCATTTTCTTCATTTCCTAAAATGTTTTCTACCTTATCAAAGAAAAATGGTACCATTTGAGTCTCATTGAAATTGTAATCTGCAAATGCTTGGACCAGGCTAAAATTTTGCCATCTGGAAAAAGGTTAAACCTGTGCCACTGAAGGCTAGGCAAAAACCAATCTATAGACCAAATTTATAATATAAACTAGAATAAAGGGAAAAAATGGAACAGCTACCATCTTATTTTATAGAAAACTGCAACAAAGAATTAAGCCTTTACCGACAATGTGGTGTCTTAACAACCCTGAGGAAGAAGGCTTTGGAAAACATTAGGGGAACAGGAGAAAATGCTGGAAAACATTAGGGGAACAGGAGAAAATGCTGGTAACCAGCATTTTCTCCTTTTCCCACAATCTTTTCTGTCCTTTCCAGACAAATCCAATCATTTTGAGTCCTAGTTAATCTGGTGTGCGCAATTTCTTACAATTTGATACAGTCAAAGACTTTTTTGTTTAGTAAAGAGTTACTCTTTCCCAAACGACGAAATTTTAGACTGGTCCAAATTGAGACCATTTGCAGGCGACAAAATTAACATGCCTAAATATCTGAAAGTTTTTTAGGAAGGGAAGAAAACATAGTGGGAAAAGGAGAAAATGCCGGTTACCAGCATTTTCTCCTTTTCCCACAATGTTTTCAAAAGGCTTCCTCAAGAGGGTCGTTAAAAGTAGGGATTGTGTGGTAAAGGGTTAAATCTGTACAATTTAATCATACAATACAACCTTTATGTCAAATTTATGACTTAAATTAAAAATAAGATATTGTGTCTATTGCAGATAAGTAATAAAAAATTCTGTCATACAACTGAATTTATTATTTAGCTTGTTATTTAGGTCATAGAAAATCCTTTCACTTTTTAACCCTTTACCACATAATCCTGACTTTGAAAACCCATGTGAAAGAACCTCAAAGACGCCTTTTGAAAACATTGTGGGAAAAAAAGAAAATGCTGGTAACCAGCCTTTTCTTCTTTTCCCACAATGTTTTCTTCCCTTCTTAAAACAAATTTCAATTCTTTAGTCACATTTATTTTGTCGCCTGCAAATGCTTTCAATTTGGACTTGTCTAAAATTTTGTTATTTGGGAAAGAGTTAAAGGAAATAATTACTCTTTGTCAGACAACAAAATTTTGACTTGTCCAAACTCAAACAAATTTTGTAGAAATAAATGTGACTCAAAATTGAAATCTGATGTTGGAAAGCTAGAAACCATTGTTTGAAAAAGTAGAAAATACTGGTAACCAGCATTTTCTCCTTTTCTCACAATGTTTTCTATTATATCAAAGAAAATTCATTTCATATGAGCCACATTTAACTCTTTACCACACCAGATAAATTTAGACTGTTTCAAATTGAAAGCATTTGCAGACGACAAAATAAAGGTGACTAAAAAATAGAAATTTGTTCTGGGAAGGGTAGAAAACACTGCGGGAAAAGGAGAAAATGCTGGTTACCAGCATTTTCTCCTTTTCTCACAGTGTTTTCAAAAGTCTTCTTTCTCAGGGGCGTCAAACTTAGGGATTGTATGGTAATGGGTTAACCCTTTCCCAGACAATGCCTGGTTTTCACGGCCCTGAGAAAGAAGCCTTCTGAAAACATTTAAGGAAAAGGAGAAAATGCTGGTGACCAGCATTTTCTCCTTTTCTCACAATGTTTTCTATTATATCAAAGAAAAATCATTTCATATGATCACATTTAACCCATTGCCACACAATGACGACTTTTGATACCCCTGAGGAAGAAACCTTTCGAAAACATTGTGGGAAAAGAAGAAAATGCTGGTAACCAGCATTTTCTCCTTTTCTCACAATGTTTTCTACCCTATGAAAGCAAAATTGCATCATTTGAGCCACTTTGAAATTGTCGTCTGCAGATGCTCTCAATTTGGTTAAGTCTAAAATTTTGCTGTGTGGTAATGGGTTAAACTGTCATCAGCAAATGCTTTCAATTCTGACAGGTCTGAGATTTTTGTTGTGTAGTAAATGGTTAAGCTAGTACCAGTAATGAAGCCAAGTCCAAAAAGCCAGTCTGTCAGCATAGGGGACAGGTATACTACTCAAAATTTGCTAGGGATCACCCTAAAAGATTCACCATAAATGTATATCTGGCACTTATAATGTATGGTTTTACAGTATGTTACATTGCCATACTGATCACAAAATGACAAGTGCAAATGGATCTTTAAGCCTTTACCTCACAATGCCGACTTTTAAAGACACTGAGAAAGAAGCCTTTGGAAAGCATTGTTGGAAAAGGAGAAAATGCTGGTATCAAGCTTTTTCTCCTTTTCCAACGATGTTTTCTACCCTATGAAAGACAGCATAGTGCACGTTGCATATAGTTTTTGGTCAGCAAATGCTTTCAACTTGGACAAATGTAGAATTTTACAGTATGATAAAGAGTTTGTGCAAAACTGTTATAACATATAAACCCATACAGAAATATGTAAGTGATCCCTATCAAAGTTTGAGTAGTATATTTCATCAGGTATATTGGATCTGTCTTAAATTCTGCCTTTAACCCATTACCACACAATCCCTACTTTTGACGCCCCTGAGAAAGAAGCCTTTTGAAAACACTGTGGGAAAAGGAGAAAATGCTGGTAACCAGCATTTTCTCCTTTTCCCACAGTGTTTTCAACCCTTCCCAGAACAAATTTCAATTTTTCAGTCACCTTTATTTTGTCATCTGCAAATGCTTTCAATTTGGACCAGTCTAAATTCTTCTCGTGTGGTAATGGGTTAAGGAAAAGGTTAAAGGCTGCTGATTTCTGAAAAGAATTTAGAAAAAAATGTTATACAGTCCAGATCAAGGAAATGAATTCAACATTTAGCAGTCTGATCTTAATCTGCATTGTCTGTAACCGCAACTTAAGTGGTCTTTTGGTGTCTTAACTCTTTACCAAACGACAAATTTTGGACTCTTCCAAACCAAAAGAGTTTGCAGACGACAATTTTAGATTTGGAGAAAATGCCAGAAAGTTCTAAAAGAGGGTAGAAAACACTGTGGGAAAAGGAGAAATTGCTTGTGATGAGCAATTTCTCCTTTTCCCACAATGTTTTCAAAAGACTTTAACTGCAGACACGTAAAAAACAGGGGCTTGTTTGGGAAAGGGTTAACTCTTTACCAAATGACGAATTATTTCAAACTGGTCCAAACTGAAAGCATTTGCAGATGACAAAATAAATATGACTGAAAGAACTTCAATTTGTTTTAGCTCTTTACCACCAATTCCGAGTTTTAACACCCTTGAGAAAGAAAGCCTTTGAAAACATTGTGGGAAAAGGAGAAAATGCTTGAAACCAGCATATTCTCCTTTTCCCACAATGTTTTCTACCCTTTCCAAATCATATTTCAATTTTTGATTCATATTTATTTTGTCATCTGCAAATGCTTTCAATTTGGACTTGTCCAAAATTTTGTTGTTTGGTAAAGAGTTAAGAGGATTAGAAAACATTGTGGGAAAAGGAGAAAATGCTGGTTACCAGCATTTTCTCCTTTTCCCAAAATGTTTTCAAAAGGTTCCTTTCCCATGGTCGTTTAAAAGTTAGGATTTTGTGGTAAAGAGTTAATTCATTGAACCCATTACCACACAATCCCTACTTTTGATGCCCCTGAGAAAGAAGTCTTTAGAAAAGATTGTGGGAAAAGGAGAAAATGCCAGTAACCAGCATTTTCTCCTTTTCCCACAATCTTTTCTACCCTTCACAAAACAAATTTCAAATTTTCGGTTTCTATTATTTTGTCGTCTGCAAATGCTTTCAATTTGGTGGACCAGTCTAAAATATTGTCGTTTGGTAATGGGTTAAAACATGTCTAATTAGTTAAAATTACAATTACAGTGACATTGATACTGGCAGCTTATATCTCATAGGAGAAAAATGTATAATTGAAATTTGATACAAAAGCCCTGCACTCTTTGCTTCATGAGGAAACTTTAGTTTTGTCCAGTACTTCATGTCACCAGCTGCTTTCCCACATAATTATCACCAGAACAACGAACAGCTGTGTGAGAGGAATAAATTTTGGAGCAATTATTATCATTAACCCATTGGTTAAGCCCAAGATTCGAACTAGCAACCTCCGGGTTTCAAATCCTATTACTAACTGAGCAACCAGTTTGGTGAGTTAATGGTAAGATCTTTACGGAATGACAATATTGTGGACTGGTCCAAACTGAAAGCATTTGCAGATGACAAAATGATTGTGACTAAAGAACTGAAATTTGTTACAGTTTAGGAAGGAAAGAAAACATTGTGGGAAATGGAGAAAACACTGCGTACTAGCATTTTTTTCCTTTTTCCACAATGTTTTCTAAGGGCTTCTTTCACAGGGGTATTAAAAGTTGGGATTGTGTGGTATAGAATAAAAGTGACTGGAAATTTGAAATTTCTTTTATGAAAGGTAGAAAACATTGTGGGCAAAGGAGAAAATACTAGCATTTTCCTATTTTCCTACAATGTTTTCTACCCATCATAATACAAATTTTAAACGTTCATTCACTTTTATCATGTCGTCAGCAAATACTAAAATTGATTTGGACAAAGCTAAAACTTTGTCGTTTGGTAAAGAAAATAACACAAAACTTTCTCTTGTAAAGAATATTACTAGAGCCAATGACCTTTTAACAGGAGAGAATTAAATGTTTACAAAACAACCTTTTAAAATTGGTTATAATTCAAAAGAGAGAAAAATGACTGCATTATAAATATTGGTCCTAGCCATGTCACCCTTTACTCCATAGATACTCGTTTCTACGCATTGCTTGTAGGAGCCTTTGGAAAACATTGTGTCAAAAGGTGAAATTGCTCGTGACAAGCATTTTCTCCTTTTGTCACAATGTTTTATATGCCATCAAAAGGTGTCATATACGAGGGGTGTTCGAAAAGTTTCGGGACGACTGGTGTCATTCTTTTATTTGTTAAGATTTTTTAATGATATTTTCGGTAGTGATAGCTACAACCGTATTCTATAGATTAATCGAAACAAATAAACGAAGATATATGCCACACGTGATGAATGGTAACTATAGCAACGTCAAGTCGACGTGAGCGGGGCACCTTGACGTCACTTCACAAAATAACTTCTTTTCAATTGCAAGTATCGATCACAATAAGCACTCCAGTATGTTTTTGAATTGTGTATGACAAAAGTATTCGCCCTCAGGGTGCCCAGTCCACTATCTGCCATCAAAAGCTACAGTGAATCACCGACAGTAAGGCTTTCCTGAAACATTACAGAGAACGTGGTGAGAGGTTCTTGGTATTCATTATTACGGCCGATATAACTTGGATTGGTTTATATGATCCAGAGATCAAGCAAGACAGTTCCGTGTATAAAAACCCCTTATTCACCCTTGCCTCCAAAAGCAATGGTGAAACGTTTTATTTTATTGAAATGAATAAAGTTATTCACTGCCACACACTGCCAATCGGGAAGACAATCACAGCACAGTATTACTCAAACGTACGGTCTTTTGAATTTTTAACTACATTGTACATAAAGTGATATTCTCATTTCATATGATGACAGAATTGGTTGGTGAAACTAGTGATTCATAAACATTATTTCGTAGTGCATGTATATAGATGCTTAGGGTTCAACCATAAGCTCGTTCCAGGTGCATCTGCACCGACATGAGTTGGCCAGGGCTGTATAGGAGAAAAGATCAAAAGAACCTGGCACATTCTACTTACATCACAACAACGCCACACCTTATACTTCATCAACTACCAAGAAAGTACCTGCTGGTAGATAGAATAACACTATTACGCACCTCTGACTCGCACCGTGTAAATTTTGGCTATTCACCACTATCTAGCGTTACTGACGCGGTCACTGTTTCGCCGACGTCGATGACCTTCCCGTCGTGGTCAGGGAATGTATAAGGAACATTCCATCGTCAGACTCCAAAATCTGTTTTAATTTGTGCGTACATAGGCATCAGAGAGGCATTGAGCATACCGTAGAGTATTTTGAATAACCATGAGTATTCCAGACAATTCTAAAGACAAACTTTTTATTTGGTGCATCCAGGTGCCCCCCTCACGTCGACTTGACGTTGCTATGGTGACAATACATTCCGCGTTTCGTGTATCTTCGTTTATTTGTTTCAACCAACCAATAGAATATGGTTGTAGCTATCATTACCGAAAAACTCATTAAGAAATATAGAAATATAAAAGAATGGCAGCACTTGTCCCGAAACTTTTCGAACACCCCTCGTACCAATAAAAAAGGCTTCATCGTTGCTGTTATTTAGGGTAAATTAGAGATAACATAGAAATGCCTTATGGGGTAAAGGGTTAACTCTTTCCCAAACAATATCTGGTTTTTACGACCCTGAGATAGAAGCCTTTTGAAAACATTGTGAGAAAAGGAGAAAATGCTGGTAACCAGCATTTTCTCCTTTTCCCACAAAATTTTCAACCCTAATGGAAACAAATTTCAATTTTTAAGTTACCCTTATATTGTCGTCTGTAGGTGCTTTCAATTTGGACCGGCCTAAAAATTTGTCGTTCGGTAAAGAGTTAAATAATATTGATTTGACCCTTTCCATAACAAAGAAGAAGTCAGATACCTTAGCTGACATTTTAGATCAAGATCAGACTGTAGAAAACGTGCAATCTGATCTATGTTGTACGCTGTCCTTTGCTATATTCTAGATTGTGACCAAACTGTCCCCTGATCTTGTAGAGGCATTATCTCCCGCTAAATGGCATTCTATTCGAAGAATATGACATGCGCAGAAACGCTTGTAGAGGCAATGTATTTTTTGCCTTTGAGAAAATGCAGGTTCTAAATCTATTTACTCAGTAGTGATAGAGCTTAATTCTACCAAACCAAATTTGAGACTTTTCCGTATTGAGAGCATTTGCTGGCGACAGATCACATTAGCCCCTAAATCTCATATTAACTCATTACTAAACGAAATTTTTGCCTTGTCCAAATTGAAAGCATTTGCAGACGACAAAGGAAATGCTGGTTATCACAGTTTTCTCCTTTTCCCACAATGTTTTCTGAAGGCTTCTTTCTCAGGGTCTTCAAAACTGTGGATGGTGTGGAAATGGGTTAAAAGGTGGAAGCTTCCGAAAATGGCCGAAATGCCTTTAAAATCAAAGCGTTGAGAACGCTGAAGTGGTATTTGTCACGGAACTCATCGTGTGGAACTAATAATTTGATAGACAAAGAGAAATATTATTCAGTCATTGGCTTTAAAGTCAACCTACTATGCAAATGAATACCTTTTTGGTTGAAGGGAGAGTGCTCATGACAAAGTTTGGATTTTTCATTTCTTTGTGTATTGGTGGTCTTCCTTTGGTCATAAGGGAGAGTCAGGAGTAACTTCCCTTGACAGTAGGATGCATGATGGATAGAGAAAAAAAAATCATGTGAATATATCGACTAAAGATAAGTTTTACCTGAAATTATGGTTTTGAAGTATCTTTACCCGTTAATATTTAATTCCCAACATTACAATTAATTATTTCGATCTATAAATATTCATGCGCAATCAAATGGAGTAGCTTGCAATAGGATGAACAAGCCATGGGACGAACTGGTTTAGGAACGAAAAAGCCAAGGACCAGGCCATCGGTTGACAATTTTTTTATCATTGCGCCAATACAAGGCTATGAGTAAGTGAAGCTATTTTCAACCAAATATTAGTATTTCCACGATCGATGGCCTCACCCAATGTATTTTAACATGCTATTTTCAATTACATATCTGAGTGCTACCAAAAAACTCATTTGCCCAATCTACCTAATCCCGACTTTTAGAAAGAATTTTTTAGAAAATATGGTCGGAAAGGGAGAAAATACCGATAACCAGCATATTCTTCTTTTTATCAACATGTTATCTACCCTTCCTGAGACAAATTTAGGTCCTTGAGTCACATTTATTTTGTCGTTTGCAGATGTTCTCAAAGTATGCTTCTCTATAATTTTGTCGTTTGGTAGGGTTAAAAGGTAGAAAATACTGAGAGAAAGAGAAAATGCTGGTTACCATGTTTGCAAAAGACTTCTTCCTTTCGGGTCTTGAAATTTTGAGATTGATCTGTAAAGTCTTAACTTTTTCCAAAAGACAATTAATCAAAATTTTAGAACTGGCATTTTGCGGAAGACAGAGTGAATATGGCACACATAAAATTGTGCAGAGTACTAGTAAAAATAGACTCAAGAAAAACACGCTGACTGCCTCAATATGACTAAAATGATGTTGAAAACGGCGTTAAAAACGTTAAAAGATCAATCAAATCTACCAATCAAACATACTCCCCTCCCCCATTACCCAACCACCAATTTTGTAAACGTTGCACGTGCTTAATTTGGAATATGCACGAGTCTCGTGCTTTTACTGTATAGTACGTCAACCACTCGTGTAAAATGTTTATTTATGAGACAACGTGTAGATCTAAGTGTTTCTGTTCTTTTTTAAATCAATTGATGGATTAGACTATTTGATATATATACTCAGGAAAGTAGGAAACATTGAGGTGGGTGAAATAACTGCTGTGCTTTTCTTTTTTCTTCGATTTTTATGTGTAATCGTCACCATACTCACTGTCATCGTTGTCACTTGTGGTCATTCCACCCATCCCCAACCAGCTGTAATTGAGGTCGTCGTGCAGGGGGCTAGAAAGTAATTAAAGTTCGATACCGGGCCCTTAAGCTCAGTTGGTAACAACAGTGCTTGAAAAATAGGGGTTGTGGGACCGATGCCAAGCTCAATGGCTCAGTCGATCAAAACATGGCTTGAACATTTGGCGTTGTGGGTTCGATGCCAAGCCAAATGGTTCGGTCGATCAAAACATGGCTTGAAATTTGGCGTTGTGGGTTCGATGCCAAGCCAAATGGCTCAGTCAATCAAAACATGGCTTGAACATTTGGTGTTGTGGATTCGATGTCAGGCATGGTGGCTCAGTCGATGTCAATAGGGCTTTATTTAGGAATTTCAGGTTCGATGTCCTAGCCCTTACACTGAGTTGGTAACAACATTGCTTGAAAACTAGCAGTTGTGGGTTCGATGCCGAGCCTGATAGCTCAGTGGTAACAACAGTGCTTGAAAATTATGGCTTGTGGGTTCGATGCCAAGCCCGATAGCTCAGCGAGTAGCTACACTGGTGTTTCGTTGGAGTGACCTTTGGCAAGGCGAAGTACCTGCCTAGAACTTACGTAATATGCTTGTACTTTAGAAAGCGGCAAAACTACAGTCTGGGTTCGAGCCTAATGATTTATTTTGACGTTATTTTGTCGAAATCGACAACCAAAAACAAAAAAAGTTACAGACTAGGGGATTATTTTTGATGGTCTATGTAAACCGTTATCATGACTGATTAACTCTGTACCAAACGACAAATACTTGGACGTGTCCAATTAAAAGCATTTGCACATGACAAAATAAATCTTAACTTAAAATTTGAAATTTAGTTTTGGAAGGGTAAAAAACATTGTAGGAAAAAGGAGAAAATGCTGGTTACCAGCATTTTCTCCTTTTCCTTTTCCCCTATTTTTTTCAAAAGCTGTCTTGAAAGTAAGGATTGTATGGCAAAGGGTTAAGAAATTGTTGGTGCCTGGACATAGACTGAACAGCTCCTTTTGTCACAATGTTTTCGCGTGTGTTCTCATTTGGTTTTATCACCATTAGTATTTTACAGGGATAGTTTCAAAGTTATCTGGTGTGTGTTCAAATGTGTTTTTATATAGTGGCAGTGCCGAGTGTTGTATTTTAACCCTGTACCAAACAACCCTTGGTTTTTACGACCCTGAGAAAGAAGCCTGTTGAAAACACCGTGGAAAAATGAGAAAATACTGTTGACCAGCATTTTCTCTTTTTTCCACAGTCTTTACCTACCCTGCTAGAAACAAATTTAATTTTTTTGAGGAAGGTTTATTTTGTCGTCTGCGAGCGATTTGATTTTGGACCAGTCTAAAATTTTGTCATTTGATAAAGAGTTTACCAGACAACAAAAATAATGCATCTTCTGTGAAAACCGCCTGTGCAGACGACAAATTCAACGCGGCTCAAATAAAATGTAATATGTTTTGAAAGTAAAAAAAAAATAGTGCGGGAATAGAGAAAATGCAATTTTTCTCCTGTTTCAACAATGTTTTCAAAACCCTTCTCCCTGTTTGTTAATGCACGAGCCGTTTGGTAGAGCGTTTTAATTGAATAACTTTTCCTGTGGGCTGCTGAACGCGACTTAACCCTTAGCCCGAAACAATCACTATTTTTTTTTATGTCCCAGAGTTAGAAAACCCTTTTGAAAACATTGTTGGAAAAGGAGAAAATGCTGGTAACCAGCATTTTCTCCTTTTCCCACAATGTTTCCTTCCCTGTTCAAAGCAAATTTCAATTTTTAAGTTACATTTAATTTGTCGTCTGCAAATGCTTTCAATTTGGACAAGTCTACAATTTTGTCGTTTGGTAAATGGTCAGTGACCTTTTGCGGACAATGTTATTTAAGATTAGACTTCACAAAAGGTGTAGACTGATCTAGAATTTACACTGTCCAATTAGAAAATGCTTTTGTCAAAGAAATATGTTTGAAAGAGCTTCTTTTTTGGTATCAAATTTCGGCTTGAATGTTCAAGTAACTCATTACCAAATGAGAAAATTTCAGGTGTGTCCAAGTCGAAAGCATTTGCAGACGACAAAATAACAGTTACTAAAAATTTGAAATTTGTTTTGTGAAGGGCAGAAAACATTGTGGAAAAAGGAGACAATGCTGGTGACCAGCATTTTTTCCTTTTCCCACAATGATTTCAAAAGACTTCTTTCACAGGGTCGTCAAACATGGGGGTTGTGTGGTAATGGGTTAAGAGTGAACTCACCTAGCGTTTATAACGAGACTTCCGGTAGAACTTGTTTTTCTTTTAATGTTTTTACAAGACATTATATTCAAATATAAACTATCACCTGTATCTAATAGGCTCCAAAGTGGCGCAGTGGTAGTGGAAGTCGACTTGAGACTCGGAGAACCGACGATCGAATCACCTCCCAACCATGAAAAAAAAAAGAGAGGGGGGTGCAAGAGAAAGACACTTAGATAGAGAAACCAACAGCTTGATGGAGAACGGGACAAAAAGACACTTGGATAGGCGATGGTGGGACACAGGAAAATTACCTTTTACTACTCTGTGTATTTGATATTATTAATTTCATTACAGAGGTCTTTAACTAAAGATGAATATTTATTTCAGATTTTTTTATAAGTTCATAGAATTTGTTATCCCTGTGCATGGATCAAGTTTAAAAAAAGAACACCGAAGTATACTGAAAAAAATCATTTTAATAATCAAAATGAAATGTTGATAAACATAATAAACATCATCACACAAACATGACATTAAACAACTTTAAATTAAAAAGAAAAGGCTTTAGAAAACATTGTGAAAAGAGGAGAAAAAATGGTTACCAAGTATCCCCCTTATCTCACAATGTTTTCTAACCTGTCACACACAAAAAAAAATTATTTCACTTCAAATTGTTGAAAGTAAAATATTAAAAAAATATCATCTGAAAACGGGTCAACAAAATAATACAAATATCTTAACCCTTTCCAAACAACATTTTTTTTTCTAAATTGAAAGCATTTGCAGACGATAATGTCAGTGTGGCGAAAATGATGCATTTTCCTTCGATAGGGTACAAAACGTTGTGGGGAAAGGAGAAAATGCTGGTTATCAGCATTTTCTCCTTTTCTCACAATGTTTTTCGAAGACTTCTTCAGGTCATTAAAAATCAGCACTGTGTGGTAAAGGGTTAAATAAAATCAGTCAATTTTCACAATCCCGAGTTTTAAAGATCCTATTGAAGACAACATGAAAACCTTGTAGGAAAAGGAAATTATGCTGGTACCTAGCATTTTCTCCTTTTCCCACAAGGATTTCTACCGTGTCAATGAAGTACAGTACATTTATTTCTCCATCGCTTTCAAAATTGTCATAGAGTCTGCAGAATCTTTTAATTTGGAAGAGTCTAGAATTGAACAGAACAGAACATTACTTTATTAACTCTCTACCACACGACAATTTTAGACTGGTCAAATAAAATGAAACTCAAAAATTGAAATTGGTTTCATGCAGGGTAGAAAACATTGTGGGAAAAGGAGAAAATGCTGATTACTAGCATTTTTCTGCTTTTCCCACAACGTTTTCAAAAGGCTTCTTTCTCAGGATCGTAAGAACTAGGGATTGTTTGGTAAATTTTAGGCATGTCCAAATCAAAAGCATTGGCAGACGGCAAAATAAAAGTGACTAAAAATTTGAAATTTGTTTTGTGAAGGGAAGAAAATATTGTTGGAAACGGTAAAAATGCTGGTTACCAGCATTTTCTCCTTTTCCCACAATGTTTTCTAAAGGCTTCTTTCTCAGGGGCATCAAAACTAGGGATTGTGTGGTAATGGGTTAACTTAAGTATAACATGTATACAATAAGGGTATCTATCAAAAGAATAAGGCAGATACAGAGAACAACAAGTTTGTGGCCATAATATAGGAAAAATATATAGAGGATATTTGTTTTTTTTGGTGAAAGATCGAAATTTATTTCATCGAGTGGACACCATTGGTAATATTTTCATGAGTGGTGCAGCCACAAGTGAAAATATTACTGATGGTATTCACGAGATGAAATAAATTTCGATTTTTCATAGAAAAAAACAAATATTCTATTTATTTCATACTTTTAACCCTTTCCGGGAGGAGCTTTATCAAAATCCAGTACAGTTCTTTTCTGTTATTCCCTGTGGCGTACCCTCTCCCGCATAGCAACGCATTATAATATTACGTCAAGCGCGAGAAATGCAAGGTAAATGTCATATTGCCATCAGGTTGCGAGGCTCGCGCAATTTACCTAGGTAAAACAAGAACATGAATATCGGTATTTTCACTGGTGCTACCAGAGTAAGATCAAAAAGTATTTTCACTTCTATTTCTCGATATCATACCGGAAAGCATGAAATAAATTGATATGCAAAGCAATTCAAGCAGTTTTGTTTTGTTGCTTGGTAAAGAATTAGAGTTGGCCATACAACACAGTTTTAGACTTGTCCAAATTGACAGCAATTATTGTAGAAGACAAAAAAAAAGTTAACTCCAAAATTCAAATTAGCTTTGGGAAGGGTGGAAAGCACTGTGAAAAGGAGAAAATGCTGGTTACACGCATTTTCTTGTTTTCCCTCAATGTTTTAAAAAGGCCTTCTTTCTATGGATTGTTAAAAGTTGGGAAAGCGTTAAAGGGTTAACTCTTTACCACAACATCCCGACTTTTAACAACCCTAAGAAGGAAGCCTTTGAAAACATTGTGGAAAAAGGAGAAAATGCTGGTGGTAACCAGCATTTTCTCCTTTTCCCACAATGTTTTTCACCCTTCCCACAACATTTCTATTTTTGTTGAAAATATTGTAGGAAAAGGAGAAAATGCTGGTAACCAGCATTTTCTCCTTTTCCCACAATGTTTTTTACCCTTTCCACAACAAATTTCAATTCTTTAACCATACTTTTTTTGTGGTCTGCAAATGCCCTCAATTTGGACTAGTCTACAATTTTGTTGTTTGGTAAAGAGTTAACCCTTTACTCCATATATATTCATTTCTACTCATTGCTTGTAGGAGCCTTTGGAAAATATTGTGGCAAAAGGTGAAATTGCTCGTGACAAGCAATTTCACCTTTAGCCACAATGATTTCTATGCTATCAAAAGGTGTCATATACACATAAGAAACAGCTTCATCCTTGCTGTTATTTAGGGTCAATTAGAGATACCATAGAAATGCCTTATGGGGTAAAGAATTAAAAGACTGAAATGAGTTCACTATCTCTTCACTACCTATCTATGGAGTAAAAGGTTAACCAACCAACAAAATTTAGATTTGTCCAACTCTAAAAGCAGCAAATTGAATGTAGCTATAATTGAATTTGCCATTCAAGCAGCACAAAATATTGTGGAAAAAGGAAAACAGACTGATTACAAGCACACTCTCAAATTTCCATACCACACGATGGAATTTTACACAGATCCAAACTGGAACCTATTCCAAAGGACACATTAACTCTTTACGAAATGACAAAATTTTAGATTGGTCCAAATTGAAAGCATTTGTAGACGACAAAATAAACATGTCTAAAGAATTGAAATTTATTTTAGGAAGGGAAGAAAACATTGTGGGAAAGGAAGAAAATGCTGGTTACTAGCATTTTCTCCTTTTCTCACAATGTTTTCTAAAGGCTTCTTTCTCTGGGTCGTAAAAATTTGGGATGGTGTGGTTAAGAGTTAATGTGGCACAAGTAATGGGATTTGTCTATAAGAGAAAAACATTGTAGGAAAAGAAGAATATACAAGTTACCTGCATTTTCTCCTTTTCCCACAATGCTTTCAAAAGCTTTCTTTCTTAGGGTCATACAAAGTCGGAATTGTGTGGTAAAGATTTAACCCTTTACCAGATGACAAAATGATAGCATTGTCTAAATTGAAAGCATTTGCAGACATCAGTATGGCTCAAATGGTGCTACTTTTCTTTGAAGAGGTAGAAAACATTGTGGGAAAAGGAGAAAATGCTGGTTACCAGCATTTTCTCCTTTTCCCACAATGTTTTCTAAAGGCTTCTTTCTCAAGGTAGTCAAAAGTAGGGATTGTGTGGTAATGGGTTAATGAGTTTAGTAAAATTCTATCTCAAAGGCCTGCCAGGCCTATGTCAGATTTGTATTTCATAACAATTTCTCACAAATTATAAATCTGAAGATGCAAAACCATTGATAGAATAGATGAACGGTCAGAACATACATAAACCCATTCACACAGGCTTTGAAGTGCGTACAAAATGATATAAAAATAATGATGTCATACAATTGTGATATCAAATGTATATAAGGCAAGACAATTTGTAAAGGGCATATTATAAGTGAGATTTTGCAATAAAACTCATCATAATAATTTTTTTTCTTTTACTCAACAACAACATATAACTCATTACTAAATGGCAACATTTTAGGCTTGTCCAAATCGACAGCATTTGCAGAGACAAAATAAAAGTGACTGAGAAACTGAAATTTGTTCTGGGAAGGGTAGAAAACACTGTGGAAAAAGGAGAAAATGCTACTTAACAGCATTTTCTCCTTTTCCCACAGTGTTTTCTAAAGTCTTCTTTCTCAGGGGCGTCAAAAGTAGGAATTGTATGGTAATGGGTTAAGTGATGTCCAATTTGAAAGCATCTGCAGAAGAATGCTGGCTTGCTGCTCAAATGTGGAATTTGTATTATAATAATATAATATCATCCTCTACACTTATTAAGGTTTTTTGTAAGATCTTTCATTGTACATTATTTCCGCACTAATGAAATGTATTTACATGTATTGTGTTTATGTCCATACTGACGTGTGTAATATTATTATGTATGTCGATGATGAACCTTATGTGTTCAAGTCGTTTTTCTGAATAAAATCTGTTCTGTTCTGTTCTGTTCTGTATTCTCCATGAGTCAAAACAGCCTTGCGACAAAAATTTCTTTTTTTTCCCAGACACAACTTCTTTCACCATATACTCAGAGCTACAGATAGAGGGAGTGATTTTGATTTCAAAATTAAAAATATAAATCATTCTCCACTAAACCATATGTTGTGGATACTCATTAGAATCGTCTCATCGAGACGATTCTAATGAGTACCCACAACATAGGGTTTCAAAGAGAAACAATGAATTTAGATTACCATCACTCCCTCTTATCTCATTACCAAACAACAAAATTTCAGGCTTGTCCAAATCAAAAGCATTTGCAGACGACAAAACAAAAGTGACTGAGAATTTGAAACTTGTTTTGTGGAAGGTAGAAAACATTGTGGGAAAAGGAGAAAATGCTGGTTACCAGCATTTTCTCCTTTTCCCACAATGTTTTGTAAAGGCTTCTTTCTCATGGTCGTCATAAATAGGGATTGTGTGGTTATGGGTTAACTGGAACTCCGATATACGCATGACTCGCATTCTTACATACTTTTCTTTTTGTACACTAAATAACTCTAGATGTTGATGTTTCATAAAATATCATTCATATTTTTTTTCATGCAGTAACAGGTTAAAATCGTCTCTCCATAGTCCACTACTCTTGATCAGAAAGATTCAGTTTGATACCCATCTCTGCATCACACTGTCATCCTGAAAATAGAATGCGAAATTCACATCGATTTCAACTCTTCTTTAATACTTTATCAACGATAATATTTCAGGCTTGTCCAAATCGAAAGCATCTGCAGACGACAAAATAAAAGTGACTGAAAATTTGTTTTTTGAAGGGTAAAAAACATTGTGGGAAAAGGAGAAAATGCTGGTTACCAGCATTTTCTCCTTTTCCCACATTGTTTTCTAAAGGCTTCTTCCTCGAGGTCGTCAAAAGTAGGGATTGTGTGGTAATGGGTTAACCCTTTTTTACGACCTACAGGAAGAAGCCTTCTGAAAACAGGAAGTGGTTATCATGTCTATATTTTTTGTCTTTATTTCCGGTATCATATCTACTTTCTTTACTTTAAAGCTATGGCATCTCAATATGTGGTATTTTTTGATAAGTATGAAAACATTTTTAGGAGAGGAATTAATATAAGTTATTCTTAGCTTGTTTTCCAATCCTACCTATCAACCTTTGAAACTTGTTATACCATGTATCATTTCTTTTATTTTACATGTGTATTTGTATCAACATAATAAATAAAGTTTAAACTAAGCCTTCTGAAAACATTTTTGGAAAAGGAGAAAATGCTGGTTACCAGCATTTTCTCCCTTTTCAAAAAATTTTTTCAACTCTTCTAAAGTCAAGTTTCATTTTTTGAGTCAAGTTTATTTTGTCGTCTGCAAATGCAAATCAAGCTCAATCCGCCATGGGTAGAGTAGCATAGTGGGTCGTAACCCTTGACTTGCGAAGATGGTAACCCTTTACCACACAATTCCGACTTTTAACGATCCCGATAAAGAAAGCTTTTGAAAATATGGTGGGAAAAAGAGAAAATGCTGGGAACCAGCATTTTCTCCTTTTCCCACCATGTTTTCTACCTATTAATGGACAAAACATTATCATTTCAAAAACATTTGGATTGTTGCTATAATTTCCTTCAATATCAATGAGTAGCAAATTTTGCCCTGTGGTATTGGGTTAAAGATCTAAGTAAGGGGGTGGGGAAGAGGTTTCCGAACCCCCTTCAATTTTTCAAGTAACTGCTGTCTGCCTAATATTTTGACCAAGTATGAATGTAGCATTAAATTTCTGGTAATACTGCTCGTAGGTATACTATTATGCAAGTATACACACTGATAGGAACTACAAAAATCTTATGCAGTAGCTAATTCAAATACCCTGAAAAAAAGTAATACTAGTAATTCATTTAAAGAACCTACAGTTGCCAAAAGTAAAATTCTTTTTTCTGCCAGCCATGTCCATAACATACATGCACCTACAGACAGCAGGGATACTATATGCCACCTGAATTTAACCCTTTACTATGCAGCAAGAAATCAGTTATTCAAATTCAAAGCTTTGCATAGGGTGGCTTTAGTCAATATCTGAAAGGGTAGAAAACAATGTTACCAGCATTTTCTCCTTTTTCCACAATGTTTTCAGAAGGCCTCTTTCTCAGGGTTGTTAAAACTTGGGATTATGCGACAAAGGGTTAAATGGGAGAAGTATCAACAAAGCTTTGAGTAATGTACTTAAACAAAGCTTATACACATACCTCTGTCCAATGTTCATCACCAACCACTCACAGATTTGACAGATTTGTCTCCATCTGGTGTTTTACACCACTTTCACAGTATACCAGTTACATAATAGCAATAGACAAGTTGTTCATCTGCTTTCCAGTAGTGTTCCCCATGATACGACAATGAACAACACCCATGCAAGTGAGGAACAAACCTGGAACCTCTTCATAACAAATCTGGGTATGTGTACACCATGTCACCTGTAGGTAAATATGATATACCAGGTAGAGGGAGTGATTTTGATTTAAAAACTGAAAATATAGATTTTTCTCCACTTAACTCTACATTGTGGGTACTACATGTACTTAGAATTGTCTCATCATGATGATTCTAATGAGTACCCACAATATAGGGTTTTGAAGAGAAATAATGGATTAACCCTTTACCACACAATGATGACTTTTAACGACCCTGGGGAAAAGGCCTTTTGAAAACTTTGTGGGAAGAGGAGAAAATGCTGGCAACCAGCATTTTCTCCTTTTCTCACAAAGCTTCTTCTCTTTCAAAGAAAAATTGTATCATTTGAGCCACAATGTAATTACCATTTGCATTTGCTTTCGATATGGATAGGTCTATAATTCTGCTGTGTGGTAAAGGGTTAAGAATTAGAAAACCATCACTACGTCTTATCTGGACCTCTGATATACGGTACAACACTAAATAAAAGCTCAACCAGACAACAATTGCTGTTATGATAGTTAAGAATTAATTTTTGGAAAACAAATGCTGCTCAAGTATAGGACAAAAAATCTCAAACAATGCATTAAATATAGCCAAGTGTACGATTTATGTTCTACAGAGAAGCAATCATTTTACACCATCTATTGGACGAATATATCTCAGGTTTTAGATCTGTTTCACTTCCAAATTCAAAATAGACCTAATTTTTTTAAAATCTCCTTACATTCATTCAGTCAGAAAAGTAGCATGCAAAAATGCCGGACAAAAAAGCATAGGAACGAACCCGATCAGGGACGAACAAGCCCAGAACAGAATTGAAAAAAAAAAAATATATGTTGGGGATGAAGGTTTGTTTCTATATAGTTCATAAGTAGTTATCATCTATAGCTCACTATCGATTCGACAAAGGGTTTGCATACTTCTTCAACTGTCCCTATTTGATTGTTTTGTTCTAGTTGACTTTCGCAGCTTTATTATTAAAGTTCTGCACGTGCAGTTATACTGCTTCCGCCAGACTGTGTACCGTTTCAGCTGGTTCCTGTTTTTGCGTCAGACTTTTTCGTCCTAAACTTTGTTCACACCAAATTGTCTTTTCCGACTTTTTTTTTATATAGATCTACCCTGTATTGATTTTTTTTTATCATTTTGTCGAATTCCTCAAAAACTTATCATTTTAGATGGATATCTTTAATGATTTATTTCTAGATCCAATTTTGTTCCACTTGGGTATTTATGCAATTAAATAGATCTAGCCGGACTATAGATCAAATTGGAATCAAGATTTTCAACATTTTCAGTTATTTCTTAGCTGGCATTTTAGCTGGCAATTTTGTCGTTTGGTAAAGGTTTAACCCATTACCACACAATCCCTACTTTTGACGCCCCTGAGAAAGAAGTCTTTTGAAAACACTGTGGGAAAAAGAGAAAATGCTGGTAATCAGCATTTTCTCCTTTTCCCACAGTGTTTTCTACCCTTCCTAGAACAAATTTCAATTTTTCATTCACCTTTGTCGTCTACAACTTAGAGCTGGGGCGATATCATCGATGCATCGTGATATTTTTGCTGGCGATAGTATATCGCGATACTAACTTGTTGTATCGATACTTGGCGATACATTTACGTCGTGTCGTGTGCAGAGTGTGTGAGATCACGTATCAATGTAAATGATTCATGTATAAAATAGGAAAATAAATACGCACAGTTTGTCTCTGCTATACATACAAGAACGTTAAAAAACTCGCCCTAGAAACAATGAAATTCATAAAACTTTGTAATTTGGGGAATAATTTGAAGCGAAATGTTTACAGTCACTCGCTCATGCTTAGGGTTTTCCAGGTTTTAAATATAGATGCTAATTCGGAACGTTCTAAGGTTATCATATTTTCTTCGTGTCCAAAAAGTTGCGGCTGCGTTTTGATCGGTTTGCATCCTTACCAGTTTTGTCACAAGGACTGTAAAATAAAATAAAGCATTAATTAACAAGGTCATTTGATTTAGCGGACGAATATAAGCTGCAATTTGATTATTTGCAAGCGAAAGATAGCACAGTTTGAATTGTCTTTGTTCTTTTTAAATAACAAATGAATGAGATGCGGATCGGCAACTGTCTTCCGAAGTTGACTATAGTGCGGGTTTTGCCGCTGGGAAATTGAATTGATGTCTTTGAGGCTGAAAAATATCTGCCTAATTGTCAGTCTGACGCATTAAGTTATGGTCTAGAGCTTCATATAACCTAGTTTTAATGCATCCGGCAGAAATATGGGCTAAACACGATCAGTATAAATGCAAAAGACACGTGCATGATCATGAAGCTGGCGAGTTATTTATGACAACGTAATAAAGGTGTTAATCCTCTGATCTAGTGTAAAAGGACTGATTTTAAAGTTTCCTGCTATTCAAAATGACAAACTAATGTCAAATCATGTAGTAATACTTCTCCAACAATTATTTGTCACGAAAAAATAGATCGCCAAAAAACCGTGAAAACCCATGACACTACAATGTTCAGCATGGCATCGTCCGATCATAGGGACTTATAACTATCTTCTCATTTTTAACAGTGAAGTTAAACAGTGGATTTTCACAAATCTGTGAATAAAACAGTAAGTTGAGGCTAAAATGCTATTCATGAGTGAAGAAATTGTTGTTTTAGGAAATGAAAATACAGATCTACGTGGTGGGGGGAGTCTGCAAATGCTTGAAATATGTCTAATTTTTTTTTTAACTTTTGAAAATTAAAAACAGAGGACCAAAATGAATGATATTGAATAAAGCAAAAACTCTAAATGGTACTGCAAAACCATTGATTTTTGAAGTACAAAACAAAGCATCCTTATAAACTTAATATCATGTAGACAAACTGTCATGGTATTTAAAGCCAAAAGGCATTCTCAGTTAAATGGAGACACCGATTGTACAACAGATAACTAGTTGGTGTGCTCTTCAGATTACAAAACAATAATCATTTGTGATTTCAACCTGATTGCCCAGCACTACCGATCTGAAAGATTTTGTAAAGGAATTGGACCAGTTCGATGGTATCTCACTTACCTACTTGTTTTAGCAAACATTTGGATTGATTTTGCCAAAATGGTTGCACAATTTGAGAAAAGGTTCCTAAAGTCTTTGAAGAGCTTATAACTGTGAACATGTAGATCTATTTATAAAATCTTGTTTGCGCATATCACATGAAAACAGTCTCTCTTTTAAAAGACTGTCATTAAGTAAATCTGGACCAATTAACTATCGTGATATTGTATCGTATCGCCTGTCTGGTATCGCGATAGTATCGCGATACATTTTTCTTGGCGATACCCAGCTCTACTGCAACTGCTTTCAATTTGGACCAGTCTAAAATTTTGTTGTGTGGTAAAGGGTTAAGCAGCCTGTCTTGTTTAGAGATATTTCTGGGTTGTTATGACCAACGAATAATTGTGAGTTGATGGTAACATGGTGATAAAAGGAGGAAAAAGTATTTTTTCCATCTGACACGATGTTATATTTACTTGTGTTTATATGTAAATGAAGGAACTTATCAGTTTTGGTTTTTTATCTCTCTTTTAATTACTTTTTTTATGGTAACACTTTCCAAAAAAATAAATCCTTTTTAGACTTCCAATTTGGAAGATGTCGCAGCAGACGAATTTGAAATATGAGCTTTAAATTCTTAGATATTACAGAAAACAGTGTAGGAAGAGGAAAAAATGCTGGTTACCAGCATTTTCTCCTTTATCTATGATGTTTTCAAAGGCCTTTTTCCAGGGCTGTTTCAAAATGGGATTGTTTGGTCAAAGGCTTCTACATGTATATGTTTACAGAAAAATTTGTTTCACAATCAATGTTATTAATGATCTTTATGTTTAAATATCTGACTTTGAGCAGGTCGAAAAATGAATTTCACATAATAAGCTAAAGTCCAAAAGATTTTTCTTCCTGCATACTGTTGCTTGGATATGAAAATATTCCAATCTTTGAGCATACTGGGATTTCACACTTGAGAGCCCAGTGTCAGTCCTATTTCTTCAATAAGAATTCAACATCAATTTTTAAAAGTAAAAGAAAAGAATTAATTTATGTTCAATAGATCTACATGAATAATTATGTGAGAAATATTGTGGCAGAAGTGAGTGCTTGATAATTTTTCCTTTGGGAAAATGTTTGTGAAATTTGTCCAATACTGAATTTGTAAAAAAATATCAATTGCAATGGTAGACCCTTTACCTCATAATGCCTACTTTTAATGGTCCTAATGAAAAAGTTTTTTTTAAAACATCATGGGGGAAAAAGAGATAATTATGCTAGTAACCAGCAATTTCTCCTGTCTCCACAATGTTTTCTACTCTATAAAAAACAAGTATTCCATTTTGAGTGACATTTAATGTTGTCTGCAAATGTTTTGAATTTGGACAAGGCTAAAATTTTATTTTCTGATAAAGAGTTAATATATCGAAGTGACACAAAATGAGTTCAGGGCAAATGGTGAAGTGCTCTTAAGAGGTTCAATATGAAATATAATTCTCTATCCAACAGAGTATTTACCTTTTTTATTCTTAACCATACAACAAAAAATTTAGTCCAGTCCAAATTGAAAGCATCTGCAGTGGAGAAAATGAAATATATACATTGTTTTCTTCCTTGTCATTCAATGTTTTCTTGTCTTTTACACATATTTTCCGTCTTTTTAGCCACATATAATAATTTGTCGTCAGCACTTGCTTTGAATTTGGACTGGTCTAAATTTTGAATTTGGACTGGTCTAAAGCTTTGTCATTTGGAATAAAGAGTTCAGAGCTTCAAAATGAAATATTAAACTGGTCTTACCTTATAAGTTTTCATCAATATAATATCTTCATGACATGATTGTTCAATGTACTTTGCTTGCATGAGAATTCAACTCTTTACTAAACAAACCCAGGCTGTAAGAGGCCCTATGAAAATGCTGTTGGAAAAGGAGAAAATGCTTGTTTTAATGTATTAAATCATTTCGAAGACAAATCCTGTCATTTAAAAGCCACTTTTAACTCCTCGTCTGCGAAAGGTTTCACTCTGGATGAGTTTGAAATTTTGTTGTCTAGAAAAGTTAATTCATTACCAAGCGACAATATCTTAGGTTTGTCCAAATTGAAAACATTTGCAGACGACAAAATAAAAGTGACTGAAAATTTGAAATTTGTTTTGTGAAGGGTAGAAAACATTGTGGGAGAAGGAGAAAATGCTGGTTACCAGCATTTTCTCCTATCTCCACAATGTTTTCTAAAGGCTTCTTTTTCAGGGGTGTCAAAAGTAGGTATTTTGTGGTATTGGGTTAATCCTTAGGCTGCTAAGCGCAACTAAATGACCCTTACCGGACAGTGTAGATCAAGATAATAAGACTGCACAGAACTTCCAGTCTGATCTTTGATATACACTGTCCAATAAGGGGATATTATTCCTTAACTCTTTACCACACAATCCAAACTTTTAACGACCCCTGAGAGAGAAGCCTTTTGAAAAAATTGTGGGAAAAGGAGAAAATGCTGGTTACCAGCATTTTCTCCTTTTCCCACAATGTTTTCTACCCTTCTCAAACCAAATTTGAATTTTTCAGTCACATTTATTTTGATAAGTGGCAAATGCTTTCAATTTGTACCAGTCAAGTTTACCAGTCTAAACTTTTTTTTTGTGGTAAAGAGTTAAAAGGTTACCTTGGAAATAGCGAAATTTAAATCTTTATCATGTGTTTGAAATTTCTCTTTTACTTTTTTATGCAGGATAAGGGTTTAAATCTATAGCAACTGACAAAATTCTAGACTGGCCCAGAATGAAAGCACTTACAGACGACAAAATAAATATAACACAAAAATTAATATTTGTTTCCAGCAGGGTAGAAAACATTGTTGGAAAAAAGGCTCCTTGTATAAGCTCGTCAAAAGTCGGGTTTGTGTGGTAAAGTGTTAAGGAAGTTGTTCTGAGACTGTTCTCTTCCCAATCATGGTATATGTAGCTCTGTCGGTAAATTATATGGCTTTGTTTGTTTGTTAGAGTCCACAGCTGGGCCAATTCCTTGGGGAGATTTGATGATAGTCGTTGCTACAAGATTCTTACCTCTCTCCCTACTGATCAGCGCTTTAAGACGATGATTATGTCGAAAAGTGGCCCGTGGCTTGGGATGAATATTATGCTTGGTACTGATAAAAAAAACTAGGAAAGCATGGATAGATGCACTTGCTGCTACGATATAAATAATGAAATGTTGACCGAGGCATTTAGTCTTTAGCACACAATCCTGACTTTTAAGGATATTAGCCCTATACCAAACGACAAAATTTCAGACCTGTCGAAATTGAAAGTATTTGCAGACGACAATATCAATGTGGCTTGAATGATGTGATTTTTGTTTGATTGAGTAGAAAACATTGTGGAAAATGGAGAAAATACTGATAACCAGAAAACACTGTGGGAAAAGGAGAAATTGCTGGTTACCAGCATTTTCATCTTTTTCCTAATTCTTCTTTTAGCAGGGTCATTAATAAAATAGATTCATGGTGTAAAAATACAACAAAATAGCAGATACATGCAGTATCTCTTTTCAAAAAATTTTATTGGCGGACAACCATGACAAAAATAACTCATCGAATGAACTTGGTTGGAAACGAAAAATTTGGGTCCATATTCACCAACCACAATGTTTTCTACTCACCAGCCACAATGTTTTCTACTCTATGAGAGACAAATGGTATCAAGAAATGAACACTTAATTTGTTGTCCACAAATGCTTTCAAATTAACCCTTTCCCAAACGACAAACTTTTGGACTAGACCAAATTGAAAGCATTTGCAGACCAAAATTCAACTCTTGCTGAAAAGATGCTTTCTGTCTATGATAGGATAGAAAACATTGTGGGAAAAGGAGAAAATGCTGGTTACCAGCATTTTCTCCTTTTCCCACAATGTTTTCAAAAGGCTACAATTCCAGACCCGTAAAAACCAGGGATTGTTTGGGAAAGGGTTAAATAAGCCCAAAATTTTATCTGGTAAAGTAAAACGCCGTATGTCGTAATATCTGTTTCTTTGGAGCGTGTTCTTTTACTATTTTATATTTTCTTTACCACACGAGAAAGTTTTAGACTGGTCAAAATTGAAAGCATTTGCAGACGACAAAATAAATGTGACTGAAAAAATTTAACTTGAGTTGGAAAGGGTAGAAAACACTGTGGGAAAAGGACCAGCATTTTCTCCTTTTCCCATAGTGTTTTCAAAAGGCTTCTTTTTCAGGGGCGTCAAAAGTAGGAATTGTGTGGTAATGGGTTAAGCCTTTTAACACAATGCTGACTTTCGATGACCCTGAGAATGAAGCCTTTTGCTTTGTGCAATGTGGGAAAATGAGACAATGCTGGTAACCAGTTACTCTTCTAAAGTCAAGTTTCGATTTTTGCGTCACATTTATTTTGTTGTCTGCAAATGCTTTCTTTTTGGACTAGTCGAAAATTTTGTCGTTTGGTTATACAGCTTGAGCACAGACTGGTTGAGCATGACTTTGTATTTTATAAGTATCAACTCTGACTTTCTGAAACAGCAGTGATCAACCTTGGATGAAAAATGTAAGATAAAACAAATACATGTTACCGGGAAGACAAATCTCTGTGATGTTTGGAAAACTGTTGTTTGTTAATTTGTTTTAGAATTTAACTCTTCACCAAATGACAAAATTTTAGACTTGTCCAAATTGAAAGCAGTTGCAGAAGACTAAATTTAATGTGATTCAATAACTGTTACTTGACTTTGGAAGAGTAGAAAACATTGTGGGAAAAGGAGAAAATGCTGGTTACCAGCATTTTCTCCTTTTCCCACAGTGTTTTAAAAATAGTTTTTCCTATGGGTCATTAAAGCCAGGGATTGTTTCATAAAGCTTTAATGTTATTTTAACAGTTTAAGTCCTATCAGGGCAGTCAGTGTATCTACCCATTACATGTGTTTCCTGGCCTTCTCAGCTATTACTGGCACAAGCTTCCTTTCCAAGTCACTGACCTCTTTTCTCACATGTATCAGAGGTGAGATGCGAAAAATCGCCTGAAAGAAACTTGGCCTCGCAACGAGGGCTTGTATTCACCAACCTTTCTTGAGAATATTCTTAGTCTTATTCTTCAAGGTTTTTTTTAGGTTTTTTTAAATTTGTAAGTAACACAACTTCTGATTGGCTAAACCGAATGGTTTAGCCAATCAGAAGTTGTGTTACTTACAAATGTAACCTACAACCATTAGTCAGATAGGCTAACCCCTGAGCTCCCCCGCCGGGCTTATTGGAACATGGATTAAAAAACATGGATGAAAAACGTAAGACAAATACTGCTCAGAACAATCTCAATAATTTTTGAAATACCGTACTGCTGACAGCATCAAAATTATGCAACAAAATCATTAATACAAACGAATATGATTACGATAATAAAAGTACTATAACTTCCCAAACTTTTGTTGAGCACATTAAAACATAAATAATTAAACGTAAATTTGAAATTAAAATGAAACATTGAAATTAAAATGAAACATTAAAAAAAAAGAAAAAAAAAAAAAAATCGAACAAGTTCTGCTCTGGAAAAAGGTAGTTTAATGCATCTGAAAAAGTGTTGACAAGGTCAGCCTGTTCAACCAGTGCAGGCTGACTATGGTTAACACTTATCAAAAAGTTAATTTTCTGCTTGTCAAAGACCACTCTGCCTAATGCTTATGGTAGTTTCAATGCTTTACCATACAATCCCAAGTTTAAATGACCCTTTACTATTTACCACACAACAAAATTTCAGACTTGTCCAAATTGAAAGCATTTGCAGACAAATTAAACATGATTCAAAAATAAAGATGTGTTTTGGGTAGAAAGGGTAGAAAACATTGGGGGGAAAAGAGAAAATGCTGGTTACCAGCATTTTTTTCCTTTTCCTACAATGTCTTCAAAAAGCTTCTGTCTGAGGGGTCATTAAAAGTTAGGATTGTTTGGTAAAGGGTTAAAAGAGGCCTTTTGAATAAATTTTGTGGGAAAAGGAGAAATGCTGGTAACCAACATTTTCCTATTTTTCCCTCAATACTTTCTCCATTTTCAAGGCAAATTCAATCATTTTAATGACATTTCGTTAATTTTTTTTTGCCCAGAAATACTATTTAAAATGGACAACTCTAAAAATTTTATTGTTTGGTACAGAGTTAACTCTTTACCAAACAATTCTGACTTTTAATGATTCCCAAGGGAGAAGCCTTCTGAAAACATTGTGGGGAAAGAAAATGATTTCTACCCTTCCAAAGACAGAAATCATCATTTGGGCTTTTTGTTGCCTGCAAATGCTTTCCATTTGGTCCAGTCTAAAATTTTGTCGCTTTGTAAACTCTTTACCAAAAAAAAAAAATTTTTTTTTTAGATTTTTTTTTAGACTTGTCTAAAGTGAAAGCATTTGCAGACAACAAAATAAATTCAACTGAAAAATTGAAATTTGTTTTGTGAAAGGTAGAAAACATTGTCGGAAAAGGAGAAAATGCTGGTTACCAGCATTTTCTCCTTTTCCTACAATGTTTTCCAAAGGCTTCTTTTTCAAAATGGTGATTGTGTGGTAAAGAGTTAAGGAAACCTGATCCATTTTACATGATAAATTGCTTGGTGTGATGCATTTTCGAAGATGCGTTAAATCTTTTTTCTCCATAGCGCCACTCAAAATTATTTGACATGTTTCTCTGTCACATTATAAAATCAAAATGTTAAACAGAAACTCATTACAGGTCAGCATTCAAAAAATGTGATAAAAACTGAACATTTAACAAAAAGAGGATCAAAAAACATTCTAAAATATTGCTTGTTTTGGTCCATTACCATAGTATTACAATTCTGAGTTGTAATGACTCCAAAACAGATGGACTGACCAATCACCAAAATACCACTGAAACGCCATCTTTGCAAGCCAAGTTTACGATCACTACGTGGATCTTACCTCGGCTGATTGAGCCCGATTTGGAAATTCCTGCGATGCGCCCTCTTTTGGATGTTGTTTATAACCCCCCTTTACATCATATTTCTAAAAGCAAATGAAAGATCGTTTTACAAACCGCTTACGAATACACATGAAGCGATAAGCAGACATCCACGTGGGTTTCCATGTTTACCTTCTATTTGAAAGGTAGAGACCTTGTTCTATATTTATCAAAGATGAAATGCTACGAGTGACTTCATTCGCTGCAGCTAGAGCTGGCTGCATCCAATGAAAAAGCATATCGTATGAATGTAAAGATCAAGCTCGATCTGCCAAGGGTAGATTTACATAGTGGATCGTCAGTCTTGGCTCGCGAAGATGCTGAAACGCCGAAATACCCCTATTTTTATTGTTGGCTTCTGATAACTGACATTGATACGCAGGAATTTTTTCATTTATATTCCATAAACACATTTAATCAAACTATTAATTATCATTCAGAAGAATGCTGTTGTTTTTATTTCATGCTTTCCGGTAGGATATCAAGAATTGGCAGTGAAAATATTTTTCGATCTTACACTGGTACCACCAGTGAAAATACCGCTTTTCACGTTCTTGTTGCCTAGGTAAATTGCGCGTGCCTAACAACTAGATGGGAAATATGACGTCATATACCTTACATTTCACGCGCTTGACGTAACGTTGCTATGCAGGAGGGGTACACCACGGGGAATAAGGGAAAAGAACTGTACTGAATTTTGATAAAGCTCCTCCCAGAAAGGGTTAAAAGCATAAAATAAATAGAATATTTGTTTTTTTTTTGGTGTAAGATCGAAATTTATTTCATCTCGTGAACACCATCGGTAATATTTTCACTCGTGGCTGCGCCACTCGTGAAAATATTACCGATGGTGTCAACTCGATGAAATAAATTTCGATCTTACACCGAAAAAAACAAATATCCTCTATGTATATATGCTAGTTACCGATTAAAATGGACAACAATCAGCGAAACATTCATATGTCCGACATGAACTACACACTGAAAATCCGATCTTGATTACATAGGCTAAGGCCCAGATCAAAAAAGGGCTCTATTTTTAATTTTTTTTCAATCCATCTGGTAGAAAAATTCAAATGGTACAGTGAGTTAGGATAGCCTATTAGGGTCACTTTAAGCATGGATGCCAGATCTGAAAGTGGTGCAGATTTTTTTTATATGGTAATAAACGCGCCTACCCAAAATCTGCCTATAACAAAAATTAAACTTTTCCTCTGTTCACAATAATGGAAAAAACAATGAAACAATGCAATCTTTTTGACAAATCTTTTGAATTCAAGATGCTCATAAAAATCCACATTTACCTGTATGTAAGACTTTTATTAAATCAAGTCTGACCAATTTCACATACCGTAAAACACCTAATAAATGTTCCTAGCAGAAATGAATTGAAAACAATCTCTGATTTCAGTCTTCATATTGAATGTGTTAATATTTCTGGCTAGATTTTTTTCACAGTTTTGGCTAGAGCTACTAGGACAGACATAGAGGACCAGAATTAAGAACAGTTATGGAGTTTTAGCATTTAGCACCTCAAAAATGATCTATTTATGAGTGCAACAGTATAATTTGTTGTTGCACACTAACCTTTGATTTCGTTATTTCATTATATATTCACAACTGTAACCATAAGTATGCCAACACTAAGATTTGGCTATTTTCATTAATAAAGCTGCTTTATTTCCTTTGTTATTCTTAGTCTCCTACTTTGTTAATCTATTTCACTGATACAATAGGGGATATGACTTGAAGCAATAGGGTCATGATGGCCCTGTATCGCTCTACTGGCTAATAAGTGAAAAAACTACAAGCCAAACATTATAGGCTAAGGCCCAGATCAAAAAAGAGCCCTATTTCTAATTTTTTTCAATCCATCTGGTGAATAAGGATAGCCTATTAGAGTCACTTTAAGCATGGATGCCAGATCTGAAAGTGGTGCAGATTTTTTTTATATGCTAATAAACGCGCCTACCCAAAATTTGCCTATAACGTAAATTAGACTTTACCTATGTTCACGAAAATGAAGCATACAATGATACAATGCAATCTTTTTCACAAATCTTTTTAATCTAAGGTGCTCATAAAAATCCACATTTATGTAAGACTTACAATGTATATTAAATCAAGTCTGACTAATTTCACATTACTTAAGTTTACTTAAGTTTCTTTATTTCCTTTGTTATTTTTACTCTTCTTTTCTGTTACTCTATTTCACTGATGCAATAGGGGATATGACTTGAAACAAGAGGGCCATGATGGCCCTGTATCGCTCCAGTGGCTAATGAGTGAAAACACAACAAGCCAAACATTACAAATCTGGCCAACAAATTTCAAACTTGAAGACATACAATAGGATAAGGCCAAGGTCAAAAAAGGCCCTATTTTTTCATCCATCTGTTACTTTAGTTCACTGATGCAATAGGGGATCTAACTTAAAACAAGAAGGCCATGATGGCCCTGTATCGCTCCACTGGCTAATAAGTGAAAACACTACAAGCCAAACATTACAACTCTGGCCAATTGGTTTTAAACTTGAAGGCATACATTTTTTTTCTATGAAGTTCTACGAGAATGTTATGACCCCTTGACCCCTGGGCAAAGCCATTTTTTACCACAAAGCTATAATTACTTGGAACTTGGTGGAGGTCCGTAAGATAAACTTCCGTATTACATAATATAGGATGTGTGGTATACCAGGTGGTTTTCAAAGTTTCCTAAAATAAATGCCATGTAAAACATGAGACCCATGAAACAGGGTGAAATTTGGTAGCCCTAGGCCTTATTATGGTTCGTAAAAAGATCATTAAAAAAGTTTTCACCACAAAAGCCCAGGTAAAACTTGTGACTCCTGGTCTGGGGACAAACTTAACCCCAAGGCTATAATTTGGGCCCTCCTGGTAGAGGCCCACTATATAAAGCTACATGCAACATTTGGTAGTCCAAGGCTTTGTGGTTATGTACAAGTAGAGGTTTTCCCAAAATAAGCCAATATAAAAATTGTGACCCCCAGGGCCGTGCCAAATTTGACCACAGGGCTATAAGTTGGGTACCCTTGGTACACGCCCACTTAATAAAGATACATGCCAAATTTGGTGGCCCAAGGCCCTATGGCCCGCCCTGGTGGCTCAGTGGTGATCGTGTCGGACTCATGACCTGATGGTTGTGAGTTCGATACCCGGTTGAGGTGAACTTTCTTTCCGACGTATTTTCCCCTCTCACGTCTGCTGAAGCATGTGAGAAAAGTAGTCGGTGGCTATGGAAAGAAACCTTAGTACTGGTGTGAGAAAACCAGGAAACACATGTGCGTCACCGACCCCCATGATATGACCTTAGCTGTTGAAGTAGTGTTAAACCCCAATGCAATCAACCAACCAACCAAGGCCCTATGGCTAGGGATCAGAAGGATTTCAAAATTTTACCTATATAACCCCATATAAAACTTGTGACCCCCCCCCCCCGAGAGGGGTCAATTTTGACTCCATAGCTATCATTTGAAGGAACACTGTAGAGGTTCGCTACATAAAACTACATGCCAAGTTTGGTAGCCCTGGGCCTTATGGTTTCGGATAAGAAGATTTTCGAAGGTTTTTAATATTTTTCAGTTTTGTTGCCATGGCAACCAGAGTTTTTTAAGAAATCAAATTCTTTCAAGAAATTCTGAAGAAGGCCACGGCAGGATCATTTCTGTAAAGTTTCATCAAAATTGGATGGGTAGTGTCAGAGAAAATGTTTGAAATATAAGTTAATGCACGCATGGACAGACGCACAACGGACACCGGGCTATGACATAAGCGCGCTTGCCTTCAACCAGTGGAGTTAAATACCTCTTGATGACTTAAAGTAAACAAATGCGCAGTTCATTGAGCGTAATTGTGACGTGCGATCAATCATAAGCTTCTTTGTTTGCTGCATTGACAGTACAGCTGCTTTGTGTGTATATATATATTTATGTGTGTGGGATGTGGATGTGGGTGTTTTTCTGTTTTATTTTGAAATGTCATGATGTAACGGATTTATTTCCTACATAACAAATCTTAACTAGTCAACAAGACAGTATTTTGGTGCAAATGACTTTTCTTCATTTCATGTATAACTATTCAATAATTGTTTAGTTTATTTTTTCTCAAATAAAGGCACTAAGTACAAAACTTTTTTTTTAACACTTTTATGTGTCTGCACTGTAACATTTTGTGTCATTGCTGTAACACATGTGTCGTTTATTCCATAACAATGATAAAAACTGCTCATAAAATGAAGCCACGCCATTTAATTTAATAAAGAACATTCTGGAAACAAAATGGAAAATACAGTTACATTTTCATTACAAACAGCTATTTACTAAATCTATATAACTTTTTCAAGGAATTAAAATAGTTGCAAAAAACTGATTTTCTCCGACATATAATGTGCCAAAATTTTGTTCCAAAATACTCAATTCAAATAAAACAAATATGCGTTATACAGATGGTTCGAAGTGCAATCTGACCTAAAAAATATCTAATTTTCTTAATTAGAATGGGATTTCTTTTACTTTACAATTTCGTTACATGAAGGACATGTCAATGTGTTATGACTGGCATTGCATCACTGTAAACAATATTCAAGTGTGGAATATGCATTTTTCCGTGTGCAGTACATTCTATTTGTACATATAAGAAACCTTATCAAACAAAAAAAAAATCCAACTTCATTTTCAAAAATCATGTCTCCTACAGTCTGCTATAACTATATATTAGCTCATAGTGGGTGGGGTAAAGGATAAGCAAGACCAAAACATAAATACAATGCAGCAATTTAGTACAATAGTAAGCATTTAGTTCTCATCAAACCCTTCTACAAGAAGCTGAAACCCAAAGGTCTTAAATGATATTAAGTTGCTCATGATTTTCAGTAAATGTATGCAAATTTGGTGGGTGGGGTAACACCAAGGCGCCCAATCTATATTTTCTCCTCCTGTAACTTAATTTTACCATTACTTATGCGCTTCACTGCCAATTAGAACTATTTGTTATCAATATACTCTGGCAGATATTGAAATTTTGTGGTTTGTACACATAAGCTTAATTCAATGCATTTTCAGTGGGTGGGGTAACAAAATGTCGTCTGAAAAAAATCTGCACCACTTTTGTTTCTGGCATCCACCCTAATTTGACTTCTATATAGCTGTACTATCACCTGGTACCAATGAAATTTTTCTACCAGATGGCTTGAAAAAAAATTGAATCCAGCTGGCCAGGCCTTAGACTAACAAGACTGCAGACTAGAGATTAAAGTCATTTAACCCAGTACCACACTATCCCTACTTTTGGCAACCCTAAAAAAGAACGCTTTAGAAAAACATTGTGGGAAAAGGAGAAAATGCTGGTAACCAGCATTTTCTTCTTTTCCTACAAAGTTTTCTACCCTGTCAAAACAAGTTTGCACCATTTGAGCCACTTTGAAATTGTGGTCAGCAAAAGTCAATGCTTTCAATTTGGACTGGTCTAAAATTTTGCTGTGTGGTATCAGGTTAACTCAGGACTGATGGTAAAAGAGTAAATTACTTACTATATGCGATTGAGAAAGTAGTCTTTCACTCAAAAAACAAATTATACAAAGAAAATTGCAAATACCATAAATGCAGCACAGAAACTAGCATTGTAACTAACTGAGCAACTTAGTATCAAAGACACTTGTCCAACACAACTGTAATTTTCTCTGGCCAAATTGGCAGTAAAAGCATTATATATAAATATACAAGATGATTAATGAAAAGGATTTCAAATACAAATGACTAATTTTCTATGAAAAGGGTGCTTAACTTTTTACCAAATGACAAAATCTTTGTCTTGCCTAAACCGAGAGCATTTACAGGAAACAAAACAAATGCCACTCAAAAATTGAATTTGATTTTGGAATGGTAGAAAACATTGTGGGAAAAGAAGAAAATGCTGGTTACCAGTATTTTCTCCATTTTCGACAATGTTTTCGAAAAGTCTTTCCCTTTAGGGTTGTAAAAACTTCAATAACTCTTTACCACACAATCCCAACTTTTAACAACCCTGAAAAAGAAAGCTTTTGAAAACATTGTAGTAAAAGGAGAAAATGCTGGTAACCAGCATTTTCTCCTTTTCCCACAATGTTTTCTACCTTTTCCAAATCAAATTTCAAGTTCTGATTCAGATTCATTTTGCTGTCTGCAAATGCTTTCAGTTTGGACAAGTCCAAACTTTTTGGACAAGTCCAAAATTTTTTTGTTTGGTAAAAAGTTAACACATCCATGCCGCAAAATAAACATCTCTATTCCTTTGACATTCTGTAGACCCAGTAAAAATGCCATGTCATTGTGCTGCACCCCATCTGGGTCTCCCATGCTTGCAACTGCCTATTCTTAAACAAAGTTTGGTTACATAATCAAATAAAACTGTAATAAAATGACTAACAAATCTAATACAACAGGCAAGAACAAAATTCTTACATCTGAGATCAAGAAATAATGAAACCCCTCACGATGAAGGGCGGTGCTCAGTCTAAAAACACTTTTTGGAACCATTTACCATATACCTTCAGTGTTCTTAAACCCATTACCAAATGACAATATTTTAGACTAGTCCAAATTGAAAGTATTTGAAGACAACAAAATAAAAGTGACTGAAAATTTGAAATTTGTTTTGTGAAGGGTAGAAAACATTGTGGGAAAAGGAGAAAATGCTGGTTACCAGCATTTTCTCCTTTTCCCACAATGTTTTCAAAAGGCTTTTTTCTCATGGGCGTCAAAAGTAGGGATTGTGTGGTAATGGGTTAAACAATTTGTCCATCTCATGCAGCGATTTATCACTTTACCACACAACAAAAGTTTGGACTTGTCATAATTCAAAGCATTTGCAGACGACAATTTCAAGGTAGCTTCTTTCTCAGGGTTAGTAAAACTTGGGATTGTTTATTAACCCTTTACAAAACAATCCCTGGTTTTTACGATACAAAGGAAGAAGCTTCCTGAAAATATTGTGGGAAAAGGAGAAAATGCTGGTAAAAAGCATTTTCTCCTTTTCCAACAACGTTTCCTACCCTTCCCAAACCAAATTTCAATTTTTCAGTCACATTAATTGTGTCATCTGCAAATGCTTTCAGTTTGGACCAGTCTGTAATTCTGTAATTTGGTAGAGTGTAAAAGGGCTAAAAATGTATCCATAAGTTAATAGGTTCATGCTCAAGCAATATTATAGCTTGGTCCCTAACAGATCTACAAAGAAATAATACAATGAAGTCCTTCAGTCACAATTTGGTCCCTAATAGAGTCAAAATACAATTACCCCTTAACCCATTACCACACTTTCCTTACTTTTGACGACCCTAAGGAAGAAGCCTTCAGAAAACATTGTGAGAAAAGGAGAAAATGCTGGTAACCAGCATTTTCTCCTTTTCCCACAATGTTTTCTATCCTTCACAAAACCAATTTCAAATTTTCAGTCACTTTTGTCATCTGCAAATGCTTTCGATTTGGATAAGCTTAAAATATTGATGTTTGGTAAATGAGTTACACTGGCAACTTTGCTGAAACACTAAAAACACATGGCAGCCACAAAACTGCAACTACAAGTACTTGGGTCTTATTCTATTATGAAAATATCCACTTTGTTTATTTGGCGCTTTCAGAGTTATGTCCAAAGATCAATATTTGGTCGCTTATAGAACAACAACACAAAAATGTCTATGTAATCTTAACATGTAACATCTATATAATACAAGAAAATTATGACTAAAAAAGATTGCAAAACTTTTTATATTAATCTCTTTACATAATCAAACCTATAGAACAGAGTGATAAGAATGAGTCAGCACCCTCTTTAACTCTTTACCAATTGACAAAATTTTAGACAGGTCCAAATTAAAAGCATGTGCAGACGAACAAATAAAAGTGACGGAAAATTTGAAATTTCTTTTGGCAAGGGAAGAAAACATTGTGGGAATAGGAGAAAATGCTGGTTAACAGCATTTTCTCTTTTTCCCTCAATGTTTTCAGAAGGCTTCTTTCTCACCTAAGGTAAGTGCACATTTTTCTATCCCTCAGCTCTCAAAAGTGTAAATCTAAGACCAGGGCCTGTATTCACCAACCATTCTTAAGAACGTTCTTTGTCTTATTCTCCAGAATTTTCTATATTTGTAAACTTAACTATAACACAACTTCTGATTAGCTAAACCATTTGGTTTAGCCAATCAGAAGTTTTGTTACTTACAGATTTAGAAAACCTTGGAGAATAAGACTGAGAATATTCTCAAGAATGGTTGGTGAATATGGGCCCTGGGATCATGTTATTTTTTGGTCCATTTCAAATAAATGTACATGAAAGATCAGAAGCAGATTTTTATCCTTCTAAGAAATATGTGCATCTAAGTTAGGATGGTACATTTTTATTCCTTTCTGAAAACTTTACATCTAAGATCATCCACTGAAAAATGATCACTTAAGATGTGGCTGCACCTTGTTTGCAGACTGATAGTTGATCTACAATATATACCCTCCTGTGACTTGAGATACCAAACATTGTGAGCAAAATGTAATTGGAAAAAGTCCCTTTCCCACATAAACAAAGTTTTACAATTGGCAATTTGAGTGCATTCACATGAAGCGATATAAAAACTTTGTGCTTCAAATGATGGGATTTTTTTTCCTTCAACTCTATACCAAACAAAATTTTGGACTGGTCCAAACTGAAAGCATTTGCAGACAACAAAATAAATGTGAATCAAAAATTGAAATTTGTTTTGGAAAAGGCAGAAAACATTGGTTACCAGCATTTTCTCCTTTTCTCACAATGTTTTCCAAAGGCTTTCTTTCTCAGGATCGTCAAAAGTAGAGATTATGTGGTAATGGGTTAAGGGTTACAAAATGTATTAATCTTTTTTCGATACAATTCTGAGTTTTAACAGTACTAAAGAAGGCTTCTGATAACACTGTGGGAAAAGGAGAAAATGCTTGCTACTAATACTTTCTCCATTTCCCACAATGTATTCAACCCTTTCTAAGATATATCAAATGAATTATACATGTACTTAATTTGTCACCTGCAAAATCCTTTCAGATTGGACAAAATTTTATTGCTTGTTACAGAGTTTTAATTCTTTTGCTTTTATGAAAATTTATCATTTGTTGCACTTGCAGATCCATTACTGTTTCCATGGGGATGATCATTGTCTTTCATCAGTTCTTCTGTCAAGGCATGGTCTGTCATTTTCTCTTCATCGATTCCAATGTAATTCGGACGGCTTGCTTTGATTGGTCTGTGATTAAAGAGCACCCATAAAACTCTCATTAAGTCACTTAAAATAATGTCCGTTGAATTCTTACCCACAATTCTTAGTAAGAAACACCCATCTTCTCTCAAATAATCAATGGCAAATCGTCGCACAACTTTTTTGTCAAATGGTGACTGAATCTCACGCGAGTACCGTAAGTACTTTCTAACGAACAACTCCTTTTTGTGATTAAATATCATGTAAAAGACCCAAGAAGCAAAATTGAAAAAAGACAGAACAGAAACAAGTAGCAGCCAAAACCAAATGAGTGCAAAAATCTTTTCATTAAAAAGATTTATTGGCAAAACACACTGTACTGTGAATCGCTGGATGTTTTGTAATTGTCGGATTTCAAAATCGCACAAAGTAACTCTTGGAAACCTTGGTGTTTCTCTCCACTCTCTGTGTTCTCTGAAATGAGCAATCAGTTCAAATCCATAACCTCCAAAATCCATTCCCATGAATGAGTTGAGAATGAAGAACTGAGACACGCAATTAAAGCAGTAGACAAATTTTGTGAACAAGTAAAATCCGGTGAGAAAGTATCCATCCCTCTTTCCACAACAAAATAGTAGCACATTCGAGACTTTTTGACGAATCCTGACAAGAAAGTTTCGGTGGTAATTTCGATTTTCACGCAACCATCGATCAATATACCGTCCAATATCCTTGACATGTTTGTCTCTATCTTCAGGCTTTCCAAGGTGAAGGTCATCCGTCATTTCACACAGTTTACTAAGATTGATGCCCGATTTTGTATTTAATAAATGCCACATAATATTTGGAGCTTTGAACATGAATGCCATGAATACGAGAATTAAAGGAACCCACTGATAGTAATTTATCTCTGCCTTGTGTCGATCTTGAATATTTTTTGGTATGCCACTTTCAAGTGGGATGTAATATGTGTTGGAAATCCAACAGTAATTTTTTGTGTAAGCAACATATGCACCTGAAATTGAAAACAATAGAGTAAAAGTAACAACATCTGCCACAAGGTAAACAAAGCAGATATTACTAGTAAAATGAATATCACCTACTACTAATGACAATATTTTAGGCTTGTCCAAATTGAAAGTATTTGCAGACAACAAAATAAAAGTGACCGAAAATTTGAAATTTGCTTTGTGAAGGATAGAAAACATTGCTGGTTTCTTAGTTTTGTAAAGGAAAGAAAACATTGTTGGAAAAGGAGAAAATGCAGGTACCCAGCATTTTCTCCTTTCCCACAATGTTTTCTACCCTTCCGAAATCAAAATTCAATTTTTGATTCACATTTATTTTATCGTCTGCAAATGCTTTCAGTTCGGACTAGTCCAACATGTTGTTGTTTGGTAAAGAGTTACATGTATTCTAATACTTATGTTGTTTCTTTGGCTGCTAGTAAGTGATTGGCAAGTTAAGATTTAAACATTTATTACACGATCCTGACTTTTAACGACCCACAGAAAGAAGCCTTTTGAAAACATGGTGGGAAAAGGAGAAAATGCTTTCAAAAGGTCTCATATACACATAAGAAACGGCTTCATCCTTGCTGTTATTTCGGGTCAATTAGAGATAACATAGACATGCCTTATGGGGTAAAGGGTTAATGCCCAGTTGGAAAAATTATTTGAAGAACTGATGCTGCAATGTGAATGATGTTATAATGCGAGATTTGTCTTTGTTGCTAACTGGCGCTTAACTCTTTACCACACGAGAAAATTTTAGACTGGTCCAAATTGAAAGCATTTGCAGACAACAATATAAAGGTGACTGAAAAATTGAAATTTGTTCTGGGAAGGGTAGAAAACATTGTGGGAAAAGGAGAAAATGCTGGTTACCAGCATTTTCTCCTTTTCCCACAGTGTTTTCAAAAGGCTTCTTTCTCAGGGGTGTCGTTGTTGTGTTTGGGTTTAACGCCACTTTAACAGCTAAGGTCATATCATGGCGGTCGGTGACGCACAGTGTTTCCTGGCTGTCTTACACCGGTACTAACACAACTTTCTTTCCAAAGCCACCGACTACCTTTCTCACATGCTTCAGCAGAGGTGAGAGGCGAAAATACACCGGAAAGAAAGTTCGCCTCAACCGGGTATCGAACTCACAACCACCAGGTCATGAGTCCGACACGCTCACCACTGAGCCACCCAGGCGGGCCTCAGGGGTGTCAAAAGTAGGGATTGTGTGGTAATGGGTTAAGTCATGGTATTGGTCTTTGATGCTAAATTATGCTATTTACTCATGACATTAGCCTTTGATATGGTGCTAAAGATATGACTTGCATTTTGCTGGTTGGTTGGTTGTATTGGAGTTTAACGCCACTTATACAGCTAGGGTCCTATCGTGGCAGTCGGTGACGCACATGTGTTTCCTGGCTTTCTTACACCAGTGCTAACACAACTTCCTTTCCAAAACCACCGACTACTTTTCTCACATGCTTCAGCAGAGGTGAGAGGCGAAAATACACCGAAAAGAAAGTTTACCTCAACCTGGTTTCGAACTTGCAACCACCAGGTCATGAGTTCTGACACGCTCACCACTGAGCCACAAGGGCATTTTGCGATAACTTACTTGTAACAGGTTCAACTTACTTGTAAATTCCGCTGGACACCAGCAATGTATGGGGTCACCCACATACTGTCCGGAACTAATGACTAAGGCAAAGACTAGAAGCAGGGTAACCGTCCATAAGTGACTAACTCTGTCTATCCAATCATCGTCCGTAGACCCCGTAAGGGTCTTCCAACTGATCCCTCCAAGTATAGAAATCCTGAAATAAGATGATTTCTATTTTTAACCCATTACCACTTAATCCCTACTTATGACGCCCCTGAGAAAGAAGCCTTTTGAAAACAATGTAAGAAAAGGAGAAAATGCTGGTAACCAGCATTTTCTCCTTTTCCCACAGTGTTTTCCACCCTTGCCAGATCAAATTTCAATTTTTCAGTCACCTTTATTTTGTCATCTGCAAATGCTTTCAATTTGAACCAGTCTAAAATTTTCTTGTTTGGTAAAGAGTTAACACATTACCAAATGACAATATTTTAGGCTTGTCCAAATCAAAAGCATTTGCAGACGACAAACTAAAAGTGACTGAAAAATGGAAATTTGTTTTGTGAAGGGTTGAAAACATTGTGGGAAAAGGAGAACATGCTGGTTACCAGCATTTTCTCCTTTTCCCACAATGTTTTCAAACGCTTTTTTTCTCAGGGTTGTTAAGTCGGGATTGTCCGTGGTCGTGAGGTAGAGCGTCCGCCTCGTAACCAAAAGATCCTGAGTTCGATACCCGGGAGCGAGTATCAACTTTGGGATTTTTCATCGGCCCACACATTCAGCGTGAGTACTGGTGTAGTTCCCAGGAAGCAGAATCGAGAGAGATTGGTATAAGTTGTAAGAACTTGTTTCTCAATCGATGTAAAATAAATATGTTTAAACTAAACTAAGTCGGGATTATGTGGTATAGTTAAGAACAAGACGATCAGTGAGTCACGCTCAGCATTGTAAACGTTAAAGTCAGACTGTGTGATAAAGGACAAACTTGTAAAAGATATAGTTAAATTTTAACCCTTTACCCCATAATGATGACTTTTGACGTCCCTGATGAAGAAGCCTTTTGAAAACATTGTGGGAAAAGAAGAAAATGCTGGTAACCAGCATTTTCTTCTTTTCCTACAAAGTTTTCTATCCTATCAAAGGGAAAATGCGTCATGTAAGCTACTATGAAATTATCTTCTGCGAATGCTTTCAATTTGGATAGGTCTAGAATTTTGCCATGAGGTAAAGGGTTAACATGTGCGAGTGCTTATCTTGGATAGCTCTCTCACAGTTCCCAGAAATCTTGAGAAAAACATGTGTGTATCTCATTAAACTTATTTGACATTTACCATGAACCCTTCCCTCTGTAAACCCTACCGAACAACAAAACTTTAGACTGATTAATTAGATATAGTTTGGTTAAGGCCGTTTTCAACATTATTTCAGTCATATTGCAGCTGCCAGTGCACCTATATGTACCCATTCTTTCCTGGAGTTTCTTTTAATTCTTTATTCTTTCTAAGCTACTGGCTACTTTCCTATGTAACCTGATTGTTGAAACAATGGTCAGCTTTGAGAGATGAATGAATCCTGTCACAATGGCTATCATCAATCCAAGGAAAGAAATTGGCTGTGCCTGGGATCAAACCAGCGATCTGTTCTTAAGTCCTGTCAGCTACCGACCGACTTGATGGTGCTCAACAAACAACATATTTTCAAAATTGAAGCAAATGCAGACAACAAAATAAAGAATAAAGTGACTTAACCCTTTACTCCATAGATACTCATTTTGACGCACTTCTTCTAGGAGCCTTTTGAAAACATTGTGACAAAAGGTGAAATTGCTCGTGACGAGCAATTTCACCTTTTGTCACAATGTTTTCTATGCTATCAAAAGGTGTCATATACTTATAAGAAATGGCTTCATCCTTGCTGTTATTTAGGGTCAATTACAGATACCATAGGAATGCCTTGTGGGGTAAAGGGTTAAAGAAATAGAAAATGGTCTGGAAAGGCTAGAAAACATTATTGGAAAAGAAGTACATGTAAATGTTGGTTAAATTAATGTGCCTCAAATATCAAATTTGTCGTTGGAAGGGTAGAAGACATTGCGGGAAAAGGAGAAAATGCTGGTAACTAGAATTTTCTCCTTTTCCCACAATGTTTTCTACTGAAGTCTTTCCAATGGTCATCAAAAGTCAGCATTCTGTGGTAAAAGGTTGAACTTTTCTGACATTTACAGTTGACCCTTTACCGAACAACAAAATTTTAGCCTCAATTGAAAGCATTTGCAGACGACAAAACAAAGGAGACTAAAAAATTCAAATTTGTTTTGGGAAGGGATGAAAATGTTGTGGAAAAAGGAGAAATGCTGGTTACCAGCATTTTCTCCTTTTCCCACTATGTTTTCAAAAGTTTTTTTCACACGGTTGTAAGTCGGGATTGTGTGGTAAGGACTTTTACCACATAATTCTCACTTTTAACACCTCTCAGAAAGAAAGCATTTGAAAACATCTTAGTAAAAGGAGAAAATGCTGAAAAAAGGATTCTCTTCATTTCCCACAGTGTACCTTTTACATACAAAACAAATGAGTGTGTTGTTTACAAAATTAATGCTTTCAATTAAGAAGCATACAATATTTTGTTGTTTGGTAAAGACTTCAAAGAGAGTTAACCCATTACCACTCAATCCCTACGTTTGACGCCCCTGAGAAAGAAGCCTTTAGAAAACATTGTGGGAAAAGGAGAAAATGCTGGTAACCAGCATGTTCTCCTTTTCCCACAATATTTTCTACCCTTCACAAACCAAATTTCAATTTTTCAGTCACTTTTATTTTGGCGTCTGCAAATGCTCTCAATTTGAACCAGTCTTAAATTTTGTCGTGTGGTAGGAGTTAACTCTTTACTATCAGTCCCGACAATCCTGAGAAAAAAGCCTTTAGAAAACATTTTGGGAAAAAGAGAAAATGCTGGTAACCAGCATTTTCTCCTGTTCCCACAATGTTTTCAACCTTCACAAAACAAATTTTTCAGTCACTTTTATTTTGTTGTCTGCAAGTGTGCTTTCAATTTTGACCTGTCTACTCTGAACTTTTGTTGTTGGATAATTAGTTAACCCTTTCCCAAACGATAAATTTCGGACCCTTCCAAACCGAAAGAGTTTGCAGGCGACAATTTTAGATTTGGATAAAATGGCAGAATGTTCTCAAAAAGGGTAGAAAACACTGAGGGAAAAGGAGAAATTGCTCGTTACGAGCAATTTCTCCTTTTCCCACAGTGTTTTCTAAAGACTTTTACTGCAGGCACGTAAAAACCTGGGCTTGTTTGGGAAAGGGTTAATGGTTACCCTTTGCTTTTACCCTGACAATTTACTCATTTTTTTGCCTGACAACTGTTCACTTTCTGAACTATTGAGGCAAAAGCAGAAATTGCTCAGACTGAGAAACTCCACCTACCATATCATAAAATAAGAGCAAACCAGACTCTCTCTAACAATCCATTTCTTTCATATGCCGTAATTCTCGCAGTTACTTTACATTTAATTTAAAATTCCTAGGCTTAGATTATATCTACAATTTGTACAGTACTCAGTGACTTGTGTAATCTTTCAAAAAAGTAAAATCAGCTTCAGTTTAACCCTGTCACCAACCTTAACCCTTTCCCAAACAATCCCTGGTTTTCATGGCCCTGAAAAAGGAGGCTTTTGTAAACATTGTGAGAATAGAAGATGCTGGCCACCACCAGGGAGACAAAGCTGGTTTCCTTTTCCTACAATGTTTTCAACTCTCCTACAACAAAAACAAATTTTTGAGTCCGCTGAATTTTGATTTCAATTCAGACCAGTCTAAAAATTTTGCTGCTTGGTAAAATGTGGAAATTTTAGCCATGTTGACAGCTTTAACAGGCAAAAAATCAACCCTTTATCAGTTCACACAGCAAAAGTTTTGATTCAGGCATACAGAAAACAATGTGGGAAAAGGAGAAAATAATGCTAACCACCATTTTCTCTATTTTACATATGGTTTTGTTTCATAAGGCTTCTCTCTCAGCATTGTTAAAAGTCAAGATTGTGTGGTAAAGGATTAACTCTTCACCCTACAACAAAGTTTTAGACTTGTCAAGTTTCAAAGCATTTTGAAGACAACAAATCAAGTATGACTCTAATTGTGAAAGTTGTCTTTGATAGTGTAGAAAACTTTGTGGAAAAAGGACCACATTAAATTTGTTTTCTGTAAATGCATTTGAATTTGATGAGTCTAAAATTTTGTTGTACTGTGATCAGTGAATACGGTACTTTACAACACAATCCCGACTTTTAATGACCCTGAGAAAGAAAGCTGTTGAGAACATTGTGGGAAGACGATAAAATGCTGGTAACCTTTTTTTTCTCCCTTTTGTTTTAGCATGGATTATAATACTTTTAGCTTATAGCCTTTAAAATACTGTTATTTTCCAATAATGTGTCAAACACAAATCAATCAATCAATCAATCAATCAATCAATCAATCAATCATTCAATCAATCATTCAATTACCCTCCTCAAGCACTTCATCATTCCAAAAATCCTGCCTGCCCAGGTGGCTCAGTGGTGAGCATGTTGGACTCATGACCTGGTGGTTGTGAGTTTGATACTTGGTTGAGGCAAACTTTCTTTCCGGCATATTTTCGCCTCTCACCTCTGCTGAAGCATGTGAGAAAAGTAGTCGGTGGCTTTGGAAAGAAAGCTGTGTAAGTACTGGTATAAGAAAGCCAGAAAACACATGTGCATCACCGACCGCCATGATATGACCTTAGCTGTTAAAGTGGCGTTAAACTCCAACACAACCAACCAACCAAATCCAAAAATCCTACTCCAACTCATTAACAGATGTCTAAATGTAAAGTGTTTGCAGACGAAAAAGGCTATGTGGTTTAACCCTTTACCACAAAATCCCGACTTTTAATGACCCTGAGAAAGAAGCCTTTTGAAAACATTGTAGGAAAAGGAGAAAATGCTGATACCAGCATTTTCTCCTTTTCCCACTTGTGACAATGTTTTTTACCTTTCCCAAAATAATTTTAAATTTCTGAGCATGATATTTATTAACCCTTTACCCCATGAGGCATTTCTATGGTATCTCTATTCAACTTTAAATAACAGCAAGGATGAAGCTGTTTCTTATGTGTATATGACACCTTTTGATAGCATAGAAAAACGTTTTGACAAAAGGTGAAATTGCTCGTCATGAGCAATTTCACCTTTTGCCACAATGTTTTCCAAAAGCTCCTACTAGCAATGTGTAGAAATGAGTATCTATGGAGTAAAGGGTTAAATTGTCGTCTGCAAATGCTTTCAATTTGGACTAATCTATAATTTTATTGTTTGGCAAAGAGTCAACCCATTACCACACAATCCCTACTTTTGACGCCCCTGAGAAAGAAGTCTTTTGAAAGCACGATGGGAAAAAGAGAAAATGCTGGTAACCAGCATTTTCTCCTTTTCCCACAGTGTTCTACCCTTCCCAGAACAAATTTCTACATTTTAGTCCCCTTTAATTTTGTCATCTGCAAATACTTTCAATTTGGACTATTCTATAATTTTGTTGCTAGGTAAAGAGTAAAGCCCTAATAAATATGGGATTTCATCTTTAAAAGGATAGAAAATATTGTGGAGGGAGGAGAAAATGCTTTTTTACCTTTATCCATAATGTTTTCCGAGACTTCTTGTGAGAGTCGTCAAAGCATAAGTTTGTTTCCAAAGGTATTTACAAAGCGGAAAAAATAACATCGGGATTTAAATCTACCCCCAAACTACTACAGTAGCCGGGTAAACTCACATTTCCTTTGTTTAGTAAATTAAAGAGAGTTTAATAAATACTCACATCTCGTCAAATATTCACCATTGAACAATCTGTCACATCAGCCACACTGTTTCAAACTTTCGAATCCCAACAACATTCACATTTTCTTCCGTCAATTTCAAAACACAACAGTGGGTACTCCCTTTTCCGACTTTGAAAAAAAAAATGCCGCCAGTTTCGTCTGCGATACACACAGTTCAAGTAGTAATTTCTTCTGTCGGCTGCTTTTGTGTTTACACGAATAATTATAGATGGCGCGTTGAGTCTTTGAGGCCCCCACTAGATCTTTATCGGTTCTACTGAATTCATGAGTATTGAAAATTTGATGCGTTGATTTCAATCGCACCTAGTTGATCTTTTTCACTGAGTGAATTAACCCTTTAAACATACGATATTATTTTGGACTTTTCGAACTCGAAAGCATACGCAGACGACAAAATAAATTGTGACGGAGTGATGCAATTTTCGATTGAAAGTGTTGAAAATATTTTGAAAAGAATAGGAAACAAAGTTAATTACCATTAGCCTGATTAGGCATATGTACTTTCTCCTTTTCCAACTATGTTTTATAAAAGTCATCCCCTTCTTCTTTCTTCCTCGGGATCGTGAAAATTCGGGATCGTTTGGTAAAGGATCAAAGTGCCCCCTTTACAACAGTAATCGCACATGAGGCCAGTGTACGTGGATAGAGATCAGGCTGAAAAAAAAAAAAAACCATCCAGTCTGATCTTTGGTCTACATTTTTCGCTTTTCCGAAACCTTCTGGGCACACTGACAAGCAAACTCAAGTTTGTTTTTCCTTTTCTCATTTTTTTTCTAGATCGAAAATTTGATTCTTGGTTATTTTCGACTCTATAAGGATTGACTTCCCAAGCAACAAACTTTTAAACTTTTCAAATTGAAAACATTTGCAGATCAAATTTGTTAGTGAAAGGGTTGAAACATTAAAGGAAGAGAAGAAAATGCTGGCATGAAACACACGAAAAGGGGCATTCGGACCTTTGCGTAAAGTGTCATTTCAGATCAGCATGCGCGGACTACGCAGGCTGATCCGAAACGACACTTTCCATTTCAATATAATTTTCTGTTTTGCGCGAGTCTGCTACAGCACAAAATCTAATGTAGTCGTAAAGTGCCGTCTCGGATTAGCCTGCGCGGACTGCGCAGGCTGATCCGAGACGACACATTACGCACATGCACGAATACCCCTCTTAGCGTGTAACAAGCCATAAAAGACTGTACAAGAGAGAGAGAGAGAGAGAGAGAGAGAGAGAGAGAGAGAGAGAGATTTTATTATATTCTAAGTCTACTATTTAACCCGTTACCACACAATCCCTACTTTTGATGACCCTGAGAAAGAAACCTTTAGAAAACATCGTGGGAAAAGGAGAAAATGCTGGTAACCAGCATTTTCTTCTTTTCCCACAATGTTTCTACCATTCATAAAACAAATTTCAAATTTTCAGTCACTTTTATTTTGTCGTCTCCAAATGCTTTCAATTTGGACCAGTGTATAATTTTGTGGTTTGGTAAAGAGTTAAAACAAAATCTTTATCTGAGATGATTCGACCCCCATTTTTTTCCCTTCTTCCATTTGTCCAAGGGAAGTAACTCGTAAGAAGCAGGAACCTGAAAGAATTATGGGTGACTCCCCTTGTATATAATATCAACACTACTTGCATATATGTACATATATATAAACTGCTTTGTTTTAACCCTTAGGCTGCTAAGAAGGACTCACTGACCTTTTGCAGACAGTGTAGATCAAGATCAGACTGCACAAAACGTGTAGTCTGATCTTTGATCCACACTGTCCGATAAGGATATAATATAATTTCCCAAAAGATAACTTTGAAATAGCCAATTAATATCTGGGTTTTTTACTCTTTTTCGTTTTAATTATTCAGCATGGTAGGGGTTGAAAGGGTCTGATATACAGTCTGCAACACGCGAAAAGGGGCATTCGGACATTTGCGTAAATTGTCGTCTCGGATCAGCCTACGCAGTCCGCGCGGGCTAATCCGAGACGGCACTTTACGACTACATTAGATTTTGTACTACAGTAGACTTGCGGAAAAACAGAAATTTACATAAAAACGGAAAAAATCGTTTCGGATCAGCCTGTGCGGACTACGCAGACTGACCCGAAACGATACTTGACTCAAATATCCGAATGCCCCTTTTCGAGTGTTGCAGGACACATTTGAAAAGAGTATCGACTCAGGCCAGCCTGCACAGTTCGCGCAGGCGGTTACATTGGCGCCAAACGTGGGGCAGAAAGTCTGAAGCCACGAGATGAAATTGCTACATGGTTCAGCTTTCACATTGTTTCAAATAAAAGGGGTAAGACTTGCAAACTTTTTTAAAGAAATTATCTATCTCAATCACCTGTAAAACAATACATTATCTTATCTACTCGTATACCCGCACTTTTATCGAACTGTGTATCCCTGTTTACAAAACTGTGTCTTATCGGCTTTTATAATGTGTTTTTGATGAATCTTAGGTAGGTAGAGAGAGAGAGAGAGAGAGAGAGAGAGAGAGAAAGAGAGAGAAAGAGGGGGGGGGGGAAGAGGGACGGACGGAGAGACAGGTACACAGACAGACAGAGTTTTTTTTTGTTTACTTTTTGACACAACGTCAGGAAAAAAAAAGATTTTCTGCAAGATGCAAATTATCTGTGTTTAGCCTAATGACTTAACACAACCCAAACTTATACGACCCTGATGGAAAGAGCTTTTGTAAAGACAGTGAGAAAAGGAGAAAATGCTGGTCTCCTTTTCCCTACAATGTTTTCTACCACTCCAAAAGCAACTTTCAATTTTTAAATTACATTTTTTTTCATCCTCTGCAAACGCTTTCAATTTAGACAATTCTAATACATGTAATAGAATCGTCTTGTAATGTGTTAAAAAAAAAAAAGAAAGAACCAGAGGTATTTTTATCTCTCTCGTTGAATTTATTAACCCTTTACTCCATAGATACTCATTTTGACGTAGCAACAAGAGACAGCGTTTGAAAACATTGTGGGAAAAGGAGAAATTGCTCGTAACGAGCAATTTCTCCTTTTCCCACAATGTTTTCCACTCAATCGGATATTTGTATCCTCATTTGTACATATTTTTGACATAATGTCTTGATCTGCTGCTAAAATGGAAGAGCCTCAAATTGGCATATCAGGTAAAGGGTTAACCCTTTACCCTATTAGGCATTTCATGGTATCTCTAATTGACCCTAAATAACAGCAAGGATGAAGCCACTTTTTATGTGTATATGACACCTTTTGATAGCACAGAAAACATTGTGGCAAAAGGTGAAATTGCTCGTCACGAGCAATTTCACCTTTTCCCACAATGTTTTCCAAAGGCTCCCACAAGCAATCCGTAGAAATGAGTATCTATGGAGTAAAGGGTTAAGCAACAAGTTGAAACAAAAAGCTATGAACATATGATCTAAGCCATTATCTATTATATGCTGAAGCCTGTTGAACTTGGGAAACGAAACCCTTTGGATATTTTGCCGTTACGTTTTTCTGGCTTCAAGTTCTCACCGTTAAAAATTTGCGGTAAAGTATTGACCAATTACCAAACAGTCCTTAGCTTTTATACGGTACAGTGGGAGAAGCCTTTTGAAAACATTGTGGGAAAAGGAGAAAATGCTGGTAACCAGCATTTTCTCCTTTTCCCATAATGGTTTTTTACCCTTCCCAAAACAGTTTTAATTTTTGGGCCAAATTTTTTTTTGTCGTCTGCAAATGCTTCAATTTTTGGGCCAAATTTATTTTATCGTCTGCAAATGCTTTCAATTTGGCCAAGCCTGAAATTTTGTCGTTTGGTAAGGAGTTCACTCATTTCATGCTAAATAGGTAAAATGAAATGACAGTTTCAAGTCGGCATCATTAAAAACCTAAAATTTTGCTATAGCAAAGTTATTTCCTTTTTTGGAGGGTGGGTGGCAAGGGGAGGGGGGGGGGGGGGTGGGGGTGGGGGGGGAGAAGAGAGGAGAAGAGGAAAGAATCATCTCTCTTTAACCCTTCCCCAAACGACAAACTTTTGGACTAGACCAAATTGAAAGCATATGCAGACGACAATTCAACTATTGCTGAAAAGATTATTTCTGTCTATGATAGGGTAGAAAACATTGTGGAAAAAGGAGAAAATGCTGGTTATCAGCATTTTCTCCTTTTCCCACAATGTTTTCAAAAGGCTACTATTCCAGACCCGTAAAAACCAGGGATTGTTTGGGAAAGGGTTAAATTGGAAGTCCTGTGCAGTCTGATTTTAATCTACACTGTCATTGAGTCGCTCTTAGCAGTCAAAGGGTTCAATATCGATTTACTCTTAACTCTTTACGAAACAATCCCTGGTTTTTACGACCCAGAGGAAGAAAACCCCGCTTTTCAAACATCGTGGAAAAAGGAGAAAATACAGGTAACCATTTTGGGCAACTTGACTTTGTCGTCTGCAGATCTTTGACGTTGGAACCCCCCCCCCCTTTTCCCAGTTTTGTTGTTTAGTGCAGAGTTTAAAATTCTTTGCAGACGAAAAACCTAGTGGCGATAGATGATAGAATTTGTTTTCGAAAAGACGGAAAACACCGTAATAAACAAGAGGGCCATGATGGCCCTGAAATCGCTCACCTGAGTTTATTGACCAAACATGCACCATCCAGTGAAAATGTGGCCTCTAGAGCCTACAACAGGTTTTTCTAACATTTGACCTAGTGACCTAGTTTTTGACCCCACATGACCCATTTTTGTTCTTGTCCGAGATATCATCCATGCAAACATCCTGACCAACTTTCATGAGTATCCAACTGAAAATATGGCCTCTAGAGCGTACAAAAGGTTTTTCTAAGATTTGACCTAGTGACCTAGTTTTTGACCCCACGTGACCCATTTTCAAACTCGTCCGAGATATCATCCAGACAAACATTCTGACCAACTTTCATGAGTATCCGACTGAAAATGTGGCCTCTAGAGCGTACAAAAGGTTTTTCTAAGATTTGACCTGGTGACCTAGTTTTTGACCCCACGTGACCCATTTTCAAACTCGTCCGAGATATCATCCAGACAAACATCCTGACCAACTTTCATGAGTATCCGACTGAAAATGTGGCCTCTAGAGCGTACAAAAGGTTTTTCTAAGATTTGACCTGGTGACCTAGTTTCTGACCCCACGTGACCCATTTTCGAACTTGTCCGAGATATCATCCAGACAAACATCCTCACCAACTTTCATGAGTATCCGACTGAAAATGTGGCCTCTAGAGCGTACAAAAGGTTTTTCTAAGATTTGACCTGGTGACCTAGTTTTTGACCCCACGTGACCCACTTTCAAACTTGTCCGAGATATCATCCAGACAAACATTCTGACCATTTTTCATGAGTATCCGACTGAAAATGTGGCCTCTAGAGCGTACAAAAGGTTTTTCTAAGATTTGACCTGGTGACCTAGTTTTTGACCCCACGTGACCCACTTTCGAACTCGTCCGAGAAATCATCGAGACAAACATCCTCACCAACTTTCATGAGTATCCGACTGAAAATGCGGCCTCTAGAGCGTACACAAGGTTTTTCTAAGATTTGACCTGGTGACCTAGTTTTTGACCCCACGTGACCCATTTTCGAACTCGTCCGAGATATCATCGAGACAAACATCCTGACCAACTTTCATGAGTATCGGACTCAAAATGCGGCCTCTAGAGCGTACACAAGGTTTTTCTAAGATTTGACCTAGTGACCTAGTTTTTGACCCCACATGACCCATTTTCGAACTCGTCCGAGATATCATCGAGACAAACATCCTGACCAACTTTCATGAGTATCCGACTCAAAATGTGGCCTCTAGAGCGTACACAAGGTTTTTCTAAGATTTGACCTAGTGACCTAGTTTTTGACCCCACATGACCCATTTTCGAACTCGTCCGAGATTTCATCGAGACAAACATCCTGACCAACTTTCATGAGTATCCGACCAAAACTGTGGCCTGTAGAGCGTACACAAGGTAAAAAGTTGACGACGGACGACGCACGACGCACGACGCACGACGGACGACGGACGACGGACACAGCACGATCACAATAGCTCACCATGAGCACTTCGTGCTCAGGTGAGCTAAAAAGGAAAAAATGCTGGCTCCCAAAGTTTTCTCATCTTCTAACATTGTTTTGAAAATACTGCATTCTGAGAGTTGTTACAATACATGGTGTCGGAAATGGGTTACACTGGAGTCTTGAAGATAGCGACGGCCTTTTTTAGAAAGAGGGAGAGAGCTCAGTATTCTTTGCAAGTATTTGATCTAGAGACAGAGCGACGGAGCGAGAGAGAGAGAAAGAGGGAGAGAGAGATGGAAACTAGAGTCTGAAGACGGTAACGGCCTTATTTGGAAAAAGGGAGATGTCAATATTCCTTGCAAGTATTTGACCGAGAGAGAGAGAGAGAGAGAGAGAGTGGGGAGGGAGAGAGAGAGAGAGGTGATAGACAGGCAGAAGGATGAGCGAACGAACAGTCAGGCGGACGGACAGACAGACAGACAGACCAACGGACGGACGGACGGACGGACGGACAGACAGACATACAGGCAGGCAGACAGGACGCAAGAAGAGGAGAGCGAACAGATCAAAACACTTTCTACAGGAAACGAAACAACTTCAAAGCCATATTACATTATTATAAATTCTCCATTATTTATTAGGCAATAAAACAGACAAATTAATTTGCATGACACGTCGACATTTGACGAGTCTAAATTTGAAGAGCTGAACTTTAATAATACTATTTTGATTATCTTAATGCCACCGAACCACAGCTGTACTAAAAGTATGGAAGCCCAGAGAGGCTAAAAAATTTTGGATACCGTAGAGAAGGTCAGTTATAAAAGTTAAGTTTTGAGATTATCAGAATCACTTTTAACCTGATCATCGACGAGAATTAGCTCAATACAATTACCATGCTCATGTTTTACATAATTACAGAGGAATTATTTTCAAAATGCTTCGTGTTAAAAAAATGAACTGCGGCAACGGGAGGTTTTACTCATTACCAAACGACAAAATTTTAGGTTTGCCCAAAGCAGACGACAAAATAAAAGTGACTGAAATTTTAAAATTTGTTTTGTGAAGGATAGAAAACATTATGGGAAAAGGAGAAAATTGCTGGTTACCAGCATTTTCTCCTTTTCCCACAATGTTTTCTAAATGCTTCTTTCTCAGGGTCGTCAAAAGTAGGGAATGTTTGGTAATGAGTTAAACAGATCTCCTTGATGCAATATATCGTCGGTTTACTTCAAAAACCTCGTAACTACAGCTTGTTTCAAGCTGTAGTTACAAGGTTTTTGAAGTAAACCGACGATATACGATACATCGTCGATTTACTTCAAAAACCTTGTAACTCCAGCTTGTTTCAAGCTGTAGTTACGATGTTTTTGAAGTAAAACGATGATATACCAAGCAATTCATCAGCACGATCTGTGTTGCCTGACATAGATCTATTCTATGAGCAGTTGTGATGTTTCGAGCAAAAATCGAACTAGGTTTCAAATTAGCACACTACTGTTTTCCCGCCCTTCAATACTCGAGATGTTAATCCCTAACATAATATGGTACTTTTAGGCACGATGTAGATCGAAACTAAACTTAACAGAACAAGCATGCTTCCTATTCTTTTAAGAGATAGCCCCCTTCCCGAGCTGTACAATACTTGGTTGGTTGGTTATATATGGGTTTAACGCCACTTTAACAGATAAGGTCATATCATGGCGGTCGGTGACGCACATGTATGTGTTTCCTGGCTCTCTCACACCGGTACTAACACAACTTTCTTTCCAAAGCCACCGACTACTTTTCTCACATGCTTCAGCAGAGGTGAGAGGCGAAAATACGCCGGAAAGAAAGTTCGCCTCAACCGGGTATCGAACTCACAACCACCAGGTCATGAGTCCGACACGCTCACCACTGAGGCAACCGGGCGGGCTTACAATATTTGGATCATTCATCTAAATAATATATATAAAAGCTAAGAAAAGATGGCGTAATTTTTCCTTCAGTAATGCAGGAGACCCTAGAATAAATATGCATGCATTTTTGACCAATCACAAGCTTCTATTCATTCATTATTTTCAGTGCCAAAAGCGTATTTGCCATCAATAATGCAGGAGACTCTAGAATAAATATGTATACATTTTTGACCAATCACAAGGTTCTATTCATTCATTTTTTATCATTGCCAAAAGATCAAAACCAGCAAATTCTGCTACGATGTTAAATTTCTCATTCAATGAAGGAAACAGCTGATCTAAAACATTAATTTCCAAAAGTTCTCGACGAAATCTGAAATGAGCGAAGTAAGTCTATTATAGCCTCTCTGCACTTCCGTAGCAAGAAATACCGACAGGCTCATGAAGTATACATTGTTTTATGGTAGAAATAATTATGAATAAAAAATGTAAAACAGTGACAGGGACCTGTCAAACAAAGCCTAGCGGCGGTTACATGTATTTGTCCGGGCAACCCTGAATCCTTGTTTTTATTCAACTGTCATCCCACCTGGTCGAAATGAATCGAGTCTTGCTATGTGAAAAGGTAGGTTAATGCATTTGCAAAAAGTATAGATTCGTGTCAGCCTGCTCGGTCCGCGCAGGCTGACATGGGCCAATACTTTTTGCTATTGGTAAATATTCTGCATGTCACTAGACCGTTCTATCTAAAAATTAAGCATGCCTTAAGACATGGTGAATCTATTTCATGCTAAGACTTGCTTGGTATCAGAGCTCCAGATAAGAGGGAGTAATGATATTCCAAAGTAATTATTTCTCTTCGAAACCCTATGTTATGGGTACTCAAGAGCGCAGTAAAATTGCAATGTGGATGCCACGGTAAAATCTTGAGCTCCAAATCTATAGAAATATTCAAGTCTGTATGATTTGAGTTCCATGATGCAACTGCGCATGTGTAAAACTCTACGATGCAAGTGCGCATGTGCACACTGGTAGTCTTGTCACAGCTTGTATTTCCGGCCAGGACAGGACAGGACACTTTCGGGATTCAGTTGCTATCGGCAGTCAACAGTGGACACATTCTCAGCTGTTGTGACTGGTAATGCTTACAGTCCGTGGCTGACAAGGCTTGTTATTAAGAGATCGAGAGTTCAAACCCAAGTTCAGACATATTTCCTTCCTGCCCTTGAATTGCAAAAATAAGACAAAAAAGGACAAGGAATATGCAAAAAAAAAAAAATTGTGCGTAGTACTTAAATAATGAGGAAATATCAGGATTGCAGGGAAAGATGCACACGCAATACTTTCTTGATTTCAAAATGGTGCTATTCGACGTATATGAAAAGAACAATTGAACTAATTATTCCTTTTCAACGGTTCTATTCGTCTTGTAGTGCACCACATTTGACTTCTTCCTGCAACAGGACAGAAAAATAGTCTTGGGCTATGCTCTGTGAAAAGGGGATTTAATGTATCTGCAAAAAGTTTCGATCCATGTCAGCCTGCGCAGTCCGCACAGGCTGACATAGGTCGAAACCTTGTTGCTTTCGTTAAATTTCCTGCATGCCAGAGGACCAATTTACTTTATGATTCGGTCGGTTGTAATACAGAATGGATTTTAACCCTTTCCCAAACGACAAATTATAGACTCTTCCAAACTCAAAGAGTTTGCAGACGACAATTTCAAATTTGATGAAAATGACAGAAAGTTTCCAAAATGGGTAGAAAACACTGTGGGAAAAGGAGAAATTTCTCCTTTTCCCACAGTGTTTTCAAAACACTTGTACTGCAGGCACGTAAAAACAAGGGCTTGATTGGGAAATGGTTAACCCATTACCACACATCCCTACTTTTGACGCCCCGGAAAAAGAAGCCTTTAGAAAATATTGCGGGAAAAAGAGAAAATGCTGGTAACCAGCATTTTCTCCTTTTCCCACAATGTTTTTTACCCTTGACAAAAGAAATTTCCAATTTTCAGTCACTTTTATTTTGTCGTCTGCAAATGCTTTCAATTTGGACCAGTCTAAAATATTGTCGTTTGGTAATGGGTTAAGGAACCTTGATTATGCGATGAATAAATTAATACATTACATCCCCCTTTAAACAGAACATGGCTCTAACCTTTTGTCACATAAGTTTACATGATTCATCTAATCTCCATTTTTCACAATGTTTTTTTTTTCTCAATGGTTTGTTAAAGGACAGTCTCATAGCTTTCCTATTTCGTTTATAATGAACTTAAAAGAGAACAAAATACATGTATAATTCAAGTTAATTAAGGCATCGTTGATTCATAAGGCAAGAAATGTCATGATTAAACTACTAACATACTAAAACAAATTGGCATATATTTTGAGAATTATGTAATGGAAATGAACAAACAAAAAAAAAAGTGAAAATGATGAAGACAAAGGCGATGTCTTTGATTTCTTCCAAAATATGAAACGACAAATGTATTATGAAAATGTGCTGAGAAATGAAAACAAACAACAACACATTGATTATTCAAACCTTTTTCTTGGTCCCTTATTGTATATGTCAAGATTGATTGATTGGGTGATTAATTGATTGATTGATTGATTAAGTGATTGATTGGTTGGTTTGGTTGATTGAGTGATTCATTGACTAACTGATTGATTAATTGATTAAATTATGTTTGTCAATTTAGAACAGGTAGTTTAACTACCAACCTTCAGGTTTTTCAAAACTGAGAGCATTTGCAATCGACAAATTCGATTTTCTTTAAATGATAAAAATTGTCTTTAAGGTGATAGAATACCTTGCGGGAAAAGGAGAAAATGCTGGTGACCAGCATTTTCTCCTTTTCCCACAAGGTTTTCCAGTGCCTTCTTCCCCAAAGTCGCCATTTAATACGATTGTTTGGAAGAGGGTAAAAATCACTATCAGATGTTTTTGTTCACCACAAAATAAAATGTGAAAATGTTACTATGTAGCACCACAGTGAATCAGTCTTGTTCAAACTGCAAAGCAAAATTGTACAAAAAAAAAACAAAGGATACAGAAAAAAACAACAAACAAAATGAAAGAGCAATCTACATGTATATATGTATGTTGCAAACGTCTTTTAGTTCAAACTAACTTCTATATTTTCTCTATTATGGTATATATAAAACTATCTATGGTACATATATATTTTTTTCACGTTAAACACCCATCCATGCATGCAACCATCCTCTATCAATCCATCCATTCAACCATCCCACTGTCTATGCATCCACCGACACACACACTCACCTACCCATCCATCTACTCATCCATCCATCCATCCATCCATACATATATACATGTACATACATACATGTACATACATACATACATACATATACAAATAAACCAAGCCACCATTCACCCGAACCCCACCTTTCATCCATCCACCTAGCAGCCACAAACCTAAGGATGGGCCAACGTTTTGCTACCTAGCATATAGAAAATATATACATCTATACCAAGCAACATGAATTAAACAGTCAAATGATCACAAAAAGGCGGCAAATTTGACAGTCAAATTATATTGGTAAATCTGTGATTTTCGTGGTTTTCTTATAGCTTTTGCATGTAAATCAAAGTGCCTCATCAATCTTCTAGATTTTTGTTACTCATTTTGAAGTTTTTGCTTCTGGTTATTTACATTTTTAAGTGACCTTTGCAACTAGTTCTGAATGCCCCTATGTCTTTTTACTAAAGTTAAATGCCTTTTGCACTTATTCTTTATTTTTTTTAAAATATAAAATGTTTTTATGTTTTTTTTTCTTACTCGTATATAGAAACCCCCGTTGGTTATTTTAGCTACCTTCAAGAGCAATAAAATCTTAAATACAGAATGCCTCCGAGACTATTTGAGATACCTTTCAGATCAATATTTCTCATACAGAATGCCTCTTTGATTATTTTGTTTCATTTAGGAGCAATATTTCTTATAAAGAATGCCTCTTTGACTATTCTTTTTCATGTAAGAGCAATATTTCTTATACATAATGCCTCTTTGACTTTTCTGTTTCATTTTAGAGTAATATTTCTTATATAAAATGCCTCTTAGGCTATTTTGTTTCCTTTAAGAGCAATAACTATTATTAATAGTTATAGCTCTCAAAATAATTATACAGTGTGCTTCTCAGACTATTTTTCTGCATTTAAAAGCAATTTTCCACTACACATGCCTTTAAGACTATTTTGCTTCCTATCCGATGCATCTTATTGCTTCTTGGTCTTTTTTGCCTTCTTCATGAGCAACATATCTATATACAATGCCTATGTGACTATTTTGCTTCCTTTAAAGCCAATAATTGTCTTAAAACAGAATGCCCCAAGACCCATCTACCTTTAAGAGCAATACCGGTTATTTTAATTACCTTTAAGAGCAATATCGGCTACTTCAGTTACCTTAAAAGCAATATCGGCTATTTTTTTACCTTTAAGAGCAATATCTTTTAAACAGAATGCCTCCAAGACTTATGTTTTCTTTATTTAACCCATTACCGCACAATCCCTTCTTTTGACGCCCTTGAGAAAGAAGCCTTTAGAAAAAATTATGGGAAAAGGAGAAAATGCTGGTAACCAGCATTTTCACCTTTTCCCACAATGTTTTCTATCCTTCATAAAACAAATTTCAAATTTTCAGTCACTTTTATTTTGTCGTCTGCAAATGCTTTCGATTTGGACAATCCTAAAATTTTGTGGTTTGGTAGAGTTAAAGCAGTACATCTTATACAGAATGCCTCTATTTAAGCTACCTTGATGAGAAATATTACTTTATTAAGAATGCCTCTTATAACATTGTAGCTACCTTTCAGAACAATATTTCTTTTACATAAACTCTAAAACAACTCTAATGAATGCCCACAATATTGGTAAGATGTCACTCGTAATTCACTTCAATCAAATTATGAGATTCGAAGGAATTGAAGTCCTTGTGGGAGAAAGAGAAAATACTGGTATCTATTAACTCATTACCAAACGACATAATTTTAAGTTTGTTAAAATTGGAATCATTTGCTGACGACAAAATGACTGTGAATGAAAATTTGAAATTTGTTGTGAAAAGGGTAGAAAACGTTGTGGGAAAAGGAGAAAATGCTGGTTACCAGCATTTTCTCCTTTTCCCACAATGTTTTCTAAAGGCTTCTTCTCGGAATCTTCAAAAATAGGGATTGTCTGGTAATGGGTTAAACCCCTATCCTGCTAAATAAAAGAAATTTAAAGGCAATATTTGAGCCAAAAGTACAAACCCAAAAATTATGCTTTATCAAAGGTATTTTTTGGAGAGTATGTTCTCATCGGGCAGTATAGATCAAAGATCAGGCTGCACGTTCTGTGCAGTTTGATCTTGATCTATACTGTCCTTGAAAGTTCAGTGAGTCGCGCTTAGCAGCATAAAGATTAACCATAGCAGCCATTGGTTATTGCTATCATAAATGGACGCTCATTGGCCGGAAAACTCCGCAGAATAAACATATCAGCATTTTTGACCAATCACAAATAATTATGTATTCATTCGAGATTAATATCAGGAAGTAGGTCATAATCAGCTTATATGGCTGGCCAGAAAAAGGATGCTAAGCAGATTTATTGCATTTCGCAAAGGATTCTATATAATTATGTAATATATTCAGAGAGATTCCGTGTATGGAAATAAATGGTTTTCGCCCGAACCAAAATAAAAATGTAAACACTTATTCATAACATACAAAACTATTTGTAAACAATCATTTAACCAATGCTCTCACGATGAAATTTTACCGCTCTGAATTTGTATTAAATCTCTACCAAACGATTTCGATGTTTAAAGACCTCGAGGAAGCAAGTTTTCAGAAAACATTGTGGGAAAAGGAGAAAATGCTGGTAACCAGCATTCTCTCCCTTTTCCCACAATGTTTTCTTCTTTTATAAGAAGGCAACAAAATGGCACAAAGCACTTCAATTACTTAAACCTGAAAACAAAGATGACAATATGTTGTGAAGATCTATGCAAAAATAGACATGAAAACTGTGTGAGGAAAGGAGACAAAATGCACGATGGACTTCTCCAAGATTTGATACCATCTTTTCGAACGTCAAACGCAGTGGATATGTTTGAATATGCCAACATAACATAAGCTCAAAAATATTCTACTAAATAAATCAGTCATATTCTGTAAAAAGCGGGCTTAACTCTTTACTCCATAGATACTCATTTCTACGCATCGCTTGTAGGAGCCTTTGGAAAACATTGTGGCAAAAGGTGAAATTGCTCGTGACGAGTAATTTCACCTTTTGTCACAATGTTTTCTATGCTATCAGACGATGTCATATACACATAAGAAATAGCTTCATTCTCGCTGTTATTTAGGGTCAACTAGAGATACCATAGAAATGCCTTATGGGGTCAAGGGTTAATGCATCTGCGAAAAGTATCGACCCAGGTCAGCCTGCGCAAACAGCGCAGGCTGACCTGGATCGAAACTTTTCGCCATTGATCGATTTTCCGTATTTCCAAGGACCAGTTTACCTCATGACTCAGCCATTCGTCAGATAAAATTGTTTTAACCCTTTACCCCATAAGGCATTTCTATGGTATCTCTAAATGACCCTAAATAACAGCAAGGATAAAGCCGTTTCTTATGTGTATATGACACCTTTTGATAGCACAGAAAAACATTGTGACAAAAGGTGAAATTGCTGATCACTTACTGTCACCATGGATCACAGATGCGTAAGGCGCCCTTTTGTCTCAGTATGACACGTTATATATTTTTACACGCCTATCTATATAATGTTTGTATGGTTAAACTCATTATCAAACGACAGAATTTTTGGCTTGTCCACGACAGAATTTTTGGCATGTCCAAAACGAAAGCATTTGCATACGACAAAATAAAAGTGACTGAAAATTTTGAAATTTTGTTTTGTGAACAGTAGAAAACATTGTGGGAAAACATTGTGGGAAAAGGTGAAAATGCTGGTTACCACAATGTTTTCTAAGGCTTCTTTCTCAGGGTCGTCAAAAGTAGGGATTGTGTGGTAATGGTTTAAACAGTAGAGATCTGTTGGAATATATATATACATATATATATTTACAAACTGTGCAGTTTTCTCGGAGTTAGACGAAATTCAGAGCACCTCAACCAGATCGAAAATTAATTCCGTAACAATATTACTACGTGCGTGGAAAGGCCTCTGAAACTTGATTGGTCTATCAAGGATTAACGAAATTTTCATTATCGGACACCGTTGCTATAAATAGCACATTGGCGATGCTCTCTTCATCGTATACAGTAAGACTATAAAAGATAGAGGTAGTCGCCAAAGTGCTATTTATAGAAACGGTGCTGATGAAAATCTGAGTGTATTCCGTAATATAAAAGTGATGCACCAATTTATGTGCTAAAAGTGATCGATAATCAACCAAGGCAAATCGATGTGTTCCGTGCTAGACCAATAGAGCTTCAAAGGCCTTTGGTACGTGTACCTTCCTCATTATAGCAGACATGTATTAAACAAAAAATAGAGTGTTTGGTGCCAAATTAAAAACGCAACGATAAAACTATTCTCAGAGGCAGTGAGGCAGTGATACGAGTTGGAATAGGAAAAAAAAAACAGACTATGGCTTGTCAGTTCGAAACTGAGACTGGCGAACTTGGATCAGTGTCACGTGAAATGGCATTCGCTACAGCTCGGCTGATTCCGAAACTATATCTTCATTCACATAATTTTAGACATGGTGGCGCCGCAGGGAATCGCCTAGAATGACAACAATGACCACAATGAAGTAACTTTCATATATATATCGTCGGTTTACTTCTAAAACCTCGTAACTACAGCTTGTAACAAGCTGTAGTTACGAGGTTTGGGAAGTAAACCGACAATATATCAATCTGTCGTCGAAAACTGCCAACAAAATTTATACACCATGTTAAAAGAAAGTGAATTCAAACAATGTTTGTCAACGAGTTGCTTTATTGGAAAGCCTTTAGTTGAAACTTTGACTTGTTTTCTATTTCCTTTTTTTAAGTGGAGTCTTACAAGGTTCAGAATGGTATATCAGTCTATTTCCGGCGAAAAATGTAAAGTATTGGTGCATATTAACCAATTATAGAACAGCGGAGGGATTTGACTGACGAATCACCCGACGCGTGTCGAATGTTGAAATGGTGGACGAAATTTATTTTTTCTAAAGCACGAAACTTACCGCCGAGAAAACTGCATGTTGTTATGGTAACTTGAATGACTGGCATGAATTCCCTTTTGAAAGCCCTGCTTCTGACTAAACTATATTTTTCTATCTATATCTACTTTTTTATACAATAGAAATGACTTGAAATCGCAAAGAAAAACGAAAAATTAAAAATTCTTTTGATTAATTCACCTCTAACAATCTCTTGTCATGAATATTCATGACTACGAAACGTGTGACGTCACATTATGGATAGCCAATGAAATTCTTGAATTATGGCGTCCGACTCACATCAACCATTCGGAACACCTCGGTCAATTCTACGAATCAAGCTGGATCGAAAGATTGGCCGAGGTGTTCCGAATGTCACATCAACATGGCCGATATTCAGAGATTGATTAACTACGGTACTTAATGATACCACCTCTCTGGAACTGTACAAGGTACAAAACTTACTATTTTTCAGGGAATTATTCTTTTTTTCCCTGACTTAGGATAATTTCCCGCAGCGTTTACATGTACATGTGTTGAACGAAAACTTTAATACTCCAATAATGCAATTGTTCGGTTCTACCAAACGACCAAATTTTGGACTTGTGAAAATCCAAAGCATTACCAGATGACAAATTACATACAAACGAAACGGTGGGTTGAAAACTTTGTGGGAAAAGGAGAAAATGCTGGTTACCAGCATTTTCTCCTTTTGCCACAATGTTTTCAAAAGGCTCTCATCGTCAGGTGGTTGTTGGATAAAAGGTTTTATTTTTAAAGACATCTGTAGATGCTTTTGGCCTCATTCATAAGTTTCACCATTCTGGTCGCCATCTTGTTCCTTTCGGATCATTGGTTTCGAGGAATAGATTTCCCACATTTTCGTCACCAAGTCGGTCATTAGAATGTCATTTGAATTCTTCTCGATGATTCTAAGTAAGAAAATACCATCGTCTCTTAAGTGCTGATCAGCAAAACGCCTGCAAAGTTTCTTGTCATTCGGGTTTAAAATCTTTTCGCTGATTTTCAAGTATTTCTTGACAATGGTGACCCGGTTGCGTCGGAAGAAGACGCGGTAAAACCAGATCAGGAAACTCACGCAGGTTACTATGGCAACCAGGACAAACCAGAACCACAAAAAGGTGAAGATCTTTTCGTTGAACAGGTTAATTGGCAAGACGCATTGAACTGTGTATTCCTGGAAAAGAAAATGAAAACGAGGCTGGTTATTTATATACCAGTCAATCGTGCGTTTCAATGACCCCGAGAAAACAATCGGATTTTGAAAACAATTTAAGGAAAAGTATGAAATGCTAGTATTAAAACATTATAGGAAAGGAAAATATGCTGGAAACAAGCATTTTCTCACTTTCCCACAATATTTTCAGACCTTTCACAATACAAACCCTCTCTTCATTTGAGTAACGTTTATTTGTCGTCTGCAAATATTGTCAACCTGGACCAGTCTAAATTTTGTCGTCTGGTAATGGACTTATTGTGATCTCTTCACAAGGTCACAAAACTTAACCCTTTACCAAACAATTCCTGTTTTTTACGACCCTGAAAAAGGAGCCTTTTTGAAAACATCGTGAGAAAAGGAGAAAATGCTGTTAACCAGCATTTTCTTCTTTTCCCACAATGTTTTCTACCCTCCCAGAACAAATTTCAATTTTTGATTCGGGTCAAGTTTTCGTCTTCAAATGCTTTCAATTTGGACCAGTCAAAAATTTTGTCGTTTGGTAAGGAGTTAAGAAGGGTCCATACTGAAAGCATTTGAAAACGACATATAAAATGTGCTTTAGATGAAAGGAATTGTCTGTTTGAAAAAAAAAATACAGCAAGTGAAAAGGAAACAATGTTGGATACGTATTGCCAGCATTTTCTCCTTTCATCCATCAAGTTTTTAAATCAAACAACGAAACGATTCTAATGAATACCCAAAACACAGGGTTTGAGAGAGAAATAATTGATTTAGAATACATTCACTCCCTCTTATTTGGAGCTCTGATAACCAAAAGCAAAAAAAAAGCAAAAAGTTACGACACAGGTCAGCCTGCGCTCATTGTGCAGGCTGACCTGGGTCGATACTTTTTGCTCATGCATTATACCCCTTTTCAAAGAGAATAGCTAAATTAAGTTGCTGTTATCGAATAAGTTTTTTTTTAGCTCTACTGGCTGAAAGCCAGCAGAGCTTATGTCATGGCGTGGTTTCCGTCGTCCGTCTGTCCGTCCGTCCGTCCGTCTGTCCGTCCGTCCGTCCGTCCGTCCGTTAGTCTTTTTCTTGTTTACGCAATAAAGTCTTCATTTCTGGTCAAATTTTCGTGAAACTTACACAGTTTGTTTATCTCATCAATAGCTTTAACCCTATTGATTTTGAAAAAAATCGGACATACAGTATGGGAAAAGTAGCCATTTCAAGTTCAGAATTTCCATTTCTTGTTTACGTAATGAAGTCTTCATTTTTGGTCAGATGTCCTTGAAACTTGCAGAGTTTGTTTATCTTATCAATACCTTCAACCCTATTGATTTTGAAAAAATTCCTACAAACAGTATGGGAAAAGTAGCCATTTCAAGTTGAAAACTTTCATTTCTTGTTTACGCAATAAAGTCTTCGTTTTTGGTCAGATATCTGTGTAACTTACACAGTTTGTTTATCTCATCAATAGCTTTTACCCTATTGATTTTGAAAAAAATCCAACAAACAGTATGGGTAAAGTAGCCATTTCAAGTTTAAAATTTCCATTTCTTGTTTACGTGATTAAGTCCTCATTTTTGGTCAGATGTCCTTGAAACTTGCAGAGTTTGTTTATCTTATCAATACCTTCAACCCTATTGATTTTGAAAGAATTCCAGCAAACAGTATGGGAAAAGTAGCCATTTCAAGTTGAAAACTTTCATTTCTTGTTTACGCAATAAAGTCTTTATTTTTGGTCAGATTTCCGTGAAACTTACACAGTTTGTTTATCTCATCAATAGCTTGAACCCTATTGATTTTGAAAAAAATCTGACAAACAGTATGGGAAAAGTAGCCATTTCAAATTGAACAATTTCATTGCCTGTTTACAAGATAAAGTATTTATTTGTGATCAGATTTTTATGAATTTTTCAGCTTGTTTATCCCATCAATTGCTTTTTAACCCTGTTGAGTTTGAAAAAAATCAACAAACAGTAATGGAAAAGTAGCCATTTTCAGTTGAAAATGTCAATTTTTTTGCCTTTTTGCGTAATGAATTCCTATCTATGCTTTATTCAAAAGCAAACTCTCTGCCAGTAGAGCATATTCAGGCCCTTCAGGGCCTTCTAGTTTGTTCTAGGAAAGATATTCATATAATTACCAGATGCAGAGGTAACTTAACCCTTTCCCAAACAACAAATTTTAGACCCTTCCAAACCGAAAGAGTTTGTAGACAACAATTCTTATTTTGGAGAAAAAGGCAGAAAGTTCTCAAAAAGGATAGAAAACACTTTGGGAAAAGGAGAAATTGCTCGTTATGAGCAATTTCTCCTTTTCCCACAGTGTTTTCAAAAGACTTTTACTGCAGACACGTAAAAACCAGGGCTTCTTTGGGAAAGGGTTAACTCTTTCCCAAACAATCCCTGGTTTTTACGGGTCTGGAATAGTAGCCCTTTGAAAACATTGTGGGAAAAGGAGAAAATGCTGGTAACCATCATTTTCTCCTTTTTCCACAATGTTTTGAACACTATCATAGACAGAAATCATTTTTTCAGCAAGACTTGAATTGTCGTCTGCAAATGCTTTCAATTTGGTCGAGTCCAAAAGTTTGTCGTTTGGGAAAGGTTAAAGGTAAATAGCTGAAATATTTATGGTGTCTTTTGCTTGCCACAACATCCGTTTTATTTGTAACCTTGGTAGGAATTTAGATTATTTTAAAAAGATTTTTTTTTCATGCCTGACTCAAGAATGAAAGACATTAGATAATTACTGACTGTAAGCTAGACTAGAAAGTTTAAAGAATGAAAAAGAAATAGGTATATACCTGAATATTTTGTAGTTGTCGAATTTTGAAATCACATAAGGTAACCCTTGGAAACCGTCTTGATTCCTTGGTAACCGACTCCGTTGCTAAGCTGTGGACAGCTTCGATACCCCACATTTCGAAAAATCCTCCCAAAAATGCGTTTAAGATGAAGAAATGGCAAATGATATTGATGACGTAGAGCAATTTGGTAAAAAGATACAATCCAGTCAAAAAAGTGCCTTCCCGTCGGTTACAAACCATGAAGACACGTGACGCCCGTTGACGCATGCGCACAAAAGCATTGGAGTGGTACTGGCGATTCATTTCAAGCCATCTATCAAGGTAGGTTGCAATCTGCTCGATGGTGGCGTCTCGCTTTTTGTGGTCTCCCATTTGGGTCGAGGCGGTCAAATCGACGATTTTATTGAGGTTGATACCCGAATAGCCATTCAACATTCGCCAAATGAAACTCGGGAACTTGAAGAGGAAGGCCATAAAGAGAAGAATGATGGGAATCCACTGATAGTAGGTGAGTTCTTGCTCGTGATGGCTTTCGTTGTCCGGGGAAATCGTATCGTGCATTGGAATGTAGTATGTATTCTTTATCCAGCAGTAGGACTTTGTGTAGGATACAAAAGCACCTGTAATAAGAAGTAAATAAGGCTTATAAGTAAATTGTATAACTCTACTTTAAATACAACATTAAGTTTTACAAGGGTTGTTCGAATTGTATCATAAAACCTTTCATAACTTACTAGTATTGATTAATGCGCATATTATTATAAAATGTACAAAAATTGTATTTAAACCCCTTTTCATATAGTATGAGTCATATCAATGTTTCACTAGAACTAGATCTGAGCTCTAAGGTGCTTTGTCTTGTCGGAAGTGTCTTGTCTTGCAAGAAGTATCTTATCTTGTCTGAAGTGTGTTATCTACTCATGTTTCATCTGAAATGTCTTGTGTTGTCTGACATGTCTTGTCTTGTCTGAAGTGTCTTGTCTTGTCTGAAAAGTCTCGTCCGGCCTGGAAAGTTTCGTCCTGCCTCAAGTGTCCCTTCTTGCCAAAAGTGTTTTGTTTTGTCTGAAATATCTTGTCTTAATCGTCTTGTCTTGTCTGAATTGTCATGCCTGAAGTGTCCTATCTTGTGTGAAAATTCTCGTCATGTCTGAAGGGTCCTATCTTGTCTGAAAAGTCTCGTAATGTCTGAAATGTCTTGTGTGGGGAGTATGGCTTTGTCTTAAGAGTCGTGTCTTCTCTGTAGTGTTTTGTGTTGTATGTAGGTCTTGTCTGTGAAGTCTTGTCTTGTCTGTGGTTTTTCTTCTAGTCGGAAAAGTTTTGTCCTGTCTGAAGAGTCTTGTCTTGTTGGGAGAGTCTTGTTTGAACATCCAAGTCTTATTTGAAGTGTAAAGCGTGGTCAGAAGTGTTTAGTCTTGTCTGAAGTATCCAACCTTAATTGGAGTGTCAAGTCTTATCAGAAGTGTTTAGTCTTGTGGGAAGTGTCTGGTCTTATCAGAAGTGTCTAGTCTTATTAGAAGTGGTTATGTTTATCTGAAGTGTCTAGTTTGTCTGAAGTGTCTTGTATAAGGTGCCTAGTAAGAAGTGTCTAGTCTTGTCAAAAGTGTCTAGTCTTGTTTGAAATGTCTTTGACACTCTAACAAAAGACCCTGTGCATCAAGAACGGTACGAGCTCAGGATCGCCGAATTCTAAATCCTTCATCCTAAAGAACCTGACATCCTCCCCCTTTTGACTGAAACTGACGCTAGGGCATTTTATGCGACCTGACTAATAGGTCTGTTGATTCATTGATTTGATTACATACCTGTAAAGTGAGCGGGGCACCAACACGTGATTGGATCGCCTGCATACTGGCCACCTCCAGTAAACAATGCGAATATGATCAGTAGCACCACAGTGTAGATATGATTTAGACGGTCAACAGAATCGTCGTCATCATTCCCGCGCAATTTATTCCACGTGGTCCATCCTCCAACTATTGACGTCACTCTGAAAGTAGACAAAAGTGATTTACAATAAGTGTTTTCTGTTTGTTACGCTATTTTTCTTACGTCATTGGTTTTCGCGAGTATAAAGATCTCGAAAACCGATGACAAAAATCGCGCAAGGGTGCAAATTACCACACGAAGTTTACGGATAGTAGCAAATAAAAACGTCACTATATCCATAAACATTCCAAGCTGTATGAAGCAAGCATCCAAGGGACATTCAAAATCTTCTTACTTCAAGCAAGAGCTTGTTAAATTCCTTAGGCTCGACCAAATTCAAAGACTTGCAAACGACAGATCAAACTTAGCTAAAATGATAATTTCTGTTTTTGACGTGTATGAAATAATGTGGAAAGAGGGGGATATATTGAAGAGAAGTTAGTCGCTTTGGAAGCATATTGTGCGAGGAACTGTTAAAAGATACTACATGTACAGGAAAGCATATTGAAAAACTGCTTTAACCCATTACCACACAGTTCCTACTTTTAACGACTCTGAGAAAAAAGCCTTTAGAAAACATTGTAGGAAAAGGAGAAAATGCTGGTAACCAGCATTTTCTCCTTTTCCCACAATGTTTTCTACACTTCACAAAACAAGTCTCAAATTTTCAGTCACTTTTATTTTGTCGTCTGCAAATGCTTTCGATTTGGGCAAGCCTAAAATATTGTCCTTTGGTAATGAGTTAAACGTAGTTGGAGAACATGGACCTACAATTAGACTAAGAATTCAATTCAGAATGGTAGCTGTAAACTGACCAAGGTAAACAAATAAACTACGAGATAAAGCTCTGGGGCGTCTTTGTTGCTATTTTGGATGCGGCGCCAAAATAGAACTAATTTAAGTCGCGTTATGATTTATTATTCATTATTACAACAGACATAGGATGTTTTCATGAGTTAATTACCTGTTCGTTAAATAATACGTGTCTTTATTTCCCAGTGAAATGAATTTACACAGAGCATTCGAGAAAGAAAGAAAGAAAGAAAGAAAGAAAAGCTACATGTATATGGTGTTTCACGCCGTTTTTCAACATTATTTCAGTGATGTCGTGCACCTATCCATGCTTTCCTGGAGTTTCTTTTACCAGGACTCCGTAAAATATTCTTTAGAAGCCACTGGCTGCTTTCCCACATAACTATCGCCAAATTGTGGATCGAACCAGCGCCTCCCCCATTTCTCAAGTCCTTTTGCCTACCGACGGAGCTACCGGGACGCGCCCTAAGTAGAGAGAGAGAGAGAGAACACAAACTCGTGTATCAACGACCCCTTTTGAAAAATTATTCTCTCTCTCAGTTTCATCTCTCGTCAATTTGTAAGGATGTTCATCTATTTTCACTGGCTCTCTCTCTCTCTCTCTCGTTCTCCTCGCTGGCTCTGGCTCTCTCTCTCTCTCCCTCTCTCTCTCTCTCTCTCTCTCTCAGCATTCCAACCTCTCTCAGACATATCGCCTTTATCTTTGAAATCTCACATGCCTAAACACAAAGGATCGAAATAAAAAGTCTAAAGTTGCAGTTCAAAGGGTAAAATGCAGATACTTTGTAAGTCAAGCAGAAATTTTGACGCCGGCAAAATCTTTTATGAGTTTTTTACCCCACCCCCTTCAGCGATAGACTGCATGGATCATGATTGATGAAGTCTTCTATACATCGATATGCTCTGTTGTGTTACCTCTTCAGCAGACGATAAAGTTTTAGACTGGTCCAAACTGAAAGCAGTTGCAGACGACCATTTTAATTTAGTTCAAACTTTGATTTCTGTCTTTGATAGGCTAGAAAACATTGTTGAAAAAGGAGAAAATGCTGGTAACAGCATTTTCTCCTTTTCCAACGATATTTTCAAAAGGCTTTTTTTCCCCTCAGGGCCGTTAAACTTCGTGATCGTGTGGTAAAGGGTTAAAGTAACAATAGCTGACAAAAGTAAACGAATCTGGCGTTGAAATGCATTTAAATTTAAACCATACCATTTAAAGGTATGCAAAATATTGTTATATGACAATGTATTTGTTATTGTACGGTCGGTCCCACCGGAAGAGAAATTAATTTAAAAAAACAGGTTAAAACCTACCAGGTCACTCAATTTTTGTGAACCTTTTGCTTGGTAAGTCCAAACTTAATTAATTGGCAAGAGACAAAGTATTTGAGGCAAAAACCGAAACGGAAGTTTGTAACAAAAATATTTTGATGACTCCTTTTATCTTCCTGCATAGGGATCCCGTGTTTCTGAGGTAAAGTGTAGAACTCGTGACCTGGAGACTCCAGGCTCGAGCCTCCCCTGATTCAACGGGTTCCTCACAGGAGTGCCCTGGGGCAGGACTACCCATAGCCCCAGCCCAGTTCTGGTGAAACCCAAGAATCAAACGCGAATATGCGAACTACTGCCGTGATATGACTAAAATAATGTTGAAAGCGGCATAAAACACGATTCAAACAAACAAGTTCTTCCTGCGCACTGTTTTTTTCCTGTGTTTATAATTATATCTATTGCTCAAAAATATAAAAATTAATTATTGCTTAGAAGCTAGTATTTGTCTTTGAAATAACTGAAAAAACAAGTTCTGTTAGCTTTTTCTCCTTTTCCTCCAAAGTTTTCAATAAATCGTTTACGGCTATTTAATGCTGACATCTGCTGGTTACCGGCGATTTTGTCTTTTTTTTTTCTACAATGTTTTTGAAATTCGTCTAACCCAGGGTGACTGAAACACAGGATTGTCGGTAAAGAGCATCCGAAATCTTTACCTTACTGGCATAAAAAGTTGAGGAAATATGAACAAAAGAAATCAGAAATCAAACACAAAATGAATATAATTATGATTGATAAATATCCTCCTAACCAAACAGTTGCTAAGCGCGACTCAAGGACCTTTTGCGGACAGTGTAGATCAAGATCAGACTGCACAGAACGTGCAGTCTGATCTTGGATCTACACTGTCCGATAAGAAGATAACACCCCCCCATACTTTGAACTAGCTGAAACAGTAACATTTAACCCATTACCAAACGACAAAACTTTAGCTTTGTCCGAATTTGCAGACGACAAAGTAAACGTGACTGAAAATTTGAAATTTGTTTAGTGAAGGGTAGAAAACATTTTCTTCTTTTCCCACAATGTTTTCCAAAGGCTTTTTTCTCAGGGTCGTAAAAAGTAGGGATTGTGTGGTAATGGGTTAACCCATTACCAAATGACAATATTTTAGACTGGTCCAAATTGAAAGCATTTGCAGACGACAAAATAAAAGTGACTGAAAATTTGAAATTAGTTTTGTGAAGGGTAGAAAACATTGTGGGAAAAGGAGAAAATGCTGGTTACCAGCATTTTCTCCTTTTCCCACAATGTTTTCTAAAGGCTTCTTTCTTAGGGGCGTCAAAAGTAGGTATTGTGTGGTGGGTTACGATGAGATCGACCTGAACCTTTCATTCATTTATTTAGCAGATTAACATTTAAAAAGACCGTTGTGACACTCAAAGACATTTATTTATGATGAACAATTTATCCAGCTGCCACAATCTTTTTGAAACCGGCCTTATCACCAGTGCAGCTACAATGTAAATATGTTCACTCGAGTGTAAGGGTCGAACTAGGTGCAGTTTAAATGAAGCGTGAGGGTTAAAATGCGGATAGAGAAGAAACACATGATAGGGTCCGCGCGCATTTTTTATTTGTGTGTGTGTGTTATTTTTTGTCTTGTTTATCCTTTGCAATGTAGGGGCAGCTTTTAGAAGAAAAAGAGTTCTGTCTGACTGCCTGTTCGTCCGCACACCCACCCTCCGTCCGTCCATCTGTCTTTTTGCCCGTCTGTCCATCCATTTGTTAAGCTCTTGGATGAAGAAAACAACGGCTAAAAGATTTTATTCATTATTCTTTCCTTCAAATTCTTTCCATTTGAGAAATAAATACATGTAAATAAATAAATAAATGTAGATCAGGAAAAGTATGCACGGCTGTGTGTGCTGATCTTGAATTCACCCTGTGCTATATCGTCGGTTTACTTCGAAAACCTCGTAACTAAAGCTTGTTACAAGCTGTAGTTACGATGTTTTCGAAGTAAACCGACGATATGACTCTTAAGTTTGCAGCATTCAGGAAGAAAAAAAAAAAGATTAAAAAAAAAATGAATGAATACAAAAAAATGAACGAAACTCAATCAGTTTCAAACAGTGTAAAAATGAACGTACATGAGTGAAGAAAACGGGTCTTTGTGTTAACTCTTTACCAAATGACAAAATTTTACACTTGTCCAAATTGAAAGCATCGGCAGACGACAAAATCAACGTGCCTCAAAAATTGGACCTTGACTTCAGAAGAGTAGAAAATATTGTGGGAAAAGGAGAAAATGCTGGTTACCAGCATTTTCTCCTTTTCCCACAATGTTTTTAGAAGGCGTTAAAAGTCGCGATTGTGTGGTAAAGGGTTAAATGGGGTCTTTTTTTGCCGCGCTTCACTGACATTCTTTGCCAAACGACAAAATTTCTGACACGTCCAATTTTGAAACCACGTGCAGACGACAAATCAAAGACGGCTCTAAATGATGGAAATTTGTCTTAGAAAAGGATAGAAAACATGGTGAGAAAAGGAGAAAATGCTGGTTACCAGCATTTTCTCCTTTTCCCAACATGTTTTCAAAAGCCTCCCCTCCCCCCAAGGTAGCCAGTGGCTTGTAAAAGAAAGTTGTGCCAGTACTGGTGTGAGAAAATTAGGGAACATATGCGTAGGTTCACTGGCCGCCCTGATATGACCTAAGCTGCCAACCCATTACCATACAACCCGACTTTTAAAAACATTGAGAAAGAAGCATTTTGAAAACAATGCGGGAAAAGGAGAAAATGCTGGTTCCTATCATTTGATTCTGATTCCCGTTCTTCACCTTTTCTCAACACTGTTACCAGCATTTTCTCATTTTCCCACAACGTTTTCTACCCTTCCGAAAACAAATTTCAATTTCTAAGTCACATTTATTTAATTTGTCGTCTGCAAATGCTTTGAATTTTGACAATTTTGACAATTTTAACGTTTGGTCATGACTTAATGGTGGGTATTTAGAATTTTCACATGACACCAAATTAAAAAAAAATATATCAATGAAATTTATATGAAAAAACAATACAAATCATCAATAATTAAGAATCATAAAATTACAAAAAATAATTTTTTTTGATGGTATTCTCTTAAAAGGCTACGTAGCCTCTTAAGCTATTTTAGATTTTGTGCCAAAAATCAATAAAGCATTGTGGAAATGTCAAGTGACTGACACGTGACTAATAACGCTTAAATTTCATTACAAAACAAACATGTAATAATTATTTCTATTATGTCTTCTTCGGACGGATGTTTGAAACTTTGTCTGTGTTTTCTTTTATTTAGATGAGAGAATTGATAATCTAAAAATAGAACGTGTCTCCCGTTGGTGTCATCCTGGTCAGTAATAAATCTTTAATTTCTCGTGTTATCGGATGGTTTTCGACTACTGGGGTTTTATGTACGCAAATTAAAAGGCTATCGGAGTATAAGGAAGATTTTTTTGCATTTTTGTAAAATTTTCGTTCCAAAATCTGAAGGGCCACCCTTAAAACGGTGTTAATGGTCAAATACAACCAACCAACCGGTACCATTATTATCTCTCTTCTTCTCTCTGTGGCTCTCTTCCTCTGTCTCTCTGTATCCTTGTCTCTCTGTGTCTCTCTCCTGCTCCATCTGTCTGTCTCCCACTCTTTCACTGTCTCCTCTCTCTTTTTTTTCTCAGTCTATCTTGTCTGGCTGGCTGTCTATATGTCTATATCTGTCTCTCTATCTATGTGTGTGTGGGTCTGTCAGTCTCTCTCTCTCTCTCTCTCTGTACCTCTTCTCTTTGTCCCATCATAAAAACCCAACCATACATACATCATATACATAATTCTGTCAACAAGCTGGCCGACTTGAGGTCTCCACGGACATTTATCAACGTCATTTCTGGTTAACATGCCAGCTTATGTGACACTTTAACCCCGTTCCAACATTGTGAACACGTTTAGAAACGTCCTCGGTACACAACTTTTGAACAACAGCTTGACATATGGAATACAAATTGCTCATTATAAGCAATTTCTCTTTTTGTCGCATTTCCAATAATTATATTCGTTATATTCGAATCATTCTCTGTGAAAAGAGGTCTTGATGCATTGGCAAAAAGTATCGACTCAGGTCAGCCTGCGCAGTGCGCGCAGGCTGACCTGAGTCGAAACTTTTTGCTACTGGTCAATTTCCTTCGTGTCAAAGGATCATTCTAGCTTATAATTAGGAAAGTTTTTAGAATATAGATTTTATTGATTCATGATTTCTTTGGCAATAATTAAAGCAGTAGGAGGATGGATTTAACTCCCATTTGAGAGAGCTTTTTTTCTAACGAGTTTTCGCGACCCTAAAAACCGGCTTTTGAACTTTGTACAATTTCCTTCCAAGTAGCAGGCTTTTTTTCCACAGTCAAAACCATAGTCGAGACAATAATCAGCAGTGAGAAGGGAATGCTAAAATCTGGCCGGGCTGGGGATTCGAACATGTGATCTCCTGTGCGGGGTTCCTTTGTTGTTCAACGTACGGCTCGCTACCCGGAGAGCAGAGGTTCGAGCCACATTGGACGCACTGTGGTTTTTTTTTTTGCACGGAAGTGTACTTGGGAAAGACACTTTGGAACCCTAGTTTCTGTGAGTTGTCGCCGTAATATGACAGAAATAATGTTGAAATCGGCCTAAAACATCGATCAATCAATCAATCAACCAATCAGCAAACTAATCAGCCAACCAACCAACTAACCAACCAACCAAGCAACCCACCCAGCCACCCACCTACCTACTAGCCAGCCAGGCAATTACCAATCAATCAATCAACCAACCAACCAGCCAGCAAGCCAGCCAACCACCAATCAATCAACCAACAAATCAATCAATCAATCAATCAATAAACTAATCAACCAGTCAATCAACCAGTCAATCAATCCATCCATCCATCCATCCATACATGCATGCATGATGACGTATGCGCTAGCAGATAAGCTTTAGTATACGGAAATGCGTGTGCAGGTCTTCACGTAAACAACAAATCCTACCTTTGTTTGTACAGGTTATCTTAACCCTTACACTGCTATGCGTGACTCACTGACCTTTTGCGGACAGTGTAGATCAAGATCAGACTGCACAGAACGTGCAGTCTGATCTTGAATCTACACTGTCCGATAAGGAGATGTTTTGCTCCAAAAATTACCCTTGTAACATCAATATTTGGGTTGCCACTATCGGCTTGAAAGTTTTGTGTCAGTTTTTTGGAAAGATAAGGGTCAATGTTTGTTTCATTTATTTACCCGACGCAATTATTTCAGATGTTTCATCTCGATGTACGTGAAAATAATCAAAGCTCTCCCGTCAAGCCACTGGCTGCTTTCCCGACGTATATGCCTACAAGTCATGAAGAGCCATGCCTTGTGACAGGGAGTATTACTATAATCCGCAAACAGTATCGATTCATGTTAGGCTGAACAGGGCGCACAGGCAGATATAAGATCGAAACTTTTTTTTTTGTAAATTCTTTGTATGTTCAAGGACCGTTCTACCACCAGAAGTTCAGTCAACTGTTACACTAGAATAGTTTGTAAGGGTCCATTAGTATGAGATGCCTGGGTTTCTAGCCCGCAACCATGTGGTCAAGGGTCAGATATGCTAATCACTGCGCTGCCTGGCCGGGCTCTTGATCTGAGATACTAGGCAACTGTTTGGCATTCCGTTTGTTTGAAGTCTATGTTTTTGCGTAATCTCTGCCCCGTGTACAGGCGTTCCTATTTATGACATTCGTTGTGTCCTTTTATCTGATTGCGTACTTAGGCGCTCTAACCCATTACGGTATAAGTAACTAGTGATAGACCATAGGCTTCTGAAACTTCATTGGTCTATCAAGGGTAATTTTCATTATCGGACACCGTTACTATAAATAATACATTAGCTATTTCCTGTGTACAGACAAGTCTTACTTATATACTATACAGAGGGAGCCTCCTACGTGCTATTTTTATAGAAGCTGTGTTAATGAAAACTTGAGTATATTCCGTGAGATGCAGGGCCCGTATTCACCAACCATTCTTAAGGATGTTCTTTGTCTTGTTCTCCAGAATTTTCTACAATTGTAAGTAACGCAACTTCTGATTGGCTAAACCATTCGGTTTAGAAGTTGTGTTACTTACAAATTTAGCCTTTTAAAAATATTGTGGGAAAATGAGAATATGCAAAGGAAACGGGCTTTTGGAAAAGGAGAACATGCCAGTATTTTCTCTTTTTTCAACAAGAGTTTCCACGCGTCCGCAGAAAATTACATGTACAATCGTTTTAGCTTAACTTTATATGTCACCTTCAAAAATGCTTTCCATTTGGACCAGTCTGCAATTTAATCGTTTGGAAACAAATTATGCTATCCAGACCATTCTGATGAGTGTCAACAACATAGGTTTTACTGAAGAACTTAGATGTTATGGTAACTGTTCTGAACCCCAAAAATATTCCCAAACCGTATCCCAGACCTCTGAAAATAGTTGACATATTAATATTGTCACGTAAAGACGACTTTAGCACGTTCCTATGACAGTAAAATAATGTAACGCGCTTATGTCGTCAGTTTACTTCAAAAACCTCGTAACTACAGATTGAAACAATCTGTAGTTACGAGGCTTTTGAAGTAAACCGACGATATATGGACCTTAATTCTTGACATAACGACAAAATTATAGGTAGGTCCAAATTGACAACATTTGCAGACGACAAAACAAATGTGACTGAAAAATTGAAATTTGGTTAGGGGAGGGCAGAAAACATTCTGGGAAAAGAAGAAAATGCTTGTTACCAGCATTTTCTCCTTTTCCCACAATGTTTTCAAAAGGCTTCTTTCTCAGGGGCGTCAAAAGGCTGGATTGTGTGGTAAAGAGTTAACCCTTTACCTGATATGCCAATTTGAGGCTCTTCCATTTCAGCAGCAGATAAAGATATGATGTCAAAAATATGGACAAATGAGGATACAAATATCTGATTGAGTGGAAAACATTGTGGGAAAAGGAGAAATTGCTCGTTACGAGCGATTTCTCCTTTTCCCACAATGTTTTCAAAAGCTGTCTGTTGTTGATACGTCAAAATGAGTATCTATTGAGAAAAGAGTTTAGTCACATAGATATATAATAAACTAGGACTCTAATTTACATGTATCTAAACCCCATATTCAACATAAACTTTGTAAGTTTCGTCGTTGCCGATGGGTAAAGAGCTTGGAGTTTCTGCCTCGTTTAAAGGCAGCACCAAAAACAGATGTGAAGAAATCCAATGCCAAGAACTTGAGAAAAGTTCGATCGTGTAAGGGTTAAGGTGATATATGTATCCGACCGATTGACCGACCGACCGACCGATTGACCGACCGATTGATTAACTACCTGTCTAGCTGACCGACTGACAGATTGCCTGGCTGGCTAAATGGACGGACAGGCGGACGGACTGGACTTGACTGTACTGTCTGACTAATTGATTGATTGGTAATCTAATTGACTGACTACTGACTGGCTGGCTGGCTGGCCGGCCGGCCGACTGATAATCTGACTGACTGATTGATAATCTGACTGACTGATTGATAATCTGACTGACTGACTGACTGACTGACTGATTTACAATCTGATTGACTGACAGACAAAAGGACTGTCTAACTACTGGCTGGCTATCTAGTTGGCAGACTGGCTGACATTACTGACCGACCGACTGACAGATTGATTGTCTTCCTGACCGAAAATGACTGACAGCCTGGCTGGCTAAAACTGACTCGCAGACTATCTGACGCACTGACTGACCGATCAAAGGACGGATTGATCGATTGACTGTTTGATTGAAAACTAGCTGAAAGGATGAGTAGACGGTTTCAGGAATGCATATTCTGCATGCACTAGTAATATCAATATAAAAATTCGACAAAGGTTGAAAAAAGATCTAATAGAGGAAAAGCAAATAAACCAGTCGATTTAACTTGATTGCCTGCCAAATAAAAACAACAAATATTTACTAACATTTTCTCCCCAACTATTTACCGCTAAATCAGATGTGCAAACAAAAATTAAGCCAACATTTTGCACATACATTGCTGCCAGAGAGATAAGCGGGCTCAAACAGAGATAATTATATAACAGACGGTTTACCCTCTATCGACATAAATTACATATGTACCTCTGCGGTCAGTGTAGATCAAGATCAGACAGCACAAAACGTGCAGTCTGATCTTTGCTCTACACTATCCGCTCGGCTGAAAATCATGGAGAAAAGCAACATTGAAAATGGAATTATTTCTCTCATATTTTCGTTGTCTGCGCATGTCATATTCTTCGAAGATTCTACCTGTCTGCTATGACGTATCACTCCCCCCAATATTGGGGGGATTGTAGTAATACAAGCTATAAAGTAGCAATAGAGAAAATGGCTTTTGTCATTAGTTTAGGGAGAAAGCAGGCGTGATATTAAGTTGATCATTGTTCATTAGGTGTTTAACTCTTTACTACACGAGAAAATTTTAGACTGATCCAAATTGAAAGCATTTGATGACGACAAAATAAAGGTGACTGAAAAATTGAAAAATTGAAATTTGTTCTGGAAAGGGTAGAAAACACTGTACGAAAAGGAGAAAATGCTGGTTATCAGCATTTTCTCCTTTTCCTTCAGTGTTTTCAAACGGCTTCTTTCTCAGGGGCGTCAAAAGTAGGGATTGTGTGGTAATGGGTTAAATCCGTTTTAAACATTTAGTTGGGGGGGGGGGGGGGGGGGGGGGGGAGGGGGGGGGGCAAATGTACCCACCAAAGCTTTCCCTGAGTTTCTTTTACATTTACGACGAACTGAAACAGAATATCACACACAATCGGAAAGTGTCGTCTCGGATCAGCCTGCGCGGACTGCGCAGGCTGATCCGAGACGACACTTTACGCAAATGTCCGAATGCCACTTTTCTTGTGTTTAGGACCAAATTATATAATCTTGTCTCTTGGTAAGGGGTTAAATCGAATTAGGTACAATTTAGATAATAATCTACGATACACTAATCCCACTTAGCGATAGTACTCAACCCATTACACACAATCCCTACTTTTGACACCCCTGAGAAAGAAGCCTTTTGAAAACACTGTAGGAAAAGGAGAAAATGCTGGTAACCAGCATTTTCTCCTTTTCCCACAGTGTTTTCTACCCTTCCCAGAACAAATTTCAATTTTTCAGTCACCTTTATTTTTTCGTCTGAAAATGCTTTCAAATTGGACTAGTCTAAAATATTGTCGTTTGGTAATGGGTTAAACGTTTTCTCTCATACCCACACGACTTCACTTAATCCGAAGCTGATAAAACTATGGAAACACTCTGAAAAATTGTTGATTTTTTTCTTTTCTCAAAATAAGAAAATTTACCCAAGCCTTCTAGGTTTTGTTTTTTATGGTGTTAAAAGCCGTTTTCAACGTTATTTCAGTTATATCGCGGCGGCAAGTGAACCTATCCATGCGTTCATGGAGTCTCTTTTACCAGTACTCAGCACAATATTCTTTCCAAGCCACTGGCTGCTTTCCCATATGATCATCGTCGAAACAATGGTCAGCGGTGGAAGAGGAATGAATCCTGTCGCAGTGACTATCATCAGTTCTTGGAAAGATATTGACCGAACCACAGATCGAACCCACAAACCCTAGTTCTCAAGTCCTGCACGCTACTACTAACTGAGCTACCAGGGCTCGGCCGATCCTCCTAAGGTATTATTCATCGAGATCAGCATTATTATTATTATCATCATTATCATCATCATCATTATTATCATAATCATCATCATCATCACCATTATTATTATCATCATCTTTATTATCATAATCATCATCATCATCATCATCATTATTATCATCATCAACATCATCATCATCATCATTATTATTATCATTGTTATTATCATTATTATCATCATCATTATCATCATCATTATTATAATTATCATCATTATTATCTTCATTATTATAATTATCATCATCATTATCATCATTATTATTATAATATTAATTATTATCATCATTATTATCATCATTATTATTACTAACCCTTGTCCTGGTAAATAACTAAAAATTTCCGTTCGATATGAATAACTTAAATACTGTTATTTCAAAGTTATGATTTGCGGAATATTATCTTCCTATCTCCTTATCGGAAAGTGTAGATCCAAGATCAGACTGCACGTTCTGTGCAGTCTGATCTTGATCTACATTGTCTGCAAAAGGTCAGCTAGTCGCACTTAGCAGCCAACGGGTTTAAGATTCCTCTTTTCGGTGATAATTCCCATACAATAAAACATGCAAAAACTACGCTCTGGCAATACGGAGTCTACTTCTAATGCATTTCAGTGTGAGTGGTGCACTTTATTAAGACAGCCATCGTATAGTTGTGGATCAATTATGTACATTTGCTTGAAAAACAGACTGAATCATGAGGTAAACTCGTCCTTTGACATACAGAAAACTGACCGATAGCAAAGAGTTACGAACCATGTTGAAACATTTTGCTATCGGTTAGTGACTGGGTCGATGATTTATGTAGATGCATTCAAGCCCCCCTTTCCCCCCCCCCCCCCCACCTTTTTAACAACGCACGACCGCAATATATATATTTGAGCCATTCTCTGAGAAAAGGGGTTTAAATGCATCTGGGAAAAGTATCGTCCCAGGTCAGCCTGCGCAATCCGCGCAGGCTGACCTGGGCCGAAACTTTTCTCTATTCGTCAATATTATGTATATCGAAGTACCATTTTACCACATAATTAACTCTTTACCATAAAATCCCGACTTTTAACAACCCTGAGAATGAAAGCCTTTGAAAACATTGTGGGAAAAGGAGAAAATGCTGGTAACCAGCATTTCCTCCTGCTTCCACAATGTTTTCTACCATTTCCATATCAAATTTTCATCTGTGATTCACATTTATTTTGTCGTCTGCAAATGTTTTCAATTTGGACTAGTCCAATATTTTGTCGTTTTGTAGAGAGTTAAGTCGGTTGTTTACAGAAAGAGTTGGTTGGTTATTTCCGTTTCTTTATCGTCGCTACCGCTTGCCCATCTGAGCGACGCCCCCAGAAGACGGTTAGTTGTTACGGAGGATAGTGCAAGGATACAGGTCGAAACTACTGAGAATTCCGCCTGGTTCTTTAACGTGCTCGGCGTATAGCACCGTCACACGGGACCTCGGTTTAATGTCTCATCCGAAAGACTATTAGTAATTTAAGTCGGCCAGCCGGGGATTCGACCCCACAACCTGTAGTGACCCGAAATATTATGTTCACAAGTCCCACTGTCTACCTACTGAGCTGTATCGGCTGGTACAGAAAGAGTCTGTTATGGATTGATAATTATGTGTTGACTTGTCCGGTATCACGTGTAACGGAGATGCACGAAGCCCCCTTTTGCTAGAGTATGGCTCATATACGATTATCTTTCTGTTAACATCTACTTTTATAACGCACAGATATCTTGTAAAGTGGGGATTAGGACGTGCCAAATTAAGCGATTATCTAATACTTTGATTGCCCTTGCATCTGGGGAGATCTGACCTCCTTCAAATGAATAAAAGAAAGAAAATCTTTCTGTTTTTAAAGGGGTGGACTTTTGAGAACTTTGGGGGTCCGAATTCAACAATTTTCGGGGTCGATGAAGACCCTTCGGTAATGGGTTAAAATTCAGAGGTGTAATTCAAGCATTATTTGGGGATGGAGATCAAAATACCGTGGTCCTCTTTCACTTTTCGACCGTGGTAGATTCTTCTGGAATCGGCCAGTTTTGAATCTTCAGTTTGGCTAAAAGGGGGAAAAATCTTTAATGAACAGAAATTAAAAATAAATCATAAACATGTAAATTGAATGTTAGAATAGTTGGATATTTAACTCATTACCAAACGACAATATTTCAGGCTTGTCCAAACTGAAAACATTAGCAGACGACAAAAAAAGTGACTGAAAGGGATTGTGTGGTAATGGGTTAAGCAAACGAAAGGGAGCAGCTAAAAGTCATCCCAAACGAACAATATTGATGCATGAATTGCAAATATCGAAGATGATTATCATTCTGCTGTAAAACCGCAGATTGTAAGATGCTATTTATAGTATTACGTAGATTTCCCCCACAGCTGCCATTTTCGCACGCATGTGGAGATCCTAAAAACGTCACCAGTAGCTATGACGTAATGTTACTAAATCTATTGATAAATTTACGCCGGAACTAATTATAGATCAGACGTTCCGTTGTATAATGTGTCTGGGTCTTTATTTCGGTTACGTAATATTAGACTGGGTCAGTGAACGGCTAAACAAGATGGCGAAGTTTAAAAACCCATTTACATACAAATATGACATTTACTTAGATACTGTCAACGGCCTATATTGGGACATGATGGGATAAGAAGCTCCATACAGCTGCTTCTTTCCCCTCAAAATGTTTTGCACCCCATTAAAGGTAAGTTAACGATTTACGCCCCCCATTTCCATTCGATCTTTCTCACTTGAATCACCTGTTAACCCGGCCAGGTAGCTCAATGGTCAGTATAGCTGATTCGTGGCCTTGTGGTTACGGGTTCGATACCAGGTCAAGCCAAACTTTCTTCCCGGCGATTGTGAAAAAGCGGGAAACACATGTGTAGGCGCCCTGTCCGCAGTGATTATAGCCTACGCTGTTAAAACAGCATTAAATCACTACCTCTTTTCTCAAATAACCATCGAAGAAACAATGGTCAAAGGTTAGAGAGAAATGAACCATGTCACAATGACTACATGTATTATCATTGTTTGGAAAGAAAATGGCCGTGGCCGGTGTGATGCAGAGAAATGACCCTCCCCTACAAAATGACCCGGGTCATTATTCTACGTAGAGGAAAGACCCAAGAAGTAATTTCTCTACGTAGAATAATAACCCGGGTCATTATTCTACGTAGAGAAATGACCCTCTGAGGTCATTTCTCTTCGTAGAATAATAACACGGGTCATTCCTCTACGAAGAGAAATGGCTCACTGGTCATTTTGTAGGGGAGGGTCATTTCTCTGCATGACACTGGGACCGAGCAGCGACCTCCTGTTCTAAAGTGCTGTACGCTACAGGGCACAGCTAGTTCAAAAAGCACCAGGTAAAACATCGATGAAGATGACGCTACAAGATAACTGGCTATAAGCAAGTTTCAGCGCTTTGGTTTTGCCCACCCCTTTCCGCGGTTTGAGTTTGCTTGCCTAAGACTTTCAGTGCCTTAGTTTTGCTCCCCAATGACTGTCAGCGCTTTGATTTTGCCCCTATGACTTTTAATGCTTTGATTATACTCCCAAATGACTTTCATCGCTTTGATTTTGCCCCCCCCCCCTTTTTTTTTGCTTCGTGACTATCGATACTTTGATTTTGCCCCATAACTTTCGGTACTTTGATTTTGCTCCCCGAAAATTTCGGTACTTTGATTTTACTTCGTCATGACTTTTAGCTCTTTGATTAGCCCGCATAACTTTCAGTGCTTTGAGTTTGCTCCCCGATGACTTTCGGTACTTTGATTTTGCTTCCTCATCACTTTCGGCGCTTTGATTTTGATATCTCATGACTTTGGGTACTTTGATTTTGCTTCCCTATGACTTCCGGTTTTCTTATTTTGCTCCCGTATGCCTTTCATGGCTTTGAGTTTGCTGTCTTATGACTTTCAGTCATTTGATTTAGCTCACAAATGAATTCAAGCGCACTGATTTTGCTACGGCATGACTTTCAATACTTTGATTTTTCTCTCCCATGACTTTTGGTATTTTGATTTTGCTTCTCTTTGACTTTAAACAGTTTGATTTTGCTTCCCTCCCATGCAATTCGGTACTTTGATTATGTTCCCACTTGACTTTCGTTACTTTGATTTTGCTCTCTCGTGACTTTCGGTACTTTGATTTTGCTCTCATTTGACTTGCAGCGCTTTGATTTTTAGCTCCCCATGACTCTTAACGCTTTGGTCTTTGGTTGTGAATATACCAATCTGTTATTGTCCGATCTGTCCAAGTGTTTGTCGCTGGCAGACTCTGACAGAAATCAATTTCAAAACTAAAAACTAAGTTAAGAGTTGCTTGGTTACTCTATCTTGTTTTATTTTGCCAGCATTTTCGTCTTTTCCCTCAATTTCTTGAAAATTCTGCACAGGCCTTGAACTTGGACCTATCCAAATCAAAATCGTCTTGTACACTGCCAAGTCAGAGAAGAGTGATTTCCGTTGACCAGATATCAATAAATATAATTATTATTATGACCAACAGAAGAAAAATTACTATTTACACAAACGCAGTGCGCTAATAAAGCAATGAAAGACTGACATACGACGTAACTGATTGACAAGATAAATGGGTCATTCGTTTTTCCCCGTCCCTTTGTTGTCTTTTTCAATTGGGCCTGTCATCGAAATGTCAAAATACCATTCACCAACGTTACGATTAGAAATGACAAGTTGTCTTTTGATCCTATAAATAATAATTTTATTAAATCACAGATTGTTATTTTTATCAATTTATTTCGTTTGAAATAAATGTCAAAAAATATACCTATCCCCCGAGGACTGTTTCACTAAATAAGGCATCATCCATCGTAGACGAACGCTAAAAAAATAGCCTCAAAACTGGGTATATTTTCAGTGTAAATAAAATTGTGTTTTTTTTTCCCTTTCACAAGAAAATACATTTACGTTAAATTAAATTCTCCAAAAAATTTTAGTTTTACGTGTTAAATCTTTTCCTCAAAACCCCTCAGATTCTGAGGATGATGGCTGCCTTTTAAAACAACGAGGTAAATGCAGAAAAATACTTGTATACAGTCTTTTCTTCTTTTTCATACACAGTTTTCTTTTCTTTTCAAAGAGAAATAACCCATTCATAATGGTCATGTTTAATTCATGGTCAGCAAATATTTTTTCTAGAGAAAAAAGTTAATAATTATATGTGTTTAACCCATTACCACACAATCCCTATTTTTGACGCCCCTGAGAAAGAAGCCTTTTGAAAACACTGTAGGAAAAGGAGAAAATGCTGGTTACCAACATTTTCTCCTTTTCCCACAGTGTTTTCTACCCTTCCCAGAACAAATTTCAATTTTTCAGTCACCTTTATTTTGTCGCCTGCAAAGCTTCAATTTGAACCAGTCTAAAATTTTGTCGTGTGGTAAAGACTTAAATTGATTGCAAATTATTACTTTCTAGATGTAGTAATAAAATGACTCTTATTCTGCTACGTACGAGTAACTAAAATGTAATTTTCGGTTCGGTACTAAAAACACTAATATTGCTATGGAATTACATCTCCTTCTCGGACAGTGTAGATCAAAGATCAGACTGCACGTTCTGTGCAGTCTGATCTTGATCTACACTGTCCGCAACAGGTCAGTGAGTCGCGCATAGCTGCTTAAGTAAATGTTAAATGATTTTACAAGCATCGAGAAAGGACACTAACATACATGTACATCATTTATTACTGTACGTAGAGTCTTCATTGTTTTGCCCAAGGGCAGACATATGCAGAGTTTAACATACATGTACATGTACTAAGTCAATAAAGTAATAAAGTGCACTGTGTGCTTGATGTGTCAATTTCTTTGAACCTAACACCCCCTGCCTCAATCAATGAACATAATGGTATCGTCCAATTTCCATAAAGAGTGAAAAGTTGTGTGTGCGTGTGAGTGGGGGGGGGGGGGGGGGGGTGAAAAAAATAAGAAAAACTCTACCCATATTGAAAAATATTCCAGAACATTGTCAAATATTTTGTTCCAATATTAACCCAAGTTATTTTGCCTTACGCGACCTGGATGACTTTTGCGGACAGTGTACGGCAACATCAGCTTGCACATACGTGCAGTCTGATCTTGCTCTACACTTTCCGCTACTTCATCGCTGGTTTAGGTCATATTTGTCCAGTCCGATACCCGTAAATTTAGCAAAATGTCTTAGTTTAATCGTCAACGATTTATGTTTCGGCAGGATAACGATTACCTTCCATCGCAAAATATGCACCCCTTATCCTACAGAATAAAAATGTCAAATGAAACTTTCAAATCGACCGTCAAAACACGAATTCTTCAATTCCAAAAGTATTTTGGGGGTAGGGGACGAAAGCGGCGGGGCGATATCTTCTTATCAGACAGTGTACAACATTCAAGATCAGACTGAATGTTCTGTGCAGGCTGATCTTGATCTACACTGTCCGCAAAAGTGGGTTGAGTCAGATTTCTTTTGACGGTTGAAATTACAATTCACAGAATCTTAGCTCTTTTTTTTTTCCCCCATATAGGTTTGACTAAAACGTGGAGTCTGATCCTGTATCTTTACCGTCTGCAAAACTGTCCCCCCTCCCCCGTCCATTCCGGTTTTCAGTGTTAACTCTTTACCAAACAATCCCTGGTTTTTACGGGTCTGGAATAGTAGCCTTTTGAAAACATCGTGGGAAAAGGAAAAAATGCTGGTAACCAGCATTTTCTCCTTTTCCCACAATGTTTTCTACCCTATCATAGACAGAAATCATCTTTTCAGCAAGAATTGAATTGTCGTCTGCAAATGCTTTCAATTTGGTCTAGTCCAAAAGTTTGTTGTTTGGGAAAGGGTTAAAGAGTAAAGAGGTTAACACTCAATTCGTTTATCAACAAGAACGGCAATGGAGGAAATATCAAAATACTCAATGGATGATTAATGTTTCCGCATATGACGCCATGGTCCGCACTACATGACTTCGAATACTGTCAGTGCGCATGTCTGATATAAAGACAAGTTATTGCTATTTTATTGACTATTACTAAACGGCGACTATTCATCCTTTTATGAGTTCCAAAATGAATTTCTAGATAACAGTTGTACTTATTCATCGGTTGTTGAAGTTACTATAGAACTAGATGGCCAGTATCAACTATCAACGTCTTTAATTTAAATGCCAAGTTGCAGCCAAAAGTAAACATTTCGGACGTTAACTCTTTGGCTACTAAGCCCGACTCGCAGTCTAGCAGTTGAGAAACACTGCGGAAATCTTCTCTACCCATGCGTTTACGAAACAGATATTCAAAAAGGAACCATAGCTAATTTGTAGTCTGAAAGTGCTTTCAATTTTGACAAGTAAAACATTTCGTCGTCAAGTAAAGAGTTCAGACATTCGTCACTTTGAATACTACATTTGTCGTCAGAATGGCTATTTTTGGACCTGACACAAAGTAAGAGCAGGGATGTTATGCAGAAATATTCCAAAAAATAAAGATGAACATTTTTTAAAGCTATTTTTAGACATACGTGCCTATTTTTAGACAAACAGGCTATTTATAGAACTACCATAAGTTCAACAAATAACCTGATGGACATCAAAGGAATTCCTGGTCAGTCAGAAATGTACAAAAATATTATATCAGTATAAATCCTTATTTATCAACTAATAAGAAATTTCATTCCAAGTTGCACTAGAAGCGTTAGGATGGTAATACCTTAAATGTCGGTGCTCTGATTTATACATGTAACCTTGTGCTCAGATTTTTATTCTCGATAATTTTCTGAATATTAACGTAACGCGAACACTGATTGGCTGAACCCAATATTTTGGTTCAGCCATTTTTTCTATGGCCAAGTGCAAATAAAGTGTGGCATTGGGGTCCAAAATAAACTTCTGTTGAGACATGTTTTACTTGTACTATTTCAAAAGATATATATTGAAAAGTGCAGAAAATATTCCATATTTGCACTTGGCCCTATATCATAGATAAGGCTAAGAACACAATATAGAATGGTTGTTGCATACGGGTCCTGATTTATGTCATACCTACAAGACTACAAAACCTGTCAGCTGACATGCAAATATAATTTATTACGTTTAATAAACACAAGGTCTTGTCTTTGATACAGAGACATTAAACAGCTGTTCTGTTTACTGAAGGAGATCGATAAAATTGTATCGATTGGGGTCGAAGAGCTATCAGCCTATCAGTGATCAATTTTATTGCCTATATACGGCAGCTGCCATTTTGAGCTTTCACTCTTTACCAAACAGCAAACCTTTAGTCTTTTTGTGGCGCCGCATGAGCGGCGGCACTATATTTTTATTCGCTTTTGAAAAGTACCTATGGAGGCAGCCATATTGTTTACTCGGCTTTTGGTCATTTTAAAAAAAGACCATTTCGTACCTAGTCCATTTCGAACATTTTTTGTCATTTCGTACCCACCTATACTTTTTATATCGGTCATTTCGTACTCACTTTGATAATTTCGTACCAACTTTGGTTATTTTATACCCAGTTTTGAATATCAATTTGGTAATGTAGAACCTAGTTTTACTACTATTCTCTAGTGATGTTTGCCGAATGACGACTTCTTTTGTGTGTGCATAGCTCCAATTGAATTTATGTTAAGTTTCACCGATGAATACCTATGATTAATGCCTATCTTTTTAGGTTTTTACTTGGATTCTAAAGATTTTTGGGGTTTTCTCAGTTCATTTCTCACTGATATATGCATAAATTTACTTTGGACAATTTGAAAAGGTGCAATGTGCCTTGTTTCAGATACGAATGATTTGCGGCGCCATTGATGCAATGCATCAAAATTTTCTTGTCCCTTCTTTTACCTTCTTAGAATTATCGTGTATGAATCTAAAACCACTGTGTTCTCATTAAAAAGGGAGATAATAGTTACTTAACTCATTATCACACAATCCCTACTTTTGACGACCCTGTAAAAGAAGCCTTTAGAAAATATTGTGGGAAAAGGAGAAAATGCTGGTAACCAGCATTTTCTCTTTTTCCAACAATGTTTTCTACACTTCACAAAACAAATTTCAAATTTTCAGTCACTTTTATTTTGTCGTTTGCAAATGCTTTTGATTTGGAAAAGCCTAAAATACAAACGACAAACTACAAACGACAAAATTTTAGGTTAGTCAAAATCGAAAGCGTTTGTAGACGACACAATAAAAGTGACTGAAAATTTGAAAGTTGTTTTGTGAAGGGTAGAAAACATTGTGGGAAAAGGAGAAAATGCTGGTTACCAGCATGTTCTCCTTTTCCCACAATGTTTTTAAAGGCTTCTTTCTCAGGGTCGGGATTGTATGGTAATAGGCTAAGACTTTTCCAAATTAAAAGCATTGCGACAGATTAAATGTGACTCAAACGATGGATTAAGTCTGTGATAGGGTAGAAAACATGGTGGGAAATGGAGAAAATGCTGGTTACCAGCATTTTCTCCTTTTCCCACCATGTTTTCGACAAAAGTTTTCTCCTTCAGCGTCGTTAAAACTCGGGATCATGTGGTAAAGGGTTAACTCTTTACCATACAGTAAATTTTAGACTTGTATTTACGGATAGCCATTGTCAATAAAGATGTGAATGTTGCTCAAAGTTCGTCTTTGACATGGTAGAAAACAGTTATTATGGTGAGAGGCAGAATTGTCTTCTTGTCCTACAACGTTTTCAAAAACCTTCTCTAGAGTTGGAGAGTTAGATGTACAATTACCATTAGACGACACCGTCTTGCAGCAAAACTCCTTTTGAAGACCATTGTGCCAAAATGGTAGTGATAAATTGTGCCAAGCAAGATAAGAAAAGTGTGTGGTACAAGGCTTACAAATGTGTATCTCCTTTGACATTACTGCATGTACATTATGCAATGACGCATGTATTACACAGAACGAGAGAGAGAGAGAGAGAGAGAGAGAGAGAGAGAGAGAGAGATGTCATACGAAAATGAACTTAATCATTATACAGTATACTTGTCATTCAGTCACTACTTAACTCTGTAGCAAACGACAAAAATTTAGATTAGTCCAAACTGAAAGCATTTGCAGACAACAAAATAAATGTGACTAAAATAGAAACTTGACTTTACAAGAGTAGAAAACATTGTTGGAAAAGGAGAAAATGCTGGTTACCAGCATTTTCTCCTTTTCCCACAATGTTTTCAAAAGCCTACTATCTCGGGGTCGTAAAAACCAGGGATTGTTTGGTAAACGTTAATAAACCAAGCAAAATGTTGCGACCTTTTTCGGCATAGCGGAATGTGCTGGCTTTTGACCTACTTTTTGATACTGATAACAAATGAATTAATAAAAACCTTTGATTGGTTGAAAAAATGTAGACATGTTTATTCTAAGGGCCCCTGCCTATTTGCTGGCAAATTTGCGCCTTAATTATTATTTTTTGTTCAAGATATTTCTTATTACTAGTCTGTCGAACATCCCTTAGACGTGTACGTTTTAACGTTTCCTTTGCGTAACGACTAATTTGAAACCATTATAAAAGAATGAGCGATCACTTTCATTGCTTTAAAGGTGGGTATTTAGAATTTTTACATCTCACCAAATTAAAAAATATATACATCACTGAAATTTATACGAAAACATAATACAAATCATCAGTAAATAAGACTCATTATAAATTGCAAAAAAAAAAATATTTTTTTGATGGTGTTCCCTTAAAAGGCTATGTAGCCTCTTAGGGTATTTTTAGATTTCGCGTCAAAACTTAATAAAGCATTGTGGGAATGTCAGGTGACTGGCACGTGATTAATAACGCTTAAATTCCATTGCTTAATAAACATGTAATAATAATTTGCCATAATGGGTTCTTCGGACGCTATGTTTGCAACTTCGTCTGTGTATTCCTGTATGTAAATGAGCGAACTGATCATCTAAAAATAGAACGTGTGTCCCATTGGTGTCAACCTGGGCCATAGTAAATCTGTTATTTCTCGTGTTGTCGGATGGTTTTCGACTGCTGGGTTTTATGAACGCAAATTAAAAGGCCTTGGGAGAATACATGTAAGGGTGATTTTGTACAATTTTCGTCCCAAAATCTGAAGGGCCACCTTTTAAAAAATTTGAGGGGGGGGGGGGGGGGGAAAGGGGGCAGTGCAGCAGAAGTAAGAGAGATTGGAACTGGTAATAACATTTTTACCGATGAATGACAATCAATTTCTTTTCCGATTACAAATGCAGTACAACCTGTACTTTGAAATACTTTATCTCTTCTTATACATACACGTACATGCACTTATCTATTTAGCTACCATTATCTATTTATCTTGTCTTTTGCACTTACAGCACAAGGGGAATTTCCACAGGTGTGCAAAAGAAAGGGCTATCCACTTTGGCGCAAAAAACAAAAATGCAGTAGTGCCAATAATCAAAAAGCTATTATACCAGTTACTTTTTCTTTTGAAAGACGGGTCCATTTCAGGTGGTTTTTATATGGTCTGAAATGTGTTCAATAGATGGTATTTGTGATAAACTTTAACCCATTACCACTCAAACCCTACTTTTGACGACCCTAAGAAAGAAGCCTCTAGAAAACATTGTGGGAAAAGGAGAAAATGCTGGTAACCAGCATTTTCTCCTTTTCCCACAATGTTTTCTACCCTTTACAAAACAAGTTTCAAATTTTCAATCACTTTTATTTTGTCGTCTGCAAATGGTTTCGATTTGGACAAACCTAAAATTTTGTTGTTTGGTAATGAGTTAATGAATGTAACGAGTCAAGGAAAATGTTACTACATGCAATAGTAACCGAGTATTTTGGCAAGCTTATCAAAATTTTTTGGACAAGTTTGGTAACAGTTTTATCTAAAAGGTCAAGAAATGTCAGATTTGTTTTAATCGCATAACGATATTTAACAGTTAAACTTAACTCATTACCAAACGACAATATTTTAGACTGGTCCAAATTGAAAGCATTTGCAGACGACAAAATAAAAGTGACTGAAAGTTTGAAATTTGTTTTGTCAAGGGTAGAAAACATAGTGGGAAAAGGAGAAAATGCTTGTTACCAGCATTTTCTCCTTTTCCAACAATGTTTTTAAAGGCTTCTTTCTCAGGGGCGTCATAAGTAGGGATTGTGTGGTAATGGATTAAAGGGTTAGCATATGCAAAAACCATACAACCACGTGTGGTACATTTCCATGAATACAACCCGATTCACATAACTGAAAGTAGTATAAATTGATGTCACATAATTAGTGTAGAGCTTATTTCAAAGAAGTGTAATATATATGCAAGTCATAAATGTTTTATAAACAAGGGAGATTATGTGATAAAATTATAACCATGTAAATACGTATCTTTTTTTCTGAAAGTCTTTTTCATACTAATAGTACAAGCTTAATGTAGTCCCATCCCATAGGCGTAAGAATACAACATAAGGAGGCATCGCAAATGCAGTCTTTAAAAGCTGACACCACGCAGTCCCTTCAGTCCTTTGATTTTATTACAATTTTTTTGCACTTTAACCCTTAACTCTTTTTTGACAAAAAAATATTAGACTTGCCAAGTTTGAAATCATTTGCAGACAGCAAATTAAATGATTAACTCCTTAACTCACGGCAGAAGTTTAAATAGACTTGTCCAAATTGAAAGCTGTACTGTTGCAGACGACAAAATAAGAAGTGATTGAAAAATTGGTCCGGGCACAAAACATAGTGGGAAAAGGAGAAAATGCTGGATACCAGGATTTTTTCCTTTTCGCACAATGTTTTCAAACAGCTTCTTTCTCCGGGTCATTAAAAGATGGAATTGTGTGGTAAAGGCAAATTTTAGAACAACCAAAATTGAATGCATTTGTAGACGACAATTTTAAAGTGGTAGGGTAGAAAAGTTTGTAGGAAAAGGAGAAAATGCTTTTTACCAGCATTTTCTCCTTTACACACAATGTTTTCAAAAGCTTTCTCCCTCCGAAGCATTAAAAGTCGTCACTGTATGGTAAAGGGTTAAATGAGGCTCGAATACTAAAGTTTTCTTTCGAGAGGTACTGCGGGAAAAAGGAGAACAAACAGGATTATACCAGACGACAGGAATTTTAGACTGGAACAAATTGAAAGCGTTTGAAGACGGACAAATCTGCATTCAGCTAAAATCATAATTTGAATCTTTGCATGGGAAGAAAACAATGTGGTTAAAGGAGAAAATACTGGTTACCAGATTTTTTTTCTCCTTTTCCCACAATATTTTCAACAGTCTACCTTGACGGTCACTACAACAAGATTGCAAAGGGATAACACGTAAATTGGGCGCTTCTAACACGTAAAAAGGTATTTAGATTCCAACAATGGGCTTTTAACACCATTTGACCCTGTACACCACAACAAAATTTTAGCCTGGTCCAAACTGAAAGGGCTTGCAGACGACAAAATAAACATAACTCAAAAATTGAAATTTGTTTCCTGCAGGGAAGAAAACATTGTGGGAAATGGAGAAAATGCTGAAACCAGCATTTTCTCCTTTTCCCACAATGTTTTCAAAAGGCTTCTTCTTCTGGGTCTTAAAAACCAGGGATTGTTTGGTAAAGGATTAAAGCACTGAGGCGTGAACAGAAAGGGATCGATAAAGGGGTTAGCATAAAGGGCCGTCTATAAATAGAATGATCATGCTTTTGTGTATGAAATGTTTTACAGATTTACGAAAAAAGGGGCCTTATACAAAAGCAGAGAGAGAGAGGGAGCAGGGATCATATATACACATATTATACACATGTACGATCCCTGACTGAGAGAGAGAGAAAGAAAGAAAGAAAGAAATGAAAGAAAGAAATAAAGAAAGAAAGAGATTGAAAACTTTCAAATAAAAAGTGATGCAACATACTAATACATCTTTCATTGCTTATTTTAACTCTTTACCAAAGGACAAAATTTTACACTGGTCCATATTGAAAGCATTTGCAGAGGACAAAATAAATTTGGCCCAACAATTGAAATTTGTTTTAGGAAGGGAAAAAAATATTGTGAGAAAAGGAGAAAATGCTGGTTACCAGCATTTTCTCCTTTTCTCACAATGTTTTCAACAGGCTTCTTTCACAGGGGTTTTAAAAGTCGGGATTGTGTGGTAAAGGGTTCATTAAAAGACAGAGAGAGAGAGAGAGAGTTTCTTTCCCTAGCAATTTAAATACAATGGGGAAAAAATTTGATTCGTTTTGCAGAAAGAAAGAAAAGTTCTGTCAAAAAGAAAAAAAAAACGGTCAACTTACGACATTGTTCTTTAAACCGATGACGGCTACACTTTTTTATTTCCAAGAAACTAAAAATGAAAACAGATCCCCACCGGACTCGGTTCCGAGCGATACACAAAACACCACCTCAATCACTACACTACAGATAGTAAATTGTGCACCGCGGAAAAACTCTTTACTTTGAGAGTTTAGTGAAGGCGTGATAAATCACGTGACTTTGTTGTCATTCCCCTTTTTCTCACATGACCCTTAACGACGCAGGGCTGTGCTGAAAGAACTGTGGTTAAAAACAGTTTTGGATAGTATTTTGGAAAAAAAAAAGGAGAAACATGCTGGTTTAATTGCAAACGACAATCTAATCGATCCCCAAATTCGCAGATTTTTCTTTGATTGGGTAGAAAGCCTTGTGGAAAAAAATAGACAGCATTTTCTCCTTTTCTAACAATGTTTCGAGAGTTCTTTCCCTTTGCATCGTTAAATGTAAGAACAGTGTGGTAAAGGGCAGGAGTTTACCTCTCGGGCACGGAATGCGGCCGAATTTTGTTTTAACCCTTTACTCCATAGATACTCATTTCTACGCATTGCTTGTAGGAGCATCTGGAAAACATTGCGGCAAAAGGTGAAATTGCTCGTGACGAGCAATTTCACCTTTTGTCACAATGTTTTCTATGCTATCAAAAGGTGTCATATACACATAAGAAACGGCTTCATCCTTGCTGTTATTTAGGGTCAATTAGAGATACCATAGATATGCCTTATGGAGTAAAAGGTTAAATAACGTTACACATTGCACTGTAATCTTTAATGAACACTTATGCAGTCAGACTGCATCGAAAAACCCCGAGAAAGACAACCAAGAAGATATCATTTTAAAACATTGTTTGAAAAGGAGAAAAGACTCTTTGTCCATTTCCAATTATACTAGTATTTCTTAAACTTTCAAAAGAGAATAATTACCATTTCTTATTTCGTTAAAAAAAATCTTATTTCCGAGGTTTATATATGTATTTTAAAAAAAAACACGTGACAGGTTGGTAAAAGGTTTATTAATTAAACAGTTACGTAATTTTATGCATGGATAGAATGCCTAAGGTCATTGGTTCAAAAAGTGTCCATATACAGTTTGAAGAACATTTTTTCTACATTCGTACATGGATTGCCTCCCCCGACAGAACTCAAGATTTTGCGCATATCGACAGACTGAATCTTAAGATAACCCTGGTCCTCTGACATGCACAAAACTGACAAATGCTAAAAAGCATCGACCATCGGACTGCGCAGGCTGACCTGGGTCTATATATATATTTTTTTCTAGATGAATTACACGACAAATGCTTTACAAGACTAATATTGGACATTTTTTTTGTAGACATTTATATATTTAGTGTCTAGGCCACCAAATAAATATTGATGCCCAATTATCAAATGTAGTAGTGCGCAATCCTGGGATGAACAAGCCATGGGACGAAATTTTTTTAGAATACAAAAAATTGTATCATTGCGCGAATATAAGGCTTTGTATGAATGAAGCTATTTTCAATGAAAAATCAAAGCGTTGAGAACGCTGAAGTGGTATTTGTCAAGGAAACCCACTGTGTGGAATTAACAGTTTGAAAGAAACAGAAACATATTGCTCAAATATTGGCTTAAAAGTCAACCCACTGAGCAAATGAATACCTTTTCGGTTGAAGGGAGAGTACTCATGACAAAGTTTGGTTTATTTTTGTATAAGTGGTTTCCCTTTGATCATTAGGAGGAAGCACGAGTAATGTCCCTTGGCAGTAGGATGCATGACGAATAGAGAGAAAAATCCTGTTGATATATCGAACAAAATTAAGTTTGTTCCTGAAAACTATAATTTTGAAATATCTCTAGCCTTTTAGATTTAATTTCCAACATTACATTCAATAACCTCTATCGATAAATATTCATGAGCAATCAAATGGAGTAGCGCGCAATCATAGGACGAACAAGCTATGGAACGTTTTGGTTTTGGAACGAAAAAGCCAAGGGTCCGTTAGCAAATTTGTATCATTGCGCCAATGAAAGGCTATGAGCGAGAGAAGCTATTTTCAATATAAAATAATTATCTCAACGATCGATGGCGTCGCCCAATGTATTTTAACATGCCATTTCCAATTACATATCTGAGTGCTACCTAAAAACTCATTTGTCTGAGAAACATTGAGTTTAATTGGGTTTATTTCCTTCGGTTTTCCACAAAATACGATACATGGTCCTCAAATTGCAATATTGAACTCATAGTGATATTTTTTTCCGACAAATACCACAATATTTAATGATCCATAAGTAAATGATAAGTTGTTCGGCATGATGCTTCATGGAGACTCATTTAGTTCCCAAATTGTCAAAGCACGAGCTAAATCCATGTCTGAAGCCGTATGGTCTTCAGGTTTCATGTTTGAAATGTAGCTTCAGCTGATATGCTCCAATTAAAAGGGTTCAAGTCATTTCCAGGGGGTATGATGTGGCCCGACCCAGGAGCCACATGTTTAACATAAACTTATAAACTTACCAATGTATAGAGCAGTGCATTTTCATCGACGGTTTATGAAACTTGGCATGATGAGAGATCGGGATATTGGAATTATACCTCTAATCTCAGTTGTAGGCCAAAAAGAAGGCTAAAAAGAAGGCTCTATACTTATCCTGCTAAGTAACTAACAAGAAACTTTTATATCGATAGTGAAAACCGAAATGTTGCCATTTCAAAGTTACTTTATCGAGGCAGTGTAGGGCTATTAAGCTTGAGAAATAGCCCGTCATTGTTGTGGACATTATTTTTGTTGACAAATCTTGTTACACAAATCGCGATTGTTCTCATGTCTATATTTAGAAACTGCATACGATGATTTGCAGTAAACAATGGTATTCTTTTAAATTAGTTTTTTCCTGTGTAAAATAATCACACTTCCGTGAAAGTCGAAGCTATAAGCAGGCGTCATGCAGAGAAATGACAATCTCCTACCAATATGACCCGAGTCATTTTTCTACGTAGAGAAATGACCCTCTGGATTAGTCGGGTACCCCTCCGTACTTCAAGAGTACATAGTGGTAGGGGTAGGTAATCCAGACTAAGGTCTGATGACCTCTCCAATGACCGGCAGAAGAATCAAGGGAGGTAATACTGATTGACATCCAATGATAACAAAGGGCTTACGAAACATTTCATAATGTCTTTAAGATTATTATACATATACTATCAAAACGCGATAACTGTGGTCTTTGTTTACAAACACTGGATCAGTTCAAAACATTCAAATAGGGAATACCAGGGACGAGGCAGTTACTTATTGGTAACTTTCAACAAAGACGTGCAAGTAATGCTGTGGTGCAGTGGTCAAAGGGACTCTGCTACCGCCCAAACGGATCGAGTTCTAGTCGCAGAGAATTTTTTTTTTCAGTAAAGCAACTGTTTTTTTTTTTTTTTAAGCCAAGTCAATTGTTACATTATTTTTTATGACATCATAGTGAATATTTTTACTTTTACTTTGTAGTTTCATTCATATTTAATTGACATGACACGAGATTGCACATTAATCCTTCGAAAGTTGGGAAAAATGAACCAAGACATTTCTTGTACAGGAATTGATGCTAGAAATAGCCTCGTGATTTAGACTTCTAAGATGACTAAAGCCACAAATTTCTGGCTACTAGTTTTCTTCCTGTTTCATGGCTTTGACAGAAGAGACATGCCTATAGACTCACTACAGTTGGGAACTTACGCATCTCGGAAGCTTGACTGCTCAAGGATTTAAATTGAAACACCAGTGGAACGGAACCACTTGTGAACTAAAGCAACCTGAGTGGAAAAGTTACTGTAGATGTGAGGTCTTAGCAGATTTTTTTTTTTTAAAAAAGCATACATTGCAGTTCAAGAAACCTGTGAGCAGTTCAGTGACGAGGAAGTAACAAATACTGAATGTTAAGAGGGTTAGGGTACCGATAAGGCCAGTGAAAATGAAGCAAGTTCCGATACTGCCAGAGCACGGGATGACAGTTGCACACTTATCATTTTATTGTTGAGTCAGTCATATAGATGCTTCAAAAAAAGAAGAAGAAAATTAATAAGAATAAAATGTAACAAAAGAATATCAATGACAAAAAAAAAAAAAAGATGTACACGTCGAAAAAAGGAAGAAGAAGGGATAAAGAAAAGAAACATAACAGACATTCAAACATGGAAAAGAAAAGTATGGAAAGGAAAAAAAGAAAAGTAAAGCGAAAACCGAAAAAAGAAATGCAACATGCTCCCTAAAAAAAAAAAAAAGGTAGGTCTGACGGCTCGAACGAGGATCGCCGGCTTTAGAGGTAGTGATGTTATCCATTACGCCACTGCTCGCTTAGTACAATGGAGAACTTGTAAAACATTTAACCCTTTTCAATTTACATTTTAACTAAAATTATCGGATAATTTACCTGTCCTTCCCGTATACGAAAATAGAATGGTCTGAATGATTGTAAACAAGGGCCACAGTTATCGCGTTCCATTAATACAATGTTTACCCTCAAGAGTTACAAAACATTAGACATTTTTACTAAGTAAAGCCTTCAGTTTTATTAATCCGAAGATTAAAACAAACGCATCGTTATTTATCTAGGGACAATGCCCCCTAAACCGTTTACCAAACAACCTTACAGTTTCACAACTCTGAGATAGAGGGCTTATGAAAACATTGTGTAAAAAGGAGAAAATGCTGGTAACCAGCATTTTCTCCTTTTTTCACAATGTTTTGTAACTACAACTTGTTACAAGCTGTAGTTACGAAGTGTTTGCGGAGAAAATCGACGATATGTTAGTACAGTCAACTACATATACAGTTACGCAGTTTACCCTTTTCAAGGGGACAAAATTTTAGGCCAGCCCATATCTCTGCCCTTACATAACAATTCTGAGTTATCTCTACAAAGGAGAGAGGAGAGAGCTTTTTGAAAACATTTTGGAAAGGGGAGAAAATGCTGATAATCAGTATTTTCTCCTTTTTCCACTATGTTTACTATTCTTTCCCAGACAAATCTCACCATTTGAGTTGTATTTGATTTGTTGTCTATTAGCGCTTTCAGTTTAGACGGGTATAGAATTTTGTTTCTGTGAAGAAATTAACAGTTGCAGATCACGAAATTAATGTTGCGATAAAAATGATCCGATACTTTTGAGGCTTAGTACAGTTCGAAATACTGAGATTTTTTGCGTGGTTGTTGCATTGCTCTAAGAAGTTATATTTTAGTAACTATGATTTTCAAAATTATGGGGGGGGGGGGGGGGGGAGGGGCTCCCCCCCCCCGCTTTCCTACAGGCCTGTAGTATAAGAAGAAATAATGAAAGTAACCATATCTTCAATAGCTTTTTTACCTCATTGTTTTGCATACTATTGAAAAGATAAATTTTCAGTAAGGTCTAAATAGTTTTTGTTTTTCAACATGAGATGTTAATCCAATCCATCATTGCAAGAGGGGCAGTTGCTTCTTAACTGTGTACCAAACGACGAAATTTTAGACTGGTCCAAATTGAAAGCACTTGCAGACGACAAAATAAACGCCAATCAAATACTTAAATTTGTTTCCTGCAGGGTAGAAAACATTGTGGAAAAAAAAGAAAATGCTGGTTAACAGCATTTTCTCCTTTTTCCAAGATGTTTTCAAAAGGCTTCTATCTCAGGGCCGTAAAAACCAGATATTGTTTGGTTAAGGGTTAAAAAAAAACTGTGCAAACACAGTGACAAGCTAAACAGAAACAAATTTTTAACCACCAATAAATTTTAAAAAAAGCACGAATCCATTTGCTAGGGTGAAAATAAGTTCCGCATACTATCGATTTACATTTGTATCCTAAAATATGGGCCCGCAAACAATCTTACAAAACTCCCGCAGAGACCCGCAGAAAAAAAAATCTCCTCATATTTTCACGAATCAGAAATCATTATTGATTTATTCGAGATTAGTACCAAGAAATAGGTCAAAAGTCTGTTTGAAATATCCTGAAAGATCTACTTACATGTATTCCGATTCCATCCCGAATCAGAGGACGCAAATATTTTTCCTTCTTGAGCTGTAAGAAGGTTTACCGTATACTCTGTCTTAAGCCACCACCCGGGGAAAAACTCACAGCATCTTCGGTTGCTTGTATAACAGATGCATGCTTTAACACAGGCACATTTCAAAATAATTGCCCTTCTTGTCTTAGCCATTCAATTTGAAGACTTTTGTTGAAAATGAGTGAAACCATTGACACTTGTTAAAACTAGGAATATCACAAAATACCGGTATTTAATTCACTGACGTTTAAGTGAAAAAAGAACTTTGAAATACTGCAGAATGTTCAATATTTTCATATAACATAAGATTGCTTTTTCATCCGTTGTCATCTGAAGGCATAAGACGCGTACAATAGTAAAGAGTTAGCATTGTAGATTTTTGCTAAATTAACACTTGTAAATCTTTACTTTGTTACAAAATATGAATTCAGGATCGTTTTTCTTTCCTTCTTTTTTTCCGCTCCTTGAAAACGGACGGTCATTTTAACAACTATTTTGCAGCTTTGAAATATTTATGAAAAAAGTATCATTTTTAAAGTAAAGCATACCATTATCTTTATTAAATGATGGTACAAATCTAAAAATTCAGACTATGAATCATTGTAAAGGAGAAATCATACTCATAGATATAATTTCTGATTTTAGTTTAATCCTTTATCAAACAATCCCTGGTTTTCACAACCCAAAGCCTTCTGAAAACATTGTGGGAAAAGGAGAAAATGCTGGTTACTAGTATTTTCTCCTTTAACCACAATGTTTTTCTACTCTTCCAGAGTAAAATTTAAATTTTTCAGTCGGGTTTAATTTGTCGTCTGCAAATGCTTTCAATTTGGACAAGTCTAAAATTTTGTCGTCTGGGAAAGGATTAATTAATACTGATTTTAGATTAATCAACACCAGGCCGAGTCATTATAATGCTGTCTATTTGTAAAAACGTCACAATTATACTGTCGCTGTATGTTCTTCCTCCGACCATTTTGTCTGTATTTTAACGACGCTCACTTAAAAATTATGCTGCTTTGACTTACAGATAAACACTTTCAAAGCTACTGGTAAACAAATGAGTAACCAGCATTTTCTCCTTTTTATATTGTTTTTCGCCAAAATGCCTTTTCTCATGTTTTATTGGTGAAGGGAACCCGATGACAATAAGAACAATCTCTATATCTCGTTATAACTGACTACAGGTTTATATGTGTTACATACTTGATATAAAGATTTTTTTCAGTATCGATAAATTCAATTGTATCCAATATGGCTGCAACACGCGAAAAGGGACATTCGGACATCTGCGTAAAGTGTCGTCTCGAATCAGCCTGCGCAATCCGCGCAGGCTGATCCGAGACGGCACTTTCTGTTTTTAAGATTGTTCTATGCTTTGCGGAAGTCTAATGAAGAACAAAATCTAATGTTGACGTAAAGTGCCGTCTCGTATTAACCTGCGCGGCACTCTGTATTTTTATTCGCTTTTGTAAAGTGCCTGTAGAGGTGGCCATATTGCTTATTAAGCCATTACCAAACAACAATAATTTAGGCTTATCCAGATCCAAAACATTTACAGACGACAAAATAAAAGTGATTGAAAATTTAAAATTTGTTATGAGAAGGGTAGAAAACATTGTGGGAAAAGGAGAAAATGCTGGTTACCAGCATTTTCTCCTTTTTCCACAATGTTTTCTAAAGGCTTCTTTCTCAGAGTCGTCAAAAGTAGGGATTGTCTGGTAATGTGTTAAATGGATTGGTACCTTTTTTAACATAGACATAAACATACTTTATTACGTATAGAAATCATATACATGTATATTGTAATATAGTACATGATTTTACCATATGTGTGGTGATGTGATGTGGTTTGATGTGTACAAAACAACCCCATGGAATAGAAAAGAAAAGAAGCCAATTCCTACCGTACTATAAAAATATTGTAAAAAAGTAAGGTGCTTTCATTACCGGAACGAGCTCGTACCAACTGTGTTTTTCTATTTTGATTTTTCTTTTTCAACATGCATAATTTCGCATTTTCATTGTGCAGTCCATAAAAGCCAGATCGAATCCCAGTTTAGATATTTGTCATGTAGTATCACCACGTGGACCTCTACGAGGTTTTGTTCATATGATGCTCATTGCGTAAAAAAGTAACCCACTGTAACGTGCCGTATTTCATCGACAACTGATTTTTGGTGTCATTAATGTTATGCATTTGGATCATCAGCAATGTAAAATGGTCAACAGATTGAGCAGATTGTCTTTAACCGAATATAGAATGGCTCTGAGAGAAAGACGCCATTTTCCAGACGACAAAATGATATATCCGACTCTTTTGAAAGCATTAGCAGACGACAAAATAACTGTTGATATACTCTTTATAAAACGACAAAACTTAAGCTTTTTCAAATTTGAAAGCATTTGAAGACGACAAAATAAACGTTAATTAAAACTTGAAATATTATTTTAGACAGGTAGAAAACATTATAGTAAAAGGAGAAATGCTGTTACCAGCATTTTCTTCTACTTCCATAATTGCGCTCAGCAAAAGCCCTCTTCGTTATGGTGGTTACAAATTGAGATTGTTTGGTTGGATTTTTCTTTCAAAAAGGAGCAAAACGATGACTTGTCAATAGCCAGGTGTCGAACTGTTAGATATTACTCGAGTAATGTTAGACAGAAGTCACCATGTTACTTTCTGGTACTCAGCTTTTATTACGCATAGTCATCAAAGCATTTAAGCAGAGCACCAGTTTCGCTCCGAAATGTCAAAAGGTAGTTGGTTCTCGAATCACTCTACATTATCGGTATCTTAGTTCAGTAACGCCGGAAACCAAGTAATGTACATGGATCCAACATGGCGGCGATAGAGGAACAGGAAGATAATTGCGGACAGTTTAACTTAGATGACATCCTTAAAAATCTTAAAGAAACCGAGAAGGAGGTCAACGAAAGTTCGCCGTCGCCCGACGAATCTGAAGGAGTGTCAATGTTTTGTAAAGCATGCCTGAATCCCTACAGTGGCGAGGCGAAATCAGGAACCATCGTCCTAAAATGTGAGCGATGCGGGCAGACCGATGTCGTTTTAGAAGAGAAAGCGGTGGAATTAGACCTGGATGAATGGTCGGGCAATCTGATAATGAATAGATTTTTACAGGTGAGTTGACAAAACACATGAATACCTTTTGGCTGCCATGCATGACTCGGTTCTGTACACTCGAATACACTTTATAGATCAAGATCAGACTACACAGATTATGCCGGATCTACACCCTCATATTTGAGAATGTTTTTCCGTGACAACAACATTGAAACTACAATTTTTTTTTTTTTTAATCAATTGATTGTATTTAATTTTTGTAGCATTTTGTAGCCTTGTAGGCTGACAAGCCCCCCCTCTGTCTCACATTTTTTACTTTGCAGCAGAGCACTTTTGATAAGACTGCTGCAAAAGAAACAACTGCTCAGAATGATGGTTTTGTTTTTTATTGTTAATTTTGTACATGTACACTTTCATACTGAATTGTATTTTTGGTGAATTTTTAGATCTAAATTGATATCATACAACAGGCCCGTCGGAAGGAAATTTCATTTGGTCCGGCCAGTATGGTGAGCGACGAAGTCGTCAAGCCATGCTTGGGGGGGGGGGGTTTCCGGGGGCATACTCCCCCCGGAAAAATATTACGCATTTAACCCATCACCACACAATCCCTACTTTTGATGCCCCTGAGAATGAAGCCTTTAGAAAACATTGTGGGAAAAGGAGAAAATGCTGGTAACCAGCATTTTCTCCTTTTCCCACAATGTTTTCTACCCTTTACCAAAAAAATTTCAGATTTTCAGTCACTTTTTTTTTTTTTCTGCAAATGGTTACAAATTGGACCAGTCTAAAATATTGTCGTTTAGTAATGGGTTATGCCATGCTAGGGCATGCTCCCCCGGAAAAAATATTGAAAATAAGACGCTCTCTGGTGCATTCTGGCGCATTTTTTGAGGTTTATATTGCGCATTTTTTTTTTTCGAAATTTGGTCTGGCCATTTTTCATTTTCGGCCGAAAATTTGGTCCGGCCATGGCCGGACCGGCCGGACCGCTTCCGACGGCCTTGTACAAGGATATTGCTGTCAATGTCAACAGCAGTATATTTGGTAATTGAGGTAATCAGATTTGCTAACCTTTTAGTAAATGGCAAAATTTTGACCCAAACTAAATTGAAACCATTTGTTGAATAAAAATTAAATGTTGCTGAAAATATGATTTCTGGTTTTAGTGGGGTAGAAAACATTGTAGGAAAAGGAGAAAATGATGGTTACCAGTATTTTCTCCTTTTCCTACAATGTTTTTAAAGGCCTTTTCTTTCAGGAACATTAAAGTTTCTAAAGGATGGTGTTGTTAAGAGGATTTATCTAATCAACAACAAGGGAACTAAACGGATAATGAACTCTTTCAAAGAAAACAATTTTATGCAGTAGTAATGGAGCAATTGTTTTTCAAGTTTTGCCATTTCTTGTGCAATTAGAAAAGAAAGTCTTATGCAAGGGTTTTCAAATTGTGCAAAAGCGACATTTTACATTAGAATTCTCATTAAACCTTTTACCCCCATGAGGCATTTCTATGGTATCTCTAATTGACCCTAAATAATAGCAAGGATGAAGCCATTTCATATGTGTATATAACACCTTTTGATAGCATAGAAAACATTGTGACAAAAGATGAAATTGCTCATCAGGAGCAATTTCACCTTTTGCCACAATGTTTTCCAAAAGCTCCTACAAGAAATGCGTGGAAATGAGTATCTATGGAGTAAAGGGTTAAATGTAGTCATGTGAAGTAATTACTGTACCAAAACTTTGATGCAAAATTATGTTTTTTTTTTCTATTCTAGGTTTTAAAAGAACAAGAAGATTTGAAACTCAACATCATTTGCTGTACCAAAACTTTGGTGCAAAATGATGTTTTACTGTACCAAAACTTTGGTGCAAAATGATGTTTTCTTTATGATTTAGGTTTTAAAAGAACAAGATCTTTCTGATTTAGGTTTTAAAAGAACAAGAAGATTTGAAACTCAACATCATTGATCCCAACTTTGCTGATGATGACTATCAACACCTGACGCTAGCTCTTCAAGAATATACATTTAACATGAAAGGGATTGCAGAACAGATGTATGATATTGCTCGCCAGGTAAGATTTGCACGGAAATTTCTCTTGCACTTTTCCAGTTTTTATGTTTTTCACATATTTATAACCCCGCAAAACGAATGTTTTCAGGGTATACTGGAATCAGTCTGTCCATCCGAGTGTCCAACCATGTGTCCGTCTATTTACAAAAAATTGTCTGTTTCCGTCAAAGCACTGGTGGGGGGTATTAAGTCACATTCAGTGACTGCTCTTGTTAGTTATGTCGCAGTTTGGGTGTCTGAAACAGTTTCCTGTTCTAAGGTGTCAACAGAGATGCCTTTTTCAATAACTGGGGGGGGGGGGGGGGGGGGGTGAGAAATAACTTTTTCTCCTTTTTCCACAATGTTTTTGGCCATGTAAGGGAACATCATGTGATTTTATTAAAACAGCATTTCCTTTTTGTCTTTTTTCCATAATATTTTCTACCTAGTCAGAGTACAACTTGTTGTCTGCAAATGGTTTTGAAGAGTCTGAAATTTGTCCTCTGCCATCAAAAAACTGAAGTCTCTACAATATCATCTTCGCACGCCAAGGATACTAACTCCACTTTGTTCGTTACGTACCTTGGCCGCTCGCCTCTTTAAAAATCGAAACTCCCGCTGCGCCACCTATCGAATATCACAAGTTGCGTAACCTTTGCTGATGTTATTTCTGACCAATCAAGATGCTCGTAATAAAATTTGTTGGGCAGTGCATCAAATATGGCTGCGCTTTCGGAATCATCAGATCAGAAACAAGACGAACAGACATACGATAATCCGCAATCATTTGGCTGTGGAACCCGTCCTAATACTTCACATAATTGATCGTAAACTATATAAAACTTATTAAATATCAATCGTCTACTCTTTTTTGGCAAATTTTCGTCACAGACACGACAACTTTCGTTTTTGATGGGCGCCGCCATTATTATTTTCTGTTTTGCGAAAGATTTCTTGTTATGAATGGTTTGATTGGACGCGATGGGTTTTGATCGCATCCAATGAAATGGCGCAGCGGGAGCTTCGATTTTTAAAGAGGCGAGCGGCCAAGGGTACTACCTTAGTATCCTTGGCTTGCGAAGATGCTACAATATTGAACGGGGAAAACTTAGACTTCTCCAAAATGAAAACATTTGCAGAGGCTAAATTAAATTACCTGCAAGCTTAAATCTCTACCACACAATGCCAATCTTTAATACCCTAAAGAAAGGGCCTTTTGAAATTATTGTGAGAAAAGGAGGAAATGCTTGTAACTAGCATTTTCTTCTTTTCCCACAGTGTTTTCTCCCTTCCCCAAAACTAATTATAAGTTTTGAGTCACAGTAATTTTCTTTCCAAGTCACTGGCTGCTTGCCACATAACCATCGTCGAAACCATGGTTAGCTATGGGAGAGGAACAAATCCTGTTGCAGTGACTCTCATGACTCTCATCAATCATTGGAAAGACATTGACCAATCAAGGGATGGAACCAGTGACCCAAGTCTAGATGTGCCAGTAGACTAGCGTTTATTTGGCACTCTGAGGGATAAAGTGGCTTTCAAGCAAGCAAAAGTTTATTTTATCCCTTAACCTGTGAAGCACGACTCACTGATTTTTTGCCGACAATGTAAATCAAGATCAGACTGCACAGAATGTGGAGTCTGATCTTGGATCTATGCTGCCTGATAAGGCGATAGTAATCCCTAAAACATAACTTTGATATAGCAATTTTTGGGTTTTATCAATCAAAATGAAAATTTGTGTTAGTTACTTAGCAGGATAGGGGTTAAGACAATTTAACTCTATACCGTACAACAAATTTTTAGATAACTCATAACTCAATAGATAACAGATAACTCAAAATTGAAATATGTTTCAAGTAGGGTAGAAAACATTGTGGGAAAAGGAGAAAATGCTGGTTACCAGCATTTTCTCCTTTTCCCACAATGTTTTCAAAAGGCTTCTATCTCAGGGTCATGAAAACCATGGATTGTTTGGGAAAGTGCTAAGTCTCTGCCAGAAGGGATGGAATGGTGATTTATTTTCTTCATTCAGGCTAGGATGGAAGATGAATCCCTTGGAGAAGTCAGTCAGGAGCTTGATTGTCTGGACCAAGATACAGATGATCCTAATTGTCAAGAAAGTCAAAATGATAACCATTGCTGTGGTGCAGGTAAACCTAGTGCTGATACTAATGTAACAAATGATGATGAAAGAGAAGGTCCAGAAACTTCAAGTAAAGCCAGTTCCAATGCATTTGATGGCCCTGACATTGGTGACAAATCGAACTGGCTGCCATTATCAACAAAAGATAGACTGAAGAAACTTGGAATCACCGTTACAAGAATGATGCAGACTGTTATTGACAAATATAACCTTTCACCTGATATAATGGATAAAGTGAAAGAGAGGATTCGTCATCCTTCAAATTCCAGTGCTAAAGATGAAGAAGCTCCTGTAGAAAATGCTGAAGCTGAAAATCCAAATGAAAGCAATATTAACAGTATTAAGGACACTGTAGCCAATACCACAGCCTGTGGTGATACCAATGATTTGTCTAGAACTGATTTAGGGGCTAATGGAGATAAATGGAACACAGATCATACTGCTCAAAGACAAGATGATAGCAAAACAGTTGAGAAAAAACTGATAGATGATGATAATGGTGATAATGGTGATGTGGAAGAAGAAGAGGTAGATGATGAAAGGAAACAGAATCCAGGGCTGGTTTTTCCCAAACAGGAAATAGAACAAGAAGTGTTTGGAGTTCTGAAGTCCAAGTTTAGCATCAGATTTGACCGTCCTGTAAATGAAGAGCCTGGAATGGTTGAAAACCATGAAAAGAAGGTAAACAAGATAGAGAAAAATATAACAGACAGGATTGAGGAGTTACAAGAACATATCAAAAGCAAACCTGACTCTTTTGAAGGAGCTAGTAATTATGACCTGGATAAATCTGAAATGGATAAACCTGAAACAAATGATAAAGAGGTAAAACATGGTAACTATGTTGATGATGATGATGATGTTGATGATGATTATTTACAAGTCAATTTTTGCACAGTCTCGTCAGCATTCATGAATGAGCTCCAATCAAGAAAGCAGAAAGCTCTGATGGAAAGAAAAGACAAAGCATTGCAGACTGTCCATCAGAAGATCGTCAATTTGAAAAAGGAAGTGGAGAGAGTTGAAAACAGAGTGCATGATGAACTGACAATGGCTTATCAGAGAAAATTAAAGAAAGTGGAGAACCAGAGAAAACAACTGGACAAAAGACACGAAACCATTCAAAACGTGGAAGAGTTGATGACTCATTATGCGGAAACTGGACAGAATGACAAACTAGCAGAACTGATGGCCCAGCTTGATATACAGTATGAGAACTAGGTTGATAGATAGTGGTTTTAGCCCCAAAATTTTAAACTCTTTACCAAACAATACAGTGTTTTAATGACCCATTAATAGAAGAAGATACACAGTACGAACACTAGGTTGATAAATAGTAATTTTAGCCCCAAAACTTCAAGCTCTTTACAAAACAGTACAGTGTTTTAATGACCCATTAGAAGAAGATATATACAGTATGAGAACTAGGTTGATAGATAGTGCTTTTAAATCCAAAATTTTAAGCTCTTTACAAAACAGTACAGTGTTTTAATGACCCATTAGAAGAAGATTTTTGAAAGCGTTGTTGGAAAAGGAAAAGATGGTGGCTGAACTGATGGCCAAGCTTAACCCCATTACCAAACAACACAATTTTAGGTTTGTCCAGATTGAAAGCATTTGCAGACGACAAAATAAAAGTGACAGAAAATTTGAAATTTGTTTTGTGAAGGATAGAAAACATTATGGGAAAAGGAGAAAATGCTACTTACCAGATACTTCTTGCAGATGCTTAAAATAAAGTCACCTTTGATCAAGCATGGCTCTTTTGTTATCAGAAAAGTTTTTAATTAAGAAATTAAGATTTTTTTTATGATAGTTTTTTTTTAATTTGTACATAGAAAGTATTCTCTGCTTTCTAAATATTGCTCTTTTGATCCCTGCATTTATGATTCAGTTGACCCTATTATTGCCCAGTTGATCCCTGCATTTATAATTCTGTTGTCCTTATTATTGCCCAGTTGATCCCTGCATTTATAACTTCTGTTGACCTTATTTTTACCCTGTTGATCACTGCATTTATAATTCAGTTGACCTTATTATTGCCCAGTTGATCCCTGCATTTATAATTTTAGTTGACCTTATTATAGCCCTGTTGTACTGTGTTTATAATTCTGTTGACCTTATTATTGCCCAGTTGATCCCCTGCATTTATAATTTTCGGTTGACCTTATTTTTACCCAGTTGATCGCTGCATTTATAATTCTGTTGAGCATATTATTGCCCAGTTGATCCCTGCATTTATAATTCTGTTGACCTTATTATTGCCCAGTTGATCCCTGCATTTATAATTCTGTTGACCCTATTTTTGCCTGTTGATCCCTGCATTTCTTTAAAGAAAAAAACTTTCTCTTTCAGGGTTGTTAGGACTTGTGATGGTGATGTAAAGATTTACAGGTTAATCAATTACTCTATAAATGCAGCTCTTACTCCCTCTCCACCCCCTCTTCCTGCAGTTGACAGCTGTGGAAAACAGAGCGGGAAGGCAGCCATGGCTTGTGACAAGAAATGGCTGATTTTCCAACTATGTTTTCTTAAGGGTTGATAGAAAACATTTCCTGTCTTATGACCTGTCAGTTTTTCTTCAGTGTTCTTTGTAATAAGTAATGATTTGTTTTAAGTCTTTGCTATACCACAAAATGTTGGACTTATAAATAATCCAAATTTAATCCTTTACCAAACAACAGTATTTTAGATTGGTCCAAGTTGAAAGCACCTGCAGATGACAAAATAAATATTATATTGAAATTTGTTTCCAACAGAGTAGAAAACATTGTGGGAAAAGGAGAAAATGCTGGTTACAAGCATTTTCTCCTTTCCCATAATTTTTAACAGGCTTTTATTACAGGGTGGTAAAAACCAGGGATTGTTTGGTAAAGCGTTAAAGGATTTGCAGGAAGCAAATAAGGCTGACATATAGTAAATTCTCCTCCTAAAGATGGAAAGCAGTAAGCAGTTTTCGAAAAAGGAGAAAATTCGAGAAAACAGCATTTTCTCCTTTTCATACAATGTTTTCAATAGCTGCTTTCCATAAAATATTAGATAGTGAAAACTAGTAATTGTGTGGCTAATTTTTAAAAAAAACCCTGTAAATATCGAAGTTTTATCTTAACAAAATTATACAGTTAAATGCATTTACATCTATCTATCCTTTTTCTACTACATTTATATTATTTATTTATTTATCTAATGTGATAACTGAATGCATTTTATTTTTCATTTTATTTTCTTTTTCCAGTTTTATGCATTTTGACTTAAAATGTTTCTTTTTTTTAATATATAGTGAAATAACCCAAAGTCTGTAAATACAGTGAAACTGGTATTGAGAGACCACCTTTGACGAGTAATAAGGGTGGTCTATATCTGCAGGTGGTCTTTTTACATAGATGCATTTAAGTAAATTCGACGTGTAGAAACGACATAGTGGTCTCTCAAAGCAGTGTTTCTTTTTTATGGGCAATTTTCTGAGGCAGGTTCCACTGTGTATAAAATATACTATCTAACAATTTTATTTTTTTATTTAACCTTTACCAAATAATCCCTGTTTTTTATGACCCTGATATAGAAGCCTTTTGAAAACATTGTGGGAAAAGGAGAAAATGCTGGTAACCAGCATTTTCTCCTTTTCCCACAATGTTTTCTACCTCGCCGGAACGAAATTTCAATTTTTGAGTTTCGTTAATTTTGTCGCCTACACATGCTTTCATTTTGGACAATCCTATTTTGTAGCTTGGTGAAGAGTTAACCCATTACCACACATTCCCTACTTTTGACGCCCCTGAGAAAGAAGCCTTTAGAAAACATTGTTGGAAAAGCAGAAAATGTTGGCAACCAGCATTTTCTCCTTTTCCCACAATGTTCTCTACCCTTCACAAGACAAATTTCCATTTTTCAGTCACTTTTATTTTGTCGTCTGCAAATGCTTTCGATTTGGACAATCCTAAAATTTTGTCGTTTGGTAACGAGTTAAGTCCATTAAGTTTCATACATTATTTCTATTATGATGCATTCCTTTTGTATTTCTAAAAATAGATTGATATATAAGTATGGTTGGAATTAAATTATTGTGTTTGTTAACTCTAAACAGTCATATGTGATGTTTTGTTATTACTAATAATATAAATATACATTGTTTTGTAAACAGAATTTTAATTCTTTATTACAAATAAAGAACAGAATCAGTTTTATAAGTTTATATCTTAACACTTTCCATTCCCGCATTTCGTTGAATATCATCAGACCATAATGAGCAATTTTCTCTCGTGAAAAGCGAAGGAGATATTCTCATGAGTGGCAATGCCACTTGTGAGAATATTTCCTTCACTTTTTACGAGAGGAAATTGCTTCCTTCATTTCGTTGAATATTATCAGACCATAATGAGCAATTTTCTCTCGTGAAAAGTGAAGGAGATATTCTCACAAGTTGCAATGCCACTCGTGAGAATATTACCCTCTTTTTTCACTCGATGAAAGATATTTTCGATTATACACCGAAACAGACAATCATCCCCTATACCGTCGGTTTACTTCAAAAACCTCGTAACTACTGCTAGAAACAAGCTGTAGATACGAGATTTTTTAAGTAAACCGACAATATATTATGGGACGATTTGCTTGGTATAATATAGGTTTATTACAAAAAGGCCAATTCGCGAGATCCGTGTATACTAGAATGATATATAAAGTTCCCAAAAAGTGAAAACTTGCGTTTGGTCACGTAACCTCGCTTTTGATACAGTTCAAGTCACTCAATTATGAAGTCAGATAAACGCTGTATACGTACGTCAAAATATCTGAATGACAGTATTGAAAAAGCAGCCAAACATGCCGGTATAATGCAGAGAAATGACCCTACCCAACAAAATGACCCATGGATCATTTCACTACGTAGAGAAACGACCCGGGTCATTATTCTATGTAGAGAAATAATCATCTGGGATCATTTCTCTACGTAGAATAATGACCCGGGTCGTTTCTCTACGTAGTGAAATGACCCATGGGTCATTTTCTAGGGAAAGATCATTTCTCTGCATTACACCGGCTTTAAATCTTACGGTCTAAAATGAGTTAATTGGGCTGTTTCAATATTGGTATTTTGGGGAAAAAAACATGGTTGGAAAAGGAGAAAATGCTGGTCACCAGCATTTTCTCCTTTTTCCACTATGTTTTTGTTTTTTTTAAATCCTTCTTCCTTAGGGTCGTTAAAAGTAAGGATTCTGTGATAAAAGATTGAACTGTCACGTAAAGTGCCTAGTGAGTACGAAAATGGATCAAACTGTTTATTAATGAGCCCCAATGTGTAATTAATTTATGTTGAATGGCTGTTAAAAATCCCCCACCTAGCAAACAGAAGAAAGGATAAAATATACCGAAGTAAATACAGATAAGAAACGGAAGTTTGAATGGATGTTTACAACTGTACACTTATGGAGTGCTGGCCAGATTAAATCTTTACCAAACGACAAAAATTTTGGACTTGTCCAAATTGAAAGCATTTAATTAACCCTTTACCACACAATGACGACCGACTTTCGACGGCCCGAAGATAAAAGCCTTTTGAAAACACTGTGGGAAAAGGAGAAAATGCTGGTAACCAGCATTTTCTCCTTTTCCCACGATGTTTTTCTACCCTTCCCAAATCAAATTTCAATCTTGCTATCATATTTATTTTGTCGTCTGCAAATACTTTCAATTCTGACCACTCTATAAATTTGTCGTTTGATAAAGAGTTTAATTTAAACGTATTTATTTTACATCGATTGAGAAACTAGTTCTTACAACTTATACTAATCTCTCTTGATTCTGCTTCCTGGGAACTACACCAGTACTCGAGTCAAAAGAGTGGGCCAATATGAAAGATCCCGAAGTTGACAGCCGCTCCCAGGTATCAAACTTGGGACCTTCTGGTTACCAGGCCGACACTCTACCTCGCAACCACAGACGCTACTAATTACAAGCACTTGCAGACGAGAAATTTAGACTAGTTTGGTTGGAGTTATGCTTTTTGGGTGTGGAAGAAAAGGAAAAGTTGTGGGAGAAGAAGAAAATGGTGGTTGCCAGTTTATTTTCCTTTTCACGTAATGTTTTCAAAGGCTATTTTTCATGGTCCTTAAGAATCGGAATTGCGTGGTAAACGATTAAAATTTTGGTATTCAATCCCATCTTGTAAGGACCCCGAAGAAGAATGATGTTGAAAAAAAAAAAAACATTGTTAGAAGAGGAGAAGGTGCTTTGCCTTCTTTTCACAATATTTTTTACTGTGTCTTGATTACAAATAGAAAACTGGACGAAAGCAAAAAGTTTCGACTCAGGCTGATCTGAGTCGATACTTTTTGCAAATGCCTTTAAGTCCCCTTTTCACAGAGCAAGGCTGATAAAGAATGTCCGCAGGGTATTGCTCCGGTAGATAAAACTATTTGTATATACTGATTGTGATCGATTTACGTACTGTCAAGTGGATTAAATCATGCTAAAAGAGGAAAGGTGTCTGTCAGATACACTTATCTTTGAGGAAGTTGAGAGAGAGAGAGACGGATAGTGAGAGAGGAAGGTTGGGAGGGAGAGAGAGATGGAGAAGCAGAGAGGAGAGAGAGAGAGAGAGAGGGGGGGGGGCAAACAGAGGGAAGGGGACAGAGAGAGAGAGAGAGCAAACAGAAAGGGGGTTACATGAGAAAGAGAGAGAGAGAAGGGAGACAGACAGAGTGAGGGGCAGAGAAAGGGGAGACTGAGAGAGAGAGAGAGAGAGAGAGAGAGAGAGAGAGAGTTTTAGAATTGTCTGACAAAGAGGATTTACCTTTGTATTGTTGTGCAGGTCAACTGTGAGTAGGAAGGCGTATGAATACATTATCAACAGAAATAGATTTTGATTCCATTTGTCCGCCATAATGAAGATTAATGAAGATGAATTGAAACTTTGATACAAAGTAGAAAACGATAGATCTAATAGATATATGGAATATTGTAACAAAATGATGCAACAGACATAAATTAACCATGCTCTGTAAAAAGAGTGCTTAATGCATCTGCGAAAAGTTTCGGCCCAGGTCAGCCTACGCAGTCCGCGCAGGCTGACCTGAGCCCCCCCTCCCCCCCAATTAATTTGGAAATCACAGTAACTAAAATATGAGGTTTTAGTGGCAATGCAACTATCACGCAAAAAAAAAAAATCTCAGTAATTCGAAGTTACCCCCACCCCCAACCACCATCCTACACACCCCATCTTTAAATGCTTCTTACGTGCCTGTAATGCCTCTCCTTCTTGCATGATTAAGCAAATCTTTAGATATTTATGGATCCATGATATATGACCCCTTTTTGTCTAACAATTGATTCAACCATGAGACAGACTGGTCCTTTGAACACGCAGAGATTGACCAATAGCAAAAAGGTTCGACTCAGATCAGCCTACGCGGATAGCGCAGGCTGACCTGGGTCGATATTTTTTGTTGTCTACAAAGTTATCATTCTATGTTGTCCTATAAAGGAAAGAAAATATTGTTTCGAAAAAGAGTTAACGCTGGTAACCAGCGTGTTTTCGTTAAAACTCGGGTTTTGTGTGTTAAAGGGGTCAAAAATGTAAGTTTTTCGGTAAGTTAGTCTTTGTCTTGATAAGAATTTATAAAAAGCGTTAAAAGCAATCGACTAGATTTATGTGAACTTGCAAAATCAAGAAGACCAACCACAAAAAAAAAAATCACAACCTAAAAAGGTCACAGTATTTTTCTTCCATTAGAATTAATCATTACATCACAAGGTAAGACTACGTCATTTATTATGTCATCAAAAGTTGACACATTCACGTGTTGAAACGTTATATGGTCATTTACAAGCTTGGTCATCTTGGATGGACAGTATCAAATATTAATGACAAGACCCTGCGGCATTTCAAGCTGCATACGTGACCTTTGATCTAATAGATTCGAAATCCGTTACCGGTCGCCATTCAGCCTCTAGGCACGTGATTTGAACGCGAGATATATCGAGAAATGCCGAGAGGTTATTATTTCCGGCGGACATGTTTCTTTGTGTATCTACCTTTTCATCGACTTCTTAATTTTACCAAACGACAAAATCTTAGACTTGTTTAAACTGAAACTATTTACAGACAACCATTTTAATCTTATTCAAATGGTGTGATTTGCCTTTGGAAGGGTAGAAAACATTGTGGGAAAAGGAGAAAAGCTGGTTTACCAGCATTTTCTCCTTTTTTCACAATGTTTTCTTCTCTTTTTAAAGACAATTTCATTATTTCAGAAACATTTATTTTGTCATCTGTAAAAGGTTTGGACTTGGACAAGGTCAAAAAATAACTTGCCGTTGAAACCAAAATCTAACCAATCAAGTCACATGAAACATGTTGTCCGCATATGCCTGCAATTCGAGCAAGTCTAAATTCCAGCAGCAGGTAAATTTTCTTTCGCATCCTAGAGGTAGACTTTTTATAAGTTTGTACAGTTGACAACATTAAGCCAATTTCCCATTGTCTACGCATGTCATATTCTTCGAAGATTCGACCCGTCTGCTATGACAATTGCTCCCCCCCATTTTTTTTTTTTGGGGGGGGGGGGTGGTTGTATTAATACGCGCTATTAAGTGGCAATGCAGAAAATAGCTTTTATCAGTTTCGAGGAGAAATCAGGCCTGTTTTAGCTCCAGATTTCTCTAAACTGCTGATCATAGCTGAATGAATCGCACCGGTAAAAGTTTACTAGTATTTCAGTTAGAAATTCAAAGTAACGGTTGTCGCGTAGAAAAGTAGTCCAGTTCTGTACCCAGAATGCCCAAATTAGATAGATGTGTGTTTGTAGAATGTCATCTAGCGAGAGATAATGGCATATTTTAGTCATAGGGCGGAGGCCATTGCATCTATCCATATCTATGAATATTCTTACGAAGCCACTGCCTGTTTCAGCGGTGAGAGAGAAATGAAACATGTCGCCATGACTACCATCAATTCTTGGAAAGAAATTACCAAAGCTGAGGGAACAAGCCAGCGACGCCTTGGTCTTAAGTCCTGTACGGAACCTACCGAGCTAGATATCGCCGGTTTACTTCAAAAACCTCGTAACTACAGCTTGTAACAAGCTGTAGTTACGAGGTTTTCGGAGTAAACCGACGATATAAAGATAGAAGAATTGGCTACTAGTCTAGCTGTTGCAGTTAACGCTAGTATTTCTCCCTGACATCAGAAGGTTTCTCAGGTCAGCTCATGAAAGAAACGTTATCACTGCACGCTCGCATAAATGTGCAACGAAGAAGAAAAACAGCCTTGATGGTCAAAGATAACATAGGGGTCAAATTACGTTGGAACAACAATAGGAACGAAATTATTTCCCTCTGTTTTTATTCTGTACAAAGCAAAACAGGTGCGCTATATATCTATATAAAACTTGAGTGGCCTTTGTAAAAATTGAAATTTTACCTGTTTTACTATTATTTGAAATATATATGCTGCAAGAGAATCAGGAAATTTATAATCTAGTTTAAGCATAATAGAAATACAGTACACACTACGTATTTTTCCAACTTTGAGTTTCATGCATCCATGGAGAGAGACAGAGAGAGAGAGAGAGAGAGAGAGAGAGAGAGAGAGAGAGATAGAATGAGAGAGAGAGAGGGGGGGGGGAGGAGAGGGAGGGACAGACAGATAGACAACCAAACAGAGGAGAGAGACAGAGAGACAGAGAAACAGACAGAGGACAGAAATAAAGAGAGAGCAAAAGAGATAGAGACAAAGAGACAAAGAGAGACAGAGACAAAGAGAGCGAAAGAGAGAGAGAGACAGACAAATAGAGAGTGAGTGAGACAGAGAGAGAGAGAGAGAGAGAGAGAGAGAGAGAGAGAGAGAGAGAAGGGGGCGGGGAGACAGGACAGACGGACCAAGAGACAAAAATCACAGACAGACACAGAGACACACACAGAAAGGATATCATGTAAAATGCAAAATGATTTATGACATTAAATGTCATTTATTATTGTCGGTGAATAGGTCGCTAGTGTCAGAAAACTGTCTATTTTCGTTGAGTATATAGGTCATGCCATATGGCTTTTCTATACCGTACTAACTAGACAACAAGATTTAAGTCCTCCCATACTGAAAGCTTTCGAAGACAACAATTTAAACCCATCTTCGCTAGCCAAGGCTAACGATTCACTACGCTACTCTACCCTTGGCGGATCGAGATTGATTTTTACATTCCCCCGATACGCTTTTTCATTGGATGCAGCCAGCTCTAGCTGCAACGAATGAAATCGCTCGTAGCATTTCATCTTTGATAAAAATAGAACAAGGTCGCTACCTTTCGAATAGAAGGTAAACATGGAAACCCACGTGGATGTCTGCTTATCGCTTCTTATGTATTCGTAAGCGGTTTGTAAAACGATATTTCATTGGCCTTTAGAAATATGATGTAAAGGGGGGTAATAACCAGCATCTAATAGAGGGCGCATCTCAGGAATCACGAAATCGGGCTCAATCAGCCAAGGTTAGATCCACGTAGTGATCGTAAACTTGGCTCGCGAAGATGATTTAAACCTAGCTTAAGTGGTAGAATATGCCTCTAGGGCAGAAAAAGGCAGAAAACATTGTGGGAAAAGAAGAAAATGCTGGAAACCAGCATTTTCTTCTTTTCCCACATTGTTTTCAAAAGCCTTATTTCTTATTGTTGTTAACAGTTAAGATTGTGTGTTAAAGGATTAAAACACATAGCCAGAATACAAATGTAAAACTCGTTCATATTGAAAGCAAGTGCTGACGACAAATGTAATGCAGCTCAAAAAACGATATACATCTCAGACAAGGTAAGAAACACTGTGGTACAAGGAGAAAAATGCTTGTTACCTGCATACATTGGCGTAGCTGAGTGTGCCAGGTTTTGACCTACTTTTTTGGTATTAATAACAAATAAATGAATAGAAATGTGTGATTAGTCAAAACGAAAGCATGTTTATTGGATAAGCCTCTGCATATTTGATGGAAAATTTACGTCGTCCATCTTTTTTAACCCTTTCCCAAACAATCCCTGGTTTTTACTGGTCAGAAATAGAAGCCTTTTGAAAACATTGTGGGAAAAGGAGAAAATGCTGTTAACCAGCATTTTCTCCTTTTCCCACAATGTTTTCTACCCTATCATATAGAAAACTTATCTTTTAAGCAACTGTTAATTTGTCATATGCAAAATGCTTTCAAATTGGTTTGGTCCAAAATTTGCCGTTTGGGAAAGGGTTAAAAGGTACTATTTTCTATAGCCAAAAAGGTCAGTGCGCCAAGAAATAAGGGAGTTAACTCTGTTAGATACGGAACGCTCTTGTATTGATTACTTCCCTTGAAGAATCTGTATTCCTTTATCCGGTCTCTCGCGTCATTTATCATCACGCTACTATTTGAAAGCGGACCAGCTGTTGCATAAAAGCTGGAAATATATGATAAATGGAATATTTCGGAAGCATATAATCACATAAAAGACTCTCGTGGATAACACTGCATGAAACACGGTAAATGCTCATCAAATAATGATTTCTGAAGCTGTCTACCACGAATTCGCCTAAGATAATTCTCGTACATATAATTATTTTGAAGGTAACACTGTAAGACAGCGGTAATGTACGGTTAAATATCACTATTTTAAGGTGAAGTTCAGGCCAGAATTGATTCCTATTTCAAAACTGGATCTTACCTTGGCTGATTGAGCCCGATTTCGAGATTCCTGCCATGCGCCCTCTATTGGATGCTGGTTATTACCCCCCTTTACGTCATATTTCTGAAAGCCAATGAAGTATCAGTTTACAAACCGCTTACAAATACAGTTATTCAACATGAAGCGATAAGCAGACATCCACGTGGGTTTCCATGTTTACCCTCTATTCGAACGGTCGCGACCTTATTCTATTTTTATCAAAGAAGAAATGCTATGAGCGATTTCATTCGTTGCAGCTACAGCTGGCTGCATCCAATGAAAAAGCGTATCGGGGGAATGTAAAAATGAAGCTCGATCCGCCAAGGGTAGAGTAGCGTAGTGAATCGTCCGCCTTGGCATGCGAAGATGGTTTACTCAATGAAATAAATTTCGATCTTTAACCGAAAAAAGAAAACCCGACAAATGTCCTCTATATAAATGGTCGTTCGACGAGCAGAAAATTTACAAATAGCAAAAAGTTTCGACCCATGTCAGCCTGCGCGGACTGCGCAGGCTGTCATGGTCGATACTTTTTGCAAATTCATTTAGATCCCTTTTCAAAAAGCATAGCTTAATCTTCAAGCTGTCAAGACCCAAGTCAAAACAGGACAAGATCGGAGATTTCGTGACTGGAATAAATAATGTCATTAGATCCATTGAAAAAAATGTCCCGGTCGCTAGGCCCAATCGAGATTTACAATTAGTTTGTTGAGTGGGCTTGTGTTAGTTATTGTATTTGCTGTCTGTTAACAGCTTATTGTTTTTATGACATTTTTTTGTATGTTTGTGGTCAATTTCGTTTGAATTCGCCACATGACGTTGCCTTTCTTTCTTTCGTTCTTTCTTTTTTTTTATTTCTTTTCTTTTTCATGTTTTCTTTCTTTTCTGCTCTTTTTTTCTTTTCTCTTATTCTCTTTTCGTTCTTTTCTCTTCATTTTTTCGTTCGTCCGTCTCTCCCTTCCTTTCCTTCCTTACTTCCTTGTTAAAAGAAATCCTTTGACATAATTTTCACTTTAGGGTCATGAAAACTGTCTTTTCTGCAATAATTTTACTTCGTCTGTTTACCTAAAATTTAAAAGAGTTAAGAAAATAAATATATGGTCTTAGCTACTCTATTACTTTTTTTTTAAGTTCGTTTTATTTGTTTTGATAAAACGAACTTAAAAAAAAAAGTAATAGAGTAGCTAAGACCATATATTTATTTTCTTAACTCTTTCGCAAACAAGCCCTGGTTTTTACGTGTCTGTAGAACAAGTCTTTAGAAAACACTTTGGGAAAAGGATAAATTGCTCGTAACGAAACATTTCTCCTTTAGCCACAGTGTTTTCTAGCCTATTGGAAAACATCGTAACATTCTCATCAAATTCAAAATTGTCATCTGCAAACACCTTGAGTTAGTGGACCCGTAATACTTCTAGTGCAGCATAGCATTAAATTTCCTGACAGTTGATAAAGACAGATTTGTACAGATATAATACTTTTGCACATTTTTAACCGAACAGAAACTCCTTTGATGTCTATCTTGAAATTGATAAATTGATACTTTTGTTACTTTCCAGAAAAGGGAGGTAATTATCATATCCGTTTGTAGTGAAAATATAGTGGTTTTAGATTTATAAATGATAATTCTAGGAAGGCCAAAAAGGAAAAAGTGGCTCGGTGAAAGTATTACAATAATACTCACTTTTAATCTTAGCAAGTTTCCTAGGATAATATTGTAGTGGAAATAGCTGTTTTCTATTACGGGTCCACTACGTTGAGTTTGGGACAGTCTAAAATTTGTCATTTGGGAAAAGGTTAATATTGCCGAGAAATTCGTGCCACTAGTAGCCGTCTTCATTCATTGTCATTTCAATCGTGTTGTGTGAAAATTGGGGTAAATGCATCTACGAAAAGTAGCGGCTCAGGCCAGCCTGCGCAATCCACATTGTTCTCAAGACCATTCTTCTGAAGTTACGTTCGTGAAAACTTACGGTTGTATGGTGAAGCATCAACAATATGGGCAATTTATGAATGTGAGATATGGCAACCATAAAAAGGGTAAACACGCTATAACAACGCCACCAATTACGTACAAAAGCGTATCGGAGCTACTGTCTCATTTCATACATTGAACGAAAATTACCTACTCGTATTTCGTGTTGAGGAACATCCTAAGAGGTTGAAATTTATTGATGACGAACAAAGGTAATGGGTATTAACCCACCAGAATTACATGTTAGTCGACTGTTGTTATGGTCTTAATCCGGAAATGAAACTTCCGTTATTGTCCACAATGTATTTATACAATAAAAAGACATTCGATTATAGAAAAATATACATTCATATTCTTCAAAGATAGCCCTGTCTGCTATTACTTATTACTATCCTGTTCTGGATAAATATTAATACGCGGTGGGAAAAACCGTTGCCAGTAAGAGTAGCAAGTGTGGAAAACGACTATTGATAATCCATAGGCCTATAGATAGATATCTTAGAAATATAACAAATTTTATTTGGAAAATTTCAAACGGGAAAAATACTGTTAAAAGAGCATTCACTGAAAATAGGAACATGGGAAAAACCGGGTTTTGTGGAACAGACATGTCAACAAAATATAATGACCCCACCATGCTGTGCCACAAAGGCTAATCCTCAAGTTTAAAGGAGCTGGGTTAAAAATGACTGGTACATAAGTCTTAACCCTTCTCCTGCTGAATAAATCAAATTAAACTTTTCGGGCCAATATTATAAACCAAAACGATGTTATTTCAAGTATATTTTTTAAAGAAAAATATCTTTTTATCGGACAGTGTAGATCCAAGATCAGACTGTACGTTCTGTGCAGTCTGATCTTGATCTACGCTGTCCGCAAAAGGTCAGCAAGTCGCGATAGGCAGCTTAAGGGTTAATTCTAGATAATCACGGCCAGATGAATCTTACCAGATAGGATTTCAATGAGTAAATGTTTATTCTATTGTGAAATTTGCTGCATCGATTGCAGTTTTGAAAAGTAGTCCGGTACTGTACTGCAAATGCCTAAATCATGCAGGTATGTATTTGAAAAAGAAATGCCACCAAGTGGAAAAAAATAAACAATTGAAGATCAGGGTTACTGTTGACAAAATAAACAACGGAGTAATTGCCTACAAGAATTAACTATCGGTCCTGAACCGGAAGTGCAAGTCCCACAACTATCAACAAAAAGTGCTTGCGCGATAAAAAGTAAATCTGATGAGCCGTTGGTTATGTTAAAATTGGTTGTATTACTCGTAGAGAACTAAGCAAACTCCTAACAGATATTAACTAAAATTTCAATCAAGATTACTACCAAATCAGTTGGTTAGTTTTGGAATTTAGATGGAAAGATGGCCCATGGAAATTTTGGCAGACCTCAAAGAGTTAATTGTCTCTGTAATAATGCCGACAATTTCATATTGACCACTTCTGTCTCGTGCAACTATAATTATTTATACGCCAGTTTTCCTATAGAAAGAACATCTTTAGGGGAATAACATTTATTGATGAGGAAAAAATCGAAGTAGTCTGTATTTTTGACGTAGCTGAATGTGAGGTCTTTTGACCTACATGTAGTTTTTGGTATCGATAAAAAATGAAGAAATAATTTGTGATTGGTAAAAATGTAGACATGTTTACTGTAGAGCATCTTCGCAAGCCAAGACTGATGATTCACTACCGTTACTCTACCCTTGGCAGATCGAGCTTGATTTTTACATTCACTCGATACGTTTTTTCATTGGATGTAACCAGCTCTAACTGCAACGAATGAAATCGCTGGTAGCATTTCATTTTTGATAAAAATAGAACAACGTCGCTACCTTTCGTATAGAAGGTAAACATGGAAACCCATGCGGATGTCTGCTTATCGCTTCATGTGTATTCGTAAGCGGTTTGTAAAACGATATTACATTGGCTTTTAGAAATATGATGTAAAGGGGAGTAATAACCAGCATCCAATAGAGGACGCATCACAGGAATCTCGAAATCGGGCTCAATCCGCCAAGGTAAGATCCACGTAGTGATCGTAACCTTGGCTCGCGAAGATGACTGGAGAGGTCATCAGAATTCTCCAACACTGGCGAGTTTTAAAAGCACACTGTCACAGAATTTGTTTTCTAAATCCATTTTGTTCTTTTTCGAACTTGTTTTGATACACAGTCTGTTTCGTCATGGTTTTGTAAAAAAGCGCAATAAAAAAATTAAGAAATATATAAGCCCATTTCGTGATTTCTGATTTCCTTGGAGAACATAAAGGCTGGGTTCTGCCTTAACACCTGCGTAATCTGATCTTTGTCTGCATTTTTATTTACCCGTAACCGTACAACAAAAATTTAGATTTGTTGAAAATAAAAAAAAAAAATCCAATGTAGCTCAAGAAAGATTTCTGTCTATTAAAGTCGGAAAAAAAACATTGTCGGTAAAGGACAAAATGCTGGTCACCAGCATTTTTCTCCTTTTTCCCACAATGTTTTTACAAGTCTTTTCTGTCAGGGGCGTTGAAACTCAGGATTGTGCAGTTGAGGGATGATTCCCCTTCTCGATCTCTGTGTTTTACTCTCTGTATCTGTCTGTTTCTCTCTCTATCTTCTTCTTCTTCATCTTCTTCGTCTTATTCTTCTTCTTCCTCCTCTTCTTCTTCGTCGTCTTCCTCCTCCTCCTCCTCTTCTTCTTCTTCATATCCTAAAAGTTTTTCTCCTTATTCTCCCACTCTTTCCATTAATAACCTAGTCGCACTTTTTTTCAGTACAAGTTAATTATCGTTGCTCATTTTCTATCATCATCACTAAATACCTTTAATTGTACAAAATTGCCACAGCTCAGAAAAGTACCTCATCAAACCCTTCCAACGATATTTTTAACGCTAGCGACGGTTGTAGATCAAGATCAGACCACATAACAAACACAGCATGACCTTGTTTATCTACTATCGCTTATGGGATCTTTCTCTCCTCCGCTACTAGTATATTAGTACCATCTATGGCCAAAAAGTCCTTTCTTTTCATCTGTTGACGCCAAAGCCGAGAAAAACAAAAACTTTTTGGCTGTGACAAAGGTGCCGCATCTTAAACATTCTGAAAAGTGCTTTTAGAAGGACGGTAATATGGTGGTAAGCTCCCTGCATCTCATACCAGATACTGAACTCCGCCCCCCCTTCCACCCCCCCCCCCATAATATATATATTTTCTACATATGACCCATGACCATACTCTATCATGGGGTATTTGACCAGCCTGAATATCTCAGTTGGTAGAGCGTAAGACTCATAATCATACGTTGTCTGCGCATGTCATATTCTTCGAAGATTCGACTGTCTTATATGACGCATCACTAGCCCCGAAAGCGGGCAGACTGTAATATTACGCTATATAAAGTAGCAATGTAGAAAGTAGCTTTTATCAATACGTTTGAGGAAAAATGAGACCTGCTTTAGCTCCAGATTTCTCTAAACTGCTGATCATAGCTGAGTGAATTGCACGAGGTAGCGTTTTATTGAGTAAACGTTTATTTTAGTTTGAAGTTCAAAGTAACTGTTGCCGCGTAGGAAAGTGGTTCGGCTCTGTACCCAGGATGCCCAAATTAGATAGATGAGTATTTATAGAATGCCATCTAGCGGGAGATAATGGATAATCATAAGGATGTGGGGTCGGCCATCTAAAATTACTGATAGTCTTTCCGATGAGACGTTAAACCGAGGTCCCGTTTTTTTTTTTTTTTTGGGGGGGGGGGAATAGAGAGAAAGAGAGAGAGAGAGAGAGAAGTAGAGAAATTGTGTGATAGAGAGAGAGAAGGAGGGAGAGAGAGAGAGGCCTTGACAAATGCTTTGTTATACAAATCATGTAATATTTGACTATCTACGCTTGTACTTGTCCAATAAGATATATGTTCTGTTCTGTTCTGTTCTGTGAAGGTGCTATACACCGAGCACATTAAAGAACTAGGTGAAACTTAGGATGGGTTTGGTCCTGTATCTGCACTATCCCCCGTAACAATACTAACAGCCTTCAGGGGGCGTCGCCCATATGGGAAACCGGTGGCGACGATAAATAAACGCAAAGTCAATCAATAAAAAGGGGGTTTGATATATCAGCAAAAAGTATCGCCCATGTCAGCCTGCGCAATCCGCGCAGGCTGACATGGGTCGATACTTTTTGCTTTTTGTAAATTTTCTGCTTGTCGAATGATCAGTCTACCTCATGATAAGGGTGGTTGTTAGACAGAATGAATTTTATGGATTTATAATTATTGCGATGGCTTGTTTTGGCATTATCTCCCGCTAGATGGCATTCTAAAAATAGTCGTTTATCTAATTTGTGCATTCTGGGTACAGAGCCGGACTACTTTTTCACGCAACAACCGTTATTTTGAATTTCAAACTAAAATAGGCTTAAGTAATGCACTTGTACTTGGTGTACCGTGTTGATCTATTTTTAGATACTGCATACAAAGACTTGCAGAAATAGATCGTATTTCTTTTTTTCAAATAATTGTTGCCAGTAAAAATTGTTTTTGTTTAGAGAAGTCTGGGGCTAAAACCGGCCTAATTTTTACCCTCAAACGAATTGATAATAGCCATTTTCTCCATTGCTACTTTCTTAGCGCGTATTACTACAATCCAACCAATAATACGGGAAGTGATGCGTGATGACATGCGCAGACAACGTTTGTTTTGGTACAATGCATCTTGAAGATGCCGCTACGACACTTTCCCGTGATTGTATGAATGCCAAACGACTTTTTTGTTCACCTGCTGAAATTGACTGCATCTGCAGACGACAACTTAAGAATCGACACAAATAAAGTAAACCTCTCTGACTGGATAGAAAACATTGTGGGAAAAGGAGAAAATGCCGGTTATCAGCATTTTCTTCTTTTTCCCCCAATGTTTTCAAAAGCTCATTTTATTCAAGGTCATGACAAATGGGATTGTTCGATAAAGGGTTAACTCGAATTAATTGATTTTTTTTTCGTGTCGAATTATCGCGTGATTGCATAACCAAGTTTTCCCAGTAAAAGTCATAAAACCTGTTTTCATTACACTGGAATAGTCTGTCACCCTTCACCAGACGACAAACTTGTAGACGCTTCCAAATTGAAAGCATCTGCAGACGACAAAGCAAATATGTCCAAATTTGATGGGATTTTAAATTATTTGGGTTAAAACATGTTTGAATCAAGAGAAAATGTTGGTTACCAGCGTGTCTCCTTTTTCCACAATGTTTGCAAAAGCTTACTGTCCCAAGGTCGTAAAAAAGAACGAGGGATTTGGTTATGGACTGAATTGCAATCAATCCAATTATAGGAATTGACATAAAATGAATTGAAAACATATTGGGAACGAGAAAAAATGCTGATTACCGGCCTTTTCTCCTTTTCCCACAATGTTTGCAAAAGCTTTCTGCCCAAGGGTGGTAAAAAAGAACAAGGGATTGCCGATTGGTTATAGATTTAATTGCAATCAACTCCGTGTTAGGAATCGACATAAGATGGGTTGAAAACATAATGAGAAAAGGAGAAAATGATGGTTACAAGTCTTTTCTCCTTTTCCTACAATGTTTGCAAAAGCTTTCTGTATAAGGGTCGTAAAAAATAACGAGGGATTGGTAACAGATTTAATTGCAATCAATCCCATGATAGAAATTGACATAAAATGGGTTGAAAACATAATGGGCAAAGGAGAAAATGTTGGTTACCAGCCTTTTCACCTTTTCCCACAATGTTTGCAGAAGCCTTCTGCCCCAAGGTCGTCAAAAAGAACGAGGGATTGGTTATAAATTTAATTGCAATCAACCCCATGATAGGAATCGACATAAGATGGGTTGAAAACACAATGGGCAAAGGAGAAAAAGCTAGTTTCCAGTATTTTCATTTTTTTTTTCTGCCCTTGACTTCTTTTTTTTTTAAAAGCGACAGTTTTGTAACAGATGTAACTTTCTCCATACAATTTCGACTTAAACTCATTACCACATAATCCCTATTTTTGATGACTCTGAGAAAGAAGCCTTTGGAAAACATTGTGGGAAAAGGAGAAAATGCTGGTAACCAGCATTTTCTCCTTTTCCCACAATGTATTCTACCTTTCACGAAACAAATTTCAAATTTTCAGTCACTTTTATTTTGTCGTCTGCAAAAGCTTTCGATTTGGACAAACCTAATATTTTGTCGTTTGGTAAAGAGTTAAACGACCTGGAAAAAAACCGGTTGAAAACATAGCGGGAAAAGGAGAAATGCCCGTAACCAGCAATTTCTTTTTTTTTCCCCACAATTTAATACAGCTTTTCATAATGGCTTGCAACTCGCAAAAATGGGCTTTCGGACATTTGCGTAAAGTGTCGTCTAAAATCAGCCCGCGCAGTCCGCGTAGGCTAATCCGAAACGTCACTCTCTGTTTTTATGTAATTTTCTGTTTAACGGAAGTCTACTATAGCACAAAATCTAATGTAGTCGTAAAGTGCCGTCTCGGATTAGCCTGCGCGGACTGCGCAGGCTAATCCGAGACGACACTTTACGCAAATATCCAAAATCCCCTTTTCGCGTTTTTCAAGCCATACATGAATTTTTAGATATTTGATCACAATTGTTTTGTCCTAGGCAGAAGTTTTCAATCGGTGCAAGTGTTTTTTTTTTCTATTTTTTTTGGGGTCCTGTAAAGGGTTTAATCGCGATCAACCTGGTTTGCAAAGAATTACTCATGAATTATTCAACAAGTGCCTAGGAAAATAATCGCAAGATTATTCAGACAATAAAATTAATAAATCCGCCCTATTATCGAAAAAAAAAATCAAGAAAAATTTACTCATTTTATCCCAGCAAATACCTAAGAAATAAATGAGGATGCTGTAGGATAAGATTAGCAAGTACAGAACACGCAGTCTGATCACCGACCCATGCTTTTGAGAAATATTCCGACGATGAAAATAATTAACCCTCCCCGATTATCTAAAAAAAATCAAGGGAGATTTACACATTTTTTGTCGTCAAAAAGGACCTTGGAGACAACTGTGGGTGTTGTAGGATAAGATCAACATGCATAGACTAGCGGTCTGATCTCTGACCCATACTTTTGAGAAATATTCCGGCGATAAAAATAATTAATCCTCCCCGATTATCGGAAAAAAATAGAGGGAGATTTATACGTTTTCTTTTCGTCAAAAAATACCTAAGAGACAATTGTGGATTTTGTGGGATAAGATCAGCATGCATAGAGTAGTCTGATCACTGACCTGGACTTTGGGAAATGTTCAGGCAATAAGAATGATGAATCCTCTCCAATTATCGAAAAATCGAGAGAGCTTAACAGGTTCTTTTTTTTTCGCCAAACAAGGACCAGAGAAACATTTGTGGTTGTTTTAGGATAAGATAGGCATTTATAGACAACCAATTTTGACCACTGACCTATAAAGACAGAAAAACAGACAGACAGAAAGAAAGAATAAATCAATGAAAGAAAAAAAGAAAGAATCAGTGAAAGAAAGAATCAGTGAAAGAAAGGAAGAAAGAAAGATAGAAAGAAAGAAAGAAAGAAAGAAAGAGAGAAAGATAGAAAATAATTCAGAAAACCGTAGGATAGATAGATAGATAGATAGATAGATCGAATCGAAGAACGAAAGACCGAAAAAAAAAAGAATAATGAAAAGAAAAGAATAAAGTAAAAGAAAGAAAGAAAGAAAGAAAGAAAGAAAGAAAAGAAAGAAAAGAAAGAAAAGAAAGAAAGAGACCTCTGCAACATTTTCACCCAAACAGCATTATTCTAGACCATAAAACAATGTTGTAACGGTACAAAGTAAAAACGCATTAACGTTAAAACATGCATAAATCTAAACCATTACGATGCATTACCCTTTAACGACACAGTACTGGGTTTAACGAACTCGAAAGAAGAAGACTTTTGAAAACATTGTGGGAAAAGAAGAAAATGCTGGTAACCAGCATTTTCTTCTTTTACAACAATGTTTTTCTATCGAATCATAGACAAACTCATTCGTTTGAAATAAAAAAAAAACCACAACTTTATTCGTCTTCTACCAATGCTTTCAATATGGACAAGGTACGTGTATACTTATACTATCTTTTTTTGTCACCTTTGCTACTTGCATTCTCTCTTTACGTTACTTTCACTGGTTATTTTCCACCTTTTCGTCACTTTCGCCTGTTCTTTTCCCCCTTTTCGTCAGTTTCGCTAGTTATATTCCCCATTTTAGTTCCGTTCGCTGATTATTTTCTCCATTTTATTCTTCACTTTCGATGGTTCTTTTCCCTTTTTTCGGTTCTTTTCCCTTTTTTCCTCACTTTCGCTAGTTATATTCCCCCTTTATGTTCGTTTCGCTAATTCTTTTCTTTTCATTTTCGTCCCTTTCGCTAGTTATTTTCTCTCTTTTCTGTCACTTTCGCTAGTTATTAATGTCAGACAAATGCCTGTATTTTAATGGATCGTCTGAAACATTTCCCTCGTTACGACGTTGTGATGAGATCAAAGCACTCTTGAATCTATAATTTAAGTCACAAATGGGATTCTTTGATGATAGTTTATGTAAAACAAAACGCAACCCAAAGTCAGTAAATTCTAATCCTTTCTAAACTCTTTACCAAACGACAAATATTTTGGACTGGACCAAATTCAAAGTATCTGCAGACAACAAATTAAATCTTGTTAACCCTTTACTCCATAAATACTCATTTCGACGCATCAACAACAGACAGCTTTTGAAAACATTGTGGGAAAAGGAGAAATTGCTCGAAACGAGCAATTTCTCCTTTTCCAACAATGTTTTCCATTCAATCAGATATTTGTATCCTCATTTGTCCATATTTTTGACATCATATCTTTATTTGCTGCTGAAATGGAAGAGCCTCAAATTGGCATATCAGGTAAAGGGTGAATATGATTATTTTTGACTTTGATAAGGTAGACATGTGGGAAAAGGAGAAAATGCTGGTTACCAGCATTTTCTCTTTTTCCCACAATATTTCTTATAAGCTTTTTTCTCAGGGTCGTGTAAAGTCGAGATTCTGTGGTGAAGAGTTCATCCATTTATCCTTTCTCAAACAAGAAACTTTTAGACTGGTCCGAATTGAAAGCCGTAACTTGCAGACGACTAAATAAATGTATCTGAAAAATTTAAATTTGTTTCCAGCAGGGTACAAAACATATTATACAGGTTTATCTATCTCCTTGGCCTAGACATTATGAGAGAGAGAGAGAGAGAGAGAGAGAGAGAGAGAGAGAGAGAGAGAGATAGGATTTTGAGAGAAATGGGGAGAGTTAGGGAGAAAGAGAAATATAGTCTTAAAATGCACGCCCTGGAAGTATTCTTTGCCAGGTTTCACCTTTAAATCGATAACGAGTTATTGTGAATAACGTCCAGGTTAAAAGCCCTTTGTAAATTTATTCGTCTAGACCTCAAAAATGATACTTCCTAAGAAAGTTCTTTATTTCTTTTTCGCTGCAACAGACATATAATCGTTGAGTAAGTCCCAACCGGAAGTTATTGGACAGTAAAGGTAAAACAGTTTGATTTGTTTCCGGTGTAGAATTACGCAATCGCAACGTTTCGCACTTTTTTAGCACCATCCCAACGAAAAAGATTTTCGCGTCTTGCAGGGAACGTGTGATCGTTTAAAAAAAAACTTACAAAAGGCGACAGGAGTATTGACGAGCATTATCTTATTTTGCCACATTATTGTATCCGATTCCATATGTTTTAAATCATCACCAAACGACAAAATTTAAGGTTTGTCCAAATCGAAAGCATTTGCAGACGACAAAATAAAAGTGACAGAAAATTTGAAATTTATTTTGTGAAGGGTAGAAAACATTGTGGGAAAAGGGTTACCAGCATTTTCTCTTTTTCCCACATTGTTTTGCTAAAGGCTTCTTTCTCAGTCAAAAGTAGGGATTGTGTGGTAAAGGGTTAATTTTGTCGTCTGAAAGGCATTTCACACACCCTTTCCCAAACAATGTAAGCTTTTAACGATCCTAAAATTTTCTTGAAAACATTGATGTAAAAGTAAAAAAAAAAATGCTGTAACCAAGATTTTCTCCCTTTTCAACAATATTCTGTAACCTTTGATTGAGAAAAAATACTCTCCAATGATCTTGGCACGTTTGATTAATTCTGTCAATTTAAACCAGTCTAAAATTTTGTCGTTCGGTAAAGAGTCTAACCCATTACCACACAATCCCTACTTTTGACGACCCTGAGAAAGAAGCCTTTGGAAAACATTGTGGGAAAAAGGGAAAATGCTGGTAACCAGTATTTTCTCCTTTTCACAAAATGTTTTCTACTGTTCACAAAACAAATTTCAAATTTTCAATCACTTTTGTTTTGTCGTCTGCAAATACTTTCGATTTGGACAAGCCTAAAATATTGTCGTTTGGTAACGAGTTTAACTCTTTTCCAGAAGAAAAAGTTTTTCGACTGGTCCAAATTGAAAGCATTTTGAAATGGCAAATTAAATATCGCATAAATTATTAAATCTGTCGGTAAAAGACAGCAAACATCGTGGGAAAAGGAGAACCAGCATTTTCTCCTTTTCCCACAATGTTTTCAAACGCTCTCCACCTCAGAGACATTAAAACTCAGGATTTTATAGAAAAGTGTTTCACCTTTCACCACTTAATCCCGTGTTATAAGGACCCCCTAAAGAAGAAACCTTTAGAAAACATTGTGGAACAAGGAGAAAATGCTGGTGACCAGCATTTTCTCCTTGTTCCACGATGTTTTTTGCTCTTTCAAGGACAAATTTGATCAATTTGAACCACATTTGCAATAGCTTTTACTTTGGAATAGTCCAAAATTGCCTTGTTTGGAGATGAGCCTATATGATAGATAGATAGATAGATAGATAGATAGATAGATAGATAGACAGATAGATAAATCCTTTATTCAAGATTTGATCTTGACAGATCTTCATCATCATACTTTCACAATCATGTATATGTAATTTGGTGTTAATACAGAAGGACTAAGGTAAAAGTAAGGTATATGACATCAATCCGCACTTCATTAGCGAGCTATTGTACAGAATCGCGTAAAAATAGCGGGCGTGTTTTGTCATACTGACAAAATAACAGAGGGCTTTAATGAACTTGGATATCATCCTGGAATATTTCATTAGAAATGAACAATCAATGCTCAGTGTGTGCCACAACGCTTCTCTAAAAACTCTAATTGGATTTGTTGACACTGTTGTTCAAAATCAGACCCCCAAGTTTTATAATACTGGTAAGAAATTTCTAGTTTAGTTTAGTTTAGTGTAAACATATTTTATTTCCAAGTTATTATTACAAGAATAAAACTTTCAATAAAGAACAATATACATAACCAAACGCGTAAGCAAAAAAGGTCTGACCACAAGTTCTCGCAACTCAGATTCGGCCACTCCTTTTATAAAATTACATATCTTTTAGAGTGGCCCATTTTCACTTTTGGCTTTCATATATTGCATTAATTTATCATTTTATTTTTGACGACAATTTTGTTCCTGTTACACACTACAGAAACTTCTCACTACCCGATGGACAATATGGCCCGAATATAAATTTCTGTACACTGGCAAATTCCAAGTAAACGCAGTTTCCCTTTCTCAGGCCTCGTATACATAACTACACTTTCAACACAACATTTGTGCAGCCCGTTACCCGCCCCCGGTTACAACGTATCTTTTCTACCCCATCAGTTCTTTTCGTAATTTTTTTCAACAACTGGAAGCTAAAACATTTTTCTATCATAAAAATACAACTGTTTGTCAGTGGCTGATGCAGTCTGATTGCTACTACATGGGCTTGAACTTGTAAACTCCCTCAAAAATCTGCGTCATTGGCAAGGGTGCGTACATTCGTTTTAACCGCTTACCAAACAATCCCTGGTTTTTACGGCCCTGAGATAGAAGCCTTTTGAAAACATTGTAGGAAAAGGAGAAAATGCTGGTAACCAGCATTTTCTCCTTTTCCCACGATGTTTTCTAGCATGCTGGAAACAAAATTCAATTTTTGGGTTACGTTTATTTTGTCGTCTGCAAGTGCCGTCAATTTGGACTGGTCCAAAATTTTGTCGTTTGAGAAAGGGTTAAAGATATACAACGCACTTTAGATCCAACGATACACAACATTTGCTTCACACGCCCTTTAAACATGTTTCAAAATACAACTGACCTATAGTCTTTGTCTTTAATAACAACGAAACGCCTCAGAATTCGTTGAATTTGAGATCCGGAAGCAAATTTCGAACAGCTGCAGCCATCCTCTGTCCTGTAACACTGTTTGTAACGAGAAATTTCATTGGATGATATTTACTAACGGTCGTGCATTCAACCATTGGAATTTCGTACAGCTGCTAACACCTTTTGTCACGGGACACTGTTTCGAAAGAGAAATTTCATTGGTTAATATGCACGACAGTCAGTGTCGAATGTACGAACTCTTGTCAATGGCGAAGATTTTATAGCGAGTTTACAAGTTCGAAGGACTGTGAGTAAATAAAAGTGAGTACGAAATGATCAAAATGATGATAAAAAAATAGCTGGGTGCGAAATGACCAAAATTGTATGAAAGGGCCAAGGTACGAAATGAGCTAGTTACGAAATGACTGGAAGCCGAGTAAACAGTATGGCTGCCCCTATAGGTACTTTTCAAACCCAAATAAAAATATGGTGCTGTCAAAAGTATAGTGGCGCCGCCCATGCTGCGCCACAAAAATATAGCGCGGCGCCACAAAAATATAGCGCGGCGCCACAAAAATATAGTGCCGCCGCTCATGCTGCGCCAGCAAGACTCTGGCCAAGCCAGGCTAGAAAAGACTGAATCACATCAAAGAGTTTATTGTATAGAGTAGGATTTCTCCTTTTGCTTTAATGTTTAATGGTGGTCTGCTGGACGTACTGTCAGTTTTTGGGGGAAACACGTGTTCTGATAAAAGGGAGGTAAATGCATCTCCATAGAGCATGGTACCATGTAAGTCATTTCATTTTCGATCCATTTTCTGTGAGACATGACTTAACACTTTACCACACAATGCCGACTTTTGACGACCCTGAGAGAGAAGCCCTTTGATAAAACATTGTTGGAAACGGAGAAAATGCTGGTAACCAGCATTTTCTCCTTTTTCCCGCAATGTTTTCTCTCCTCAGCGATACAAATTTCAAAATTTTGGTCACTTTTATTTTGACTTTTATTTCGACGTCTTCACGTGCTTTCAATTTGAACCAGGCTAAAATGTTTGTCATTTGGTAAAGAGTTATTAGCGTTGAAGACTGGTCCTTGAACATGCGGAAAATTGACCAATATTAAAAGGTTTTGACCCATAACCATCTGCAAAAAGTTTCGACACATGTCAACCTGCCTTGACTGCGCCGGCTGACACGTGTCGACGCTTTTTGCAGTTGTATGAAGTCCCCTTTTTGGCAGAGCTTGGTTCAATTATATATTTTCCTTTTATTGTGGCGCCTTATTAGTACCTATGGAGGCAGCCATATTGTTGTCTCAGCTTCCAGTTATTTCGTAATAGGATATAATTTCGTACCTAGGCCATTTCGTACTATTTTGGTCATTTCGTACCCACCTATACTTTTTTTTTTTTTTTGGGGGGGGGGGGTCATTTCGTTCTCACTTTGAGCATTTCGTACCAATTTTGGTAATTTCATACCCAGTTTTTAATATCAATTTGGTAATGTAGAACCTAGTCTTACTACTATTTTCTTGTGATGTTTGCCGAATGACAACTGATTTTGTGCATAGCTCCAGTTGAACATATGTTAAATTTCTGCGTCTTACCATTATTTCCTCTGTCCTTTTTTAAGTTTTCAGTTGGATTTTAAGAATTGTTTAGGGCTCGTCAGTTCATTTCTGACCGATTTCTGCATGAATTTACTATGCACAATTTGAAATTCTGTAATTTGCCCTGTTTCAGAAACAACTGATTTGCAGCGCCATTAATGTTATGCATCAGATCTAAAGACAAAACAAAAAACTTGTCAGCATTGTCCGACAGACTTTGCAGATTTCGTGACATTTTCATCACGTGATTATGTCCCAGAATGGCACTGATACCCAGTAATAGGATTACATTGCAAAGGTAATTATGTTATGTAATGCAATAAATACTTCACGTGTAATTAGAATGCATTTTTATGCATGCTCTGTGAAAAGAAGGGCTGAGTACATGCACAAGAAGTATTAACCCATATCAGCAACTAGCATTTTCTCCTTTTCCCACAATGTATTCAAAGGCCTTTTTCTTTCCGCAGTGGTGCAGATTGACTAATAGATTGATAGATAGATAGATAGATAGATAGATAGATAGATAAATGAATGGATGGATGGATGGATGGATGGATGGATGGATGGATGGATGGAAGGAAGGAAGGAAGGAGGGAGGGAGGAAAGGAGAGAGGGACGGACGGACGTACGGATAGATGGATGGATGGATGGATTTATGGATAGATAGATAGATAGATAGATAGATAGATAGATTGATAGATAGATAGATAGATAGATAGATAGATGGAAAGATAGATAGATAGATAGGTAGATAGATAGATTTACGCCCTTTTCATCATTATTTAAGTTATATTGTATACTGACAAGAACACATATCCAGGAGCACATATGCTTTTCAGGAGCTTGTTTCTAACCAGCAGCCTGCTTCACACTATAGACTTCCCAAACCAACGGCTGCTTTCCCACACAACCCATTGTCGATCAGGGCAGATTACTGAAAACAAGGGCCTGCTTAGTAAAGGATTAAAAACCAAATTTCTTTACAGAATTCGTGTCTCGCTAACCCTTATCTTACTAAACATCTAAAATAATTTTTCAATTCAAAAATAAAAACGAAAAAACTGATATTTCAAAGTTATGATTTTGGGAATAGTATCTCCTTAACGGACAGTGTAGATCCAAGATCAGACTGCACGTTCTGTGCAGTCTGATCTTGATCTACACTGTCCGTAAAAGGTCAGCGAGTCGAACTTTGCAGCCAAAGGAATAAACGGATAAAGTTACTAGAACATTCACTTAAAATCAGCTTTGATGGCTGTTTAATTTTATATAATTTTCGTTATTTGGGAAGCGTTGCCATGGGAACGGATCTTATTATCCGGGCAAATTTTTGGGTTTGAACTGTTTCTCTGAACTTCAAATAATCTATTTGAAGATAAAAAAAAGGTACATGTACATCGTTCTTTGAAATTCTTGTCGGCTTAGGAGAACGTCAGCCTTCCATTTAGATCTAACAAGAGACAAAACTCTTAATTTTGCCCAAAATTGAAAGCAGTTACAGACAATAGAATAACTGTGACTGAGAAATTTAAATTCCCTCCCAGGACAGTCGTCAAAATAATGTGGGAAAGAGAAGAAAATGCTTGTAACCAGTATTTTTTTCATTTTCCAACAATATTTTCTGAAGGTTTATTATTTTTTTTTACTTTGTTAAAGCTTCTTCATTAGGGTTTTAAAACCTGGAGGTTACAAGGGAGAGGGTTGAGATTTATATAGACTCAAGAACAGGCAGCTCAATAATTGAATTTTATTTTACGCCGCTTTCAGCATTTTTTTCGTCGTATCACGGTAACTGCTAACCTTTTCATGTTTGAACACGAGTCCTTGTTTCCGTCAATGGGGTTGAAATGGTAAAACTCGGGGAAGCCCAATATATATAAATATATTGAAGTTCATCTTTCAAATGAAAGAAAAAACGGTTCTTACTATGATGACGATTTTTACCGGATTTTACCGGAAAATGCACCAAAAATTTTAAGGTTTTCGATTTCAGTTCTATGTTTGAAATAAATGAAAAAAAAAACAATAAAATCTTACCCCTAAATCTAAAGATGAACTGGTTACCAGCATTTTCTCCTTTTTTTCCTCAATGTTTTCTACCCTTCACAAAACAAGTTTCAAATTTTCAATCACTTTTATTTTGTCGTCTGCAAATGCTTTCGTTTCGGGACAAGACAAATAACTTGCCGTTTGGTTATGAGATAATTTTTTTGTAGCAGAAGGTGGCCTTGCCTCAAAATGGTTAGCAAAGAAAATATAAAAAAACCTGAATGAGTTCATCTTTAAAACCAGAACCTTATCAATGTTGAAAAAATGTAACCTATATTAAACCATTACCAGACAGTCCCTACTTTTGACGCCCCTGAGAAAGATGCCTTTTGAAAACACTGTGGGAAAAGGAGAAAATGCTGGTAACCAGCATTTTCTCCTTTTCCCACGGTGTTTTCTACCCTTCCCAGAACAAATTTCAATTTTTCAGTCGCTTTTATTTTGTCGTCTGCAAAGTCTTTCAACTTTAACCACTCTATAATTTTGTCGTGTGGTAAAGAGCTAAATTGAAATCAAATAGTCCCCATATTTCTAATATCTAATGGCTATAGAAATGGCAGAGTCTCCCGGAGGAATAAAATGAAACGAGTTTTTCTTTTGAATTCTAAAAAGGAACCACAAATCAAATCTTAGACTCTCTGTAAAATAAATCATAAATTATCTTTTAAGAAAATCTATACACTGTCATTGTATGAACTTTTATAACCCCTTTTTCTTTCAGTTCTTTTCTCAAAGCCATTTGGGTTACAACTAAGTTTAAACTATATAATCTCTCTCTCTCTCTCTCTCTCTCTCTCCACACCCCCTGGGTGTCTCTCTCTCTCTCTGTCTCTGTCTCTCTCTGTCTCTCTCTCTCTCTGTCTGTCTCTCTCTCTCTCTGTCTGTCTCTCTCTCTCTCTTCTGTCTCTGTCTCTTTCTCTGTCTCTCTGTCTCTCTGTCTGTCTTTCTCTCTCTTTCAGATGCCCTATCCTGAATCTGCAAATCGTCGGTTTACCTAAAAAACCTCATAAAAACAGCTTGTTTCAAGCTATAGTTACAAGGCTTTTTTACCCTTTACCAAACAACCTCTGGTTTTTACGACCCTGAGACAGAAACCTTTTTAAAACGCTGTGAGAAAAGGAGAAAATGCTGGTAACCAGCATTTTCTCCTTTTCCCACAATGTTTTTTTACCCTTTACAAAATATATTTCAAATTTTCAGTCGGTTTTATTTTGTCGTCTGCAAATGCTTTCAGTTTTCGAGGAGTCGTGAATTTTGTCGTTTTATAAAGAGCTAAGTAAACCGACGAAATGCTTTGAATTTTGACAAGTCGAATATTTCATCGTTTGTTAAAGATCTGTATATGTTCCTAATCCATATAGCATGTTAGTATCTTATTACATTTATGTATCAAAATAGAATCAAATATTCATCACGATGTGCATTTTTCACGCAAGCTTAAAATGTCAAATGATGTTCTCTCTATTATCAGTGCTGAAATTTTAATGTCGTTGTCTGCGCATGTCATATTCTTTGTTTTGTTATTTCCGTTTCTTTATCGTCGCTACCGGTTGCCCATCTGAGCGACGCCCCCAGAAGACGGATAGTGCAAGGATACAGGTCGAAACTACTGACAGCTTCGCCTGGTTCTTTAACGTGCTCGGCGTATAGCACCGTCACACGGGACCTCGGTTTTAATGTCTCATCCGAAAGACTACCAGTAAGTAATTTTAGTTGGCCAGCCGGGGAACCCACAACCTGTAGTGACACGTGTGTACACGAGTCCTACGCTCTACCTATTGAGCTATATCGGCTGATAGTCACATTCTTCGAAAAGTCGACCTGTCTTATATGACGCATCACTCTCCCGATATCGAGGAGACTGTAGTAGATCTAATACGCGCTATAAAGTAGCAATGGAGAAAAGGGCTTTTATCAATACGTTTGAGGGAAAAATCAGACCTGCTTTGGCTCCAGATTTCTCTAAACTGCTGATCATAGCTTAGTGAATCGCACCAGGTAGCGTTTTATTGAGTAAACGTTTATTTTGGTTTGAAATTCAAAGTAATGGTTGTCGCGTAGAAATACATTCTTTACCCAGGATGCCCAAACTAGACAGATGAGTATTTATAGAATGCCATCTAGCACAAGATAATGATTTTAATGTCGGAAAAAAAAAACACTTCAAAACGGACCAATACAGGCCTAATATATATGGGCCATTTTCTGTGAAAAGGGCGGCTAAACGTATCTGCGAAAAGTATCGGCCAAGGTCAGCCTGCGCAGTCCGCGCAGGCTGACCTTTGCCGACACTTTTCGCTATCGGTCAATTTTCTGTGTGTCCAAGGCCCAGTCTGCTTAATGATTATACTGCTATTATGAATCTACAGGGACGTGGTTGCTTACTTTGTATCATGATTCACGGAGATTCATTAGCCCCCTTTTGCAAGAGAATGGTTCTTCTATTGCATGGCAGTATCTGGTTTCATTTTGGCATCAAAATGGAATTAAATATTTATCGTGATGTGCATTTTGCACGCGAGCTTGAAATGTCAAAATAGTGTTCGCTCTATTGTCAGTGCGGAAATTTTAAACGTCGAAAGTACATCAGACTAATTGGATTATATTCCCCAGCTTCGTATTTAACTCTTCAACTATGAAAACTGAATTTCATAATTATGACCATATGTTGCTCTGTTTCTCCATTGCCCTCCCCCCACTCTCTCACTCTCTCTTGACTCTGTCTCTCTCTGTCTCTTTGTTCCTGTCTCTGTCTCTCTATGTTTCTTTGTCTCTGACTCTGTCTCTCTATGTCTCTTTGTCTCTGTCTCTGTCTCTCTCTGTCTCTTTGTCTCTGACTCTGTCTCTCTATGTCTCTTTGTCTCTGTCTCTGTCTCTCTCTGTCTCTTTGTCTCTGTCTCTCTATGTCTCTTTGTCTCTGTCTCTGTCTCTCTATGTCTCTCCCTCTATGTCTTTCCCTCTTTGTCTCTCTCTCAGTCTCTCTCTCTCTCTCTGTCTTCTCTCTCTTTTCTCTCTCTCTCTCTCTTCTTTCTCTGTGTCTTTCTCTCTTCTCTGTCTGTCTCAGTCTCTCTGTCTGTCTCTCTCTGTCTCAGTCTCTCTGTCTGTCTCTTTCTCTCTGTGTCTTTCTCTCTGTCTCTCTCGCTCACTTTCTGTCTCTCTGTCTACTTCTCTCTCATTCTATTACACGTACTTACTTAACTCTTTTCTGTACCCAACAATGGGTCAAGGCATGACTGTAGTAAAGTGTCTGACTCTGAGACTGGAGGTTCCAGGTTCTTCAAGTCTCACTTGAAGCATGGGGCATTTGGCTCGA